>CM077147.1:10076689-10690206 GCA_039583875.1 Platanthera guangdongensis | reverse complement strand
TTGTGGCATAGACGTTTAGGTCATCTGTCTGGTGACCGACTCTGAAGTGTTATCCGTTTCCGGAGCTTTGGGTTGTGTCTCCTCCACCAACCCCCCCCACCCCCCCCCCCCTCTATGTATGTACAAGGCTGTCCATTTGGCAAAGCATCTTGTTGTACCCTTTTCAAGCAGTGCTTCTCAAACAACAACCCCCTTTGAATTAATTCATTTTGATATTTGGGGTCCGTCCCCGATTGCCTCACTCTGGGTACTTCTATTATGTTAGTTTTATTGATGATTTCTCCTGCTATTCTTGGGTTTATCTTCTTCGACAACGGTCCGAAATACCCACTGTTTATCGCACGTTCACCGCGATGCTTCACAATCAGTTCGGGCATCAAATCAAAACCTTTCACTCTGACTGCGCTCAAGAGTTTCTCTCATCCACCATGCGCGACCTCACTCAATCTCATAGCACACTCCATCAACAATCTTGTCCGCACACCCACGAGCAAAATGGGGTCGATGAACGGAAACATCGTCACATCATCGAAACTGTCTGTGCCCTTCTCCTATCCGCATTTGCTCCTGCCGAAGCTGTCCTCACTGTCATTCACCTAATCAACATCACTCCCTCCTCGGCCCTCTCTGGTATCACTCCGTATGAACGACTATACGCACGCCCACCGACTTACATCTCTCTCCACACGTTTGGGTGCACCTGTTTTGTTCCCCTCCCAGCTCCTAAACGCATCAAACTCTCCGCTTGCTCGGCTCGTTGTGTTCACTTGGGCCTCAGTGCTCACCACAAAAGATATCGTTGCTACGACCCAGTGACTCACCGCATCTGCATCTCTCGCCATGTCTCCTTCCTTGAAAATGAAACGTTCTTCTCCTCCTCTATGACATACCCATCCCACCCCGACCCACGCTGCTTTGTCGCTTTCCCTTCTCTGCTTCCTCCTGTACCCGATCATCCCAGGACTCACAATGTTCCTCCCCAGTTACCCTCACCTGCTAGTCCTCCACACGTGGATCCTCCTTCCGTTCCAGCTCCTCTGCACGAGGATCCTCCTTCCACTCCAGCTCCTCTTGATACGGCTATGTCTAACGCTCCGTCCGCCTCTCCACACGTGGATCTTGTCCCTCCTCGACGTAACTCGGCCAGTAATCGTCGCCCACCTGATCGCTACGACTCCTCCCCTGATAGGTATCACACATCTGCTTTCACCATGCCTACCTCATAGCTTTCCTCACCGCTCTCCACTCCCACCGGAACCCCAGTCATACCGAGAGGCAGTCGTACATCCCGAATGGCAGCAAGCCGTGACAGTTGAACTTCAGGCCTTCCACATGACTCATACATGGGACCTCTCATCCCACCCCACCCCACCACCCCCCCCCCCCCCCCCGACGTCACTCTTATCAGCTGCAAATGGATATTCAAGATTAAACTCGTTTGGACGGATCTATTGAGTGCCACAATTTTATATGTAATTATTTCAATAGTCTTCTTTGTATGCACCCTTAAATTGGTTTATGTTTTATGCTTTTCTGTGGCTGTAGCCTGCTAATGTCTTTTGCACAATTATCATCTTGCAGTCTCTTCACATGATTGCATAGATTTCGCGTGTGCATACATGAAATATTCACATCAGTTTGAGTTTTCTCCGGCTTATAAATGGGAGTTAAACTACGATGAAGTGGCGCACATTCTCTTTTATTAAAGAGCGATGTTATAAGCAGTCTTATTTCCGCTATTCGCTTCTAAAAAAAACCCTGAAATGCGCTTTTTTCTTACCTTAATCGCACCTTAATCTCGAACCTCGTCCACCTCAGGCAAATCCTCTAATACCCCCCTCTCCTCTCATGGTGTAGCCACACCTTCTGTAACCTGCCTGTTCTCCATCCTTCTGTCTCACGCTCCTCCATATACTGTTCATAGTTCTACCTGGACACCTTTTTTACTATGGTTGATGATTGAGCCATGGACTGTGGATTCGTCGTGCCTTTTGGTTTATGTATGGCTCGACTTTGAGGGCTTGTTATGAATTACTGCATTGACAAATTTTGTTTTTCATTTGATTTTGTTTGGCACTCACTGAGATGTAAAAATTGTGTTCACGAGATTCTGAAAATAATAGTGATGAAATTTTTTGGAAGAACTCACATTTGTAACGTAGTCGCCCGCATGGATTCGGTATTTTTTATTACGAAAAAAAATTTATGATTCATCTGGAACTCATTTGGTTAGGCGGAACGCAAAGAGAGGCTTGTTTTGGACCGTGTCTAATGAACTTCATTCACTTTTACGTTCAAAAGTGGTTTTATATTTTTGATGGGGTCACAATTGCGGTGGCGTTGTTGTTCAAATATACCGGAGCAAAAATGCGCAATTGAATACACAATTGTCTTCACTTCCCCATTGATGGATGCCTAATTTGGCTCAAATGAATGGGTTGATCTTAACTGTGAAATCTTCTTTCGTTTCCCCTTAATTTTATACAAAAATAAATTAAATTTTATATTCTTTGTATAAATTAGGGTACAATTGCCAAATGTAACTAAACAAAATGTGTGTGATAATTTATTTTCAAAACTAAACAAGAGTGCTTGGTTAGATTCACCGTTGCTAGGGTTTTTTTCTCTTCATTTTCTAAAAAAAAAAATCGTGGTGTTTGTTTTTTTTCATTGAAAACGTAGTTCATTCAAAATAGTTATTTTATCTTTTTTAGAAATTCATCCCTAAAATAAATATAATATTATGAACGGTGGAGTTTTCTAGAAAACTGTAAGGAGGAAAAAAATTAATTTCATTTCTAAACATTTTTTTATTATTATTTTTTGTAGGTTATTTCTTCTAAGAAATTGTATTTCAGATGTCTGAGATGTTGCCTGACTTCTCATATGTCATTTCAGTGTCTCGACTGTATAAAAAATGAATGAACATAATTAGATGTTTTAGAGCAACAATGAAAATCTCTAAAGCTCTGCTTCAATGGCATAACTAAATAAGAATAAATACTGATAAATGTGAAGATTCTTATAGCTAGTAAAAAAATCCAAAATATTAGCTATATGCAAGTAAGATAGATGAATGCAACACTGGTTTTGTTTTTGGGCTCTAAGGTGGATGGTGAAGATGAAATTATTGTTGTCTGCGTGTTTATCTAGTTTGATGGATAAAAAGGTGGCTGAACAGATTAGAACACAAGTGTTTTTCAATTAAAGGAACATGGAATGCTTATATCTCGCCCGGGTGTGGTCCCTCCCGTTGTCCCCTCGCCGGACTTTGAAGTCGGTGTCGGGTGTTAGTGCGCGCGTGTGCCTATTTATGTTTCCAACAAGTGGTATCAGAGTCAGGTTGCTACCCCCTGGAAGTATTAGTGACAAGTGGAGATGGAGATGGGAAGTACCATGCTGGGGCAAGTCCCCAAGTTGACGAAGACAAATTATGGTAACTAGAGTATCCAGATGAGGGTGTTACTCGCCTCAAAGGAGTTATGAGAGATAGTCGAGGAAGGCTATGAGGAGCTTACTGCAGAAGCAAAGGTGGTGTTGACTAACGCACAAAGGACGGCGTTGAGAGAGTCAAAGAAGAAAGACAAGAAGGCTTTGTTCTTGTTATACCAAGGTGTAGATGAGGCGACGTTTGAAAAAATCTCAGTCGCAAGAAGTTCGAAGGAGGCATGGAGGTGTTGCAACGCTCCATGCATGGAGTTGATAAGGTCAAGAAGGTGAAGTTGCAGTCCCTTCGAGCTGAGTATGAAGTGTTGAAGATGCAGAGTTCTGAGAAGGTTGGGGATTATGTGACTCGTCTGCGAACGCTCACAAATGAGATGAAGCGCAATGGAGAGACGATAGATGACGTGAGCCTCATGGAGAAGCTCTTGCTGTCTATGTCAAAGAAGTTCTGTCACGTTGTGGTGGCGATTGAAGAATCAAAGGATCTCACTCAGATGTCCGTGGATGAGCTTGTTGGATCCCTACAAGCTCATGAGTACCGCATGCTACCAGACAAAGAAGAGTCAAGTGGCTTAGGAAAAGCACTCTAGACTCAGTTGAATTTTGGAGAGAGCTCTGGAAGAGGAGGAGGCCAGCGAGGCCGAAGCTACCGAGGAAGAGGTAGAGGAAGAAGAGGAGGAAAAGATCAAGGAAGAAATCAATACAATCAGAGAGAGGCGGAGCAACCTCAAGGAGGAAGGCATGAAGGAAGAGGAAGAGGAAGAGGCGAGGTGACATGTCCCAAATACAGTGTTACAACTATAACCGTTTTGGGCATATGAGCTATGACTGTTGGGCTCCGAGGAAGAGAGAAGAGACCAACCATTATGCAGAAGCAAGCACTGCTGGTGGAGACCAAATGATGTTCTTGACATACGAAGGAGCTGAGGGAGGAAGGAACAAAGTATGGTACTTGGACACGGGAGCAAGCAACCACATGTGTGGAGAAAAAGAGTTGTTCACAAACCTTGAACCAAATGTTGGTGAGGTCAGCTTTGGTGACGCTTCAAAGATCTCGGTGGAAGGAAGAGGGTTGATAGTGGTCACCTTAAATAGCAAGAAGGTGCACATCAACGATGTGTTCTATGTGTCAGGCTTGAAGAGTAACATCTTAAGCCTTGGGCAGTTAGTGGAGAAAGGGTGTGTGCAGTTGATGGATGGGTCCTTTGTCATGAAGGATCATCAAGGAAGAGAGATAGTGAAGGTGAAGATGACGACGAATCATCTCTTTACGCTAAGGATGGATGCCAAGGAGACGTGTGCCTTGCGAGAACTGAAGAAGAGGAAGAAGCATGGTTGTGGCTTCACTAGTTTGAAGCTCTTATCTCATTTCAGGATGGTGGAAGGTCTGCCCATGATCTCACCACCACAGAAGATCTGTGAGGCGTGCACGAAGGGGAATCAGAAGAGGCATACGTTCGAAGGTGGCAAGTCCCGAAGAGCAAGGAGACAGCTCGAACTGGTTCACTCGGACATTGCTGGTCCGTTTGAGACTACCTCAGTTGGCGGGAGCAAGTACTATATCACTTTCACTGATGACTTCAGTCGAAAGTGTTGGATGTATTTTCTGAAGGATAAATCTGAGGCCCTTGACAGGTTCAAGGAGTTCAAGGCGATGGCGGAGCAGGAGATTGGACAACTACTAAAGGTGCTGAGAACAGATAGAGGTGGGTAGTACACCTCTAGGCTGTTTGACGATTTCTGTAGAGAGTATGGGATCTCACATCAGTTGACAGCGACGTACTCACCTTAGCAGAATGGAGTCGCAGAGAGGAGAACTTAACCATCATGAACATGGCGAGAAGTATGGTGAAGGATAAGGGTTTGCCAAAGATGTTCTGGGCAGAAGCAGTACAGTGTGCTGTGTACTTGCTTAACAGGTGCCCCACCAAGAGTGAAGTTCATGACTCCATTTGAAGCTTGGAGTGGATGGAAGCCGAGTGTAAAGCACTTGAGGGTCTTCGGGTGTGTAGCTTGTGCTCATGTCCCGGACCAGAGAAGGAAGAAACTTGACGACAAGAGTGAGAAGTACATCTTTGTGGGTTACGCTCCGGTGAGCAAGACTTGCAAGTTGTGCAATCCAGTGACAGAGAAAACAATAATCTCGTGGGACGTTGTGTTTGAGAAGGATAGCAGCTGGAGCTGGGATAAGAAGGTGAGAAGCATCAAAGGGATGTTCTTCGATGATGATGAAGAGGATGGTGGTCACGAAGCAGAAGCTGAGGTTGGTGGAGCTGAGCCACCATCACCACCTAGTGGAGAGTCAGGGGTGCTAATGTTGAAGCATACTCCAGCCAGCCTCCCTGCTCCAGCTATTGAAGACAACCTAAGCCTGTCAGAAGAGAAGAAGAGTTATGGTACAGAAGACAAGAGTGCGCATGCTCCCAGCATTAAAGAAAAAAACTATTTCACTTAGCTGGGGTCTGTCCGACGTTTCGTATCTTGAGCTGGATGCTGTTACTCTGTGGAGTTAAGTTTTTTGTCCTTTTCCTTTTGTTGTGTTGTGTGGTTAGGTGCTGGGTTGAACTGATTTATGCGCCCAGTTTCTTTGTGATTGTAAGCGAGTGCTCTGTTTTTTTTCTGGTGTTGATGAATGTTGCTGCGGTGATCTTACTTGGAAGAGTGCTATGTTTATCTACTGAAGTGTTTAAAATTTCTTCATAGTATCAGAGCCAGGTTGGGTGCTTGTGTGTTATCCACCATCAGAGCCTGAGGAGTTTCAGCACAGTCACCCTGTTGGCCTGTGTAGTTTCTGTTCTTTCAGCACAGTCTCCTTTTTGTTCTCCTCTTCATCACATGGCTTCATCTAGCAGCACACAGTCAGAATTTCGTGTACTCTCCAAATGGAGTTCCAATCTTTGAAGGAGATGCCTTTGATTTCTGGCATGTTCAGATGTGCACACTCTTCTTATCACAAGACCTATGGAGTTTTGTTCAAGATGGATATACAAAGCCAACTGAGATTAACCGCTTGCTGCCTGGGATGAAGCGCAGCGGAAGGAGCACTCAGAGAATCTAAAAAGGGATGTCAAAGCTCTTCTACACATCCAGCAAGGGATTGGAAGAAGCATATTCCCAGGATCATGGGTGCTACTACTGCCAAGGATGCTTGGGATATCCTCAAGTATAAGTTCCAAGGTTCAGCAAAGGTCATTTCCTTTAAATTACAAAATCTATGGCAAGAGTTTGACACACTAAGCATGAGAGAGAAGACAATGCTCATTCATATTTCACCAGAACTACATCATTGATAAACCAGATTAGGAGTTATGGGGATACAGTGGAAGAAAAGAAAGTCATTCAGAAGATTCTCAAAACCCTCACACAAATATGTGTTTTGTCGTTACGGCTATTGAAGAAGCAAAAGACATAAACACACTTACCATTAATGACCTATTGGGCTCACTCCAAGCCCATGAAGAAAGGATGAAGAGGTTTGAACATCAAAATCTTAAGCAGGCCTTTCAAAGCAAACTTGTGTTCAGGCCAGAGCAAAAGATATTTGAGTCAAATAAAAAATCTGAGCCATACAAAGTTAAACAGCGGCATACCATGTTTTGTAACCTGTGCAAACGCAATACAAGTGTAAAAGATGCCCTAAACCAACTCACTTCTCCTCCAAGGATTGTCCTCTCAAGCGTAGAGAAAATTATCAGCCAATATTGGAGGAGGCAAAGTTCATCGAGCAATAAGGAGAAGAGGATTTTGTGTTTCTCCTGTAACAATAATAGAAGTGTCGAGGATAATGTGTGGTACCTTGATAGCGGGTGCTCTAATCACATGACAAATAACAAAGAAGCTTTTATTCATTTAGATGAATCATGTATCTCGCAAGTGATTTTGGGAGATGGATTTACAAAAAAAATTTAAGGGCAAAGGCACCATTGCTGTCAGATCAAAATCAGGCAGATATAAGTACATATCTGATGTCCAATTTGTTCCGGACTTAGCCCAAAACTTGCTAAGAGTAGGGCAACTAATGAAGAAAGGCTACAAACTAGTATTTGAAAAGACATGGTGTGTTATTATTGAGAAAGTCTCTAACCAAATTCTTGCTAAAATCTCAATGACTGCTAACAACGTCTTCCCTCTCATCTTACCATATGCTGAAAGAAGCATGATGATCAAATCCAAGTCAGATACTACCACTTGGCATGCCCGGTATGGAGACCTCAATGTGAATGATTTGCAGAAACTTCACAACAAGAACCTGGTTACAGGTCTCCCCAAGATACAAGATCTGGACTATGTATGCCATGAATGTGCCATGGGTAAGATTCACAAGCTTCCCTATCCTCAAAAGCTCCATCAGGAAAACCTCTAAGCCATTGGAACTAGTGTATGCTGACACATGGGGACCAACCAGGACCCCATCCATCTCAGGTAAGCACTACTACCTCCTTGTTGATGATTTCACAAGGATGATGTGAGTGTACATTATTGCTAATAAATCAGATGTTTTTTGTAAATTCCAAACATTCAAAGTGTTGGCTGAAAATGAAGTGGATTGCAAAGTCAAAAGACTAAGAACAGACAATGGGGGGGAATTCATAAGCAAAGAATTCTCCAAGTTCTGTGAAGAGCACGGAATTAGACGTGAATACACAGTCACAGGAACACCAGAGCAGAACGGTATAGCAGAAAGAAGAACAGGACTATAGTGGAGATGGCCAGATGCATGCTCTTAAATGCAAAGCTTCCCAAACAGTTCTGAGGGGAAGCTGTAAATATACAACAGTTCACACTCTAAATCGTGCTCCTTGCTGAGCCCTGAAAAATTCCACACCTCATGAAGCTTGGACTAGGAGAAAACCTGATGTATCCTATTTCAGAACCTTTGGAGCATAGTGTATAGCATGCATCACAAACAGAATCAAGATAAATTATCTGAGAAAGCAGTTGTTGGCATTCTGTTGGGCTACAGTCAAACTCCAAAGCTTATCGTGTGTACAATCCCTCTACAAAGCAATTCTCTCTCACTAGGAATGTTTTAATTGATGAAAATCAGTCATGGTCCTGGGAGGTGGCTCAAGATCAGTGGGTTGTGCCAGAAGTTATTGAAGAACTGTCTCAGGAAATTCCTCTGTCATCCTCTCCAGCTGCTGACAATATTGAATGTGTTAGTCCTGAATTTATCAGCCTACAGCAAATTCTCAATGTTCTAACCCTATCATCCTCTCTATCATCGCCTCCTCCCAAATTCCGTTCTCTTATTGATGTGTACAACAGCAGCCAATCGCACTCTTCGTTAAGGAACCAACTTGCCCAATGGAAGCTTCCACTGATTCCAACTGGGTGCAAGCTATGGATAGAGAACTACACATGATTGAGAAGAATCATACCTGGACACTCACTGATCTGCCTCCCACCAAGTCAGCCATTGGGCTTAAATGGCTCTTCAAGGTTAAATACAATGAAAATGGAGAGATCCTCAAAATAAGGCAAGAATTGTTGCTAAGGGGTATGCTCAGAAGGAAGGAATTGGCTTTTTTGAGACGTTCTCACATGTGGCTAGATTTGAATCAATCAGAGTTTTCATTGCTCTTGCCACATATTACCAATTTCCTATATTTCAAATGGACGTCTCATCTGCATTTCTGAATGGCGAAATCAGTGAAGAAATATATGTTCAGCAGCCCCCTGGTTATGAGCTCAAAGGAATGGAAGACAAAGTGTACAGGCTACACAAGGCCCTATATGGGCTAAGACAGGCCCCCTCGAGCCTGGAATACAAAATTGATACCAATCTCCTTGAAATTGGATTTGTCAAGACTGTGAGAGAACCGGGCATGTATGTGAAAAGAGACCAATGTGGTGATATGATAATTGTTTGTCTATATGTAGATGACCTCCTCATCTCAGGTTCTAATCAAGCAAGCTTAAACTCCTTTCGAAGGTTTATCCAAACCAAGTTCGAAATGACTGATCTGAGTCTATCTCACTATTTCCTTGGACTGCAAATTAGCCAAATGCCCAATGTCACATGCATATCACAGTCCAAATATGTTGAGGACATCTTGGATCGGTTTGGGATGTCGAACTCAAAACCAGCATCTACCCCTATGAACACTAGTGAAAAGCTTATCAAAGAAGATGAGAAGATAAAACGTCACATGGACACTATCGCAGCCTTGTCGGGTCCTTAATCTATCTAACAAACACAAGACCTGACATTGAACTTGTTGTAAGCATTGTTTCTAGATTTATGCAATCTCCTAGTGTCAAACACATGCAGGCTGCTAAGAGAATACTCCGCTATATCAACGACACAAGGACGCTTGGCCTCAGGTATGAAAGGGGGGAGAATTGCAGGATCTCCGGCTTCTCGGACAGCGACTGCGCTGGATGCTCCGACGACAGGAAGAGCACAACTGGTTTCATCGTCTACATTGGACACAATCTCGTGTCCTGGTGCACTAGAAAGCAGAAAACAATTGCACTATCTTCGACTGAAGCAGAGTATACAGCTCTAAGCGAGGCTGTCAAAGAAGCCATTTGGCTGCGTCAATTGATCACCGAAATAAAGGGAAAAGAAGAGAATCCTGTCAAAATTTGTGTGGACAACACATCAGCCATTGCACTTGCTAAAAATCCCATCTTCCATAACCGTACTAAACATCTAGAGATCAATTACACTACACAAGAGATGTGGTGAGTAGAGGAGAAATTGAACTCGAATACTGCAAAGCCGAAAATCAAGTAGCTGATGCCCTCACTAAACCACGTTTGCACTGGGGTTCATATTGTTACAAACCAAGATGAGGGTCGGTTGCTGCCTGGACTATGGGGGTGGGGGGGGGGGGGGGGGTGTTGAAGCATACTCCAGCCAGCCTCCCTGCTCCAGCTATTGAAGACAACCTAAGCCTGTCAGAAGAGAAGAAGAGTTATGGCACAGAAGACAAGAGTGCGCCTGCTCCTAGCATTAAAGAATAAACTATTTCACTTAGTTGGGGTCTGTCCGGCGTTTCGTATCTTGAGCTGGCTGCTGTTGTTGTGGAGTTAAGTTTTTTGTCATTTTCCTTTTGTTGTGTTGTGTGGTTAGGTGCTGGTTGAACTGATTTATGCGCCCAGTTTTCTTTGTGATTGTAAGCGAGTGCTCTGTTTTTTTTTCCTGGTGTTGATGAATGTTGCTGCGGTGATCTTACTTGGAAGAGTGCTATGTTTATCTACTGAAGTGTTTAAAATTTCTTCAGCTAATACTCCCCACTCGAGTGGAGCAAGTACAAATGGAGGCGATTCTAGTGGAACAAGCACTAGCGGGGCAAAACTGATTGTCCTCAACCTAGGATGAGGAGGTTGGAGGATCTATGAGGAGACGACACCGACTCTTAATAATTTTTTCTCTATATATGTCTCTTAGAAATTGCGAGCCACACTCATATGATGAAGTAGCCCAAGAGAAGACCTGGAGGAAGGCGATGGATGAGGAGATAGCATCCATTAAGAAGAATAATACCTAAAAGCTGGTTGATTCACCAGCTGGCCACAAACCCCTCGGGGTGAAGTGGGTCTACAAAGTGAAGAGGAACAAGGATGGAGAAGTGGAGAAGCACGAGGAGACTCGTCGTGAAGGGCTACAGGCAAGTCCAAGGAGTGGACAACGACGAGGTCTTTGCCCCAGTGGCGCGGATTGACACAATTAGGTTGATCATCGCACTGGCAGCTCACTATGGGTGGAAGATCTTGCAGATGGATGTCGTGTCCGCCACGCCTACCTGAATGATTACTTGGAGGAAGATGTATACATCGAGCAGCCTCCCGGATATGTTGTGAATAACCAGAAGACGGTTGAGGTTATGTATTGTCCCACCGGAGAGCAATCGCGGATATCTTCACAAAAGCTTTGAAGGTGGAGACGTTCCTGATGCTCAAAGACAAACTCGACATGTGCTGCCAAGTTTGAGGGGGAGTTTGTTGGTGACTTTTATGAGTTGACCAGGTAAACAAGTCATAATAGTTTTTTTGTTAATGGCGGAAGAGAGAGAAGATAATTTAGGTGGCATTTAATGTGGAGCCACGTGTCTATTTTCTATTTGTTGTGTTAGCTTATAAAGGTTTGGATGTAGTTCATTTATATAGATTGATGAGAAACAAGAATTTGTCTTCCCTCTAAAGTAGAGCGCTGCAACGCTGGGTGTCTGTCTTGTTCGTTTTCGATTTTTGATTCTCGCAGCCGCCGAGGAGTGAGACGGAGAGTGTGTGAGCGGGCACTTGTTTTGTGCACCTCGCGAGCGGGAAGACCACCTCACCCGAAGCTCTCGCTAGTGGTGGTCTCGCCTGGTGGATCTTGTCGTGCGAGAGGGCGTCGTCTCGCCAAGCCATCCCGCCTGGTTACCCTCTCGCCAGCCCATCTCGTCGGTGGGGGGGGGGGGGGGGGGGGGGGGGGGGGGGGGTGGCACCTCGCTGGGAAGTCCTCTCGCCGGCCCGTCCCGCATGGTGCTCCCGCCAGCCGGGTGAAGATGATCTCGCCCAGGGTGTGGTCCGCCCGGTTGTCCCCTCGCCGGGCTTGATCTCGCCAGACTTTGAAGTGAGTGTCGGGTGTTCGTGCGCTTGTATAGCTTATCCACGTTTCCAACAAAAAGACTATTTAACTCATGTGTTTATCAACGCCACCACAGCTAAACTTAACCTAAATTCTCTTCTCAAATTAAGTAAAGTGGGGAAATCTAGGTGGCTTTTATTTTTCCGGAAGAGGCAGCAGCAGCTCATCTAAGTTCAAAAGCCACGTCATCTTTGCCGAGCACTCAGCATAGCATATCATTTCGTGCATAACATAACATGCCTCTCTCTCTCTCTTCCGCCTATGGCTGATATCGATTCAAGTTCGAGTGATTTTGTTTCGGCTCGAAATTAAAATTTTCGACTTGAACTCGGCTCGAAATCAACTGGAAATCGACTCGAAATCGAAATCGATTTCGACTCGAGTCGGCTCGACTCGAAATGACTCGATTCCGAGTCGGCTCGAAATCGAATCGGGCTGGCTCGAAATCGAATCAGGCTGACTCGAAATCGAATCAAATCAGATTCGAGTCAAATTGAATCGACTCAAATTGAGTCGAATCAATTTCAACCGATACCGATTCGGCTCAATTTTCAAACGATTTTCGACCGACTTTTCAGTTTCGAATAATATACTCAGCACTACTTCCGCCGGACGGCCACCACCTTATCTCTACCCTCTGTTTCTGGACGGCCACCAACTGTCCACCTTATCTCTACCCCAATATTTAAATGACCGAAATGGAAATAAAGGAACAGCAGCAGAAATTGCGGCAGAGAGAAGAAATGGGACCTGCGCTAGCCTACAGGCCCCCTTGGGACTTGCACTCTCCCAAAACAGAACAATATTAATAACAAAAAAAATCATCATCATCCCTCTCTCTCTCTCCCTTTCTCTCTCAAGCCATTAATCTGATGTTCGACCACGTCGGCCTTGTTGTTTGAGTTGCACGCTGTCTCTTTTCATGGTTTTCACCGCCGGCGATCGAGTGCGGCCGGGGAGGAATCTCTTTCACGCTGCCGTCGAAGCCCGACGAGCACGGCTTCTTTTGGGGACTGGTGGCGCCTCCTATTCCATCGTCTTGTTCCTTTCACTGCCACTAACAGCTATAACAGCTCTATGGATTTTCAACTTGGTTTTTTGTATCATGAGGTGGAGGAAATAATGCATTTCCTTGAATTCTCATTGGCTGGTTGACTTTCAACCACAGGGTTGACTTGGTTGGGAACTAATTAGGGTTGTCATGTAGTTTTATATATACACTTGATATGTTATAAAATTAATGTAAATTTATACACTCCATATATCATGAAATTAATATAGTTTTATGCATTTAATACAGATCATTTTTTGAGTCCCTCCCTAAAACTAATTAGTTTTGAGCTTGTTAAATGAGGAGAAACATGTTAGGTTAATGGTCCAATTTATGTTGGACATGAATCAACAAAAGGTATGTCAAGATTAGTCCCACACTGTTTATTTAGATGGTTCACTCGTGCTTATAATATATTGGTTGTCTCTCCTATATTTGACCCAGATTTTGGAATGAAAAATATGAGTGCGGTGGTTTAACATGGTATTAGAGTTAGGTTCATGCTGATGTAGTTTAACATGGTATCTGATTTCATGCATGTCAATTAGACGGGAAAATCCCGCCAATTAGGCGGGATTAATTCCCGCCTAATTGGAGGGATTTTCCGCTAGCCGGGGTGCCGGGCCCCAAGCTATCCTGGCGCCTGGGCTTTTTTCGGCCCGGCCCGGGCAACTGGCTAAAAATGGTGGCCCGATAAGGCTCCCAAGCCCGGCGTTGGCCTGGGACGGGCCTAGCCGGGCTTTCCTGGTCCTGGCTTTTTGTACACACTAGTAGTCGTGGACAAAAATCCCGGTCCTAATCGGTCCGGTGGGACCAGACCGATTAAGACTGGCTGGGGACCGGTCATTCCCGCCGCCTAATTGGAGGGATTTTCCGCTAGCCGGGGTGCCGAGCCCCAAGCTAGCCTGACGCCTGGGCTTTTTTTTTCGGCCCGGCCCGGGCAACTGGCTAAAAATGGTGGCCCGATAAGGCTCCCAAGCCCGGCGTTGGCCTGGGACGGGCCTAGCCGGGCTTTCCTGGTCCTGGCTTTTTGTACACACTAGTAGTCGTGGACAAAAATCCCGGTCCTAATCGGTCCGGTGGGACCAGACTCATTAGGACTGGCTGGGGACCGGGACCGGTCTCAGGGGTCCCCTTTTTGCATCAAAAACCGGTCCTGAATTGGGACCAGTAAAAGACTGGTCTTTGATAAAAGTGTGGTTTTTCTCATTATATTTTAATTAAATTTCGTATAGATAATCTATTTTTTTATTAAAAAAAAATAAGGCTGGTTAGGAATGGACCTCCGGTCCCAGCCGGTCCCCCTCAAGAGGAGGAAAGTCAGGACCAGTTTGAGCGGGATTGGTCCGGGACTAGTAGGCTAAAAGACCGATCTTTTAAAAGACCAATCCCAAACCGGCCCGACAGTCCTAATGTGCACGACTGTTTCATTTGATATTTTTGTTACCTTTAATAGTTTTAATTTAGAAGAAAAACTAAACATTTATTTGCTTATAATTACAAATCAAAGACCATATTTGACTAGCTCTTGAATGTTAGTTTGGGGTAAAATTAGGGGCATTGTTCGGACATTAATTGAGTTTGAAATTTCTCAAGGTTCCTTAGATAATGGGTCCTTTTGGGGCTATTTTGACCCCAGAATGTTGTCTGAATTCGGGAAAAAATTTAGGTCTCGCACTCGGACTCCGAACCTTTCCAAAAATATTTTTTTGAAATAAATTACAAAATATTAATTATATTTTTTTCTCATCATTTTAATATCTTATTTTTCTATAAAAAAATTCCATGGGATATAACGCATTTAAAAATCCAGCTGGATCTATTTTTTTTGTTTTTTCTTTTTTTTAATCGTGAATTTTGATGTATGTTTGGATCACATTTTGATATTAATTTGGTCATTATTAGTTAATTACCATTGTTGCGGTCTGGCTCGGCGCTCTTAAACTGGTCTAAATTGGACCGTCTTGCCTCTATAGCGGTCGAGTATGCAAACAGTCACAGAATAAGAGAACAAATGCACAAGGTAGTTTTATCATGGAAAAATCCCTCAACCGGGTAAAAAATCACGTGACCAAATCTGTGACGGTCAAACTCCATTATGAGCATCGTGTTACAAATTCTGTGGCCGAATCGAGAGCGACATGCTGCTTCTCGTTACAATTGAGGATGAGAGAGAGAGAGTACACTTGTGCTCGGTGAACGACGGGCCAACTCACGCTAAGCTTGGAGCTAGTATCCCATGGCAATGATGAACGCTCCGGGGCACCGTGCGGATGTTTAACACGGTGGCGGAATGTGCAGAGTAATGTTGGCGGAATGTGCAGAGTAATGTTGGCAAGGACTTGCGTGATGTTGCGTACAAGAAGGCTTCTTTGAACGGCTCACGAGACTTGCTCTTGGCGGTGGACTTAGACGAATCTCCGGTGGAGAGACGGTGGCTCGTAGGAGAAATCTTGCAGAGCTCTGGCCAGAAGAGGAAGAAAGTAAGGAGGAAAAAGATGAGAATGAGAGAGGTCTAAGGTCCTTTTATAGCCTACAGGAGGTGATTACGATAGTTATGCCGCTATCCGCATACCGTAACCACCCATATTATTATTTGTAGCATAGTTCGGAATGAACATTATTTATGTAATATTTACTAAATGCAAGCATATAATTTAATTATTGATATTCCCCAAGTAACCATGGAGTTAGTTGGTGATTATCCATGAAATGAATGGCGGCGATCGTGGCAGAATGGGCGGATGACGGGGAAGAACTGCCATGAAAGGGCAGTCACCTTGGCGGCAGATGGCCGCCGACGTGGGAAGAGGAGTCGCGGCGTGCGGGATGGACGACCGCAACGGGAGAGACCGCAGCCGCGGGAGGAGGCTGCAGGGAGGTGCGGTCGCCCCACGCAAGCGGAATCCCGTGAGCACTGGAGGCGGCCGCGAGGAGGGGCGGGCACGGCGCAGCCGCCTCACGAGGACGGAACCTCGCGGCCACGGGAGGTGCCCGCGGGGAAGGGAGTCCACAGGTGAACCCCTGTGCGGGCAAAGCCTCGCGGCCGTGGGGGCGGCTACGTGGAGGGTGCGGTGTGCGGCTACGTGGACTCTGCGCGGTGATCAAAAACCACTGACTCGAATATTCTCTTACTCGCATGCACTTCACTATTCTAATAAAAAATTGTGGTGGACTTAAGTGCAAATCAATTTTGTTAAGTGCATGTTAATTTTAGATAAGTGTGCCTAAAGTTTTTGGGTTTGCACATAATCGTGATTTGCCCGTACTCAAAATGAGTTTGCAACTTAAATATTAGGTGATTGTTATCTGCGCTACAGCTTTGATTATTCACAATTTTTTATATCCGCAAAACAGTTTTGTTAAAATTTTATATGCAAATCAAATTGTTATCCGCAAATCAATTTTTTGATATCTGCAAATTGATACACTTTGAATCTTTGTTTGCACCAATACTTTACAACAACTTCATCAAATAAGAAAGAGAGAACATGATCATTGGATTCAACATTTTCATCCAAACAAACATCTATAACATATGTTGTACCAGTTAAGTTAACGTCATCATAGAAAAATCATTTGTCTACTGACAAAAAAATATGCATGAGAAACTCGTCATCTCAACACATTTTGTTGGTGCGATGACGATGGGGGGTTGGGGAGGTAGCGGCTATGACGTTTGCCACGGCGGCGGAGATGGATGTTTCTGTGCGGCGATGGCGATGTGGGTTGGGGGTTTGGGTGGTGGCGGCAATGGCGGTTGGCGCAGCAGAGACGATGGTGTTTTCTGTGCGGTGATGCCGATGGCGGTTGGCAAGATGGCGGTTGACGCGAAGGCGGTTAAGATGGCGCGGCGGCGGCGATGGCAGCGGTTGCCGCGATAGTTACACCTTAAGTGGTTACGTCGGGGGAGGTTCGGATATTCGCACGCCATGCATGGGGTGCGGCTAACACTTCCAAGGAGACCCCATCAAGTTAGGAATTCGGTACTTACCAAGTTCACATCCATGTTTTTCACACTATAATCACTCTCTCATTTGATCACAGGAAAAATTGAGCAAGTCTTTCAAAAATAATGTAAGATAATGGGAGAAAAAAATAGAGCACGAATAGCCAACATTATTTGCAATTATCTAACTTCGAGAAAAAGAATAAATAAAATTAAGTGTGAATAATCAAAATTACTTTGCAGATAACACTTACCCAAATATTATGATTTTTGAAGTTCAAAATATTACTTTATAAATTTAATTTCTCTCGGATATTATTGTGAAATATTCCTGATATTGACAACGGGTGCAAATCAAAGGAGTAGACACCCACCAATCATAACAGACCCAACCATGTTTGATATATGCCCATGGAGGGAGTATTTTTGGCACAAGGTTGTCTCCTCCAAATAAAACAAACAAATTAATATTAATTCTGAAATTAAATAAATAATAAAAGAAGAGGACACTTGGCAGCAGAACAGCCCTCAAAGCTCTCCCCATCTTTACCACACCAAAGCTGTAGATTCAGCATCGCCCACAAAACCAAATCCCGTCAGAATTGTGATAACATAAACAATTACTTCCTCCCGTCGGCTTTAGCAATAAACAAAAAAGAGGATAAGAGAGAGAGAGAGAGACTACAATATTATATATTAACGATATTTTCAAATTAGTTCGTACCAAACAACCTTAATTAATTAATTAATTAATTAATGACAGCATTAAATATAACAGAACACGGCTACTGATTAATAACTAACCACAGAAAGGGAGGGAGAGAATTCCACCAAGCCTCTCACAGCAGCCCTTCACCCCACACTAATTAATTAACTAACACTAATATATCAGTGTCTACTCGTTAAAACACCTCTGCCCGTCGTCTCCGGCGAACCCCGGCGGCACCGGCAGGTATCCGTTATCCGCACCGTAGTAGAACCGATCATAACTCATCGACGACGCCGGAGGAAACGACGCCCCGGCGCTCCTCCCGCCGCTCGCCGCCCGTTCGAGCGACTGCACCTGCGTCTTCAGGAACTTGACATACAGAATTGCCTCGTCGAGCATCGACGCCGTGTCCATCTTGGTTCCCCCGGGAACGAGCCGCTGCAATATTCGTATCCTCTCCGAGATCTTCTCCCTCCGGTGGCGCGCCGCCACGCTCTGAGGGTCTTTGGATATCCTCACGTTCCGCCGCTTCGGCGGCTTGACCGACTCCGGGTCGATGTGAACCGGCTGCATCGCCGCAATGCGGAATATCATCTCCCTCATCGCCGACTCCGACACCAGCTGGCTACGCGCCGCCGCTGGGAGATGATCTCCGTGGGCGGCGGCGGCCTCCGCCGCCGCATTGTAAGCAGAATTCATGCGGGACCCGAGAATATTGTTAGTGAAGAAGGGAGAGGTTGGGGTGGCGGCGGAGGGGGAGGGGCTGCCGGAGAGAGACGGCGGAGTCGGTGGTGGTTCGGAGAGCATCTCCATCTGCATAGCCATGGCCATCCAGTACTCCAGCTGAGGATCCTCCATTGAAGAAGAAGAAGAAATTAAAACAACCTAATAAAATTAGGTCTCAATCTTTCTATCTCAATTAATCTATCAGCAGCAGTGGGTAGGATATGTATATATAATGCTCGACAGGTATATTAAATGCACTGTTAAATTATTTCTCTCTCTCTCCCTCTCCTATAACTGTAATAATATTAGGTGATTGTTATGGGCAAACCTATTTTGAATACGGGTAAACCAAATTTTAAAATAAAAATATTAAATATCTGTTAAATAACTTATCCTAGAATTAATTGGGCAAACCAATTCCCTCAATCCACCTCTCACGTTTCCGCCTGCATAATATCCCGCAAAACTTCCCAGATCTTTGACGAAGTCGAAAAAAGCGCCGATGAGCAGGGCTTGTCGGTGGGAGAAGCCTTACAGGCGCAGATTAGAGTTTTGCGGGATTTGATGCAGGCGGAAACGGGAGAGGTGGGATGCGGGAATTGGTTTGCCCCAATCAATTCTAGGATATGTTATTTAATAGGTATTTAATATTTTTTTATTATTTTAAAATTTGGTTCGCCCCTATTCAAAATAGGTTTGCCCATAACAATCACCTAATATTATTAGGATTTGGACCGGTAAACCTCAGAAGGCTGCCACAATTACGACGTGGGTGACATTAGTTGACTAAGGATTCATTTGGAGGGACTTATTTTCACCGATTAAGAGGTTAGGATCTCATAAATCGGACCATAATTAAGATCAAATTTACCAAAGAGAGTCTAAGCTAATACTAATTACTAAACTTGTATTTTAATTACTTCAGTGAATCAGTCCAAGTGGACCAGCGGTCTACTCATCGTGTACGGAGAGATGAGATTTCACAATATATTTATTTCAAAAAAAATGGTAGGTCATCTTCTCCCCCTTTAAGATCATTGTGAGTGCGCATCAAATGGTTCATTTCTGGAAAAACAATATCATGATCAGAAAATGACATTATTTTTAGAATATACTACAATATTCCGTGAAAACAACTCAACCGTATGATATCAGATCGTACTACCGTATTTAAGTTTCTCTTGATTGAGTGGCGGCAGGAGGAGCCTGCGGGTCAAAACGGAGGGGTCGAACTAAAGGCACGGAGACGGGGGTAGAAACAGAGCGGCGGCGCCGCTTTTCCTCCTTGTTGCGGGTCCAAACACGGCAAACGGAGATGGAGGTTCGTTTGTTTTGCCGCCATGCGGCAGCGTTTCCTCCAATCGCTGTCCCTAAATGTGGATCCAATGAAGCCTTAGGCTCCGTTTGGGGGGGGGGGCTTATTTTTACCGGTCAAGCGGTTACAACCGCATGAATCAGTCTATAATTAAGGTCTGGTTCATACGATCGTAATCATTTGACTGGTGAAAATAAGTCCCCCAAACGAAGCCTTAGGCTCCGTTTGGGGGGACTTATTTTCACCGGTCAAGCGGTCACGACCGCATGAATCAGACCTTAATTAAGTCCTGGTTCATGCGGTCGTGACCGCTTGACCGGTGAAAATAAGTCCCCCAAACGAAGCCTTAATCTCTCATCTAAAACCCGATAGGAGAAACGCCTCAAAAAAATTTTCATACTTCTGTAAGGAGTCAACTAATTAATATTGCTCATCCTAAATATTAGGAGGTTGGCCTTTGAAAAAATTGTCATCAAATGACAGAAGTTATTACAGTTGACCGATGCATCCATTTTTATATTTCAAATTACTTTTTTTTCTTGATGACGGTCATAGTTATTGTTATGTCAAAAACATATATTCACGCCGGTGACACTTTTGTCCAAACTCAATCTGGGGTGAATTAAGAGGGGGCTCGAGGGACACTGCCCCCCCCCCCCCCCCCCCCCCATTATTTTTCAAAATGATTAGCGAATTTAATTGGATTTCTCACGTCGAGACAATAAATTTTGATACTTAAACGTTAAAAATTGTGGCTAGATGAGGGAGAAACTGCTGCAATAAGATAGAAACGTTTAAATTTTTTGATGGGAAAAATTAATGTCTGATCCCCTTGTTAAAATTTTTAGAACTCAGTGACGCATTTTTTATAGTGAGGGTTGAACATAGGAAAAAAAACGTGCACTCGACGCACATGAGCCACGAGCATCGTGCGCAATCTACTACATGTCTATTTCATTTTTTAAAAAAAAAATTGTGCACTCCTATTATCAATTTTTTGGATCCGCCACTAAACTCAAGGGAACAAAAATGTTGGTCGTGCCAAGCTAAAACACTTCGTAACCACCACGTAAAAACCACAGCCGCAACGCGGAACGAACCCAAATATGATAATTAACCATCCGTCTTTAATTTGTGAGCATCCGATCTGATAACCTAAGGAACTTCATTCTCGATCTTTTATATTAAAAACTAGTTTTCCTTTTCTTGGTGACGGTCATAACATATATTTTATGGCGGTGGTGTTTTGTCCAAACTCACAGGCCACAGCACCAAAAAAACGATGCCCCCGATGGAGCCAAAGGCTCCGTTTGGCGAATTTCATGGCTGTGATTAACTGCTTTTTCATCTAACGGGTTCAGCATTTCCAATCCTTTTATATTTTTTTTTAGTCAAAAAATTCTTGGCCACTAGATATTTCTTGGACTTATCTTGTCCACTAAAACATGAAATGGATCCCCTCCATTTCACTTGAAATGGAGAGGATCCGGATCCCCGTTTGGCACGGTGACCGCAGTCATGAACATGTTGGTTATGAACAATCGTTCGCAAACGCCCCACCTCACCTAAGTTTCTTCATCGATCCACTTTTATGTTCAAAACTAGTTATCCTTTATTGGTAACAGACATAACATTTGTCTTACCAAATATGCATTCTATGATGGTCGTTTTTTTATCCAAATTCACTGGAGCAAAAATGCTGCACCAAACAATGTAAAAGAAGGTAATGATTTCTAATGATAAGGAGTTTGAAGACGAAGTCTATTAAGGGGAGAGGAATGTCAAAGAAAACAATATCAAAGAATATTCAAAGAAAAGGAGAAATTTTTAAATAGAATCGAAATGGTGAAGATAGTCATTCACAGGGAGAATAAAGAAGGGTTGAGAATCAAATTAACAGCTATAAAGGCTTTGTTTGGCACAACGGTAGCGGTCGTGAACCGCTGGTTATGAACCGTCGTGTTGTGAAATTGGGACCGGATCCGCGACTACGGTGGTTCGCCGCGGATCTAGCAACGGAAGCTAGTTTGAGCAATAATAAAATAAACGAAATTTAAATCCAAAAACCAAGCACAACCAGACGACAAAATAATTACGTGGTTCGGAGTTGGGACTCCTACTCCACGGGGAGAAAAATACAGCGCGCCAGAAAGATCCACTAAAACTGATGAGGTTACACAGATACAACCAGAGACCAAACAGATACGGTCGAACAACAAAGGAAAACCAAAGAACCCCAAAACTAGAAGAACGATATCGCCGGGCGGTATCGATGTCGCCGGGCGACAACCCCTGTTCTTCTTCCCCGATGGATCCGCCGTTCCTGCACCTGTTGTCGCCGCCTGGAGCTGTCTGTCGCCGCTGGACAGAGCCGCCTCCACCTGAATCCTCCTGCTACTCCTCCTGCCGCCTCCTGGAGCTGCCTGCCGCCGCTGGACAAAGCCGCATCCGCCTGAGTTGAGCCCGATGCGCCGCCTCCGCTGCAGCACGCCTGCTGCCGCCGCCGCCGCGCCTTGTCTGAATTGGAGCTGTCGCCGCCTGAACACCTCTCGATGCCGCCTGAAGATTGCCGCTGCAACACACCTGTCGCCGCCTCTGATCCTCCTGCACTGACGAGGTCCGCTCGCTGCCGCGGCCGCCGCTGGAAACCGCCTCCACAGAACTTGCTCTCACACTCCTCGCTGGTGGCCGAAAAAAGCTGGATTCTTCTCTGATTCTTGCTTGATTGTGTTCCTTCAAGGCTGCAACAGCCCTCCTTAAATAGGCAGCCACCACCTCTCCATGCATGGAAGAAACGGCCCCATAAAAGCTCCATGAGCTGGCCAAGGCTGTTACGGGAAAGAGAATTAAAGAGGTCGGCCGGCCATGAATGGCCCTTGCCAAAATAGATGGGATTCCAAATCAATGATTGGCCTAGATTAGGAATAACCCATAATCCCTCCAAAAAATCAGCCCTCTCATTTAATGTCATTCCCATAATAAGAGGTGGCCATGGATTGCGGACGTGGCGCAATCCGGACGGTCCTAGTCCATGCGTGAGGTGTCACAATCCTAACAATCTCCGCCTTGACACCTCATGCCACAACCAAACTCCACCTCGAAGCCTAACAAACGTATCTGAACCCCCAACCTGGATCTCCCCTACTGGCGACTACAAGCCCCCTCTCCCTGGGGCCCTCACGATCAACATGCATCAGTCTGAGTCAAGTCAAACTTGACTCGCCTCACTGATTTCTCCCGCATGCTCGCAACGCATTCCTCCGTAGGAAACTCCCGCAAACACCAAGCCTCTACCCCTAGCGAACTCCCTCGACTCCTGGTGGCGCACACCACTGTGCAGCTCCACCTTCTTCTGAGTAAACCTGAGTTCCTTGGTGGGACTCCTGAGCCAGATGGCTCCCCTTGCGGTGACTGGGTACTCCTGAGATGACTCTCTACCCGTCTCCTCTACGGCTGCGAAGGTTCTACCTCCGCCAAGGTCCTCTCTCCGAGCACACGCCCTAGCCACGAATCCTGCCCCGCTCCTCGCTGGTCCTTCCTAGCTTTTCGCTGAGAACGGTCTCTGCTCTCTAAAGCTCTATCGAAGGAATCGCGATCTGAGGAGATCGCCTGAAATGCATACGCTACCATATCCTGTAGCTCGAGAGACGGTGTGACCTCTCTCCTCGCATCTCACCTGGCAATCGTGGTGCCAATCAGTCTATAGAGCGATCCGGAACGCTCTCCTCTCAAGACTGTATGTGCGCCTCTCCTGACCTCCAAATATCCGTCGTTGCCGGTATAAGAATACCCGGCAGCCTCCAGAGTGCCTAGAGAAATCAAGCTCTTTCTCAACCTGGGCACATACCGAACGTCGGTGAGGGTCCTAACCACTCCATCGAACATCCTAATCCTGATGCTCCCGACTCCTGATATCTCGCACTCTGACCGTTTCCCATCCGAACACGACCACCTCACAGTGCCTAATACTGGAGAACCATTCAATGTTAGGGCACATGTGGAACGAACATCCTGTGTCCATGATCCAGGAATCAGTGGTCCCAAGACTGGGTGAAACATGAAGAACGTCAGCGTCGTTCTCATCCTCAGATGCCACCGCAGCCTGATGTGGTTCATGCGTCTGTTCTCTAAACTTCCTCTTCGGGCACTCATTCTTCCAGTGTCCCTCCTCCTTGCAGTAGTGGCACTTTGTATTCCTGCCCCCGGACTTAAAACCTAGGTCGGTCTTCCTCCTTCCCTTTTCCTCTCGATCTACCCGGGTGGGGTCCTTGCTCTTCACGAATAGGCCCTTGTCGGCTCTAGGGCTCGACTTGCTTCTCGTTTCGTTCGAGAGCAGCGTTGTCATCACTTCTTCCATCTTCAGGGTGTCCTTCCCATACAGGATCGTGGTGACCAGATGATCGAAGGACTTCGGCAATGAAGACAACAGGAGAAGAGCCTGGTCTTCCTCCTCGACCTTAATGTCCATACTACGCAACTGAGAGATAAGTTTATTAAACGCATTCATGTGATCAGAAGCGGAGTGTTGTCCGACATCCTCAAGCTGTAAAGTTGTTTCTTTACGTACAGCTTATTCGTGAGAGATTTTGACATATAAAGCTCCTCCAACTTCTTCCACAGATCCGGTGTAGTCTCAGCATCGACTACATTATACATAACCTCATCGGCCAAGCACAACTGGATTGTGCTGATGGCCTTCAGATCTAGCTCATCCCACTCGTCGTCCTTCTTCCAAGACTTCTCCTTTCCGAGGAGGCCTTATGAAGACCTTGCTGGACGAGAACCGCTTTGGCCCGTTTCTGCCACAGACCAAAGTCAATTTTGCCGTCATACTTGGGGACTTCAAATTTCGTTGTCATTATTGCTCACTGGGTCCGAAGGGTCGAACCTGCCTCTGATACCAATTGTTGTGAAATTGGGACCGGATCCGCGACTACGGTGGTTCGCCGCGGATCTAGCAACGGAAGCTCGTTTGAGCAATAATAAAATAACGAAATTTAAATCCAAAAACCAAGCACAACCAGACGACAAAATAATTACGTGGTTAGGAGTTGGGACTCCTACTCCACGGGGAGAGCGCGCCAGAAAGATCCACTAAAACTGATGAGGCACAGATACACCAGAGACCAAACAGATACGGTCGAACAACAAAGGAAAACCAAAGAACCCCAAAACTAGAAGAACCGATATCGTCGGGCGGTATCGATGTCGCCGGGCGACAACCCCTGTTCTTCTTCCCCCCAGATGATCCGCCGTTCCTGCCCTGTTGTCGCCGCGTGGAGCTGTCTGCCGCCGCTGGACAGAGCCGCCTCCACCTGAATCCTCTGCTACTGCCGCCTCCTGGAGCTGCCTGCCGCCGCTGGAACAAAGCCGCCTCCGCCTGAGTTGAGCCCGATGCGCCGCCTCCGCTGCAGCACGCCTGCTGCCGCCGGGGGAATCCGCCACGCCTTGTCTGAACTGGAGCTGTCGCCGCCTGAACACCTCCCGATGCCGCATGGAACGCCGCTGCAACACACCTGTCGCCGCCTCTGATCCTCCTGCACTGACGAGGTCCGCTCGCTGCCGTGGCCGCCGCGGGAAACCGCCTCCACAGAACTTGCTCTTACACTCCTCGCTGGTGGCCGAAAAAAGCTGGATTCTTCTCTGATTCTTGCTTGATTGTGTTCCTTAAGGTGCAACAGCCCTCCTTAAATAGGCAGCCACCACCTCTCATGCATGGGAAGAAACGGCCCCCATAAAAAGCTCCATGAGCTGGCCAGGCTGTTACGGGAAAGAGAATTAAAGAGGGCCAGCCGGCCATGAATGGCCTGCCAAATAGATGGGATTCCAAATCAATGATTGGCCTAGATTAGGAATAACCCATAATCCCTCCCAAAAAAATCAGCCCTCCCATTTATGTCATTCCCATAATAAGAGGTGGTCATGGATTGCGGACGTGGCGCGATCCGCAGGGCACGGTCCGAGTCCATGCGTGAGGTGTCACAATCCTAACACCGTCGTTCATGAATACTCAACCTCATCAAAAAAGAAGCTCATTCAATGTTTAGTTCAAGACTAGCTTATTTTCTTAATGGTCATCATAATCATTGTCTTGTAACACATCACCTTCATACGAGTAAAAATCTACGGTCCGCTCGGCGGAACATTCTTTAGCCAGTCTGGCCACCAATCAGAAAGAGGAAGGAAGCTTGTAATTTTGTAACAGGGATCCGCGGTGCATAGTAAATCTGTGCAACATGACCCCACCTTCTTGCACCTTTTAATTGGTCAAGCGGACCTTCATTTAGGTTCGCTCGGCCGACCAAAAATTTTTTCCCTTCATACAGAGCTTTACTGTATAGAGCATACAGATTTGGTGGTCCCCAAAATCTTGTTGGCCCTTCTCCATTCTTGTCCCTACACAAAATTTGAAGGGAAGTGGCCAAATCTGACCCTTTGTTCATACATATTTTTATTATGGGCTATTTACCTGAACTTCCCTTCAAATTTTGCATAATTATAGTTTGCATCGCTTTAACTTTTAAAATTACAGAAGTCTTCCCTCAATATTTGCATTTCATAACATTCAAGCACAAAAATATGACCTTGGAGTAATTCTTTACGGGATATTTTTGTGCATGGATGATATAAAGTGTAAATATTGAAGGGGAATAACTATAATTTCAAAAGTGAAAGGGGTGCAAACTGTGATTACATAAAATTTAAGGGGAGGTCACCCTAAATAACCCTTATTATTATTTGGGTCCGGGGTGGTGCAGTGCAGCCAATGCACTGCACCGTAAAGTGCAGTGCATCAGACGGTTGCGCTGAGATCTCGCGCGAGTTCAGCTTTGAGCCGCGATTTGTGCATGTTTGAAATAGGTGCACTGAGATGTGCACGCATCTCAGCGCACTTACATCACAGCGCAACTATCGGATCGCACTTTACCGTGGCAGCACCACGGACCCATTATTATTGTTATTCCAAAACCATTTCTCCGTGCACGTGTCCTGTCCCCACGCGTGTGATCAAATTAAGCGCTCCAATACATTCTGGCTGGGGCCCACATAGTACTCTACGCATTAGTGTGCGGTTTTGTTTAGTAAATACTAAATATATATTTGTGGGTTTCCTAAATTTGTACTTGCTGACTTTCCCAATTTACCTTTAGGTATATGACCGCAGTATTTATACTAATACTAGTGACAGTCACGAGGCTTCGCTTTTACGATCAATTACGACAGTATCTCGATCAAGATAGTGCATGGGGGCTCTATCCCCCGCACGACATTATCCCTATCATGACATTGTCCCGACGGGCCGACACTCCAGCCACTCATAAACCCCTAAAAATTATATTCCGCTCGTCGCTTATTATTGTGGTGTGCCAGTTGCTTTGAAAGCCAGGAGCGAATAAAAATAAAGGAGAATGATTGACAATTATATTATTGCCCAATTGACACGAAAAATATCATGCACAACTGCTTGTACATTTATACATAAACTTTTCATTTTATATTTTATCATTGTTATTATTTACAAAGAGAACCACATTTATTCATTTATCGCTTATATAAACTTTTCATTTTAGTGTTAACTTTTCAATTTATCTCGGTCTACAATTTCAATTAAAAAAATTATTCTAATACCCAAAACTACACATTCTCTAAAAATCATATATATATATATATATATATTATATATTTACTTTTTATATAGATATTTATATAGCTTAATTACAATTCCAGGCAATCCCGCCATATATTTGATCCGCCGAAACGTCTTCTTCCGTTCCTGGTTCGCAGGCTAACTATGGCTCTGTTTATGGGGCCTTATTTTCATCGGTCAAGCGGTTACGACCGTATGTCCGGTTCATGCCGTCGTGACCGTTTGACCGGTACGTGAAAATAAGTCCCCCCACACAAAGCCTATGACTAATCCTGAATTGCGTTGGTCGGCCGATTTGATCATGGCTTGAGGTTAATAATTTATTACATTTTAAAATATCAAATTAAATGCAAAATATCCTCCCAAAATGTACTTACCTAACTTGAGAATAAATAAAAATTAGCTCATTGGACAGTTTAATAAAAAGTAACAATTTAGCTTTAACTTAATATCACACTAGTATTCTTAGACCACAACTTATCCATTTTATATACTTTGTTTAATTACTTTAATTTTTTTTCTTCATATTTATCTTTTAGAGAGTTCTAACAAAAAGATAGGAAGTATTATACGGGCAAATAAAACAAGTAAACTATTATACTCGTGTAGTATCTCAGACGTCGTACACTTTCTACGTTGAGTATGTCAAATAAAAGGGGTCCCACTATGCAACATCGCTTGCTTCTAACATAACATCGAGCATCAACAAAGGATGAGAACACTCAAGGCCCACGCAACCATATGCATGACTAAATAACATTATTTTCATTCTCTTTATTAGGCTGTGAATCATCTTCTCCACAACTAAGGCGTCTGGCACGGCTTATTTGCTCCGGTGATTTTGATCAAAAACACTATTATCGTAGAATGTATGTTTGACAAGACAAAGGTTATGAACGCTACCAAAAAAACAAACTAGTTCTAAGCAAAAAATGCATGATTTTTGTAGATGAGATTCGACGTTTACGACTACCACCACCATGCCAAACGAAATCTAAATAATCAAAGTGAATGTCAATATCTCTTCCATCTCAGTGAAAATACTTTAATATTGAAAAAAAACACTATTTATCATAATATAAATCAATTTTTATAAATATTTTGGTATATTTAAAATGATGACTCGGTCTTGTAAATCCGTAATTTCTTTTAAGACTTCTTTAATAAGACAATTTTTAAGTTAAAGAAATGTATTTACGAAAAAAAAATTGTTGTCGAGTTGCTTTTGTCTCTCAAGCATAGTTTAGGGTCAATAAATATGTACTAAACACCAATTTCGTTTAATTAGCAATCCATTTTAGATAAAATTTAGGCAAAATACATAAATCACTCCATCAACTTTAGCATAAGTTTGATGAAATAGACTCCTGGCCTGAACTATTATTTATGTCATATTAGTCCCAAAACTATATACAAAGTATAAAATATGTCTCTAGACTAACTTCCGTTAAATTTTTAACGATTTTAGATATTTTTCCCAAAATCGCTTATGTATGTGAACTACGAAATGTAGCATGCATAAAATGCATAAATTCCTTCATACACAATGTCTTCCTTTTGAAATATTTATAGGTCCTGCTATATGAAGAGCATCCAAGAAAAATATAACAATCAGTCTTTCTGTAAAACCTAGCAAGACGTGATTTGTCAATGTTAAAACATAACAATTGATGCCAAAGATCTCGAAGTAAGAAATATTTGGAGCTTTCCTTTTCAAAAGTTCATAAGGAGTTTTCTCTTAGTCTTGTGGATTTAACTTGAGTTTTATGAGTAGAAGAACTATGTTTGACCCATTAACTTTCATAGAACTCATTCATTTTATGATTCTCAAACACAATGTAATGATCAATTCTGTTCAGTACAACTGTACAATTGAAGTATTCAACTCATTTTCCATATGTTTAATCAATTTTTTGAGGATTTTGAAAGTATCAAGCATAGTCCATAGAAAGAATAGTGAAGTAAATCTCGAGTTGTCATCCGCTATAACTAACAAATATGACCTCCCTCCTACACTATTGACTAAGATTGGACCAACTAAATTCTTATAAATTAATTAGAGAATCCTTGGAGAGAGCCACAGTGATTGTTACTCTTAAATTAAACTTAGATTTGTTTTACCAATTGACAAACTCTGCAGAATCTCATTTTAACATATCACACATATTAATCCTTTAACATTTGCATAACATGCATGCACCAACATTACTAATTGCGCCTATTGTCCTGAATATTAATGCACAACTCAAGCTTTGGCCAAGTATAGGTCATGGTACTTTGTGCACATGAGACGTTAGGATGACTGATACTATATCACCATGCGTATATGCGTGCCGTTGCTCTCGAGAAATCAAATTGCGACTTTAATATGTGTGTGTGTGTGTGTGTGTGTGTTTGTGTGTGTGTGTGTGTGATATCTGTGTGTGTGTGTGTGTGTGTGTGGGTGTGTGTGTGTGTGTGTGTGTGTGTGGTGTGTGTGTGTGTGTGTGTGTGTGTGTGTGTGTGTGTGTGTGTGTGTGTGTGTGTGTGTGTGTGTGTGTGTGTGTGTGTGTGGTCGTGTGTGTGTGTGTGTGTGTGTGTGTGTGTGTGTACCATCCCATCGGGCGATCACAAGGTCCGCGCTGGTGTTGGGTGTGGCCCGTCATCCAGGTGTTGAATGGGGTGCCTCCCGGGCGCACCCGGGTTGGCTCCTGACATGGGTGCAGAGAAAATTCATGGTACAGTTTAGTGCAAGGGAGTCGGGTTGGCTTCGGGCATGAGTACATGGGAGTTTCAGGCACGGTTTAAGTGAGAGGGAGCCATGCGAACCGTTTGACGGTCCTACTAAAATAATATAAAGAAATTGGTAGCGCCCTTTCTAACACTTCAGGATTTTGAGAGAGTTGGTAGGCATCATTCCTAACAACTGGATCATTGGTTTTCGGCCTTGCCCGGAATCACGAGTCCGAAACCTTAATCTAACAGTATAAAAATCACATGGCAGAAATCTGTATCCGTGGGCGCATGCACTGAATTGAGTTGCCTCATTCACTTCGGCTGCACATGTGCACATGTGCTGGAGGAGGATTATATTAATATATTAATATATTAATATATATATATATATCTGATAATCTGAGCGTTGTTTAGGGAGGCACATGGGTCGGTTGAGAAGGCCGGTTCCGACCGTTATTTCATTCAGCTGCGGCTGCTGCTGCTGCTGTCGTTTGCAGCCCATCAATCCGCGTAAAATTATTAAGCTTAGCTTCCCATCCCCCTCCCCCTTACTCCATTAAGGGCTTGGGACCAACCTAAATCTCTTCTTTAGCCCCAATTTTTCCGTCCCTCCGAGCGGACCTAAAGAAAGGTCCGCTCGGCTATGAAAATGCGCGAGCAAGTGGGGCCACAGTGCATCGATCTACTGTACATCGTGGACCCCACAAAATTCAGGATTCTAGTGTTTGTTATTGGTGGAGAGCTAAAGGAAGGTCCGGTTGGCGGACGGTATTTTTACTCCTTTAGAGGGAATTTTCGTTCGTGATTAATCAGGAGGGGGATGCGCGACACTTTTTACGGGTGAGGTTGAAGAGAGGGGAAGTCAATATTCTAGGAGATCCCCGGGATGGAAAGTTCCAACCGGATTTTGGTCCCAAAAATTTTGCTTTCTTTACAGGGTTTGGGACCCTGTAACTCTTTTCCCTACCATCCATTTTTGGGTCCGAGCCTCGGTTAATTATCATTCATTAACGTCCGCTTTTATGTTCAAACGGATGATGTTTGTTATGTGATCCTTGATGAATGACAATTTAACTCATGCGTTTGCGACCGCCGCCACCATGCCAAACGGAGCCAAAATCTTATATATCTCGGACAGAGATCTATCTCTAACCGCGGATGGGAAAAAAAATTTTGCATCCACTGCAGACAATCCTCATATAGATCGAGCATGTAAAAAGTAGAGTTAAAAGTATGGCCGCCGCTCACTCGCCGGTATTTTCCAGGCAGAAGCTGAGTGGCAAAGCCCCCAAATAGTGAAGCATGTGTCGTCGTTGAACATGGAACAAGGAGCATATGACGGAACCGTTTGCAGATTCACCCATAATGAGAAGCCTCGAGTAATATCCAAAGTGACCAAACCAGATTGGAAGCTACAGAGAGCTTCATTCGAGAAAGATAAAGTATTATGTTCGATTAAGGGGCCGCTTTGCGGTAAGCCTAGTTCATCAAAAAGCCATGGGCATGCGCACTGCTTGTAGCGTATCATGCCGAGATCAGGATGGGAGAAACAGAATGCTGATTTATTGGTAATGGTTAAAACATCCAAAGCCCCGAGATCTGGGTGCTTTAAACAGTTTCAAAAGTGAGGCTGTTTCAATGTGTGGCATAATCAACTCAACATATTAATCAAATCTATGATTTGAGCACCAAATCCCTTCATAAGCACATGCATTCGCATATTGGCCTACCCGGCATCTAGAGGGGAGTCGAGCTAAAATGAAAAGACTCAACCAACTGGCTAGTCAGATTTCACAGCACGCATTGATTAAAACCGAATGTTAATTATGGCTCCATTTGGCATGGAGGAGAGTCCTAAATATGGAGGTTAAATTGTCATTCGTTAACATTCACGTAACAAACTTCATCTACTTTTATGTTCAAACAGATGAAATTTTTTAGGTTTTAGGTGATCATTAACAAATAACAATTTAACCCATGTGACTACGACCGCCACCACTGCCAAAACGAAGCTTAAGGCTCCGTATGTGGGACTTATTTTCAGCAGTCAAACGGTTACGACATCATGAACCGGACCTTAATTAAGATCAGGTTCATGGGATCGTAAGTCGCCCCAAACGAAGCCTAAATCATCAAAGAATTTTTTGATATTCGGGCCAAAAAAAGCATAGCCTAACATTTAACATGCATGCACAAAAACGCCTTTAGAGCTCCTCCAGTGGTATTTTTGTGCATGCATGAAAGGTAAACAAACAAAAGTCCTTTGAATGTTTGTCTGTACATATTAAAGACCGGAAAATAAAAATCAAACATTCGAAAATTAAAGAGCGATAAAAGCATCTCTTAAACTCATTAAGCCCTAGAAATTAAACTCATTTTTATCTCTTAAGCTCATTAAGCCCTAGAAATTAAACTCGAGAATGACAGCCATAGAATCAAGTCGACATTTCGGCAAATCCCCGCCGCAGAAAATCCGCCCCCTCAAGGCTCAAACTATGCAATGGAAATTGCAAGAATCCATATATACCATTTTCCAACAGAAGTAGAAAAAAGCATTATATAAAGTGCTCCACATGATGTTCATTCAACATTAGAAGATTCTCAACATTCACTTCAGCTCAAGCAAAACTAAGTTCACAAACAGATTAAATAACAGGCTCTCTACCTAAACAATGAAAAAAACGACAGCGGTTTTGTCCCGTCTAAATATCATTGGAAGTAACATAAATCCAGTTTAAGCGAAGTAGAATAAATTTTCGACGAGCATTGGTAAAGCCAATGTGCGAAAAAGACTCGGAATATTAGTACGGCCTATACCTCCAATCCATCCTCGCAGGCCTGCTGCTACCACCGCCTCCATAGCCATACTGCGAAACAGGGGAAGGGGGATAACGATAACGGTTAGATTCAAGCAAATCGCATCAGGGAGAAAATGTTGCCTGCATATTTTTCAGTGCCCGTGATTTGTTCGAATATGAATTAAAACCAGCTTCTAACTCGGCTTGGATTCGTATACTTACATCATCAAAATCCATGCTCCCGTAAAGCCTGCCAAAAGAGCGCATAGGGCCATAACCAGCATAGGCAGAAGCTGGATCCACATACGCACCGCCGGCACCGTTATCATCTAGCGGGGTTGCAGAGTCTATTGCGACCTGCAAATAAAACAGAGGTAAGTATCTACTTCTCGAGAAGAAGATGCAAGTTTTGCTGAAAGAAACGTAAGTGATTAGAAGAGGAGCATCGAAATTGCATGCTAATATTATCTTTGAAGAGCTCCCAGCGGGTCTGCAATTACTGATCTCTCCACTCCCTCTTGAAATTACAAAAAAACAGCTGCTCCGAGTTCGACATGCTTATATGATGCCCACTCATAATTAACATGTATTAAGAGCGCACCTCTCTCAAAATAGAAATCACAGGAGAGTTCAGTTTATTTAACACATTCTGAATAAAATTTCAATTGAAATTAAGACAATTCTGTCATTACATTTATTGCAAAGAACATCAAATTCATGTGTTCAAGCCCCTCCAACAAATCTGAACCTTCATATGGTCAAACCTTTATATGGCCTTTCAAATGATAGAGTAATGCAACTTATAAATATGACTTCCAGAGGAAGTCTTAGTAAACCGCACTTTAACTAATAAATGTGGAAGCTTTTGGCTCTGTTTGGCGTGACCGCTTTTGCTCCGGTGAGTTTGCACAAAAACATCACCGTCATAGAATGCATGTTTGGCATGACAACGGTTATGACCACCATCAAAAAAATAAAACTATTTTTGAACATAAAAGTAAATGAAGTTCCTTAGGTGAGTTCGGGCGTTCAAGAACGGTTCTCATGTCCGCCACCACCCTGATAAACAGGCCCTCTATCTTTAAAAGTACTTACTCCAATTAAATTTTGTTTCAACTGTGTTTTATAGCATTAGGAATATCTTACCAGTAACAAAATAAATAGACCGCATATGCAATCAATAAATTATAGAACAAATGGTGGCATTAGTTACTTTAATGCCAATTAAATATGTTGTTGGGATGACAGTACAAGTAGCAAATGATCTTTTGCATAGTTTGTGTGGGCAAAAAATTTTACTCTCTATTTACTGCCCCAAATCATCCAATGCACTGTAAAAAAGATTGAAACACCAATAGAACAATTTAGGTGGATGATTTAATAAATAATTGGTATTTATTTATTTTTAATAAGTTTGATCTTTAGTTGTAAGTCTAGATAATAAAAAAATGTTTTATATTCACTAAGTCCAAGTTTAGTATTGGTTTAGCATTAATGCTAATCTGGTTTGAGGTCCTGCTGTTATAATATTTAGTAGTCATATTATGTATTATTTCTTTTCCTTTTTTTCTTTGATATATCCGCCTCCATATATAGAGGGAATTACTCTTAATAATAAATTAATCATTTTCTTTCGGACAACATGGTATAAAAGCGCATAGTACCATGTTCCCCTAGCCGCCTTCCGACCTTGCTCGTGCTTCTCACTACTACCTTCAGTTCGTCGCTCGAGCCGCCGCTCCGCCTGGTCCACCACTAGCTTCCGCTCCATTCGCCGCTCGCCTTCGCACCGCCCGCTTTTCCGCTCGTGTTCGCCCTCTTCCACTCGCATTCGCCGCTCCCTTTACGGCGAGCCCTTCTTTCGACGTCCCTCCTTCAGCTCCTATCCGGCCCCAGATACTAAATGCAATGAAGTGTCTGCTCCTTCTGCCACCTTCAGCGCTTCTTGGTGATCGCATTGTGTGTATTTTCCTTCCTCTCCAGGTGTAATATGCGGCTTCTGATTGCCCAAAGTCTTGTGTGCTCTCCGGATTTCTATTCTTGAGCCACTATGTCTAGCAGTGATGACTCTCCTGCTCCCTTGTGAGTGGTTGTCCCTCCAATGAGTTCTCTTAGTGGGAACCATGATCATAATACTCCTCAGACTACTACCATTCGTCTGGATGACTCTAATTACTTTTCATGGTCCTGGTCTATCACCTTGGCGCTCAAAAGTCATCGACTCTTTGGCTATGTCACTGGCCAAATGAAGGAACCAGCCAAGACCTCTTCTAAGGCTTCATTTGTTTCGGCGGTGGCGGATCGATCCGGCGGGTGGAAACGGAGTGTTCGAAACGAAGGGGGGAGGTGGCTGCTCCAAACGGAGCTTTTTGGGGCGTTTCTCAAGGCGGGCGGGTGGAAACGGAGCAAACGCCGCCGGAGGTTCATTTGTTTTCCCGCCTTCCGGTGACGTTTGCCCAAAACGGAGCTCCGAAACGCCCAAACAAATAGAGCCTAAATGGATACAGTGGGAGTTAGAGAACTCCTTAGTCATGTCTTGACTTACTAATTCTATGCAGGAGTCCATCACTCATAATTATTTATTTCTCGACAGCGTTGCGAACATTTGGCGACGAGCGGAGTCTACAACTCTCGTCGAGGCAATGCCGCTCAGATTTTCCAGTTGTGACGGAAGATATCCTTACTCTGACAGGGTGATCTCCCTCCTTCAGCATACTACTCGGAGTTCACACAATTGTATCAGAAATATGATCATTTTGATCTTCTTACTTTTGTTAGCCCTATCGATGAGGCGATGGTTCGTGTCAGGGAAGACCGCAATCAAATCTTTGAATTTCTTCATGTTCTGCATCGGGACTTTGAACAAATCAATGTTCAGATTTTAGGGCGTCCACAGTTACAGTTTCTTCCTAAGGTCTACAACATTGTGCAGCAGGAAATTGATCGCCGCCAGACCTTACTTTTTGATCCTGCGCCTGAGAGCTCTGATCTTGCTGCTACTTCCCCTTCTCTTCTTGGTGGTCGTCCATCCTATGACTCAAAGTTGAAGGGCTCTGATAAGGGTCATCTCCTTTGTGATTATTACGGAAAACATCATCACATTCGGGACACTTGCGTTAGGCTCCATGGGTTCCCTCCGCCAAGAGGGGGTGTTCCACCTCGTGGCGGTCGTGATTTTGGGCGATCTTTTGGTCGTCATGCTTCTCCTCGTGCTACTCATCTCATTGATGCTAATGCAGACATTCCTCCTAGCTATTCCAGTTTTGATGGCTATACACCTCCCAACGCATTCACAACGATGAAGTGATTGCCCTTCATCGCTTGATCCAGGGCCTTTCTACGAAGCCTTCTGCCTTTTCCTCCTATGCTCGCATGGCACTTCCAGGTGCTCACTCTGTTGTCTCTCATCCTTTCACCCAGTTGATCATTGAATCAAGGGTCACAGATCATATGACTGAGTCCGCTTCCGGTTTCATCTTGTATACCCCTCTCTTTGATCGTGATAAGGTGAGCAGTGCAGATATCTCTCATTCATCTATTGTCAGAAAGGGTTCCATCTCCTGCTCCTCTCTCACCTTATTCTATGTCATTTATGTTCTCAATTTCACGCGTAATTTACTCTCTATTAGTCATCTCACTAACTTCATGCGCTACTATGTGATCTTTCTTCATTTCTCGTGTTTTTCAGAACCTGATGACGGGGAAAGTGATCGGCTTTGGTAGCATGGTCAATGGACTCTATGTGTTCGACTCCAGCCCAATTCAAACTCTGGTTTTTCATTCCAGCAGTACTCATTTATTGTATTCTTGGCATTGTCGTCTGGGCCACTCGTCTACTCCTATTATGAAATTGTTTTTTCCGATTATGTCTATTTTTGTCTTTGATTCCTTTGTATGTGATGTCTGTGCAATACAGTTGTTAACAAACATCATCGTACTTCGTTTAATCATGTTTTGTTACCTAGTTCTACCTCTTTTGCAGTCATTCAAACTGATATCTGGAGGTCTCGTCTAATACCTTATATATCTAATTGTGTGTGGTTTGTTACTTTTATCGATTGTTTCTTTCGTACTGCTTGGTTATATTTATTGTGAAATAAAAGTGATGTATTTTCAGTTTTTCGGAAATTTCATAGCATAATCTCCGCTTAATTTCATATCACCATTAAAACTTTTTGCAGTGACAATGGCCGTGAATACATGGATTCATAGTTTGAGCGATATCTTGCTGATCATGGCATCCTCCACCAGACTACTTGTGTGTATTCCCCATTACAGAATGGTGTTGCTGAGCAGAAAAATCATCATATCCTGGAAGTCGCTCGGTGTCTTTTGTCCACCATGCATCTTCCCAAATTCTATTGGGAAGATGTGGCCCTTACTGCAGCATATCTTATTAAGTGTATGCCCCCGCGCGTCCTTGTGAATGCTACTACTCTTAGCACTCTCCATGTGCATCCTACTGAGCTTTCCCCTAAGGTGTTTGGATGTGTGTGCTTCGTTCACATCCACCACCCTCGTCCTACCAAACTTAATCTCTGCGTACTCAAGTGTGTTTATATTGGCTACTCTCACGCACAAAAGGGTCACAAGTGTTTTCGCCCACCTACGAAGAAAATATTTATCACTATGGATGTCACATTCCGTGAATCCGAGGGATACTACCTTGCTTCGAGTGACCCTGCTTCTTTACCTCCATTGTATCTTCACTTCAGGGGGGAGTCTACACCAGTGGAAATGAGTCCTCCTACTGTGTCCCTACCTCTTCCATCTACTGCTCCAAGCATGCAGGTATATACTCGGCATACAAAGAGGACAAACACACAAGATCCGACTATGCCACCAGAACAGTTATTGGATGCTGACTCAGAGCCTTCTGATCCACCAATTGCCCTTAGGAAAGGTATCCGCTCTTGTACTCGTCATCCTCTCTCGCATTATGTATCATATGACTCTGTCTACTTACTTCCTACAAGGCCTTTGTTTCTTCTCTTGCTGCTCTTTCCATACCTGCATCTTTACAGCAGGCCCTGGAGATTCCTATGTGGAGAGAGGCGATGGTTGAGGAAATAACGGCCTTTGAGAAGAATTATACATACGATTTGGTGCATCTTCCATATGGAAAGGACAGTTGGTTGTAAATAGGTGTTCTCTTTCAAACAGAACTCTCAAGCGATTGTCGAAAGGTGTAAGTCAAGACAGGTGGCAAGAGGTTATACACAAACCCTTGGCATTGACTATCAGGAAACATTTGCACTGGTGGAAAAGATGAACACTATTAGAGTCTTGCTATCATGTGTTGCCTGCAAAGGTCGGGACCTTTGGCAACTTGATGTAAAGAATATGTTCCTTCATGTGGATCTGGATGAAGAAGTTTACATGTCTAATCCACCGAGTCTCACTCCTAAAGGTGCAGAAGGGAAAGTGTGCAGATTAAAAAAAACTTTATATGCACTGAAACAATCCCCAAGAGACTGGTATGGTAAATTCCACAAAGTTACGGTGTCATATGTGTATCACCCGAACAATGTCAACCATACATTGTTCATCAAACATCGGACCGGGAAACACATTGTTCCCATGGTATATGCTGATGATATAGTCATAATAGGTGACGACGTGGAAGAAATCAAGAAATTAAAATAGAAAATAGCCAGTGAGTTTGAGGTCAAAGATTTGGGAAAACTCAGGTATTTCTTGGGTATTGAGGTCGCAAGGTCTAAGCAGGGAATATTCATCTCTCAGAAAAATTATACTTTGGCCCTCCTTGAGAAGATATGGATGAGTGGATGTAGACCAGCTGACATCACAATTGAAGCAAACCACTGATTGGGTCGTAATGATGGAGAGGTGATAGAAGACATCTCTCAATTTCAGAGATTAGTAGGGAGGCTGATTTACATGCCCCGCACTTGCCCGGATATTTCTTATGCGGTAAGCATTATCAACCAGTTCATGGATGCTCCGAAGAGGCATCATGTGGATGTAGCTCAAAGAATTCTTAGGTATCTCAAATCCTCACCAAAAAAGGGTATCTTCTTTGCTCCAAATTCATGCCAAAATATTAAAGTTTACACTGATGCTGATTGGGTCGGGTCTGTTGAGGATTGATGATCAACTTCAGGATATTGTTCCCTTGTTGGGGTAACCTTGACTTGGAGGAGTAAGAAACAACAAGTTGTGGCAAGATCCAGCGCAGAAGCCGAGTTTAGAGCTATGGCTTGTGAGGTTTGTGAAGGCTTATGGCTACGTTCATTGACGACCTTGATGGGTGACCTAGGCCTTACTGAAGTCGGACTCATCCGGCTGTATTGTGACAATAAGTCAGCTATCAGTATCGCCCACAACTCTGTTCAACATGACCGCACTAAACATAATGAAATAGATCAGCACTTCATCAAGGAGAATATTGAGAAGGAAATTATGTGTACTCCTTTTGTTCCCACTGACAAACAGCTAGTTGATATTCTCACAAAAGGCTTGAGTGGGAATATATTTGGAAGGGTTGTTGACAAGTTGGACATGAATAACATCTGACGTCCAACTTGAGGGAGATTGTTATAATATCTAGTAGTCATATTATGTACTATTTGTTTTCCTTTTTTTCTTTGTTATGTACGCCTCCGTATATAGAGGGGATTACTCTTCCTAATAAAATTAATCATTTTTTTCAGACAACAGTTGTAAGTCTAGATGATAAAAAAATGTTTTATATTCACTAAGTCCAAGTTTAGTATTGGTTAAGCAATAATGTTAATCTGGCTCGAGCTCCTGCTGTTGATTTCCCCACACATGTTACCCCGACAAATTGGAGAGATTTTTAAGTCCGGGCTCCGTCCCTAAATATCCGTCCGGGAGCCATACCAGTTTGCCGCGTGGAAGAGGTGACGGTGGGGATTAAAAACAAAAAGAATATGGGGATTGGTGAACCCGTTTCCTTACCCCGGAAAGAAGGAACCCGGAGTCCGGAGTCCGGATGCAAAAATTTCGCGACAAATTGAGGTATCATTGTTTAACGATTCCGACCCGCTCAGATGGATCACATGCACGGAACCATCAATTGAATTACAACTCACTCCAAAGCCAGCAAGATTCCCTAGTGATGATTTAAGGGTCAACACTTCATTGGATGCATTGGCTTCACCGGTCAATAATGCACATGACATGAACTACTCAAGGAAAAGTTCATTCTGCGCTGTGAGACATGTTTCCCCGGGAACATTTTGAACATCTCTGCGACACTCGTTAGGTTGACACAATGGTGGCTTATGTCGACAATTTTGTGGAGTTGGCACATCATTTCTCGAGCTTGTCGTGGCACATTACTGCGGTAGGCTCCATTGTGTGTTGAATATGTGTTTATCTTAACACTTCGGGAAATTCCATTCACGCGTACATGTATCATTCACTTGCAGAACTTTTATATTTGACCAAATTTCAGGATTTTTGTTACGTGGAGAGCCTTGGCAGTATTAAGGTAGATTTATTCTTGTGACATCACGACTTTTTAACCAAATTTGAAATTAAATACACTTGGGCATCATATGAATATGTGATGCATCACTTTGTCTAAGAAATGGGTTTGATTAAGAGAGCAACTGTACCGATGTTGAATCAGTAAGGAGGTGACAACAGGATGAGGACTTCGAAGTTCAAAGGTCAGTCTTCACCAACTGAGTTTATGAAGTGGCTTCAACACCTTGAAAAAAATTTGATGAAGAGCACGGAACAACCTTCTTATTTACTGGAAAGGGTGATGTATGCGCTTCAACAAATATATGCAAATTTATGAGCGCCGTAGTTCAAAATTTCAATATTTACTCTCCAAACAAAGAGAACAAATTTTAATAGTATAAAACGATGACTTTCTAAACTTTCAGTGATAAAGCCAGACATTTAATTTAATTGATAATTTTCAAATAAAAAGGACACGGGTGATCTGCTCTTGAAAACATTTGGGCTACTGGGTCTCTACACTCATCTTGTTCCTTAGAATTTCCGGTTGACATTCACATATTCCAGTCCTGAAGAAATACATGAGTAGAAGAAATCATGTAATTAGTTGCCCAAGAACCTATAATCTCAGAGTGGACAATGACACCAGAGACATATAGGCCATGTTTGGGAGAGTGGTTGAAGTGTGGTGGCGGCAGTGAACGCTGAAAAACACACTATTCATGTAGGTGGGGTCACAAACGCTATTTTCAAAACAACACTAGGTCAAACATCACCAGTCATGCATGTGTGACCAAAGTTTTGGCCGTCAGGTACACTCAGACCTAGAAAGAGGAATTTGGGTCATGTAGACCACAACCAATATGTTAGCTACCATAATTTCACACTACCACTAATCAAACGCCCTGTTGAAGAAAAATGTAAAGGCCAAAAATTAAGACTCATATTATAGCCCATCTTATAGTTTACTCCCACGTTGTAGGGTGTGTTTCCAATCCTCCTTCCCTTATTTAAATGTACAAATATTTGTATTCAAGTATTGAAGGATTAGATAAATTAAAAAAAAAATTGTTTATATTTCTCTCTCCTGTGTTTTTCTACACGAAATCAGAGCCGACTGTTGAAGCCAAAAACTGGCATCAACGAGAGTTTTGACCTTGGGGTGTAGCTGACACCTATTTCTCTCAAACCTCAACCCAAGACTAGCCACAAAGAACTGAAAACTGACCCTAAGCCTCAGCTAGGAGGTCCCTCCACTAACCCGGAAGTTCTCTGAGCGCTTCCCCTCCAAAGCCAATTGTTGGGCTAGGAGTACCTCAAAAAGCTCTAAAAGACAAAAAAGAGAGTATGAGGAAAATCTGTCTTCTGAAGTATCATGTGGGTCTATTTATAGATTTTCAATATCTGATCTGCAAAAAACGTACTTTTGCTGCCCTAAAATTACTAAAATGCCCCTGGGTTGGTCTGTCAATAGCCAAACCCCGCTGTTCTGAGAAGCTAAATGCAGACCATTGGTGTTTAGGTAATTTCAGGTCTGGGTCCCATCTGGCGGAAGCTCTTCCTGCTAAGCTCTGCGGGAACCCGGCTTGCCCTGAGCGCAAGCCTTCCCGCCTTTCCTGGGCCGGGCGGGAACCAAAAGACCGAAGGGGCGTGGAGCGGAGAGGCATCACTCAACGTCGAGGGCCGATGGGCTTCCGCCATCCAGAGGCGTGAGCCCCTGTTCCTGCCCAGGGCGGGAGCCTTCCCGCCCGCCCTGGTTCTGTCATGGCCTAAACCTAAAATCTGCGCTCGACGAAAATAACTTTAAGTCAAAGGCTCAGCTCGATTAGCTTGCGTTCGACGAAATGTCACTCGACGAATCGACGTTCAACGAATGGCGTTACTCAACCCCTGGGCGAGAGCCTTCCCGCCTACTTACGGCGAGAGCCCTCCCGCCTGCTTTCTTATTTGATACAATTGTAAGCTCAAAGCTAGCCCAATCAGGATCCTTGAGGGATCTTGGTCCCACCCAGCGAATATGGGTTGTACACCGACGATCCTAATTCTTTAAGTCGTCCTCGCGCTTCGTGGGCGGTTAGAACTTTCTAACCGCACTTCATCTTTTTTTGAAGCTAGGTTTCCTCTAACCACAGCTTCTTCAGCCCACCCCTATTTCTTCCGCTATATGTTGCTGCCTTTTTTCCTCTGCTTTTATAGCCTCTGTCTCTCGTCGCCGTTGGGCCCCACATCTGACAGTGTTCGGCGACCTTTTCTTCCATGTCGCGGTCCGTGTGGCTTCTGAGCTTGCATTCCCTACTCGTGTGGCCCGGAATCTTGCTCTTATAGTTTTTGTTGCTCTTCTCCGGGTTGATGTCGCCTGTCTGCCCGCGTACATTGTCGTAGCTCTCCAATCCGCAGCTTAGTCTACCCTACATCAAAAGTACTATTTACTGCAATGAAGGACACATTGGCACAACAAAAGGATGTGTATCTTAGCCTCTTGGGTTCAGAAGAAGAAAAACAGGCACATTGAAGAAACAGTGATAATTTAACGTTCGGCAAAGGTAGAACCGTAGAAGGAAGAAACAATGATAATGATACAGAATTGTAAAGTTATCAGTGAAATTGAAGGCACGGGACAATTGAAAGGACAGGAAGCCACGCAATAAATGCAATGAAAAGGGAGATGGGCAGTGATAGTAGCATCAATTGAACATGGAAGGAGAAACAACAACAACAGATGAAAGTCGAGGGCAGGCTCAGATACCAATGTGTACAAACGACTGTACAATCTTTCCCTTCGAAATGCATCGTCTCTGATTTATTCCATCCCCTCTCTATGTTGCAATGACATGATGTTCTTGTATCGCAATAATAAGGTTGCATGCAATAAATATAAGTTGTTAAAGACACCGCAATTTTGGCTAGTCGCACCGCTTTGTTAAAGGCATCGCACTTTTTTTGAATGGTTAAAGACACCCATACTTGTTAATTGCACTGCAATTTTGTAAAAGACGTCACTTTTAGTAGAGATAGAAGGTTGAGTTCTTGTTCCTCGTAATGAAACACTACATCGGCAAATCACTCGGGCCTGGCTGCATTAAGAAACCATCACTAACAGGTTGCTGATGTTATTGGAGGATACGACACTCGGCTGGAATCTGGAAGCAATATAGAGCAAGCCGCGCACAAGATATTTGTGGAAATGCCCCACCAACCGATCAAACTGGTGTTCAAAGAATCTCTTTTGTTTCCAACGGTGTTCAAAGCATCCCGGGCCATTACCCAAATTCTGAAACAATAACTCATACACCAATGTGCAATTTATCGAATGGATTGAAAACCCATAATTCCAGCAAATCAGCTGAAATTGAAAAGAAAATAAAAATTATGTACAAAAGAGAAACTGAGATGAGCGGTGATTATATCAGTTTAGAAGTAAGAATATTGCTAGAAATCAACAGATAAAGAAGTAAGACAGCATGGATTTATCAAATCAAACGACAACAGATGGATGTCGGAAGATAGATCAAAGAGCGGAATTTACAAGAAATTCAAGAAATCGAAACAAAAAAGACCGAAAAGAAGCATAAATGGTGGACAAAAGGGGCAAACGATCTACTCAGAAAACATCTGAGACATCTCCACTAGTTCAACGGTCACCGCTCTCCGCTCGTCTGCGGTGGTGAAACACCCACCGTTGGAGCCGGTATAGGAGCGGAAGGCTTCATCGGTGTTGGTACCTTCAGAAGTTCAGCATCATAAATTAGGAGAAATTGCGGAACGAGTTAGGGTGGTGCGACTAGTATTTTTTTGGGAGTAATTTTAAGGTTAATTTAGGAGAAATTGTGGTGCGACTAGCCAAAGCAGCAGTGCCTTTACCAGCTCCCTAAATATGAGTACATTAGAATTTATCAAATTATTTAAAATATAAATTTTCCAAAAAAATTTAGAATTTTTTGCCAACATTTGATTTTGAATGCTTTTGAATTTCTAGACATTAAAATTAATTAGATGACTATTAAATTATCTGTGTGATTAATTTCCTCATATTTTCTAATTTTCACCTGAAAGTCGAATTATTTAACTGATTAATGTTGTGAACTATAAATTGCGTACATTTTGTTCAACTTCTGGGCATCACATCATAGTTTAGCATTTGCAAAGCCTAACCCCTGAGACATCCTGCGTCAATGAAATTGTGCAAGGTTCGACAATAGTAGCCTAAATGATGCATCTGCCATCGCATCTAAGGACGCATGATACTATCATGCAACATTTATCTTTATTATTTATGATATGTATTTCTTTCATGCACCAATCGTTATTTTGAATTTTCGACTCATCAGTTTGACCACCCGATGAGACCCTGAATAAATGGTTCGGCGATATTGAATTATTTAGGATGAAAGAGGTAAGCTCTAAACAATTAAGAATACATGCGGTTAAAGTGAAAATTTTAAAATGTGGGATTTAAAATTATATTCCCGATCAATAGCCACCAAATGAATTTGGAAATAAAATATTTAGTGATCATCAATTGATTTTAGAATATTTAGCAAGTAACTAGTATTTAAGAGGTAAAGGATGCCCAAAAAGAGTTGACTGAAATTGAACAGGGAACGAAACCCAGTTTCGTTCGCTATATTACCGGGTAACGCCCAGCCGCTGGAGACTCCCCCAGTCTATCGTCGTTTCAACTGAAGCTGGCCCTAATTCGCTAATCCAAGATGACATCCAGCGCCTTCAATCCGTCTAACGTCGGTGACTTCTGTTCCCACTTCTTGGGAATCTGATAACTCCATGTCGGCTAACGCCAGCCATCGCCAACAACTCGCCCTCCGCCGACCGTTGTCGACCTTGACTCGCCTTATTTCAGTGGTTCGGTGGACAGTTGTTTCACCTGGAAGATGACGCCGATAACAACCACATTTTTGTCGTTCAAGATCTCCCTGTTGGGTTTTCTATACAAGAGTGGAACAGCACATCACATATGCGCAGCGGAATAAATATACAATAACAACCCAAAACAGTAAAGGATCTTGCGATATTCATGAATCAAGAAATAAGAATAAATAACAAGGCATTGTACCTGAGTGGTATTGAGTTTCTACTCAACCAAGGTACTCCAAAGATCCAGCCAAGAAATCATTGTCTAACAGTGGGCGGCTGAGTCCACACAGAAATATATCTGTGACTCTACAGGTATCCACAGGAATGAAGGAGAACCCCAAGATCTTGTCACACGAGAACTGGGTCGAAGAAGGAATGCTCTTTGCGTCTCCACGAATTGCTAGATTCGTTTCCAAGAAAGGCAGCGACAAGAAGTCATGACGGTTACTAGGGTTTGGTTCAAGTGACGACTTCAAAAGGAGACACAAAACCCACATCCAGGAAAACTCTTTTTCAAGTCTATTTATATTCAAGGACATCAAACAGACAATAGCCCCCTTAGAAATCCGTCAAAACTCAACCTGCGTTGATATGTGTCGACTTGCAATCAGCGTGCGTCGATAATAACTCGACGCGACGTTGAGAAGCAGTCGACGGCCTTCGACGCAACCAGCGTCGACACGTAGTTGACATACTTGCGTTGAATAGAAGTCGATGTAATGTCGACATCTACTCGACATAGCGTCGACAGCTAGTCGACGTGCGTCGATACGCAGCCAACGCAATCTGCCAGTTTTCTTCAAGTCATAGAATTGGTCCTTTACCCATATCTCATATGAGTGAGGCCAACACAATCCTTCCTCCAATTTCTCCAAACACTCTTATGTGCGACCATATAAGCTCATATTGTGCTGACAACGAGACTAACTGCTTGACTACTTCCAAATCACCATAGAAATACTAGCACTCTCATCTTTGTTCCACTGGGCCTTGAAGTCCAACTCCCAACTGCAGCTTTGCATATGCTCGGTAATCCTCCCCTCACGTTCTAATTTCTTAGCATTAGCCGCATGCAATTTAATTAATTGTCTAAGAGCTTACATCGGATGTTCTTGCTATTTTGAAATCATCGTTATTTCAAAAGTTATTGTTTCGGTTCGAACCGTTAAATCTTGAGAATTTCCCGCAAGTAACAATTAACGACTTCGGGAATACAACAGCAAGCGGAATTTTTGGGCACAAGAGTCAATTTGGCCCGCTCGGCCTACATCACTAAATATCAATGTGTAATAATATCTTGTAGGTGAACAATGTACTAAGAAGTACCTCCTGTCCAAGGATTTCATGAGTTCTCCGCGAAACTCGATCAGCTACACCATCATCAGCAAAAGTAACAAAACCAAAGCCTCTATGACCACTTCTTTTTGGATCCTGAATAGTAACATTAAATTATATCTATGTAAGCATCTTCAAAAAAAACGCTAATCTGACTGTCATATATATTCATTACCTTTGGAACATAAACATCTATGATACGACCAAACCTCCCAAAGTATTGGCGTAAATCCTCAGAACTTGCTTCTTGAGGAAGTCTGCCCACAAAGATCTTCTTTCCCATTCCACGAGGATTTTCATATATCCCTCCTAACACAAAATCGAAGCAGATAAGTCGCATCATACTAAGAATGAATATAACATTCTACAACTTCTGCAAGTGTTATAATTGAAGGAAAAAGGGAAAGATTAACTTACTTCCATAAGCCGTTGGGTGGTCATACAATGTAGGGGCACCAAGGGCCGCATAACGAGTAGCAGCATTAATATAAGCATTATAAGCACCGTAACCACCTTGTGCAACTCTATTGGTAGGTTTCACATCTTCCTCCTGGATAAAACACAATTATAAAACGAGTTTTTCAAGTTTTGACAGTGTGCATACAGAGAGAGCATGGGTCCTAAACAAAACATTTCATATCAAGAAACTCAGATCATTGAATCAGAGGATGCCTTTGGGGTAGCGCGATCAACTACTACGGTAGAACCATCAAGCTCATGAGTTTCATCCATCAACCTTTCCACGGAATCTGTTTCAAACAAATGCATGCAGTAAGTTTAAAAAATCAACAGAAACACTGATCAATGACAGTTAACATGCTAGTAAAATTCAACAGTTTATTGCAACCTCCTCAGTGCACTTTTTTTCTTGGACTTAAAATAGCTTCCATAGAGTTGGAAGTTGGAACTCAATATGGGTTTTAAACTCTACAACTTCAAAATCCCACAAAGCCATGATTTCATTTTCACAAGCAAATAATGGACTCCTCATTTGAAAAACAGTATTATTTTTACAAGTAATAAAAGAGCTTTAAAAGATGGTAAAACAGTAGTACTTTGAAATTTTCACTGTAAATTGTGAACGTGAAATCATTTTTTATGAGATTGAAGCACAAGCATATGCATCTGTCAGGTAATCAAATAAGTTATACAAAATATTAGTGGGTTATACCTAGCCCATAATTTTGAGAAGGCAAAAACTAGTCCTATTAGTTGTCTTCATGCACTGTCATAACGTAAGAGGATGAGCTAGAACAATGGCACCAAAAACTTGATTCACCACGGTATCTCTAACAAGCTACATGTGTGTGTTACTTGTTAACAAATTTCCACAGGAATTTCACTTGAAAATCCGAGACAAGAGAGCAGCTGAAAACTTGGCCACTAACCACCTTTCACGGCTAGAAAAAGCCTAAACTCCAAAAGCTGATTAAAGAAGAGATTAATGATGCAATTTTTGAATAGCATCAATATGCCCTTGAAAAGCTACGAGATCTAGAACACCCACGGTTTGTTTATTTTGCTAACTCTCTAGTTGCAAAGATCTTGCCAAAAGGGTTTTCTCATCAAAAAAATGTTTTTTAATTCAAAATAATTCTGATGGGAGGATCCACATGTGTTCAAAGTTTGTGCAGACCAGAAGGTTCATAGAGGTATCTCAGAAGAGAACTGGTGGAAAATATTGGGGCATTGCCATGTTGGGCCAATGAAGGTCATTATCAAAAAATCGAACAGCTCGGAAGGTTTTTATGGGCGTACTCTATTTGGGATGCCCAAAGGTACGTTGATTAGTACAACAATTGTGAAATGACAGGTACTATTTTTAAATGAAATGCAATACCTCAATTTTATTGCTTTGGGTTATTATGGTGCTAAACCTGAACAACTCAATTTCATATCAAGTTGAGCATGATTAACATCCATGATCCAACTTGAGGGGGTAGCGTTAGAACTATTTTTTGTATTTATGTTTTTTTTGTTCTACAATGTATAATTGTTTGCATTACGTGTGACTTATAATATACACATATCCCATGAAGGGAATTAAAATTTCCCACAATACTCATATTAAATTTATATATCTTATGAGGAGCAAATTTTTAAGAAACATCAACATCATTACAATATTAATTACTATATAAAAAATACTTCGATAAAAACATCATTAATCCTATATAACTATTCAATAAAACCAGTATAAAGTTTGACCTATATTCCATAAAATGTGTAATAAGCGTATATGAAATAATAGTTTTATTAAAGAAAATATGTAATAAGCCTATATGAAATAATCAAAAACAACACCAAGTAGGCATGCAGAAAAGACTGGAAGGCCCAGGTCTGCGCGGGCTTTATTGTGACCAGAACTGGTGCTGGCAATTTTCGGGCCCAGGCCCCCCTTGAAAGAGGGGCCTACCTGGGTCTGACTGGCCAGACCTGGCTTGGGTCCGGCAAGACAGACCGCCGCCCAACACTCAGTGTTGCGCTACCCAACTTTATTGCTTAGGCAGCATCCTGCTACCCACCTTATAGGTTTAGCCTGGTGCCCAGTCCTGTCCTGGGCCCGAGCACTAGGTCGAGCCACAACTTAAACAGGGGAAATGTCAACGCCCCCTAGGCCTGGAGACGCGGGGTAGGCCGTGTAACGTGAGCATGTTGACAATAATGCAGCCCTAAGTGATCATGCGGAATGGCCTCGAGTGCACCTAAACTATACGTTGCATGGAAAATTCGGAAACAAAATTTAGCAAATAAAATTTTATAAATTTGGCAAAGCAACACATGGCGAGTAATAATTTTTCGGCAAACAAGTGAACCATGCTCGATTACCCACAAAATGTTTTCTATTACAAATTCCACGAATAAGTTTATAGGATGAAGAAAATAATGAAACAATTACACTAATGAACCAACATGCGATAGGGACATGGGCCATGCGGATTCCTGCAGGAGGGAGACAAATTCCGGGTGATTTGGTTGCGGTTTAAGGCGAGAAAGATGAACAGGAAGAGTGGGGCTCAGGGAAGGTGTGATTCGAAAGAGGGAAGTTGATGGGGATCGACCGCATGTTCGTGATCGGAGGAGATCGGGTCACCACGTGACGGGACCCGCTTTTATAGAATTGTCATGGATACGTTGTTCGGATCGTTGATTCGAGACCGCAAGCGCGTACGGAGCATCCGTTTTCATTTTGGATGTATTTTTTATAATTTTTGGAGTTGTATTTATATTATTTTGGACACCAGGCGTAACAGACGATCGTAGTTGTTCACCTCGGGTGCCCAACCGCACCTCTCATTATAAATAAGGGTGGATGTCCAGGTTTTCATTTCATTGTTGAGTTTTGTGAGAGATTCCAAAATTCCTGCAATCATTTGTGGTGCGACGCCACGAGCATGGGGTGCGACGTCCTGGTTCCTTATCTATATTATTATTTTAAATTTCATTGTTCCCTGTATATTCTCTGCGTCTATTCATCCAAAGGAGAAAACGGCTGGTTCTTATCCCTATTCATCGCTCCCCACCGCACGATATGCAGGGAACCGCCGCTAACTTCTCCTAACCCCATGATTCCTTCATTTGCAAAGGAAATAACCGTTCTGTTCACCACTTCTGGCATGCCTCCTCGGCTCGATACCTTCCCCGTCAGCTTCTATCCACATGGCATTTGTCGGAGCTACTCCCGTTCACCTAGTTCATTATCTCCCAGCCGCATAACGCCGCCAGAAATCACAAGCAGCTCCATCGTTGCTCCTGCCGTGAGTTTTCCCGCAACCTCTCGCTGCTTGTTTCCAGTTCATCGTCACTTTCCTCTCCACGGGAACAATACCCAGCCACATACCTTCCTTCCATCCCCTCTTCTCCTGTTTCTCTGTCATGGAACCTCAAGCAAGCCTCAAACATATTGTTTAATTGAGTCATTTACAGCCTACATCCTTTTAAATCTACCGATCGTGTCTTTCCCTAATTCAAAACTCCCCTTCTTTGTTCCTGTTCCTGACCCAGAACTCCCCTTCTTTGTTCCTGTTCCTGACCCAGAACTCCCCTTCTTTGTTCCTATTCCTGACCCAGAACTCCCCTTCTTTGTTCCTATTCCTGCTTGCATTTCTCCTCTCATAAAAGCTCATTCCTACCCCCAACAAGCAAGCCTCTATTCTGGGGAACACCCCAATTTCCACCATCTCTGTGATCCCCCATAACTGCATTCAAGTGCACCCTCTCGACAGACATCCAACATTATGTGTCGCCGCCGGATCTATATTGCTACATTAGTATAGTTGTACTGTGTTTATTTTTTTGTATTAAATATTGGAAGACATTTCATGTTGGTTTGGGTAATGGGATTGTTAGCATTGTTGTTCCATTTCTTTTAGTTCTATAATATTTATTCATGCAAGTTTTAACGGAAAGCACCACTTGTGAAAGAACGTGATTATTTGCTTGCGCGTACGAAAATTATTGTGAACATTGTGTTACATTGTTAGCCGTGTATGATTTATTGCTAACGTTTAATTTTGGCTAATTTTTAAAACATGCATATCTCATTAAAGTCCGGCTTGATCACACTCACGTTGCGTGATCACTTAGCGCATTAGCGTGTCGACACACATTTACTTTCACATCAGGTCGTCCTATGTCAGTTTGGTATCAAAGCCAGGTTAGGGCTTTCTTTAAAATACGCGGGACTATATGTTTTGTCACCGAATGTCTTATCATAGTGGTCGTCACTACACTAATCCTTTATTTGAGAATCACGAATCCACTTACACACGTTCCCATAGAGCCCCATCAAGGATATCTTTATGATACGGTGATACCTCGATGATTATCCTCGGTCACCGTACACCACTTCCAGAGATCGTGTTGATCCACAGGCACGATCCCACTATGTTAGATATGATCGGTATGATGTTTATTGGCGTTCTTATCCCCGCACTCGATTGGATCCTATTGATCCTTTGACACATCTTTATGATGACAGAGTCATCATCGCTCAGGTCATCGACGCTACACATCTCCTCTATTTAAGGAACTTGAGTTTATATACGTACAACCACCACCACATGTCCGCAGTACCCCCGTCCATCCACGAGTACAACGTGATTATGTTGTGCACAAGTATCACAATGAGCCTCTAGAACCCTATAGAGGTCGCTCTAACCAAGATTATATCATATCTAGTGATCTTCTGAAGGTTCTGAAGACGGACGTGACAAAGGCCGAATTTCAGCAATGGGTTCTTAAGATGTTTGAACAATTAGATGCACAACTTGATGATCTACGGACCCGCATTGCCGTCATTGAGGGTCGGCGAGAGCACTCCACTTCCCAAAGTTGGGAAATAAAACTATTAATGTGATCAGTATTTGTGTGCTACAAGTAAGAATAAGTGAAACTATAAAAGTGCAATTTTAGGAAAAATAAATAACTTAGTAAAGAAAATCCTACAAAGAGAGAATATTTTCATCGGAGGAAACTTAAATAGACATATATGTAAAAAAAATACAGATTATACAGTCGTTAATGGAAGATTTGGGTATGGAGAAGAAATGAAGAAAGAAAAATCATTTTAAACTGTATCATAGCACATCAGCTAATTGTGACAAATATAATTTTCAAGAAGAGGGAAGAACACTTAGTTACGTTTAAAAGTGGATCAAGTAAATCACAAATAGATTATTTTATTATCCGCAAAATAGATAAAATAATTTGTACATATTGTAAAATCATATCAGGAGAAAGTTTGATAACACAACATATGTTATTGGTGTTAGACGTGCAAATTAAATATAATAAATTTAATAAAATGACAAAAGTGTTGCCAAAATTTTGATAGTGGAACTTAAAGATGAAAAAACAAATTGCTTTCGAAACGGCACTTATGGAACAACTAGTTGATGACTCTTACGTTGATCTTAGTGTCTCATAGAAGTAATGTCTTCACATTTAAGGATAAGTAAAAAAAACGTACTTGAAAAATCAAACGATCGTGTGCACTCAAATAAAGAATCTTGGTGGTGAAAAGATAAAGTTAAATAAATTGGAAGAGTATAATAACCTGACGTCTTATCGTAAAATTCAAGTATCAAAGGTAAATGTTGATCTAAAGAAAATGAAAAATGGAAAAGGGGATGGGCCAGACAATATACTAATCGAAGTTTGAAAAAAATGTATGGGGAAAGAAGGAATTTTATGATTTATATATTTCTTCAATAAATCACTTTTGCTATCTTATAGAAACATGAGATTATTTAGGGCTTTCAGTATCTTATTAATAATTTATTAGGGAATTTTAATGAAAAATATCATTAAAAACTTTTTAATCTATCAATAAACTAAAGTTGCCAAAGCTTACAAATGTCTGCCTAGTATATATAGAATAAAAACGAATAATTTGAGAAACCCGAATATACGGTTCAGAGGATAACCAAACAAAAAATCACAGAAAAGCAGCGATACTTTTTGACAATTCTGGGGAATTTTCTATAAGATTGTCCACCACTTCCTGCCCAATAATAAATATATGAAGCTATACATATTCAGTGTTAATTATAGCCTAATTACAGGTCTACTATATCCACTGTCATTAGCCCTGTACCAACTATCCTAATACCAGCTACATGGTATCTTGCTATATGAATAGACCCTTCCAGCCTATCAAGTATTTCATGGGGTCTTAAACCTTGCTCAATATTTTCCACACCTTCCAGTCACCACTTTGGCATGCTTTTTTGTTTTACCATTCTTCACATTAGTACTATAATCTAGCCTTGTTGGAGAAACTCCAATCATTTTCCATGCAAAATGAAACAACTGGGATCAATTTTCAACACCTCATATTCTATTGTGCTGCTTCCACCATCTCTCTATAAAATAAATATTTTTCTATCCCTCCCTCCTAGAATTAAGACTTGTTTGCATTATTCAATGAAAGTATCAATCAACTTCAACAATTTGATCCCTAGAATATGGCTAGTCAAATGCTAGTTTGATAAATCAGACAGTATTTGGGCAGGTGTGATGACAAACACTTTTTAAATTTTCATTTTAGGATAAAACACCACCACAGTTAAACAGATGTGGTCAGTTTTAGCGGTCATAAACGCAATTTTGTTTAAAATTTTGACATGAAAGCCCAAATGCAGGTAAACCCAAATGCATTATTAAATTTTGACATGAAAGCCCACAGCACCACTGTATTTACTACCTCGGTTTCACACCGGCGTTGCTCAAACACCGCACATGTTCCAAACAGAGTCTAAATCAACAATGGATCTAAGTAACATAACATAAATTTCATTACATTTCACTACGATATAATATGTTGCCCATGATTATGCAATATGATTTATTGTTCATGACCTAGGAGTCTATTGAGCTTCTTTCTTTTTTTACAAAAAAGAGGGAAAAAATAACATCTTATTTCAAAAGAGGGGGTCATATAAGACCAATATTTTTGGTGCACCAATACAAGCCAGGGATATTGGCCTAAAATATAGCAACCCATTTGTGCAAGCATAGACCCAGAGCGGCATGCAAGGTTAAAGAAGGCGTACAAAGAAATTTATGTTCTCCTCAATTCAAAGCTGGGCAAATTTAATCAAGACCAATCAAAATCATTAGTCTAGTTTAATACCAAGGTTGCAAAATCCTACAGTCGGAACCAAGAACACCCTCTTCATAAAAATAAAGTCTTCAGTATATTCTTATTCTTAGCTCATCCCATCAAATAAACTTAGAACTGTTAGAAGAGTAATATCTGATATCAAACTAATGCTGTCATTACTAGGCAAACATCAATCATCTAATTTAGCAACCTAATGCTTTGAATAGAAACAGATATATACCACATGAGGAAACAAGTTTCAAGACTGATTTTGGCTTACGTTGCCACAGGAGAACAAGAATTGCTAAAAATTTGTAAGACTAATTGAAAGAGAAAGTGGGAATGACCAAGCAGGAAATAAAAGCAGAAACATACCAGCACTAGCAAAAGTAATGAACCCAATTCCACGGTGCCCTTTCGAACCTTTCTCCTGCAGATCACGAAGATATTTGACCATCACGTGGCTTTCTAGCTCAAATAGTCTAGAGAAGAAAAGAGTTTTTTTCTCTACAATGGCACTAAATAGCTGAAAATGTAGGTGCTCAGTAATCAATATCAAAAGAGTACGATCTTAAAATCTTAAAGCTACATCATAAAATGGCGCGATAATAAGTAAACAAACTGAAGAAATCATTAAATATAGCCATTATTAATGCAGCCTGTAGAGAAAGTTCCAAACCTTTTATATACTTCTTGAATACCGAAAAACAAGTATGAGTACAAATATATAGGAGAGAAGAGAGTAAGATCTATCTATACAAACAATGTGAGACTAAACACTAACTTCTACATGAGTCAATACATCATTTTTCCTAATATTTTCTAACACTCTCCCGCAAGCTGGAGCGTACAAATCGTAGGCACCAAGCTTGGACAAGAACTGATAGTAGAGACGCCGAGGTAAGGCCATGGTGAGGATATTTGCAACTTGCAGAGCAGCAGGAACATGTGTTAACTCTATCTTCTTCAACTGAACCTTCTCCCGAATGAAGTGACAGTCAACTTCAATATGTTTTGTCCGTTCATGGAAGATCGGATTCTTGGCAATGTGTATAGCAGCTTGACTGTCGCACAATAAAGTTGCGGATGAGGAGAGCTTGACTCCTAGATCATCAAGGAGACCCTCAAGCCACGTGAGCTCAGACACAACAGTTGTCATAGATCGATACTCAGCCTCAGCAGATGAGCGAGCAACCACGGACTGTTTCTTGTTGCGTCATTTAATAAGATGTCCTCCAAAGTAAGTGCAGTATCCACTTGTGGAACGACGGTCATCCAAAGAGACAGCATAATCAGCATCAGAATATGCAATCAGAAATAAGAGAGACGAAGAGGGCTTGTATACAAGCCCTTGTCCAGGAGCTGTCTTCAAGTAACAAAAAATATGTTTGACAGCCTGAAGATGAGAGATACGCAGCTCATGCATGAATCGACTGACAATTCCAACAGCAAATGATATATCAGGTCTAGTATATCAACTTTCCCACAAGGCGACAATAATACTCTCGATTCGAAAGGAGCAAATTGGAGTCTGAGGCATGAACACAAAGCTTGTGATTGATATCCATGGGAGTGTCAGCAGGCTTGCATCCAGAATAGCTCACATCATGAAGTAGGTCAAGACGGTACTTTCTCTGAGATAACACAAGTCCATCAGGTCTCCGAGCCACTTCGAGATCGAGAAAATATTGAAGGTTTTCCAAGTCCTTTGTTTGAAACACAGTTGCTAGATGTTGTTTGATCATCTGTATTCCTAAAAGATCATCTCCTGAAATTAGAATATCATCCACATAAACCAAAAGAATTATTGTGCCCGTTGGATGATGACGAGTAAACAAAGAGAAGTCGGCCGAACTCCGAGTGAACCCAACAGCAGTAACGGTCTTGCTAATTTGTCAAACCATGTCCGAGCAGACTGTTTAGACCATAAAGATACTTCTTCAGACCACGGACAAGAGACTCCTCCGTGGTCTCAAACCCGGGAAATTGCTGCATATAAACGGTCTCCTGTAAATCGACATTAAGAAAGGCATTTTAGACATCCAGTTGGTGCAAGGGCCAGTGGCGGTGAACAGAGAGGGAGATCGACACACAAACAGTATTGAGTTTAGCGACTGGAAAAAAAGTCTCATCATAATCCAAGCTTTGTTGTTGAGTGAAGCAACGAGCTACAAGATGAGCTTTCAAACAGTGAACCGTCCCATCCGGACCCTGTTTGGCGGAAAACACCCACTTACATCTCACACAAGATTGTCCAGGAGGAAGCGGGACCAAATCCCAACTGTGGTTTGTCGAAAGAGCAGACATTTCATCGTCCATAGTTGTCCGTCATCCGGGATGCTGGAGAGTCTCCTGTACAGAATGAGGGGTGGAGATAGAGGATAAAGAAAGATCACTTTGTCGGAGTTCCAGAGAGAGGCAGTGAAAAGAGACACAGTTGGCCAGCGGGTGGGCAGTGGAAGCTGTTGGCGGATCCGCAGGGTGCAAAACATCATTAGAGCAGGGCAGCTCCCGTAGGGCAGTAGACGAAGAAGGACGTCGAGTGTACACACGAATGACAGTTGGTGTAGGTGGTTTGGGTGGGATTGGTGTGGGAAGAAGAGGAATGCTTGAATGAACGGGGATAACAGGCCGTGAGAGAGGTGGGGGAAGAGGAGAATCAGCGGGTTGAGAGTAATATGGTTGATCTTCGAGGAAAGTGACATCAGCAGAAGTAACCACCTTGCGATCTTTGGGAGAAAAAAAACGTAGCCCTTCTGAGTCCGAGAATAGCCCACAAACATATATTTAGTGGCATGGGGAGCAAGTTTGTCAGTGGACGGGCCAAGATGATGAACAAAGCACACGCAACCAAACACGCGAGTGGTGATGGAGAAAGGTTTGGAGGGAAAAAAAGATTGAAGGGAAAAGCAAAATTGAGAATGGAGGAAGGCATGCGGTTAATAAGAGTGCAGGCGGTAGAGACCGCAAAATTCCAATACTTTTTGAGAACATTCATTTGAATTATAAGAGAGCGGGTGACCTCAAGTAGGTGTCAATTCTTGCGTTCAGCAACGCCATTTTGTTGGGGGGGTATAGACACAGGTGGTTTGATGGATGATCTCAAACTCAGCACAGAGGAGAGCGAAGGCATGACTCGTGTATTCACGGGCATTATCGGTGCGAAGAGTTTTAATTGTAGTGGAACACTGGTAGCGAGTTTCAATGAAAAAGGTACGGAATACACTGGGCAATTCAGAGCAGCCATAAAGGAGAAACAACCAGGTCACCCGAGAGTAGTCATCTACAAATGTGACAAAATAACGATATCCAAAAACACTCGCAATTTTGTAGGGTCCCCAAATATCGAAGTGTACTAGATCAAAGGGAGCAGGACTCTGAGTAGGATGTGGTGAGAACGTGGACCGATGATGTTTATCATAGATACAAGACTCACACATGAACTCTTGGAGGAACACGTCAGAGAGAGATTTTATAAGGATGTTTAGAGAAGCGTGACCAGACGTTGATGTCAATCAAAAGAGCTAATAGAGGACAACACTGTTGGGGGAGAGGGGTCAAGGATATAGAGACCATTCGACAGATGCCCTTTTCCAATGATAGTTTACGTCTTGCGATCCTGCACAACACACAAGTTAGACGAAAAAATAACATCACAATCGAGGTCAGCAGTGAGTCGACCAACAGAGAGAAGGTTGAAAGGAGAGCCCGGAACATGAAGGGCGGAGCGAAGAGTAATGGAGGGAGAGAGGTGAATATCTGTCGCGCCAGAAACGAGAATTGTGTCCCCACTAGCAATAGTAATAAACTTGGGATGCACGAAGTTCAAATATTCTAGTGGTTTTCGTGAGGTAATGTGGTGAGAGGCCCCGGAATCCAAAATCCAGAATGAGCTATGAGCAAGGGAGGAGGTACCACCATCGGAAATAGACACCACAGAGCCCGGAGGACAGCTGATCATCTTCCAAGGAACAGTCCGCAGCAGTCACGGTGACAACGCTCCAGCGGCAAGAAACGGTCATGACCAGCGTTGTAAGAAAAGAGCCCGCAGCGGATAGAAACACGCTGCGGCAGTTTAAAAAAACGAGCAGGCGGCGCGGTTAGGAGAAGACCGCAACACAAAGAGCGGCGTAAACGAGAAGCCGCAGACAGACAGCGCGAACAGCCAAGTCGAGAAGGCAAGACACCTGGGCGGGCAGCAACCGGGGAACACAAGGCAGAGGCCGGCGAGCAGGCACTTGACCGGGCGGTTAGAGGCAAACCGCAGCAGGAGCACAAGCTGGCGAACAGGTACTAAACCGGGCGGATAGAGGCAGACCGCAACCAACAATCCAAATAGGTTAGAGAAGAGAGGCCACCTGGAGAGAGAAAAGGAGAAGTCGCACGGACTCAATGTCAACACACCAGCGGCAAGAGGCCGCGACCAAGATGCGGAGCCCGCAGCGAGTAGAGAAGCTGCAACGACTAAGGAGGCCGCATCGGTTAAGCGAAGCCCGCGCGAGAAGCACGCAGCAACAGGGGAACTGCAACGGGAAGGGAAGTCGCGGCGTGTAAGGAAATCGCAGCGACAAAACAACAAATACCGCACGGTCACGGTGATAGCACACCAGCGGCAAGGGAATATGTCGCGACCTAGATGCGGAGCTCGCCGGGATGAGGGAATCCGCAGCGAGTAAGAGAACAAATCGCGGCGAGAAAAGAAGACATGGCGACTAAAGATAAGTCGTGGCGAGCAGGGAGCAGACAAGGAGGCCATAACTCGGTGGGTAGACAAGGAGACCGCAGCGAGTAGAGGGAAGCGGTTAGCCGGGATGAAACCGCGCGGGCAGAGGAAACAAGCCAGGAAAGGCCCCACCTGTTATAAAAGTTATAAAAGGGAGGAGAAGGAGAAGGAGAAGAAGGGGTGGAAGCCACGAGAGAGAGTGAACAGAGGAAGCGGTTGGAACGACCTTAACCGCGTGGGAAGTCACGGTTAACAGAAATTCTATCCACCCAGAAGCGGTTAGAAAGGGAGCAGGCCGCAAGACACTGCGGCTAAGCAGGAGAACATGCCGCCTGGCAAGCAGGCGGAGCAGGCGGTTAGAAAAGAACAGACCAGACCGTATCGCCCTGATATCATGTAGAGAAAGTTTCAAACCTTGTATATACTTCTTGAATACCGAAAAACAAATATGAGTACAAATATATAGGAGAGAAGAGATTAAGATCTAGCTATACAAACAATGTGGGACTAAACACTAACTCCTACATGAGTCAATACATCATTTTTCCTAGTATTTTCTAACATAGCCAAAGGTGTTAGTTCCCACAGCATAAAAACGTATTAAAACAAATGTATCTCAAAGCCCTACAAGACTTTAACACTATATGGCATCTTATCAGTCATCACAGTCGCAATGATCCTGAAATGTACCACAGAACAAGATAGCAATGATATGAAAATTATAATTGTAAGCTTAAAATCTATTCAGTACAAATAACAACCAATTGCTAGATTGAAAGATGAAATTTTTCCATATTCTGGTAGTAGCAGACTATAACTATGAACATCCCCCCACCAACCTGTCCATTTTTGAGGATTATCTACACTAGTTAGCCATCAAGCCATAACTAACAAGATCAGCATGTCACCATCCATGATGTTAGGATTACAACAAATTGCATTGATTTGAGGGAAAGCATATATAAATTTTACCACTTGTCAGGATTACGCAGAAATCAGAAGGATGGTTCTAAGGAAAAATACAAATTTAACTTATTTATGTTCTTGGATAATAATAAGTTTCAAATTTTTGTAGAAACACGTTATTTAGCTATGAAGTAGAAAATTTTGAAGCAAATTTGGAATTTAAAATTCTGAAGAAAGGAGACCTATGGAGATGAGGAAGAAAAAAGAAGCAAACAGCTGCTTATTTTTAACATTTGTAATCGCATTGAACTGTCAAAATGGAATGCAAAAAACATGATGCTAGTAGTCTGACGGAATTTTAGGTAAGCATGGGAATATGGTAGACATGTATGGTTGTGTCATTGTTCATTCTCTCATGTATCTCTTGTATGTCTACAGATCCAAGGGAATTTTTAATTGCTTGGCAAGACAGATTTTGGGATTCTTTCAAGATTAGATTGGGTTACTGATGCGGGACAGGAGTCCACTTGCCCGCCACCTTGGCATCACCACCAAGGGGCCCACCTGGAGTCAGCACCAGGCGGCTTTATCAGGCCCGCGGGCCGTACACCCCAACCAACTCTCCGCCACGGAATCGCCACCGTGCGGCAGGTTGTTGAGGCCGGGGCTCGATCCCCAGACCTCCTAGATAAGAGGCCTTCAGCAGCACTCTCATCACCAACTGATCCGCGGCTCAGTTGGTGATGAGAGTGCCCGAAGGCCTCTTATCTAGGAGGTCTGGGGATTGAGCCCCGGCCTCAACAACCTGCCGCACGGTGGCGATTCCGTGGCGGAGAGTTGGTTGGGGTGTACGGCCCGCGGGCCTGATAAAGCCGTCTGGTGCTGACTCCAGGTGGGCCCCTTGGTGGTGATGCCAAGGTGGCGGGCAGGTGGACTCCTGTCCCGCATCATAAAAGTGCAAGGAGGTTTTATGATGCGGGACAGGAGTCCACCTGCCCGCCACGTTGGCATCACCACCAAGGGGATCGAGCCACCTGGAGTCAGCACCAGGCGGCTTTATCAGGCCCGCGGGCCGTCACCCCAACCAGCTCTCCGCCACAACGTCATCGTGCGGCAGGTTGTTGAGGCCGGGGCTCGTTGTGGGGCCGGGGAGACCTCCTAGATAAGAGGCTCTCATCACCAACTGACCCGCGGATCAGTTGGTGATGAGCATTCGCAGGAGAATGCTTTATCAAGGAGGTCGGGGGATCGAGCCCTGGCCTCAACAACCTATCGGCTCTGTTGTGGGGCCGGGGATGGGTTGGGGTGTACGGCCCGCGGGCCTGATAAAGCTGCCTGGTGCTGACTCCAGGTGGGCCCCTTGGTGGTGATGCCAAGATGGCGGGCAGGTGGACTCCTGTCCCGCATCAGTTACTCTCTTCTCTTGCAACTGTAGTGTATTACTTCTTTCAAGCAAAAATGAATATTGTCGTGTACTTGTCTTTGTTTGGCTTGAACCTATTGTTATTACATCGTCAAAGCAGTTCTCAATAAGCACTTCTGCATAAAACAGTAGCTTTTTTCCTTCAATTATAGCTAAATTAAGTGTAAGAGATGGGTGAAGACTCTCTTAATCAAACCAGATATTTTTGGAATACGAGGGCTTGATAGAGAGGTCTTTGAGAAAACAAAAGCAGACTTGTTGGGCTCAAGTTAATAGCTTTACAAATTGAAAAGGCATCTACGACAAAACATTATAAAAAGCAGTTATAATACTTGCTAAGCATGTAAGACGATGAGCTTAGTAAGTAACATCTTAATGATTTAATTCCATCATTATATATTTGTAGAATATAAATATGGTTGTTACACTAAGGCTTTTTTTTACCTGCTGTTATAAGCAATTCTACAATATTATTGCATGGTAGAACTATTACACACTTAAAAGCGCTAAAAACTCCCTTCTATTTAAGATGTGATAGCTAAACTTGAAGGTTTAATAGATGACATATAATTAGTAACGGTGAACATGTGAAAAAATTTAGGATCAGTTAAATTAGACAAAAATGCAGCTTCGGAATTCGAGGTTCAATTTAGGATCAGTATAAGTAACGCAGGGTAGGCCGTGTAACTTGGGTGTGCTGACACTAATGCAATCCTATATAAAATGCAAGATAAACTCACCGACTTAATTGTAATGATGCATGGACAATTTTTATTTAACCCGGAAATTAAAAAAGAGAACTAGCAATAATAATTTTATAAGCGAAGCAAATTGACAAGTTGATTTATGATTTTCCGGTGCACACGCAAATCACGATAACATTCACACAAAGTGTTATTCACTACAATTTCCACGATTCGACTTTATAGAATAACAGAAAACAAGAACAATTACAATTATGCAACAAGATATCCCAACAAGTATGCAGCATTTTCCAATATCCAATATAAAAGAAATAAACACAATACGATAATACTCACAAAGCAAAAGGAATCCGACGGCAGTGGTGGATAGGATGTCAGCGGGATACTAAATGGGGGGGGGAGGTGGAACTAAACGGGAAGATGGCTCGACGGGTGAAACCACGACATTGGGATGGCGTTAGGATAGGAGAGGGTCGTCGAGGACGTGGGGAAGGTCGACTGGAAGTCTCGGCGAGAGGGCGGGGCTGGAGGGAGTCGACAGGCTCTGCGTTGTTGAACGACGAGGAAAGAGTTCTGTCAATAATTGTAGGGAGAGAGGAACAGCGGCTTGAGAAACTGAGGATGAATTGTGGAGTGATCTACGGTTGGAAGAGGTAACGGACGGCCACGATGGGGTTGAATGGACGGGATGGCACGGGTGTGGGGAAGAATCAGCTAGACTTGCAGTTATTGAGTGGTAATGGGCTGACAGAACAGGGGAATTAAAAAGATATCTGAAATGAAGAAACGGGAAATCAAAAGTGACACTGGGACGTCGCATTTCGGGCCCGTGGCATCACATCACGAGTGATTACCAGACTTCAGGACTCTCTCACAAAACTCAACAATGAAATAAAAGGAGGTCATCCGCCCATATTTATAATGACCCGGGTAGTTGGGCATCAGGTGTGAATGTCTATGATTGTTCATTACGTCCGTCGTCCTAAAATCAAAAATACAACTCAGAAAAATAAAAAATGAAAAAATATTTGGACGACGCTCCAGACGCATCTACGGTTTCGGATCGTTAATCTGATCAATGACTCCTGTGCGTGTACACATAAGCGGGCCCTGCAAAGTCACGGCATGCGCGTGAATGTCGATCCCATCAATAAGTCTCATCGTCAATTTTAAAAAAATAACTTACTACAGTAAAAAAAAAGGCACCAAAAGATAGATTGACAATCTTTTAAGACCAAAAAGTAGCAATCAATGACAACCAAAGGGAGAATAATCGTGTGTTATTAAAATAAAATAGTTAAGCGTAGATTTAAGTGATGGACTTTGGTTACTACTGCAGTCGGATGTAATAGCTAGTGGATTCTCGGTCATCTTGTCAGTACAGGGTACCCTAAAAAAAATTCATTGAAAAGTCATGTGCTAGTGAATCTTTTCTTTTAGGGAACATGTGATATGTAAGACAGCTTGTTTTTCACTTTTAAGAAAAAGGTTGGGCCACCATATAGTTTAACCAAAATATGTCCTGAATTTTGCAAGGCTAACAAAACTATTAGATGTAAGAGGGAGTAAGGCTCTATTTGTTTGGGGGCTTCGCTGCTCCATTTTGGGCAAACGCCGCTGGAAGGAGGGTAAACAAATGAACCTCCAGCGGCGTTTGCTCCGTTTCCACCCGCCCGCCTTGAGAAATGCCCCCAAAAACTCAGTTTGAAGCAGCCACCTCCCCCCTCCGATTCGAACACTCTGTTTCCACCCGCCGAATCGACTCGCCATCGCCGAACCAAATGAAGCCTAAGTCATATGGCAATTAAATCCATGTAAACAAGAGGGCCAAAGAATGGCAGAAAGTGATGTGCGAAAAGAATGGGTGGAAAGTGGAAGAGTAGCTGAGAGAAAAAGAATGGGAGGCACTAGAGGTTCACCAGAAGGCTGCAGAAACCGCAAAAGGGCATGTGGAGTACGGAAGGAGGTGTTGGAAGGCAGCTGAAAGCAGAAGGAAGCGCAGGGGCGGGACAACCGGAGGCGGACAGGGACACTAAAGGGTCAATAGAATGGCGATGAAGGCGCTGAAAGGTCAACGGGGTCGAATTGGCGATCGGGTTGACAGATGCATAGAAGACGCGCTGGAGCAGATCGAACCAGGCACAAGATGTAGAATCGGGCTGGAACAATGATCCGTAGCCAATTAGGTTTCAACAAAAACCCTAAACGAGGGGTCGATCAGACCAATTGATAGTTGCACACTACAAAGAATTGAAATAGTAAGATTGAACACAAAGCAGGGATACAAATGTCCAGACAAGCTCGACACGAACTTTTGAATGTTGGTTCCCCCTAAAAGCATCTCTACTTTAGGAGGGACTAACACCCGCAAGATCTCAAGGATAAAACATAAAGAGACACTACCCTCCTATATATCGTGGAGTGGTGCATACAAAGTAAGATAATGCCCTTGGATTACATATGCAAAGGGAGACGTGTGTCCAAGAGGTCATATCCGTATCAAATTGGAGAAAAAAATACTTTGGTGCCAATGTTTATAAACAAAGGAGATCGTCAAGGAAATTAAGTAATGAAAAAAAAATTTGTGGAGCATAAAAATAATGGCAGCCCGGTGCATAAAGCATCCCCACACAGTGAGGAACCAGGAAAGGGTCTCGCCACATGGGTGAAACATAGGCAAACATTACTCTACATTTTTGCAAGAGGCCGCTCTTGCAAAAAGCTTAAATAAATTATATTGATTTTAGAAAATTAATCTATGCTCACTATGAAAGAAATATTTGTGTTGACAAAATTAACAAAAAAAAAAGTACAGAAACTTAAAAAAATCACACAACGGGTATTAGAGAATAATGATGTGTCAGAAGTATGTCGAAATTATTGAGATATATATATGAAGAACTAATACTTCCTTGAACACCATGTACTCGTACCGAGTACTCGGCAGATAAGAATGTTGCTATGTGGAATTTTTCTTAAGTAAACAAAATTGACTTCAGGTCTTTTAGAAAAGAAAAGTGTGTCACCAATAAATGTCACAACGGTGTTTGTTTATTATAGAGAGAAAATGTGCTTTGTATTTAAATTTCTTTTTATCATTAGAATTACTGAGAATTTGACTTTAAAATGATTTTTGTTTGTTTATTATGTATTTGAGGATTAAATGTTTTAAACCAGCATATGCCGGTCTCAAGCCTGGATGAAAAATGGTGAGGGTTGTGTTATGTAGACGGCTAGCGTAAAATTTAGTCACTTTTATGAATATGGATCATTTGACTATAGTGGGATAAAGGCTTGAGTGTTGTTTTTTTTATATTTGTGATTGTTAAACAAAAAATTTTCTACGTGATATAATCTCTTTTACAAAAAGGTGTGCATATACATGTGTGTGTGTGTAAATCAATTTTAACTACGTCTTTCACTCTTACCATGACGTACATGTATCATTATTCTTCGGATTTTAACGTACCATTGTACTGAATGTGTATTATACCTAATACCCAAGCGCTTCATGGGCAAGAACTTATAATATTGCGCTTGAGCGAAATGTAGATACAATTAATGAGGCATGCACACACGCAACTCTTGAGGGCAAGTTCCCTCAAAGAGTCTCTCTCTCCTAAAAAAAACCAAAATAAGATTAACTCCAAGAAGCTCCTAAAAATTTAATTATGGCTCCTTATATAGATGGAGACCTTATAAGGGCAACCTACTAAATAATTAATTAAGAATACAATATTATCATAAAGATAACTGCGCCATTAAGATAACTCCCACAAAGTGAGGTCGAACGTCCAAGAACGAGTCTCACTGGAGTATCAGGGTATATACGTATCAATACACCCAACTTGAAAATCGGCCTTTTCCCAAAGGTGTAGATAGGAAAATGGACTTGAATGCATATGTTATGGTGGAAATGTGTCAGGTGGACCAAAGTCTTGGTCTGAGTAGCAATGAGAGGAGGAATGGCAGAGCCAATGTGCCGAGATCTTTTGAGATTTGTTGTGGAAATATATTTTTACCCACAAAAGTGATGTGGCAGTACCAAGGGGGGTGAACGTGTAGAGGGTGCTAGCAGAGAAAATGCGTTGGAACATGAAATTGAAACGAAAACATGTGGATGATCGGCAGTGTCGCGTTGGTGAAAATGTATAAAAATTATTAGTGGAATCATGCAGGATGAAACGTAAGTAGCAAAATCTGTGAAATTCAGAAAAGGGAAGGTGAGTGGGCGTTGGGTTGGATGTGTGAAAGTGAAAGGATTGAGTAGAAGAAATGGCAATTAAATGAATTTGATGGACCTGATGGCAGTGAGGACCAGGACTGAGAAAAATTGGTGTGATGTATTCACAAGGGGGAGTAAATAATTCGAAGATATTAAAAAAGGAGTGTGGGCAAAGGGGTCCACAACTCAAAAAGCTTCCTGGCTAAGAGCTGTGGGAATGTGGGAAGAAAAAAATATTGATGTTGTCAATGGCAGAACGTAGGACTGGGCGGATTTTTTGGAGAGTAACCTAGTGTGGGATGTGTGTTATCATCTGCGTAGGAAGGCTCAAAGAAGAGAGAAGATAGAAGAAATGGGGGAAGGTAAGGAAATACCAATGAGCGCAGTGGTTGTGGGAGTCGGATCGTGCACGAGCTAGGCAAGAGAAGGAGATGGGCTCTATAAAAATATCGTGGAAGGCAGTAACACCGCGGGATTTGGTCAAGGGCTAAAGAGGGAAAGCAAGATGTGATGCTCGTCGGAGCGATGAGGCCGGAGTGAGAGCTGAAACGCAAGGTTATCTGCGAGTATGCGACCATGGAGTAGTGATTGGTTGTTGGAAGCTTGGGTTGCTTGTTGTTGATGCGGGCTGTGGAGAGCGTAGGTCAAATAGGGAGCTAAGCAGAGGTGGTGGGTGTTATTTCTGGCTGTTAGAAGAGATTGAAGAGAGGAACCAGGTGGGGTGAGGGCAAGGGGAGGAGCCAGCAATATCTCATTGTGGCCGAGTAGAGAGACTTGTATGGGGACCAAAATCAAAGCAGTTGTGTGAGCTCTGGTGGTTGGTTTCAGCCCTAGAGGCACGTTGTTGACATAGAACAACGCAATGGTGGCTCAATGAATATCCAAGTGGATTTGCCAAATTCTGGAGCGAATTACAACCATCTCGTATAAGGAAATCTGATGATGAGAGAGGTCCGTCGTGAGGGAGAAAATTGGTGAGGTGCGCTGGCTAGATCCTAACAACCGAGAGAACGGCGGGCAGAGAGCGGCAGGTCAAACCAGTTGATATGAACAAGCAATCATGTATCAAGAACGGAAAAAAAGAACTTGTAATATTGCACTAGAGTGAAAGGAAGGTATAATTAAAAAATATGCCCGCACACAACTCTTGAGGGTGGGATCCCTCTAAGAGGCTCTCTCTCTTAAGAGAGCCAAAACAACTAACTCCTAGGAGCCCCTAATACTCCAATTTGGGCTCCTCAGATAGATAAAGACACTGCTACAAGATAAACATACTAAAAGACAACACAATTAATTAAAATGCAATATTATCATAAAGGCAACCACGTCATTGAGAGAACTCCTGCAAAGCGAGGTCGATCGTCCAAGCACACGTCACTAGAGCATCAGGGTATGTATGTGTATTAGATGTAGCACTAGCTAGTATTGGAATAAGGTTTTCTAGTGGAAAAAAATCAACATTGGGTTCACCTTTTTCAACTAACAGATTTCTCGTATGGCGTTGGACCGCCACATGGCCCCTACCAGCAACAATGACATTGGATGTTCCCCGACATGGAGGCTGTGGAAGGTTCGGTGGTGACAGCCTTGCCCTTTGTGTTCGTGGGAACACAAGAGGGCCGTGCAGGAGTGATAATGATCAGTGGAGGTCTCCTAAATGTGGACCTGTTTGCACTGATCAAAGTCTGACAAGTGCCAATGTATCGTAGGTACTGCTCATATTTGAGGCCATCTGATAAACTTGTCGATGTGGAGCAGAGACGAGCACGAGTTTTGGGTCCGTTCGGCGCTGATTTGGCGACTTACCATATATAATGTGCCCGGATCGACGATCGGACTCCGCAGATGTGTCCGGATCCGCGTCGCGAGTCAAAAACATATATTAGCTTATTATTTTGATTCATTAATCATGTATTTTAGTGGTCTCTCACACCGGTCAATCATAGTCGTTGATTGGGATGCCCTAGTGTTTCTTTTTATTATAAATATTGGTCTAAGAGGAAGTCATTGCAGAATTTGGAGACTCTGCTTCCCGGATTCCAGCGATCACCCCTCAGTGTCGACATCGTGGAGCCCTAGGTGATGACTCCTGGGTTGGTTTCTCTTCCCCCAACCCTTCTCCTACCTCTATCCTTCATTTTTCACCCCTCACACCACTTGTTCAGCCGTCGACAGCCCTCCAAACTCCTCCCAAAACCTGTCGGTCTGCTGCCTTCCTGCAGCCCAGCCCGCCACCCTCCCCTCTCCAAGCCGCCCACTCCTCTTCGTGGAATCACCTCCAAATCGCTCTAATTCTCTAGATCAATTCATATCTGAGAATTTTAGCCCCTGTTCCGTTATTTTCACCGCTCATACTTTCCATTTTTGACCAGCTTCGACCCTAAATAGTGGATTCACCCCTCCCCGGCCCGGATCTACTTGTACATGGTCGGATCTACTCATTTCTCACCCGATCTCATCCTTTACCGCTGAGGACAGCGACCGCCTTCGTTTTCACACCGCCGGTCCCACCTCCGATCGCCGATGTACACATCCGGACACTAATTCTTAAATGCCGCGGTTCAGCCCGCTACTTTGAGTTTGTTTTGTGGTACTGGTTTATTTGATTTGATATTTTCACTGCTGAATAAATATATGTCTTGTGATGCTCGTAGAAATTGTTTCGGTATGCTAATAATTTGCATGTGGAGCTATTCGCCGCGCGCTTCACTTTAGCCCTCCGAGCGGAGGAAGCCATTATAATTTGCTAAAATTAAATATTTGTTTTCTATTTAAATATCTGCGGTGTTGAAAAATTTACATTGCTTTAATTTATTCGTCAACATATTAATCATTACATTGCATGTAGGTTTGAAATAGAGTGTCACCCTTGCACTACCACCTATAGTCATAGGGTTTTGTGCACTCGTAGCCTACCCCTACATCATTTTGGTATCAGAGGTCAAGGTTAGGTCATTTGCATGCTTCGTAGTGGTAGGTTTTAAATAATTTTTGGGTTCATTTATGTCTAGCTTTCACCGACGACAGTCTCCTCTATCTAGGTATCCTGAGTCTACGTATATCCGACCTCATAAAGTCCCTTTAGAGAAACCATCATGTTATCATTATGATTATTATCGTTCCTCGTACACCACTCTTAGAGATAGTGTCGACGTCTGGTCACAATTCCATTATGCTAGAGGCGATCATCACAACGAGAGATCCTCGCGTCTTCATCATTACACCTCTCCGCGACTTCATGACGACAGAATTGAATATCATTCAGGTCATCGCCGCTACACATCTTCTCTAGGAGAAAAACCTGGGTTTGGATATGAACGACCTCCATTGCACGTTTACAGGGCACATACGCACCCACGAGCACAATCTAATTATGTTAGGGACTACCGTCTAGACGACCGATAGGAACCCTATAAAGGTCACCATCGGCAGGATCACAATACATGTCAGGACCCTCCTAGTGTTCCACAAATAGAGTTACCTGAGGCTGAATTTCTGCGATTAGTTCTTGACCGTTTTGATCTCTTAGAAGCTCAATTTGATCACCTAAGATCTACATTACGAAGAAAGTCAGTGGATTTAGGTCAAGCCACCGAAGCGGCGAGAAGTGCTCCCAACGAGATAAGAGACCCGACACTTGGTTTTGATCCTTCTCAATTTGATGAGATTCAGTGCTCATGTGATCCTGAAGTTGAATCTGATCATGACCTTTTGATACAGGTGGAGAGTGATACTAGCATGACTAGTGAGCATGGTCACGTGGGTGAGGACGAGCGACCCAGTGACGTTGTGATGGTATATACATCCTTTTCACCTCACCTAGACCTACATCTAGACCTAGTGTCGGACCTTTGAACAAAGACACAGTTCTCGACATTATATCGATTGACCCACACTTGAGTTTGGGCACCCCCTACTCTTCTCTTAGAACTATCTCGAGTCACTTCACTACTGAGAGTCGAGAGTATAGTGTTAACTTCACAGTGGCTACCTCACCCACTTACGAGGACACTGCCTCTATCAGCGATACTCATCTGAGGGATCTTCTCATAGTTAATGACCTCATTGTTGAACCTCCAGATAAGTCTCCTGATAAGCCACTACTCCTTTGGGAGGTTCATAAGGCTAGTGTTGACTTTGTTGTGAATGTCCTACTTGCTCCAATAGACACTACTGTTATTGGTGCCCTCCTCATGGTGGACTATCCTATCATTATCGACCTCTTCGAGATCAAGCCCCCGAGAGGCTCATTTGACAAGCCTTCCTTCCTACACTTTAGTGATGAATCGTGTATCCGCACTAGTGATCATCTCACACGTGATGACTTTTGGTATACACCCCCCGGTGAGCCACCTGATGGGCTATATCATTTGAGAAATACTCATCCCACCAGAGCTCCGCACTATTTTGTCACCATCTAAGTCGTCCCCACGGGCGATGATGTCAGTCACCCCAGATTTTTCTATCGACCACCCGATAAGCCTCCTGATAGGCCACCCCATGTTAGTAATATCAAAGTCATTACCAAGCCTTCCCTTAGGAAGTGTGTCGAGTATGTTATGTTTTATGTGCATCATTCGCTTCATTTGCATAAGTCAGTTGGGTCAGTTGTTCATCATTTGCATGCATTACATGAGTCGGTTCGCCGACGAGTAATAACGAGCAATGAAAACTATAAAACTCATGCGGATAAGCGAAGGCGAGAACAAATATTTAATGAATGCGAGAAAGTAATGGTGCGAATCCGCCCAGAGAGGCTCCCCTCGGAGCCTGCCAAAAAAGTTAAGCGTCGGGCGAATGGGTTCGTACTCTATTATTAGACGAATTAGGACAAATGCCTACCGGCTCGATATCCCGGCTAGTATGGGAATTCATCTGGTGTTTAATGTCGAGGATCTGACGTCGTACTATGAGCCTCCCGAGTATGCGGACCCAAGCAGTGGAGATGCCCAGCCACCCCCACTTTCGTTGCCTTACCACTCTCATACATCCCCCACGTCTGATGGTCACTACAGCCCACTCATTGCTAACACCCACCCACCTGGGGATTCGTCGTCTCTGGTTTCACCGCAGGCATCACCGATCGCACCGGGTTCCACCCCTCGAGAGATGAGCGATGAGAGCATCACAAAGTTCACATTCCACCATTTTTTCCTATTTCAGATGGGTCGTGCTGTCGCTACTTGGTACATTGGCGGGACCGCCCCGATGCAGTTGACGTTTGGATACTTGCAGCATAGCTTGATCGATTCGCCCCTGAACTTCGACTTCAACACGATCGTCTTCATTCACCAGAGATGACAGCTTTTCAGTAAGGAGGAGTTGATGGGCGAGGACACTCTTTTGTCGACGACACTTGGACGACTCCCGACGGACCTCTTCGAGTTGTACTGGGCATTCATCGAAAGAATTCCGATCTCAATTCATCGGGAGATGAATTCTTTCAAGTCGGGGAGATTGATGCGGAGCAAAGACGGGCACGAGATTTGGGCCCGTTCGGGGCTCATTTGGCGAATTACCATATATAGTGTGCCTAGATCGACGATCGGACTCCGCAGATGTGTCTGGATTCGCGTCGCGAGTCAAAAACATATATTAGTTTATTATTATTTGTTCATTAATCATGTATTTTAGTGACTTATCCCATCGGTCAATCATAGTCGTTGATTGGGATGCCCTAGTGTTTCTTTTTATTATAAATATTAGTCTAAGAGGCTGAACCAAATAATTGCAGAATTTGAAAACTCTTCTTCCCGGATTCTAGAGATCACCCCTCGGTGCCGACGCCATGGAGCCCGAGGTGATGACTTCTAGGTTGGTTTCTCTTCCCCAACCCCTTCCCCTACCTCTAGCCTTCATTTTCCATCCCTCACAGTAAGGTTGTCTGGATCGAGATCCTAGATGTGATTGTTTCGCGGTAGGATCGGATTTGATAGTAGGGTCGGATCGAGGATCGCTTTACAAAATCGGGATCGATTTACAAAATCTGGATCGTAGGATCGTAAGATCCTATGATCTGGATCGTGATACTGACAACCTTCGCTCACACCACTTGTCCAGCCGCCGACAGCCCTCGAAACTTCTCTCAAAACCTGTCGGCTTGCTGCCTTCCTGCAGCCCAGTCAGCCACCCTCCCCTCTCCAAGCCGCCCACTCCTCTTCGTGGAACCACCTCCAAATCGCCCTAATTCTCTGATCAATTCAGATCTGAGAATTTCAGCCCTCGATCCGTTATTTTCACCACTCATACTTTCCATTTTTGCCTGGATCTGACCCTAAATAGTAGATCCACCCCTCCCCGGCCCGGATCTACTTGTACGTGGCCAGATCTACCCATTTCTCACCTGATCTCATCCTTTATCCCCAAGGACATCCACCGCCTTCGTTTTCACACCGCCGGTCCCACCTCCGAACGTTGATCTACACATTTGGACCCTAATTCTCCAGTGCCTCGGTTCAGCCCGCTACTTTGTGAGTTTGTTTTGTGGTATTAAATTATTTGATTTGATATTTTCACTGCTGAATAAATATATGTGTTGTGATACATGCTCGTAGAAATTGTTTTGGTACATTAATAATTTGCAGGTGGAGCTATTCGTCGCACGCTTCGTTTCGGCCCTCCGAGCGGAGGAAGCCATAATAATTTGCTAAAATTAAATATTTGTTTTCTATTTAAATATCTGTGTGGTGCTAAAAATTTATATTGTTTTAATTTATTCGTAAACATATCGATCATTGCATTGCATGTGGGTTTGGAATAGCATGTCACCCTTGCACTACCCCCTAGAGTCGTAGGATTTTGTGCACCCGTAGCCTACCCCTACATCACTTGCTCTACCAAAAGTCTGACAAGTGCCAACGAATCATAGGTATTGCTCATATTTGAGGTCATCTAATAAACTTGCTCTACCGTCTCCAACCGGTGAGGAATAACCTCCCTACATAAATTTGATCTCAATCCAGTACGGAACCTGGAAGCGGTGGCAACTAGCTCATAAAAACAAGATAAGTACTCCGCTACGAATTGCGTGCTCTGGTGCAACACAAAAACTGATCTAGCAACTGATCATGAAAGGTGGCAGAAAGGTATTTCTCCTTCAATCAGAGTTTCATGTCTTCCCAATAGATAATAGGAAGATATCCATCTCGCTGTAGAGTCCTCCCAAGCTGATCTAAAATGGCATCGATGCAGGTGCGAAGATCATAATATAGTGCAGTCAATTGATCAAATCGATCTATCATCAATCATTGGAATTTTGCTTGTGTCATTTCAGAATTGGAGTTGATAGCTCTCCCGACGATAAGATTCAGGTCAGACATGAATTGACAATAAGACCTATCACTAACTAACACGCATGTGGCCCTAACCTGGAGACTGATACCAAACTGACGCAGGGTATGTTGTGTGATGCGGGTGTGCAGATGCTAAATCAATCCTATATGGTGATTGGTGAATGCTAGATGAACTCAACAATACCAACCTAAATGATGATTGCACAGCTTTTAATTTATTCCGGAATAAAACTTAGCAATAATGATTTTATACGCATAGCAAATTATTTAATTACAAGTACTCAAGCAAAATCACGCTCACTTCTACGAGTACTTTCCACTATCACTTCACAAATGACAAGCTCATAAGAATAAAAGATAAAAAAACAATAGCGCAATAAAGCTACTCCACGTGCACAAATAAAGTAAACATCAAATAATTAACAAATAAAGAGGGAACGTGCCACAATAATACTCACAAACAAGGGAGAACTAATAAGTCAGTTGGAGGCAGACGATGGTTGCACAGAATTGAACACGGTTGCTGAAAACAGTGAAATGGCGACACTGTTGGAAGATTACAGCAAAGTACTATTAATTGAAGGTGAGAAAGATTTATACGGGGTTGCTGGAAAGTGACCATGGAAGTAAAATGGAGATTGTGGCTTTGTTGGTGGTTCCACGATAGAGAAAGGGGCGGGAGAAAGACGTACAACGGACAGGGGAGATTTGTCGTAACTTGCGGTTCTTGCAAGTGGTTTCATGGCAGGGAACAGGACTGGAGGGAGAGGCGTCGATTTGTTGTATAGGGTAGGTCGACGGGATCGATGGGATTGGTGCTAGACGGCCGACGATTGGGGCAAGCGTGGAGGACTGGCGATGTGTTCTGCTCGTCGATGGAGGAGATGGATGTGTGCGGTTAGGATGGGAGGGAGATGTGAGGGGGGATTTGCGTGGAGCAGTGGCGATGGGCGAGGGTGCGTAAGGTAACAGTTACGACTGGAGAACGAAGACGAACAGGGACGGAGAGTGTTATTTTGGATGAAGATAGTGGAAACTGGAATGAAGAGGTGCAGTTATGGATCCTATCGTGCGACTGAATGTGGGTTTAGGATGAGAGTCGGTCGAATAGTGGCGGGTTTTACTGGAAAAAAAATAGGACGAAAAAATTGGAAAATTAACCGGAACGGCGCATCCCAGGATCTCGTGGCGTCGCACCACGATAAGATTGTCGGTCTGGATTCTCTCACAATACAAGCAATACCCATAAATGAATCAACTGCCCCAAGGGGGCGGTCGGGCACCGGGAGTGAACAATTACTATTGGTCTTACTCCTAATGTCCTAACACACTAAATAAATGTCCAAATATAATAATAATTACACATGCTTGATAAAACGACGATCCGGACGAGCTCGCGGTCTCGGATCGCCAATCCGATCACCGTATCTTGTGCGAATATATGAATGTGGGCCCCACCGACTGGTGACCCGTAATCCAGTGTCGATCCCCATCATATATGAATGAAAAGTCCAACAAAAAAAAAGATTGAATAGAGGAACTCCTAAGTATTTGTTGATCTCAGATGTGCCCATATCAATGGAATGGGTGACTCATTCTTTCGACCATCCTCTACCACAAACAACCCACAACAACCTTAACATTACCGTCCGCAGTCCCCCACTCTGTAAGCACCTTTTAATTTTCATTCTCACCACTAATTATCAGCCCAAGTGCCTTTGAGTTACAGAAACTGCCCATTATCACCATTCAATCCAATAGCAGACGCCTCTTCATTCACAGTAACTACCTTCCCCTGCCTGAAATGTGACTTCCACCATCACCAATTCTGAAAACAGAATCCCCTGGGACCGAAATCTATTTTGGGGTCATAAGAACTATTTTTCCTCTCATTTTATCTGCGGTCATGAACAGTTGCATACTTACCCTCCCCCATAACCAGCCTACAAAAGTTCCAGGTTCCTGTTTCCCTCCCTGTAGCATCCAATCAACATATTCCAACAATTCCCGCTCCTTACGCCTCCCCCCACTCCCAGTTCTGCATTTCCACTAATTGCATCACCTGTTCCCTCCAACCAAGTGTCCAGCCACAAATCTCCATTTTCAACCCCTCGCCCCTGTTTTGATTTGTTGCTCAAAACAACAGCCTCCATAGCCTTTCCTGCCACCATACAACCTCAGCAGACAACTCCCACTTCTTCCCCACAACTTCGTAGTCCCACAATCACCCCACTAACCTCAAAAACCCTGGTTATCCCCTTCTTACAGCAGGAAATTACCTACAGAATTCTGAATTGCCAGATGGACTTGAGTGCTGGACAGCCTCGAGTCATCTCCCTTTCACTTTCCCGGACCTCGGTTACTCACGTAAGTTCTAAAGTGAAATCTAAAGTGCTTTGTGGTCATTGTTTTATGAAAATACATACAATTTGTGGTCTTGATTTGTGAGAATTTGGTCAATTTTAAATCAACATGAAAGATTTATTCGCAAAACCTTAAATAAGCACTCTCTTTTTAAATTCAATTAAATTTTTCTTGTTTTTCTAACGTTTAATATCTTGTGTGAATGTTTTTGGATTCTAATATTAATTTCAAATTTTATTGTAATTAAAATCTGGACAATCGCACGTGCAATGCAACATTCTTAGATTCCTACCACACTCCACGGACACTCAGTCATTAGTAGAGTTGTTCGCAAACTAAATAATTTATGGATAATTCGAGAATCAATTCGTGAAAATTCGATTAAAATTGGTTTTTTTTGAATTCGAATTCGAATCTGAAAAATATCTCTATTGGCAAGATTCGTGAATAGTTCGCGAATAATAGCAATAACTATATTATATACAAAAGATGATATGAATTGTCTGATCAAAGTCAATTTTGTTCTTCATTTGAAGCGAATTTGATTTCGAATCTGAGCCGGAATCCGAAACCAGGGTTTCGGGACGAAACCATTTCCGAATTCAAATATAAGAACAAATCTAAATCAAAATCTCAGCATACTATGATAAATTTCGATTCGATTAAAGAGATATTCAATTCAGTTCGTGAACACACATGTGTCACTACTCATTACTCCAAAAGTGCCAGGATACATTTGCATTCTCAATAAAATTTCAGCAGGTATATGATCATGCTTAAACTAGTCAATAATTAAAAATAAACATCTCTTGCACAAGCAATCACAAAATATAATCTCACCTTGGGCATATATAAATCTGTTATCTCTCCGTAGGTTTCAAAATAACTGCAAAATTTCAATAAATTTAAAAGTTAACCACCCCGGTATTTGAACCACACGCTGCAAACAGACATCACTACCAAAAAGCACTATATCTACAAATGGTAGAGAGTTTACCTTCGGAACACTGACTCTGTGACCGAATGTGGAATTCTGGCCACAAAAATTCGAGTAGATTTCTTTGTAGGTGCCCTCATTTCTTCCTGTAACATATATTTAGTATGATGACATACAAGGAGCAAAAGAAGTCAAATTAGGAAAATTAAAATCAACTTATATCACAAAAATATATAAAGAGCATTTAAGACTAAGAAAGTAACGCAATGTAAACTTCACCTTAGGAGTAGCAATCTTTATTTCAAGAGTTCTGTTTCCTAGGACATGATCACCTTCAAGAACACTCTACAAATGAAATTTTAAGTTTGTAAATGAATATTTGATCTAGAAATAGGGCAAGAATAATTGAAGCTAGTTAGATGCATAAAGAAAAAGTGTAGAAATGTTATGCCTAAAAGATTAAATTCATTTAAGAGATTTATCTTGGCATAGTTCTACTTCTGTTGAACCATTCGAACAATCTCAACCAATGTAATAATTTATACCTACTATAATAAAAAGTGAAAATGACAACCCTGCTGCAAACTATGAAGCAGTGACAATAAGGGTGGCAGTAGGTCAGTTTACTAAAGTAAAACCAGCAGGAAAAAATTGCTGCACAGAAGTAGCAAATTACATCAGCTTACAATCATTCTAATATTGTTTGATAAAGAATAAGTGTCCAAGTGAAACTGATTTGTCGGCACAATCAAAATAAATATATCGGGATGATGGTTGATGAGGCTTGCAGATTCTTAGATTAGTATATTTAAGATGCAGTGAAGAAGGGCCAGATGCCATATTTTCCTGAGCAACTCACACTTAGATACTAATATCTGCCTCTATCTGCATATAATTTATATGTATAATAAGAATCTTGTTTTGTGTGGATCATTGTAATGTCCAATTTGACAGAATTTCTTATTTATACCCAAATTTCCTCCAGTGATCCAACTTGAATTTTTACCACCTTAGTTGTAAATAATTTTTTCATGTAGCAGTTTCGCAAAGCATTCAGACACTTCATGTTTTAAAGATCTCTCCATATTTAAAGCAAGGTTGTGGATAATGGCTGATATGTCAGACAACAAAAAAAATTTATGGGATCACGGCGTCTATTTATTTTTCAAAAAAATCAAATATCGTTTGATATATAGGATTTTTCCCAATATATTGACTGATAGGAGATTGTTTAATTTCAGCATCTTGTATCATCAAAAAAAAACCCTAATTCTAAACCTAATTCCACCCATCCCAACCTACCCTCTTCTATGTGTTCACATGTGGCTCAAAGAAAGACGACCATCTCCTTTCTTCATCATGTGACGATTTCATTTACATCTCATTTAGCAAGTCTATCGATAAAGTCTCTGTTGTGGGTCGGGCGACAGCGCTAGCAGGGCTCCCCCCCCCCACCCGCTCCGCTCCCATTTAACCCTCCAGCACAACAGGGCCACGACCCACACACCCCGAACCCTTCTCCGGGCCCAGTATAAGCCGCGGCGAGTTGTTGAGGCGGGAACTCGATCCCCCGACCTCCTTGATAAGTCCCCGCCTCAACAACTCGCCGCGGCTTATACTGGGCCCGGAGAAGGGTTGGGGTGTGTGGGCCGCGGCCCTGTTGTACTGGAGGATTAAACGGGAGCAAAGCGGGGGGGAGAAGCCCTGCCACTGCTGCCGCCCGGCCCGGCCCACAACATAAAATTGGGTGGAGGACATGTTTAAGTCCTCTTATCAAGAAGGTCGGGGGATCGAGTTCATGCTTCAACACCCCGTCGCGGCTTATACTGGGCCCGGAGAAGGGTTGGGGTGTGCGGGTCGCGGCCCCGTTGTTCTGGAGGGTTAAACGGAGCGGAGCGGGGGGAAGAAGCCATGTCGCCGCCAGGCCCGGCCCGGCCCACAACAATCTCCTACTAGGGATATGCAAAAAGAACCAAATAACCAAGTACCGGCCTAAAACCAAAACTAACCGATCAATTCAAGATGGTTCTAACGGTTCTCGATTCGGGTACGGTTCTAGAAAAGGAAGAACCAAATTTTGGGGTAGGTTCCGGATTCTTGTGGTCGGGTACCCGAGAACCGACTTGAAAACTGAATGCATAATACTTATCACATAAATATTAAGTCAATTTAATGTAATCTTATTATTTTTTCGCAATATAATGCAACAAAAATTAAATTTATAGCAATATTCTACATATTATTGTTGAGCATAAAAAATATATAGGAATATAAGATGTGTAAAAAATCATGGAGGAAAATAATATTTTTTAGAAATTTTATAAGCATTCTGATTTATATTTTTTTCATCAAGTAGAACCGAGAACCGAATCGGAACTAAACTTTTTAGTTCGGGTATAGTTCTATACTTTGAATATATGGGTCGGTTCTAGCCGTGAGGGACCCACGCACGGACACACTCGGACATGCCCGGGTATGAAAATCGCAAAAATGGCTTAAGTATCACTCCAGCTCTGCTCCTCAGAACTTGACAGATGACAGCTCCACAGAAACAAAGGATTCTTCTTCGCAAGTCGCCACATAGGGTTCACCTGTGTGTTTTCTCCTTCCTCCCATCAAACATCAATGAGTGAAAATGGCTTAAGTATCTTCTCATCTACTTGTTCTCATCATCCATCAACGGCTATTATTATTCTTTGTCCCATCAAGCATCACCGCGATGGCGCGACACCACGTCAATGCCCGATTTCGAATATCCAGCGGACATCTAAAACCCTCGGTAGAGTGGGAGTCGTACCGCTCGGTATTCTCCAGCAACCGTACTTAGGGATACCAACTACCATTTGCGCCGCCTCTAGTACCAGCTACCAAAATCGTGATTAGGGTTGTTTCCATGAATGAGTTAAAATAGAACAACACACAACCCCTTTTTAAAATGTGAAATAAAAAAATCCTCACAAATTTTATTTCAATTCACATTGTTTCCAAGTCCCATGTTTGCCTGATTCCTCGGGAGTCGTGATTGTGATTACTCTTATTCAATTCCTTATGAGTGATTTTTTTGTTAAATTTGGATTTTCTTTGGATAATAATTGTGTTTTCATGATGATTTCAATCCATGCTAATGCAGAAATTTTGATATAGGCGGTAACTTCAAGTTATTGGAAAATTCTACGATTATTTTTAGTCCATATTATAAGCTTTTGCCAAAGCTTTTGAGTTTCGGTCTCTATTCCATCTTCTAGTTCGAGATCTCATCTAATACAAAGCTGCCCATCTTTTATTTTTTTCTTTCTTGTTTTCATATAGTTTTATTATTTACTTGATTGATGGCTTGTGTGTATTTTTGTTGATTCCTTGAGTTGCTTGGGGTACTACTTGTGTTTGTTTGTTGATTTCAATCAACATTAATGTTGAATTTTTCATCCTCAATTGTAAGTAAATTGAAGTGATTGGAAAACTCTATGAATAATTGCAGTCCTTGTCATAAGCATCTAGTTTTTATATGAATAGATCGTTTGATAAGGTTCATATTTTGTCTAAATTCTCAGTTGTTGATGATTACTAGATAAATCAAGAATAATATATGTTTAAACTTACAAGAAATTAATTTTTTATATTTTAATATTCTTCTAGTTGCAAAATATTTCTTAAGAATGTTCTTATATTTACAAAATTATATTTTCACTTTTATCACTAAATTGTTATTACTTGTATAACATAAAATATTTATACTAGTTTGGTTGATATTAAAGTTAAATAAATATTAAATTGTTAATACAATAACTTATAAATTATAAAAAAATTAGTATATGTATACAAACAATTAAATATTGAAACTTGAGAATTGAAATATCTATAATATATCATCTACATGTATAGCCTAAATCGAAGTGTCTCGACATGCGATATTTGCAACCTTGATTTAAAGTTCATTGTAACTATTTTTACAACATTCAATAATTACTGCAAGAGCGCATGAGGTTGTCCACATCTTATCACCACTAAACTTGATCTTTACACATAAAGAGAAGTGTTGAACAGATTTGAGTAGGTAGGCTTACAAAGCTTATAGAAAGTGCCTGAAAAAATTTCAACAACATCGACTATCATGCATAGAACCCCCAACTGAAAATAGTTAAAGAAATAGGTGCGGACTAAAGCTCCGTTTGGCAAGGCGTTTTTGCTCCGGTGAGTTTGGACAAAAACACCTCTGTCATAAAATATAGATTTGGCATGACAATGGTTATGACTGTCATCAAACAAAAAAAAGTCTTGAACATAAAAATGGATGGAGTTTCTTAGGTAAGGTAAGGCATTCATGAACATGAACGACGACATTGTAATTACGGCGTTCACAACCGCCGCCGCCATGCCAAACATAGACCCTAAAATGAATTTAGTGCAACAAAATCATTCCCTTTTAAAGTCAAGGAGTAATAAAATAAGTGATATCATATCATCACCAAGGAATCAAAATATATATAACATGCATGCGAAAAAATAAAGAAAAGTTGGCACTTGTACAATCACCTTTGCATCATCTGCTGAGGTAAATGTAACATAACCAAAACCACGAGATCGACCAGTTGACCTGTCCTGTTTCACAAATTAAATTGATATATAAGAGCATTTAGCATAGCACACATAATTGAACATAAGTTATATGAAAAGGTTTAACGGAAAAGCAAGAACAAGGGTATTTATACAACAAACTGATGGTAATGAAGAAAAGAGAAGATAAGAAGGCATAATAAAAATATAGCAAGAAAATCATTGAACAAGACAAGAGTTTATGTAGGGAAATTACGATGTCCGTAAAATAGTTCAGTATTCTATGACAACCGATTGTGATAAGCAACAGTACTTATTGTACCCTTTGTAATAGGGCACTGTTATCTTTGAATTAAGTTGAAAGAAAGCCTGGGGTTTATTATTCCATCAACCAGTCAGCAGTTTTACATTGAATTAACCGTTACATGAAAAAACATTTAAAAAACATGAAGAATTTGATCATAAATGGCAGGTAGAAATAATATTGATATCTATCTTGAGTATATGGTGTGATCTACACTCTACCTTGAACTACAATCACTAGTCAATAATATTGGAATTTAATAACATTTTTTATCGTTAATGTCTAGCAATCTAGCATTAAAAAAATTCAATTAAGTAAATAGTAGTGAGCAAAATTTGCTTAAACTAAAAAAACTTATCGAGCCAGCAAACTGAACCAGTTTCAGTTAAATTATATTTTTGTTTCAAATAAATGAACTAATAAATTTGGTTCTGCCAAAACTAGGGTTAATTACCTCGACTTACATCATCATATTTATCGCTCCTCATTCAGGATCCTCCAACATTAATTTACATATTATCCTTTAATTGTAAATATCCAAATAATGTAAATGTTCACATGCACGCCAATTATTTCTCTAATATAATCATTCTTCAATTTGTATTTTTTTGGTATATGTGGTACACATAAAAATATATTAGTTGTATAAAATGAAAAAATGATATTTTTTAAATATTCCCGGCATATAAAGTATGTGAGAAACAATGGTCAGAAACAACTAAAATGCAACAACTAGAACAAAATTTTTTGATTAAATCTATGCACATAGATATGCATAGATTTAATAGTAAATAATAAAATTAAGAAGACGCAAAAATAGAGAGAAATAAATGGAAAAAAAGTCAAATATATATAAAAACTAACGCTGTTGAGATGGTGTTTCTAGTTATTACATTACATTGCATATTAGCAATTCTTATCCCTTTTTGGAAGCCAGTAAATCACTAGCAAAATGGTTAAACATGCTTCTATGAGGTGAACTTGTCTCCAAAAGACAATAAACATTCCTGAAACATGTCCAAGGCTTCTTGCATGAATTATACACTAAAGCTGTGTGAAATCGATCACTGGGCATAAGCATCGGCTTAGTCGTACAAACCTAAAAGTACTCAAGAACATCACATAATGTGAGCAAGCTCAACTGCTATGTCAGATGAAGTATAAGCCATACAAACACAGAAATACTCAATCAAGTATTTTATATCAAAGATAGCTATTTTTAGATTGATTTAGGCTTGATTGGCTATTATCAATGAGTGTTGATGTGGATCATCCAAACTCATTTGGAATCCTTAAGACTACCCTCGGCTCAATTTTGGCTAAGGTAAACTTAATTAGGATGAGTCCATGTTCAAATAAGTTTTACTTTTCCCGCTCTCAATTGGCTTAGAATCTATAGTTTGGACAATTCAAGCATTGACTAATTACATAATTAAGTGTAACTTCATCTGAATGAAACATAAATAAATGATTAATGTAACAAAAATATAAAATGATGGGATCAAGTAAATGGAAAAATAATTCTAAAAATAGCACATCATCCAAATAAGGAAATGCTATGTTACAAATTCTTGTTGATGTGTTCTAAACTATATAGGTCGTCCTCAATTAACATTTAACCATCACCATCGTCGTTACTCATGGAAAAATCATCATCAACTAGTGTCTTAGGAATGGGTTTTTGGCACTTAACACCCTCCAATTGAGGGTGTTTGGCACATTGCACCCTCATATTAAATCTTTGGCACTTTGCATCCTCTAAAACCCTAAATGCACCCTCATTCTATTAAAATCATTTATTTTAAAACCTCAAATGCACCCTCTAAAACCCCAAAATCAAATTGGAGGGTGCAAAGTGCCAAAATTTTAAACCTGGGGTGCAATATGCCAAACACCCTCAATTAAAGGGTGTTAAGTGCCAAAAATCCGAGAAAGTATGCACAAGTTTTCATTTTCTATTCATTTGAAAGATTGTAACTCCCATAACAAATCTAGAGTGCGGGTCTCCCACAACATGCAGGCGTAGAATGTATCACTTTTCTGAACAAATTCATAAGAGAATGGAAGATTGAAAAAAAAACCTTCATAACGATGCAGTCATCCAACTCCCCAAATTTTTCCATATATTCTCTAAGCTTTTCAGTTTCCACATCCCACGGGATCCCAAGGACCTGAAAACGAATTCCACAATATAAATTTTAAACAAGGGAAAGGCGCAGTTAAATAAAGACTTCGCAAAAAAAGATCTAGATACTAACCACAAGCTTGGTTGCCATGCTCGATAATGGGACGGAGAAAATTGAGGAGAAGTAACACAGGGGGGGGAACTCACTCCCACTCAATCTGATCAGAAAAGAACCCCTCCACTCAAATTCTCCTCCGGGATCCTCTCAGTCTCTCTAGAATAATCTCTTAAATAAATAAAAACTCCTCCACTTACCAAGCTCTCTGCGCCCTCTCAAGGATCGCGCTCTCTCTCCTGCAGATAGGCACACAACACAATGATCTTTCATACCTAGTTCTGTTTCTGTGAACTCTCTTCTTAGGTTCTCGACCAACGTCGGAGACGATGAGAGGACAGAATAAAAAAGATGAGGGCATAATTACTACAGTTGGGAAGAGTAGATCTCGCGCTCTTGTTGACGCCCTTACCTCGCTCGAAGCTCGCCTAGCACTCGCCCTCGCCTCGCTCTCTATCTCTCGCTCTCTACCTCGCCGGGATACCGCCGTCGTGCCGTGAGGCTGCTGGCCGCTGCTCTTCTCCGCTTCGCCGGGAGCTTCTGGCCTCTTGCCTTGCGGCTGTGATCTCTGGATGGATAAAAGCCGAGTGCTCGACCTAGGCCGCGCAATATAATACGCATAGAAATCGACGGTGCCCCGAATGGCGCGGAATGGCTTCGGGCGGAGATCAGCGGTCATGAAATTTCATGTTCATTTTTTTTTAATGGAGAAACTATACACTATGAATTTTATGATTTAAATGGGTGATTGTTAAAATCTCAAAATTTTCCGCACTTTTCGAAATACATATTGTACATGCAATTTCAGGAAAAGTGTTCAACACGAAAGTTGTCAAATATCGACGAGATCTACAACTTTCGTGTTGAACATTTTTCCTAAAATTGCATGTACAAGGCGTATTTCGAAAAGGCGCAAAATCTGAGCATATTTCCAAAGTACGTCTTGTACATGCATTTTTAGGAAAAGTGATCAACACCAAAGTTGTAGATCTCGTCGATATCTACAACTTTCGTGTTGAACACTTTTCCTGATATTGCATGTACAAGATGTATTTCAAAAAGACACAAAAAAATGCAAGATTTTGAAGTGCGACTAGCAAAATAACGGGTTGCGGTTAACATATAAAGTTGTTAAGCAACAACTTTATATGTTAAACGTGAATGTAAGTAAAGCGGAATGGAGAAGTTTAATAAGGGAGCTAGACAATTAGTCAAATAATGCTTTTTTATATTTTCGTTTTTTTATAGTGTTTTTCGGAATATTTAGGCTCTATTTGTTTGGGCGTTTCGGTGCTCCGCTTCGGGCAAACGCCGCCGGAAGGCGGCTAAACAAATGAACCTTCGGCGGCGTTTGCTCTGTTTCCACCCGCCCGCCTTGAGAAACGCCCCAAAAAGCTCCGTTTGGAGCAGCCACCACCCCCCTCCGTTTCGAACACTCCGTTTCCACCCGCCAGATCGACCCGCCACCGCCGAAACAAATGAAGTCTTAACAGGCCACAAAAAATAATGTTTAACGCTTATCTGCAAAGGTTTCTCAGAGCTACAAATTTCATGGAGTCTGAGATCCAGATCTAAGTGTATCATAGCTTAAAATGATTTTGTACCCGGCTGTATAAATTCAGACAGAATCAATGTAGCGCGTCCACTAATTTTGACTTAGGCTTCATTTTGTACGGCGGTGGCGTTTGCACCCGGCGGGTCGAAATGGAGAGTTGGAACCGGAAGGGGGGAGGCGGGGTTGGAAAAGCGGCGTTTGAGGATTTTTTCTTCTTGTGGCGGGTGCAAATGGAGCAAACGTCGCCGACGTCCCGTTTGTTTACTCGCCGTCCGGTGGCGTTTGCTCCAAACGCCCGGCGAAAACGCCGAAACAAACGAAGCCTTAGTGTTTTCGAATTAGATTTAGGGAGCTACATTGCTCCGCCAAAAGTAGTACAATCACTTGTTTTAATGGTTTTTTTGAGGGATACAACTTTCATATTGAGCCTGAGACATAAATCTGGCTGGATCATGTCTAATAACTGACTTGAACCCATTTGGGCACATGAAACAGATATCTCTCACAGATCAAGCAGATTTTGCAGAATCTATTCATCTTCTTTCTCCGGCCGGCGGCATGGATAAACCCATCATTATCTCTCTCAATACTCCCTCAATGGACCACTAATCTTTCACAAGATCAAGTCCTATCTTTTTGTATTGAAAAAAGAAGATGATTGAAGTTATTTTCGCTGTGAACGACGCCCTAAAGCGGAAGTTTTAGCGTGTCTCTTACTATGAAACTTCATGGAACTCACCAATCAAGCTCTCTTGTGTAGAAAATCAGAGGTGCCGAGAAGAGAGATTCGAACGAAGATCGGAAATAAATAAAAAACACAACACAAACACAAAAATATACAGAGGTTCACCCAAAACCGGGCTACGTCCTCTCTCCCCTTCTCCCTTCTTGTATTCATCAAGCAAAATACAGATTACAAAGTTACAAGGATCAAACTGATCCTACCTCGCACCTCTCTATTTGGACAAGAAACGAAAGGAGCACCGCCGCCGGAAAACACCTCTCTAAGGGATCTCCAAAAAAGGCACTTCCAAAACTCCTCAGCCGAAACCGCTTTGAAAACACGTAACCCTAAAATTCGGGTTAAACTCCTATAAATAGGCCACGAAACCGGATATCCGCACACCCGGATATCATATATTCAAAATTTGGTTCGGGGCTCGCCGCCCCCGGACCCCCGCGTTTACTGGTACTTCAGTCATCGGAGAGGGTCACGCTCCGACGTCTTTAAGCTCATGTGGGCTAACTCGGTGTGAGAAACAAGAGAAGCGGAAGTGTTCCCCAACTCCAACATTTTGAGCCTAATGTCTCTCTTAATTTTTGATTTAAAGATCTAGCGCTAAGGGAGAGAGGGAGGAAGTCACCTGATTTACGTCCATAGACCTGGTTTGTCTTCTTGGCGACATGGTGTCGGTCAGCCAAGCTCCAAATCCTCCTTCCAAGTTTGCTTGCTTTCGGGAAAATGGCTGGTCTCGCTACTTGAGGTGTGAGGAAGAGGAAGAAAAGTGATCAGCCCTTGGATAGAGGAATGAAGTTCAAGTTTAAGGGAGGAGAGTGAAAATTGAGACTGATTTGATTAGAAATTAATGGAGAAAATATCTCCCATAATTTGGAATGACAACCTGCCACGTGTCCTTCTTCCTATTGGACTAACATATTATCTAACTTTGAAATAAGAAAGATAAGACATGAGTGCGGGTATGGGCACAAATGGGTCATTCCGCCTAAAGCAGGAAATTGGAACCCACACTTGTCACTGATCAACAAACAAAAAATACTAAGTCAAATATCGGCTTTATCAACTGCATCGGTTGCATCATTTTGATGTTGCATTATTTTAATGTTAAGTAGAATAACGACTGGATCGACTGCATCATTTTGATGCCCAAATAAAATGGCAAGTGCATCGGACGCTGTTATGAAATCCGCAATGATTTCTTACCGTCGCGGAACGCGCATCATAATAATAATAGCCGCAAAATACAATAAAAATAATGTAGAAAAATAAGCACACAAACGGACGACATTTGATATATGTGGTTCGGAGAGAAGCTCCTACATTCAGGAAGAAAACGCCGGAAAAGACCCACTATAATCAAAGATAAAGTACAGATGATGTAACAATAATAAAACCTGGATCGCCAAGATTTTGAACTAGTCGGTGATCAAGACGACACTGACCTCACACGCCAAAACAACCCACCTTTGTCTTATCGATTGAACGGAAAATCTGAGCCAAAACTTTGCTCATTTATAATCTTGTCCAGGACTGGATGAGAGGCTCACCGAGAGCAATTGAACAGTCGACTCCTCCTTCAGTTCTGAAGCGGCAGGACACCAAGCAAGACGGCGGTGATCGCTGAATCCGGATAGCGGCAAGGAGACGCTGCTCCTTCACGATTCTGTCCAGACCGCTACACCTCCTGATTTTCCCCTTGTGATATGGCTGTCGCGGCGCACGCTATCTGGAGGTTGGGGGAAGAAGAATCTACCGAAAGAGCAAACACACACACACACACACACACACACACACACACACACATATATATATATATATATATATATATATATATATATATATATATATATATATATATATATGAGAACTCCAAAAATAAACCTTGTGGCTCATACCCAAAGGAGGTGACAACAAAATGTCTATCTTGCTCCTTCCAAAACATGCTCCACCTTAGCTTGGATCTTCTATGAAATGAGATACCCCCTCTCTCTGGGGTCACCGTGATCAGCAGACACAAATGTGAGTCAAATTAAGACAGTGCTTGAACTTGACTCCTGCCAGGGGCTTTGTCAATATACCAACAACATTGTCCTCTGTAGACACCTTCAATAACTAAATCTCTTTGCCTCTAACGAACTCCCTCATTTTGTGGTAGCACACATTAATGTACAACCCGTATTCGTTGATGATGGGTCCTACCACAGCCAGGTCGGCAGAAGTCAAGGTCAACAAGTCAAGACAGAAGTCAACATCAGCGTGTAAGACCGTATAAGGCCTGGGCGAGTATGGCGAGCTCCCCTCGCATACTCGTCAGGTAGGCGATTAGGCGAGATACTCGCCCAGCCCGTGCGAGTTCCTCCGGAACTCGCCTAGTCATCAGGGGGTGGGGTATAAATATGACCCCCCCCCCTCCTATAATTTGCCTATAAATAGGACCCCAGGGGTACGAGCTGAGGCACTAGAAATCCTCTGCAGGATACTCGCGAGCTCTCTTTTCAGGATACTAGCCAAGTCTTTGGATTCTTTTTCCTTAGAGGCTAGGCCGCGACCTTGCGAGTTGTCATCAGCTAGTCTCCCTCGTACCTAGTTCGGTCATTTTTGGTTGAGAAGGAACTGCTCCTTTCGAGCATCCAGGTACGTAGTGGGACCTTCCTGGCTCAACATCTGGGGTCATGTTGACCTTCATCCTTCATTCTTTATCCTAGTCGTCTGATTTAACATCTGAGTCGGTAACCTTAGGCGGCATTGGTCCGAATTCGAGGTTGGGAATTTTCTTGGCTTCAACAATCAATATGCTTTGTCCTTACATGATAGACCTGGTACTCGGTAAAACATATAACACTTTGACTAGCACAGTGCAACTTCACCGATTCTTGAGAAACTCTGAGTTCTTTGATGAGACCCCCGAGTCAAATAGCTTCTTCAGTATACTTTACCACAACAATGTACTCTGTCTATGTCATGAACATAGCGACTATGTCCTGAAGAGTAGCTTTCACACAAATAAGACCTTCACCCATAAGAAATATGTCCTCCTGTCGAGGTCGCTTGCGTAGTTAGGATCAACGAAGCACTCTAAATCTCCAGCAACTTCGCCCCTTTTGGAAAGTTAACCGACGTCTGGTGTTCCATTCAAATACCACAGAATCCAATTGAGTACTTCCTAGTGTTGTCTCCCTGGATTTGTCATGAATCTGCTAGCAACACTCACTGCCTGAGCGATATATGGTCTCATGCATATCATCGCGTACACCAAGCATCCTGCCGCACTAGGATACGTCACTTTGAGCATCTTCCGGGGTTCCTCTTTTGTACCTGGACACTGTTGCGATGACAATCTAAAATATTCTCCCAAAGGATTCGTAGCAGCTTTAGATTTCATAATATTAAACTTTTTCAATACCTTCTGAATGTAGACAGTATGAGAAAGCCACATCATGCCTCGTTTTTTGTCTTGTTTGATCTCCATCACAAGAATCTTCCGAGCATGACCAAGATCATTCATCTCAAACTTAGCACTCAATTTCTACTTCAGCATCTGAATCTCTCAGACTGGCTTGCAAGCAATCAACATATCGTTGACGTAGAGCATTAGAATCAGAATATTGTCATCTTCAAGAAATTTGTAGTAGACGCAACTATCGTACTAACTTTTGTTGTAGCCGTGCGACGTCATGAGGGCGTTGAATCTCTTTATAACATATCCTTGTAGCATGTTTCATATAGGGCTGCAAATGAGCCGAGCTCGACAAAAATAGCGGGCTCGAGCTCGAGCTTTTTTTGAGCTCGAGTTCGATGAGCTTATGTTCAATGAGCTCCAGCTCGGCAGCGCTCGACGAGCTCTGCAGCACTCTCCACGAGCTCGATATAGCTCATCGCCCTCGTAGTTCGCCGTACGCCGGCTCGCCGCCCGCGAGAAAAGTGCACTCGACAGCCGCTCGACCCGCTCCCTGAGAAGCCCTAACAGGGAAGAAGTTGAACAAGGTTTCTTGTATTATAATCTTTTATGACAACAACCAGCTCTCACCTCGGGACCTGCCGCAGTCAGCACTCGGCTCTCACCTTGGGACCTGTCGCAATATAATAAAATATTAATTATATTTTATATAATTAATGTATATGGCAATAGTCAGTTTTTTATATTATAATATATTATATATTTATTATTTTTAATATAGTATATTAATTACATATATTATATATATAAAGCTCGCGAGCCCTTGAACCAGCTTTACTGGGCTCGAGCTCAGCTCGAAAGCAAGCTCGAGCTCGAGTCGAGTTTTTTTCGAGCCAGCTCAACTCAACTTGCACCTCTAGTTTCAGACAATAAAGAGGCCTCTTCAGCTTGCATAATTTTTTCTCATCACCGGGTCGAATGAACCCCTCAGGCTGAAGTATGTAGATCTCCTCCTCTAGGCTGCCGTGAAGAAAAGCAGTTTTCACGTCCATCTGCTCCAGCTCCATGTCCCACGTAGCTATCATGACAAATAGCACTCGAATGGAAGAGTGTTTCACCATCGGTGAGAAGATTTCATTAAAGTCAACTACCTTCGTCTGCGCAAACACCTTTGTTACAAATTTGACTTTATATCTCCACTAATCTCTTCCTAATGTGGACTCCTCCTTCCTGAACACCCATTTAGAACTGATTGTCTTAGCCTCTTTAGATAGACCAGCCAAGTCCCAAATATTGTTATTCTGAAGGGATTTCATCTCTTTAACATAACCGTATTCCATTAAGAACCATATCTGCACTCTATAACTTATCGGTAAGAACAAAGATTTGAGGAGATCACTTGAAAAGCGTATGATACTATGTCCTATATCATGAGAGGTAGAGGTATTCTGATCTCTCTCATCGCCTTTCCTCTGACAATCGAGTACGAATCCGCTTCAGCAGGTTATACAGTGGCTGTCTCATCCGAGCCGAAGGAATCATCATGATCGTCAATTTTGGCACTTCCATCCAGCTCCACCTCCACTGGTGAGTCTGAAGTCTTCTTTACCTCTTTAGCATGAGACCGAAACTTCTTTAGCATAGAAGCCTTATCAAAGACGACATCATGCTTCAGCTCGACCTTCTTGGTTTCAGGATTCCGCAGCTTGAATCTTTTTGTGTCGGCCTTCTGGCTCAGATAGATATACCTCTTGGACTTAACATTCAGCTTTGTCCTTTCTAAGTCCTGCAGAAAAGTGCATACATTGCATCAGAAATATGAATATTAGAATAATCAACCGGTTTACCTGACCACGCTTCTTGTGGATACTTCAGATCTAATGATATTGATGAAGACTGATTCACTGGATAGCAGGTTGTATTGATGAATTTGGCCCAAAAAGACTTAGGCAAATAGGCAAGCAGTCGCATGCACCAAGCTCTTTCCAGCAACATTCTGTTCATCCTTTCTACAACGTCATTTTGTTGTGGAGTACCAGGAATAGTGAGATGTCGAGTGATACCTTCCTGATTACAGTATCTCTGGAACTTTACTGAGGTGTATTCACCGTCATTTTCATATCTGAGATATTTCACCTTCTGCCTGGTCTGCTTTTTTTACCTTGGTCTTCCAAATCTTGAACTTCCTGAATACTTCAGAATTGTGCTTGAGAAGGTAGATCCAGACCTTATTTGAAAAATCGTTGATGAAGGTCACGAAATACTTGACACCTCCAAGTGATGGCTCTGAGGCTAGCGCCTAAACATCTGAATGTATGTACTTCAGAATATGCTTGTTGTGCTTGCTTGATGTCACAAATTTCACCTTGTATTATTTTTTGAGGATGCACGTTTTGTAGAAATCAAGCTTGCATATTTTGACTCTTTCAGCATAACTTTCTTATGCAGCTCCAGCAACCCTTCCTCACTCGTATGGCCAAGCCCGCCATGCCATAACCCTCTATCTCCAGAACTTTCTTATACAGATCCAGAACTTCTTTGAAACTATCCGCATCTCCAGTTATAATAGTGCCAATCAATCTGTAGAGAGTACCAACACGCCCGTCTTTCATCACAACTAGAACGTCTTTCTTGAATTTTAAGTAACCGCCGTCATCGACATGGAAATTACCAGCTGTCTCCAACGTGCCTAAATAAATCGGGCTCTTAAATCGAGCACGTATGTGACATCTATGAGCGTTTTGACGATTGCATCGAACAACTTGATTCTGACATTACCAAACCCTATCATTCTACACTCTGAGTTATTTTTCATCAGAATACGCCCATCATCACATTGCTTGAGACTATGATACCATTCTACATCCGGGCACATATGATATGAGCATCCAATATCGATGATCCATACATCCGTAGTATCGAGACTGGGTGAAACATGAATAGCATCATCATCATTCTCATTATCGAATGCCATCACAGCCTGTTGCGGCTCTCGTGTCCTCTCCTTGAGTTTCTTCGTCGGGCAGTTGTTTTTTCAGCATCCCTCTTCCTTGCAGCAATGACACTTGTTGTTCCTGCCTCTGGACTTAGACCTGGATCTATTTCCCTTTGTGCCTCTATCTATAGATCTGCCTCTGACTGGGTCGTTGCTCTTCACAAGTAGACCCTCGCCGGTTCTAAAACCTGATTTGCTTCTCATTTCGTTCGATGACAGCGTGACCATCACCTCTTCCATCCTTTAAGGTGTCATTTCTATAAAGGATCGTGGTGATCAAATGATCAAAAAACACTGGCAACGAAGACTGTAGAGAAGAGTCTGGTCTCCTTCTTCAACTTTCACATATATATTGCACAACTGAGAGATGAGCTTATTGACCACTTTCGCATGCTTCAACAACTTAGTACCTTTAGACATCCTTAAATTGTATAACTTCTTGATACAGAGCTCGTTCGTGAGCGACTTGGACATGTAAAACTCCTCCAATTTCTACCGCAGGATCTACTATAGTCTCAGCATCGACTACATTGTACATCACTTTATCTGCTAGGCATGGCTGAATTGTGATGATGACATTCAGATCAAATTCTTCTTATTTGTCTCCATCTCCCCAAAACTTCTTCTTGCCAAGAAGTGCCTTGTGGAGATTCTGCAGAACGAGGACTGCATTGATCCGTTCCGCCATAGACCAAAATCAATCTTGTCATTTTACTTCGAAATCTTAAACTTTGTCGTCATTGCTCTGCCTAGGAACTTCAGAGAACCGGAACCTGTCTCTGATACTAATTGTTATGGAATCCACACTGATTTCTTACCGTCGCGCAACGCGCAGTGTAATAACAATAGCCGCAAAATACGAGAAAACAATGCAGAAAAATAAGCACTTACACGAACGACACAAGATATACATGGTTTGTAGAGAATCTCATACATCCACGAGGATAGTGTCTGAAAAGATCCACTGTAATCAGAGGTAAAGTACAGATGATGTAATACGAATAATTAAACCTGGATCGCCGAGATTTTGGACTAGCCGGTGATCAAGACGACGCCGACCTCACACACCAAAACAACCCACCTCTGTATTACCGATTGAACGGAGAACCCAAGCCAAAACTTTGCTCCTTTATTATCCCGTCCATGACCTAGATGAGAGGCTCACCGAGAGCAATAGAATCGTCGACTCCTCCTTTAGTTCTGAAGCGGCAAGGCACCAGTCAGGCAAATAAGACGACGACGATGGAGGAATCCGGCGAGCAGCAAGGAGACGCTGCTCCATCACGATTCTTTCTAGACCGCTGCACCTCCTGATTTTCCCCTTGCGATATGGCTGTTGCGGCGCTCACTATCTGTAGGTCGGGGGAAGAAGAATCCGGCCGAGAGAGCTCTGCTTTAATCTTACCCTAATGACCTGGTTGTAAACACACACACACACATATAAAATCCTCCAAAAACAAACAGTTCGGTTCAAACCAAAATGGGGCGGCAATAAACAACAGGCTGCATCATTTTGATGTTTAAGTAAAATGCCGACTCCATCATTTTTATGCTAAGGAAGAATGCAGAATGCATCAACCAAAACTTGGTCTCAATGAGAGTTCAGACCCAAGGGATGTCCGTCTGCACCTACTTCTCCCGAACTAGCATGCCTGATCTGGCACTGGAACTATGAAACAGACCCTGAGCTGCGGCGTGAAGGTCCCACCACACATCCAGAAGATCTTATAGCGTTTCCCCTCCCAAACCAAAAGCCGAGCTGTGCACCTTGGAGGGCGCTCAAAGCCAACCAAGAACAACCCGAGGAGGAAGTCAACGAGGGAACTGCCCCCTCCAAAGGTACTCTCAATGGGTCTATTTATAACATTCCAAACCTGGTTTGACAACAGCGGAATCCCGCCCCCTGACTCTATTATACGCAGCCCAAAGTTGGCCTGCCAACAACAAAATTTCGTCGTTTGGTGGGACTAGTGACAGACCAACATGGATGTCCTGGTAAAAGCACTGTTAGGCGAGTGGCTGCTCCTACTACCACTCTCCTGGGGTGGCGAGTGCCCAAAGGGGCCAACACTCGTTCCCTCGACCGGGGCTGAGGGCAAGTGCGGGCCTAATTGGCCCGAATCCCCCACTCACCTCTACACTCACTAATGACTTAAACCTCTGCAAGCTGGAGAAATCCGACCCCACTTGCCCATCCGGCTTGTCCGGGCCCAAGACTGCTCTCCTTGTCTTGATCTTCTGAGGGACCTACTCGGCGATTCCCTACTCATGGAATACGGGGTTGTACAATTTTTACGTCAAGGAAAATGCCAGTTGCATCAACTGTATCAGTTGCATCAACTTAAAGCTTATCCAGACGATAAAATACTTAGTCAATCCTACAACTTCTAGTCTATTTGCTGACCTTCCATTTGATAAAACACTCGTGGAGGGCCTAGCTTGAATCATGGTGTTACGTAAAGTGCTGTAACGACCTCCAAACACACAACTTGACAGGATGACCGCTGACACCCCATTATCCAGCTCAAAAGGGTCTAGCCTCAGCCAGGCTGCAGGCCATACACCCCAACCCCTCTTCATCCATATGAGGGTTATTGGTGGTCATGCCTCCCTTTGCGGAGTCGTCATGGGGGGTCGCCGACTGGCCTCCCAGAGGCAGGCGATGTTCACCCAGCCGACCTTCGAGAGGCCGGTGCCGAGTGCCGCCCGACTAATCGAGGCCGGCGCCGGTCGGGCTCTGTGAGACCGGCGCTGGGCACCACCGACCGACCTTCTTAGGGTTGACGGCTGCCCGATCAGCCTCCCCAGTTGGCCTCTTGGCCAGCCCTCCCTGATTAGGTCTCCCCCGGCCAGCCTCTTGTTAACCACCATCGTCCGATTTCCCTCCTGTGATCACCGTCATCTGATACACGGGTAACCACCAGCGTAACCACCAGCAGAGCCATCAGTAATGTGGGTGCAAATAGCCGGGATGGTGGTGGTCTGTGAATAACAAAATAATAAAACCAATACACACTAGAAACTATATAAAAATGGTTTGCACCTAATAATTTGGGTGGTTGCGCTATGTAGATAACCCCACATAACTACCGTTACATCCCCTAGGTTTATAAATAAGTCCTCAAACCACTCTCATTTATAACTTTCTCCTCCTAGTCTTCTCATCCTACATGTCAGAGCTCCGCCAAAATCCTCCTACGAGCTATCTCCCTTCGAGAACTCCGAGAATTCATCTAAGTCTACGATGGTCTCGAGAGAAAGACGTTCCGCCGCCCTCTCCAATTATTCTCCTACGTACAAGACTTTCTGGGAATCCTCATCAAATATCCCACGTGCGTCGTTACATCGTGTTGCATCCAGACAACGTTCGAGAGTGTCCACCCCCAACAGAACGAGATAAATTTTGAGTGTAGCGAGTGACAGTCTGTCGTCCTTCGAGCGCACCTGTATTTTCGCTCATCTCCAAGCGGTAACGAGGAGCGATCCGTCGCCCTCGATTTCTCCGATACACTGTAAACTGCTGTTGATAGTGAAGTTTGTCTAACACCGAACCAGTCATGTGTTTTTGACCCAATTTACGAGTTTACCACATTAAAAACGTATGGCGTATTTCTTCACTCTTTGTGACTGTTTCCACGCTCGACCGCTCAATAGGCTGAAACAACATAATTTAGCTCGGTTTACTAGAAGCCTTGAACTGCCCGCAACAATAATCACGTATGAAATATAATTAAGAAAAGAAAATTAGAGATCCGGACATGGGGTGGAAGGAGAGAACACCTCGTGATGGCTGGCACGTTAGTAGCACCGACATTAGTCAAAGCCCTTCAAAATATGTACTACTCTGTAGTTTCACGGTTTCACACTTTCACATGTGAAAACAATGAAGGCCGCATATAGTCGACGTGTACAATAACTATGCGACCTGAACTAACTAATAAATAAGTAAATCAATAATAATAAAACTATCTGCGTTCTGAATTCTGATTAAAAACAGAATAATCGCAAATTTCACAGCACTAAATATATTTTAGTATAAAATAGCGCAAAATAAGTATCAATCGTAATACTTTTAAAAGATCTTCTTCACCACATCACTTTGACTTCTTCTTCTTCTTCTTCTTCAAAGATTTCTCCACTTTGAACTCTGCTCTGCTCGGGATGTCAGGAGCTGCTTGATTTTGCTTTCCTGCGGTAAGGAACTTGAAAGAAAGCCGAATATTCTTTCGATCTGCTTTATCTCTGTTATTCTGCTCAGTCGAGCTCCGCCAATCCTAGGTTTTAGAGCTCCTCAAACCTTTTATGCTGTATAGTTCGGCTATTCAACCCTTTCAGCTCTCTGGTCGCGTGGCAGACTCATGGGTGACTTTGGTTCATGTATTTTGCGTAGATTTCGGTATGAATCACTTTGACTTTGCTTTGAATTAAGTTATGGAATCATGGATAGATGATGCGCCTGCATAGTTATACTTGGGATGAAGGCTTGAATCTAGTTTATACGAAAAAGCTCATCGAAATTGGGGATACAGCTTCGTAGCTTCTCGGTGATCTAAGATTGTAGAAATTTTGGTCAAACGTTTGATTGCTCAGTTCTTCAATTGTACTAAATTCGGGGTTGTTGGGAACATATGGAGCCATGGGGGCTAATTCGTGCACCTTTGCTACCCCTCAACTCTGCATTTTCTGAAGAATATTATTGGTCTTGTCAATTGCTTGAAATTTCCATGTTTTTCCTTGTCCCCCCTCCCCATAGTCTTATTCAGTATCATTCCACTCGGTATTTGTTGGATTAGTGGTCTACTGGTGTCGAAGATCAAAGGAAATGGCTAATGATTGGGCACATGTCTGCAGGAAGGCCAACTGTTTGTGATAATGTTCCAGATTACCTGAATATTTGGAGAATTAATAGGCTCTGAATGTTTTCTTCTAATGGATTTCAGGGTGTTAAGGGAATAAAGAGCTAAAGCACGATTTTGTATAGCAAGCTTGAATGGAAGGATGAACATCTGAAATGGACTGCATGTTTTCTCAGTTGATCAATTGCAGTGCCTTTTGGTACGCTATTTGTGTTAAGATTTAGAGTTTAAATCCATTAAATCCTCAGAAGTCTGGTTTCTTTTTTCAAGTTTAAATTGGATAATATCTGCTCAAATTTTGTCCCAAATCAAGCTCTTTAATGATCTCCAAGTTTGTTGCCACAAAAGGAAAAAGATTTGAAAGGTAGCTGGCACAAGAATCTCTTGTCTTACTTTTTTGCATGTAATATATCTTTGGGGCTCTTTCTTGTGTCTAGATTTTGGGTTACTGGGTGTTCAAGTGACGTGGTGGCTATCAGGAGAGCTTGCTAGCCAAGTGGCGAGTGAGATTAATCTCTCCAAGCACTTATGCTAACACTTATTGGCATATGCCTTCTCGAGGCCCCTGAGACTCATGCTAATAGTTCCGGGAACTTTACACAAGTGGAAAGAATTGAAGCACCATTGTCATTTTCCCCATGATTAGACTGGATGCAATATTTGAGAGCTTAAGTTTGACCCTATTATCTTTTTTTTTCTATAATAAAAATTTCCTGATTTATAACGAGTCCCATTGAATCAAACTTGGTGCCTATTCTCATTAACTAAGTTCAGTTGCAACTTCTCAAGGCTATTGTTATAGTGGAAAACTAGCCTGCACTACAAGAAATGCAATAGTGCATTTTCTTAGTATAGTGTTGTGAAGGACAGTGTTGGCGTTGACCACCGCCTAGCTCCCAACAGTTCCGTCCTGGTCACCAATGTTCCCGTCTCTAATAGGCGTGCCGGGGTCAGACTTGCTCGGGTGGTGGTTGACACAGTCCTTCGTAACATGTAGCATGCTCATTTTGACATACAATTTAGAATTTTTTCATTGCGTAATGTTTTCGCTGTTCACTACTCGAATGCATGATTCTTTAATAACTTCATCTTTGGCTTGAACTTAGAGGAGAAGCATAACATGATGTTGTTAGCAAGCTTTTGACTATTTTTTTTGCTTGGCTTATTTTTCAACAGAGCTACTTATATTTTCCCAAGAACTGGCATTGAATAAGAAGGGGCATAGAAAAATTGTTCCATTAGACTTATTTCTCTTTTTGCCCAGCCTAATCTCTCTTTACTGTTTCTACTCTGTTTCTCTTTTCACACATCTGAGAATTTCCGTTACAATGCGGCGATGCTTGTTTTAATCTTTTGTAAAAATGTGCTGAATTGTGTTACTATGTGGTTTACAACAATACTCTAAGCTTTTATCCCACTATAGTGGGGTCAGTTATATGGATCCTTTTTTGCCATTGTGCCCTATTTTTTGTCATACTCTCACTAATGCCTAAGTACATCACGTCTTTTCTTATAGTTTCATTCCAAGTCTTTACTGGTCTACCTTTCCCTCGTTTAATATGCCTAGTGACTAGACTCTCATAACGCCTAACAGGTGCCTCTAATGGTCTCCTTTGTACGTGTCCAAAATATCTTAGTAGAGCTTATCGCATCTTCTCTGCAATTGGTGCTTCTCCCATCTTATCCCTGATACATTCATTCCTAATTTTATCCAGCCTCGTGTGTCCACATATCCGCCTAAGCATTCTCATATCTGCAACTCCCATTTTTTGCTCATGTACACAATTCGCTGCCGAACACTCAAAACCATAGAGCACCACTAGTCTAATTGCAGTACAGTAAAACTTAATCTTAAGTTTTAATGGTACTTTACGATCACATAAGATCCTTGACGCGCCTCTCCGTTTCAACCAACCCGCTTGGATTCTATGTGTCACATCTTTATCAATACCTCTGTCTTTTTAAACTATCGATCCAAGATATTTAAAACACGCACTACGAGAAATATCTTAATCACCCAACTTAATAACGAAGTCATCCGTCCTTCTTTTACTGCTAAATTTAACCTCCATATACTATGTCTTTGCCCGCTCAAGCTAAAACCTTTTTTTTCTAAAGTGTCTCGCCAAGATTTAGGTTTTGCTTTTACACCCTCGCACGTCTCATCAACGAAAACGATATCATCCGCAAACAATAAACACCAAGGTATTGCTTGTTGGATATGTCTGGTGAGCTCATCTAAGATAAGGGTAAAGAAATAAGGGCTTAAAGATGAACCTTGATGTAAGCCAACAGTGATAGAGAATTCCTGTGTTTTCCAAACGTCCTCACCCTTGTCACTGAATTTGTATACATATCTTTGATTATGTCAATATATGATATATTTACACCTTTCTTTTTTAAGACTCTCAATAAGATCTCTCTTGGAACTCTATCATAAGTCTTCTCAAGATCAATAAACAACATATGCAAATCTTATTTTCTTTCCCGATAGTTGACATTGAGTCTCCTCAAGAGATGTATAGCTTCCATGATTGACCGCCCTAGCATAAATCCAAATTGATTCTCGGAGATGTTAGTCTTCCGTCTTACTTTTCTTTTTATTACTCGTTCCTATAGTTTCATGATATGACCCATCAATTTAATTCCTCTATAATTAACACAATTTTATATATCTACTTTGTTCTTATACAAAAATACCAATATACTTTCTCTCAATTAGTCTAATATCATCTTTGACTTTAGTATCTTATTGAAAAAACATGTAAGCCACAAAATCCCTTCATTACCTAGATATTTCCATACTTTAATGAGTATATCGTCCGACCTAATCACCTTTCCATTTTTCATCTTCTTCAGAACATCATTTACCTCTGATACTTGAATTTTATGATAAAACGTTATGTCCCTCTACTTCTTTGATTTGCTTCTCTTCAAAGTTAAATTTATTGTATTTTGTTTTATTATCGAGTTGATAAAAATATTTTTCCATCACTATTTAATATCCACATCATCCGTCAAAACTGTATTTGTCTCATCCTTTATGCATTTTACTTTGCATAAATCTTTTGTCTTTCTTTTTCTAGCTCAAGCAATTTTATATATGCCACACTCTCCATCTTTAATATCCAGTCGCTTATAAAATTCTTCATAAGCTTGACTTCTTGCTTTACTTATTGCCTGTTTAGCTTCTTTTTTTGTCGACTTTATACCCGATTAAGTTTTCATCATTCCTACAAGCGTAGAGTGATTTATAGCTAATCCTCTTTGTCCTCACTTTGTCTTACACTTCCTCTTTACACCACCAAGATTCTTTATTTGGGGGCGCACGACCTTTTGATACTTCAAGTATGTTCTTTTCACCTATCTTTAAATGCAAAAAAATAACTTCTCATGAGACACTAGGATCAACATAAGGGTCATCAAGTAGTTGTTCCATAACTACTGTCTTGAAAACAACCTGCTTTTCCATCTTCAAGTTCCACCATCAAATTTTTTGCAACATTTTTGTTCTTGTCTTGATGGGGCCAACACCATTTATAATTTATTTAGGGGTGAGATTAGCCTATTCCCTCATGATCCCACCATCTAAGTGGGGATCATGGGGGAACCGCCGCGCACGTGATCGGCGCGCGCAGCTGCGCGCAATCCACGAGCGCAAGATCGTCTTCCCCGAACCGTCCAGGGTTAGGCTGCCGCGGCCAGTCTCCCTCTCTCCCGCCGCTGGCGGGTCGGCTCAGGCCGATCCGGTTTCTGGCCGGCCAAGGAGCCGCACCTCGCGGCTGCGACCGCCAGGCATGACGCTCCTGCCGGCCGCCCCGGTCGCCGGGGAGCCTTCCCTCCCGCGACCACCGTGGAGGGTGCCGAGAACGGTCGGCCGCGCCCCGCCCCTTGTTCGGGTGGGCATGGCCGGCCGCCCCCTCTCGGGCCGGCTTCGTCCGGTCGAGCCTTGCTGCTGGCGCCGGGGTCACACCCGTAGGCCGCCACTGGAACCTTGCCCGGGGTGCCGCCCGGGTGTGGCCGGCCGGCCACCTCCGGTCGCCGACTGGACCCACGCCGGCGGCCCGCCGCCTTTGCCAGGGCTGGCCACCCGCGTGGTGGTAACCGACCGCCTCTCTTGTCTTCCTTATGTGCCTTCCCCGCCGTCCGATCATCTCGCCACGATCGTCGCCATCCATTTTGGGAGTAACCACCCACTAACCACTATGATTAGTAAGGGGATCCCATTAATTAAATAGTGGGTCTGCATTTAACATAATATCACGCAAATAATATTCGCATAGAACTATATTTGGAATTATAATATTGGTACTTACGATGTGCAGATAGTCGCATAACCACCGTAACCACCTCTTGGAGGCTATAAAAAGGCCCTCAAGGCTCCTCATTTCTCATCTTTCTCTCCTCTGCTTTGTTCCTCCTCAGGTAAGAGCTCTGCCAGATTCCTCCTACGAGCCACTTTCGAGCCACCTCCTTTCCACCAGAAATTCGCCTAAGTCCACAAGTGTGTTGCAAGAAGGAAAGTCCTACTATAGCAAGCGCTCGTTCGTGCGCATCACCAAAGCAGCTATCCTCATGCGGAGCAGCCTGTTGCCCGCTGTGAGCTCAAGAATCTCTCTCTCTTGCCCTCAAAGTGTAACGAGGAGCGACCCGTTGCCCTCGATTCTTCAAACAAGTTGTAGCCGCAAGCTGATTGTGGATTTCGATCGGCACAGACCCGATCGCGTGATTTTTTACTCAGTTGAGGGGTTTTTCCACGTTAAAACATCGGGTGTACATTTTCACACTCATTGACTGTGCGCGCGCTCGACCGCTCCATGAGCTAAGACGGTCCAAGTTACTCCGGTCTGACCGGGGCGTCGAGTTTGACCACAACAGTTTGACGCTGTCTATGAGAAACAACTCCCAGCATCCTCCGTAGATTTAGAAGACAGTACCCTTTACACAACGGTACTCGTGACTTGCTGCCATGGCCAGAAGGAGCACCCGTACCACCAATGAATCACCTCCTGGAGGACGTGTTGAGCTGGCTCCCTGTCACTTAGTCGTCAACGCGAATCTTGGCGGTGAGGCCACTCTCCTGCCCGTAGCCGCCTTGGAAGAGGCGCATGCAACATATGGAGGATCGTCAGGTCGAGATGCTCGCCCTCCTCCAGAATATCGCATATCCTCCGGCTCCTCCTCAGCCTCCTGCACCGACTAATCTCCCGCCTTCGGCTCAGGATCACGTTCCGCCTCAGCAAGCCCCCCACATAGAGAACGAATCTGCAGAATTTTCTGATGCCGCCAGTTCCTCACACCTTGCTCATCGGGGCGCTGGAGGTGGCCGCTAGAATCATCTGGAAGAAGTAGCCCGTACGCCGTTGGGTGAAAGGCTCACTGCAAGGAGATACGTGAGGTAATTGCCCAGGAATACCGACAACTTGGACGACAGGATATCCTTGCGCGCCGCCCTCTCCACCAGGGCTCCCCGCTCGCCCCCTGATTCTAGCTCATCCAGTACCACACTACTTTAAGCTCCCTAACATTGAGACGTTCGACGGAACAGAGGATCCGCTCGAACTCGTCAATCATTTCCTCACTATAATGAGAATTTTAGCGCCCTAGATCAGTTGTTATGTCAAGTGTTTCCAACCACTTTGAAGGGTCAGATCCGCACTTGGTTTCATTCTTTTTGAGAGGGAACCATCTCAAACTTTGCAGAGTTAGCACAACAGTTTTCAGAACACTTTGTTGCCAACCATAGAATTGTTCGGGATCTCTCGCACCTCTTTGGTATCCCGCAAAACGAGAAAGAATCCCTCAAAGATTTCTTTCGCCGCTTCACCTCAGAAGCACGTCAGATTCCGGGGGTGGACCCCAAACTTCTTAGAGGCGTCTCCTCGGAGGGCTCCGCCTAAGCGATTTTTATTCAGCTCTCATGAGAGAAACCGTGCCCAGTTTTCCAGACCTTGTTCATTGGGTCGAAGCCCAGATTGCAACTGACGAGGCGATTGAAGCACACCGCCAACAATTCGAAGGCAGGCAAAAGAAGAAGAGGGGGCAGGAACAGGCCCCCATAAGACAAAAGGAACGATGCCATGACGAGCGCCGAAACAGCAACCGTCGCCGTGATCCGCCAAGGCATGGGGGTCAAGCGACCGCCCTGAGAATACACATCGTATAATACCACTCAAACCAATGTATTGTACTCGATTCATGATGATCCGGCATTTCAGCGATCGAGAGTGCCACCGCCGAACCCAAGAAGTGACCTATCAAAATACTGCGAGTTTCACCGCACGACTGATCACACTACTGAGGAATGTTCCGGGTTTAAGAATGAAATCGAGCGCCTTGTCCGCCAGAGACTCCTTGGAAGGTTTCTACATGGACAACACAGGGCCAACAAGTACAACTTCAAGGAAGAGGACCGGCAAAATGCACCGCAAGGGGCTCCTGGCGCCAGACAAATGGTAAGCAACATCGAAACCATTGTCGGGCCCCAATTTCTCTCTACCCAGATATTCTCAGTTGAAACTACAGATGAGGGCTGCAAGAATACAAAGCTCAACCCGGATTCCCCTATCTTCGGAAATGAAGACCTCGAAGGGTTGCAGACCGCCCATCAGGACCCGCTCGTCATCAACACAGGAATTAGAGATCCCTGCTTCAACGTCAAACGAATTCTCGTAGACAACAAAACTTCAATTGACGTCCTGTTCTTATCCACTCTCTACATCATGAAACTTACTTATCAACATCTTAGTCCCGCTGCTGGACCTGTATATGGCTTCAGCAACCATCCAGTTCCCGTTCATGGGATAATCACCCTGCCAGTAATAATAGGCGAATTCCCGAGGTAGGTTACTCATGATGTCCAGTTCGTCGTCATCGACTTAAGTTCACCATACAACGCTATCTTCTGAAGGCCGGTCCATTCAGTCTTTGGAGCTTTCCCATCAATTCCACACCTATCTATGAAGTTTCCAACTCCCGACGGGATATGGGTTGTTCACGGGGATCAATCTGCGCAATAAAGTCGCTATGAAGCAACGAAGCTCTCAATTAGAGAGGAAGACCCCCTCGTCAACCAAGAACACAACACCACCCTTATCCTTATTTTTTCTATATTCATTAATTGTTTTCCTTGTATTTCGATTTCCTATCTGCAACTCTGTGTGATGTAAAAACCGTGAGCCACGACTCGGACAAACTATCTTTGATTTGATTATATCGCATTATGTTTTCCTTATTCTCGTTTCGAGACTTCTTCGGCCAGGCTAGGCCACTCCCCGGATCAAATACTTACATTCTCCGGCGAGCCATTTCCGACCAGGCTCGGACACTTACAGATCGAATCTTTACATTCACTGGAGGCCAATTCCTCGGCCAGGCTAGGCCACTCCCTGGATCGAATATTTACATTCTCCGGCGAGTAACTCATACCCAGGCTAGGTCGCGCACCCGGATCGAATACTTACATTCTCCGGCGGTCGGATCGAATCGTTACATTCTCCGTCGTTACTGCAGGCCAACGCCCCGCCATCACCAGTGTCTGCCCCCCTCGCTGTCACACTGTCAGATTGAATCTTTATATTCTCTAACACCCGGATCAAATACTTACATTCTCGGACAATTGGCTCATAGCCAGGCTAGGTCGCGCACCCGGATCGAATACTTACATTCTCCGGCGGTCGGATCGAATCATTACATTATTCGCAGTTGGATCGAATCCTTACATTCTCCGACCTTCGGATTGAATTGTCACACTCGCTGACATTGCCACAAGCTTACATTCCGCCAAATACCGAGATCCGTACAACAAAAGCAAGAAGAACAAAAACAATACTATCATACCAACATAAGCGCAAATGCGCCATATAAAATCACCAAAGTGGCAATGACAAACATACATCAGACTCAACAAAGAAAAAACAAATGTATGCACGCATACAAAGATATAAGTACAAGCCGCTACTCGCCCGCCACATCATAGCTCAGGGCTCACCGTCATTGTTATCAGAAATGTCATCAAAACTAAGGCTTGAGACGTCACACTTCAGACGCTTGGCTACTAGGCGAAAAGCCTTCGACACCCGCGTCTGAGCGCAACCTCGCGGACATCCTTTATCTGTGGTTCAACCTCTCGCGACCAAACATCCTCATGGACCTGTTCGACAAGCAAATCACGATCGCGTATGTAGTCTAAGGAGTCTCTGTACTCCTCAAAGCCGACCGCCTTCATTTCAAGTACCCGCTCTTCAAAAGAAATACACGCTATCTCAGCTTTGAAAGCCTCCAACTCCACCCTCAAGATGGAGCTCTCCTCCTGAGCAGTCTTCAACGTCTGTACGATCTTCTCCGCCATGGACTTATCTGTCTGCAACGATGCTCGAGCTTCCTCCATCTCTGACTTCAACTCCAATATGATCCGCCGAAATCGGGATACCTCTCGATCTAGCTTCTCTCTGGAGGCGGCAACTGAAGCCTCCGCTGCCCGAAGCTTCTCCTGGAGAGCCAAATATCCGTCCTTCAAGCTCACATAATGATTGTTCCACGTGAACGCTATATGCGTCTGAGCTTCGATCTGCAAATAACAAACAAAGGGTTAATATTGTACAAAGTAATCAGTTCAAATAAAGGAAGACGAACGATTCACTTACCACGTCACTCATTGCCTTCAAAGAAGAAGACACTCGGGGGCAGTAGCCCCTTTGCAGGAAACTTGGGGGGCAGACGCCTCTATCACCTCAAGATCTAAATCAACTAGGAGCAGTCTCGTCACAAAGGGGCCTCCTCAGTCAGGTCCTCTCTTCGTCGTGACAAAGTTTGTAACTCCGCAATAACATCACAACTACTCTTCAAAACAAGCTTCCTCTTGCGAATTAATGCGACAGTGCGCTCAACATCAACTGAAAGGCCACACTGGGACAAACTTCTGTTCAACGAACAAAGAAATACTGAACAAGCGGTTCGCTAACTCCCGAGAATCTGACAATCCTTGTATCGGCGTAAAGTCCCGCTCTCGGCCTCTCTGACGAACGACAATGATCAAGCAAGGAATTCCAGGGCTCAGACAAGCCCCAATAGTTTCTGACATATCTAAACAAGGTGTTCCCATGACGACGATCCGTCCGGGTCTCAAAGTCAAGCCAACTTTTGTTGCTGCGATTCTCGACACGATCGCCACCATCGACACGGACATCGCACCAATCTCTTGAACAACTCCAAAGAGAATTTTGAGCCACGCTCCTTGAAGAAAGCCACCAGCCCCATAATGCGAGTCATTCTTAGTGTAATAAACTGGGATATCGGGACGCCGCAAAACTTCAGAATATCCATCATCTCCTCGCACGGTGGAAAACAGAAGCTGGACTTCAAAGTCGTCTCACAAATTGTCAACTAACACTGTAACGTTTCCATTAAAAAAACAATTATAATAGCAATGACATTTTCGTAATTAAGCTTTATGGTTTTTTTCCTCTATCAAACAGAGCCCCCCCCATTTCTCATTTTTTCAGCGCCAGGGTTTACCGCATCCCGCTCCTGTGTCGGCTCCCGCATCCCGTGCCTGTGCCAGTTTCCCCTACCCGCAATCCCGATTCCGCCTCCGACCGCTCTCCCCCTGCTCGCCGCTGGTCCCTCCTCCAGACTCCTCTGGGCCGACTGCAACTTTTGCTCCTCTCCTCTCCTCCAAGAGGGTTGGTTTCCCCCTCTTCATTTTTGGAGGCCGATAACAGTTTCTCCTTCCCCCTCACCTCTGAGGGAGGTAAAATTTCTAAACTCCTCTCTTGCTATGTTGTGCGATTAGTGATACACCCAAAGCAGGTATACGTATTACACGCAAGTGCACGTGCCGGATCAAGTAATAAATAGTGAGTAAAGTTCGTTTTCACGGAGAGGTGGTGGATTTAGTACTCGCAACTACAAGTTATTCCTTTTCTTTAAATACAAGTCAAATAAAATAGTGATTTGTTAAATACTACAATTATGAATAACAAAGACTACAGATTAAAATAGATTACGATTCGCTAAGTGAAAATACTTAGTTATCGAAGAAATAATCTTGTATTATGATTTCCTAAGTGTAGTGTGACGAATCTTGTGAAGATGACTTCGTGATAATGAGTGGTGACATGTCTTGCAACGATTTTAAGGTAGAAGATGCGTACCTCTCGATATCGGAAATCCTTAGTCTTTATTTCCCCCTCGGGAGAGACAAGTACTGCATAAAGATCTAAAACCAAAGTTGCTAATATCAAGAGAAATCTCTTTCCCTTCAAATACTATACCGGATCTATAACACATTTACGCAACTTCTCTCTCGAATTATGAAGCGTAGTAAAACGACGAAACCTTGGTCAAAGATTTCAAAGTAAAGATTATAGATTCGATAAAGACATACACCAAACATTCACAAAGAAAAGTTTAAGATTCCATCAACACAAAAGACCAAGTACTTTCACAATACAAGATTAAAAATGTTTAGTTCATGGCGGAGGAGAAATCACACATAGCGGTAAGAGAGATCTTACAAATCATGTTGAAATTAAAGATCAAACGACGTATGATTCTTTCGCCGGAGTTGCTCCTTCGATCAGCCCGGAAAATCTCCTCTTTTTCTCTAACCGCTCCCTTGAAGGATGAGGAAGACGCAGACTTTTTTTTGCCAAGAAGAATGAGAAATCCAGAATTCTTTAAAACCTAAATGTCCCTCCTTTTAAAATCCGAAATTTTCTCTATCCTCTTTAACTCCAGAATATTCTTCCTCCAAAAACGTGCATCCCTTGCCCAAAAGGTGCCTCCTTCCAAATCTGAAAACGACGCCAGATTTGAATTTTAAAATCTGAATTTCGTCCAGGAAGGGTTGCAACCTATTTCAAGATTTTGCAACTTTTTTCCAGGACAGCATATTTGATGAAATCCTACTTCCAAGTCGTTCTCCTTGGCTTCTCTTGTACCAACACCTAGGAAAAAGACCACTTTAGTCATAAATAAAATAAATGTGAATTTACTTGCATTTAAACTTTAACTAAACGGGTTTTCTCCCGGATCAACGAGCAAAAGGTCCGAAACTTAGACTAGATAACTTTTTTTGAGAAGTTATCACACCTCTACACTTGAACCTTTGCTAGTCCCTAGCAAAGAAAATTCTAATCACCAAATTGAGTGAGGTGATAGTTAACAAAATAAATAACTCACATGATACTTTTTCTCGAAGATAACTCAAAAGGTTTAGTCCAGAGTACCAATTAAACCATTTGAGGATTTGCCGACCATTAAGAGTTCAAAACATTTGATAATTCGTTAGTTTGATGAAAGAAAAATCTCAATTAAAATTTTTAATGTGGTGTGTGCTACCGTTTGAAATCGTCACTTCCCCCCAACTTTCCCGTCGAACTTCCTTTAATGACTAAAAGGGAATGAGAATAAGCTGTGTCTTTGACTTAACATCCGCAAGATTTAGTAGTTAGGTTTGAAAAGATGTCATGATGGTTAGTGGTGAGAGTGACTTTGGCATGATTAGAAATGTGTATGGATGATAGAAGGTGTCTCCCTAGATGAAAAATTCTTAGCGACACTCCAAATTATGAGGTTTTATTTTCTTTTTTTTTGGTCCGTAGTTGGGATCATTCCAAGTAGGTGTACACACGCTTAGACCACGTATCACTACGACTTTTTTTTCTTTTTTATAATCACAGTCGGGATCATTTCAGGTATGAATGCACATACCTAGGCCGCATATCACTATGACACATTTTCATATATATAAGTTTTTTTAAAGAGAGTTCATAGTTGAGATCATTTCAAGTGGGTGTACACACACTTAAGCCACATATCACTACGATTCACACAACTTTTATTTTAACAAACACTCATAATTGAGGAGCATACTAAGAATCATCTAATAGGCGCCTAGGGAAATATGCATAAAAGTTCAACGTTCAAGCTCAAAGGGGTACAAATGGTGGTCAATGCTTTGGTTTACATCTCTAACTCGGTTTTTGCTCACCATCCATTATTATTTTTAGAAGTTCATACAGGTCTATGTTTAAGAAGATCGCTCTTTTTAAAGAATAATGCGGGAAGATGAAATATTAAAAGAAATTTGGTCCAATCTTGCTAACTTCAAATCAAAATGATGTGAACCATTAGTGGTCGGCTATCCTCCTAGATTAAAATCATCATGGACTGTAGAATACATTATTCATTAATTATTTCGAGAACTAGGATCAACAATTATTATATATTCAATTCTCACTGAATTGGTAGGGGTCACACTACCCCCACCTCCACACTTTTGCCCTTTGCTAGTCCCTAGTAAAGCGACCTCACTACTCATAATGATATATGTTACGGTGGGCCAACCCTCCTATTATCCTGCCTCGGCAGCGGAGGCCCCACTCGCTCTACAGCCGCGGCCCGTACACCCCAACCCGTCTCGGCACCAGTTTAATCACCGCGGGTTGTTGAGGGATCAATCCCCGCCTCAACAACCCGCGGTATTAAACTGGTTGCCGAGACGGGTTGGGGTGTAGGGCCGCGGCCCTGTAAGCGAGTGGGGCCTCCGCTGCCGAGGCAATAATAGGAGGGTTGGCACCGTAACAAAAAGTGCATTTTATGTTACGGTGGGCCAACCCTCTATTATCCTGCCTCGGCAGCGGAGGCCCCACTCGCTCTACAGGGCCGCGGCCCGTACACCCCAACCCGTCTCGGCAACCAGTTTAATCCGGGGATGTTGAGGCTTTTATGTTACGGTGGGCCAACCCTCCTATTATCCTGCCTCGACAGCGGAGGCCCCACTTTTCAGGGCCGCGGCCCGTAACCCCAACCCGTCTCGCAACCAGTTTAATCACCGCGGGATTTGAGGCGGGGATGTCCCCCGCCCCCTCAAAGAAGCATTCAACACTGCCCTTATCACCAACTGACCGCGGCTCAGTTGGTGATAGCGGCTTTTGAAAGCTTGTTGTCAAGGGGGCGGAGGATGATCCCCGCCTCAACATCCCGCGGTGATTAAACTGGTTGCCGAGACGGGTTGGGGTGTACGGGCCGCGGCCCTGTAAGCGACTGGGGCCTCCGCTGCCGAGGCAGGATAATAGGAGGGTTGGCCCACCGTAACAATATATGATTTTTTTTTGAGAACGTGCATGCAAATATAATGAGCCAAAAAATGAAATCAAAATCTCCCCTGAAGTCCGGGTGTCTGAAGAGTTTTCTCATTCTTGTGTTCAATAGACCTTTTACATATAGTTCTAATCCTATCCGTGTGTTGCAACCTAACCATACCACATACTAAAACCATTTAACATTTATAGTTATCCATGTCTGAACCATAAATACAGGACATCATCAAATCAAAAGAGCATATCACAAAATGTATTATAAGTAATATGTCAAGACAAGCCATATCCAACAGTCAGCATTCAATAAACTCTCAGTCAACCGATCACACTAGTACAAGATAATATTTTTAACTCAGAAGGAAAATGACGCAGACAAGATGTGAAACAGTACTATAATCAGACAGAATATATCCAAAAATGAATCAACAGTCCGGAACATCATCACAGAATATCACACAAAACAAAATCATGTCCATCAAAATAACAAAAATAACCCGTCAGCACCCTATATCAAAATGCTGAATCAGTAATCTAGGAAGGAAAGAACTACTAGTCAGCCTTGCTATGTCCCGACTCCTCTTTATCCTCACCGTCCTCGTCTTCGAGCTCAGGTCTCCTCCTCCAAGTCGGTTTCAGTTGCAGCGATTTTGGCGGGGTCGGCTCGTGACCCGTCGCTCTGAAGCAAATATCCCTCCGAGTCGAACTGCGACTGAAGCTGGTATGAGGGTGCCTCCACCGAGATCCTGGCTGCGTGCATCAGCTTCTTCCTGGTTCCGACGGATTTCCTCAAATCTCGACTCAAAGTTACCCGTGCTGGCATCTGAGCTAGGTCTTCATATACTCTGCATTATCTGTTGCTAGGCCACGTTCCCCCTCATACTTAGATCGTCCGATCACCAACTTCATAGGGGCAGCCATCGTAGGTTTGTCAGATGGTTCGGGTCCCTCACCTCGCAACCTGCTCAGTTTCGATTTCTTCTCTCTGGTTTCAGCAGCCACCTTAATGTTAACCTCCACTATTGTCTCAGTGATCTGGTGTCCCACCTGCGTTACAAGGTCTCCTTTTTCACTCCCGACACCGGCCAAACGACATAGTTCCGTGATAAGCGTGGGAAACCAAAGCGGCCGCACCTTGTCCTCCATCACTCTATGTGCCAGTTGCTCAGCAATGAGCCTGCCTATGTTGATTCTTTTACCCTTCAAAATATTGTAAATCAAGGTGAGGCGGTCCAATGAAATGTTGTTCTGGTGGCGAGTCAGTAGAATGCTGACGTTGATGAAAAGGAGCCAAACTTTGGCCTCCCTCGACAGGCTAGTAGACTTGATTGCCTTGAAAGACCGGCGTGCCCATTCAGATTTAGTTACACAATAAACGACATCGGCAATGTCAGTTGGTGGCACAGTCGCTTGTAGTGCCATTAGGCTGCCCTCAGTGTTGTCGTCCAGCTCGAAGAGGTTGTTGATTGTTGCAGCGGAGAAATCCACCAGTGTGCCTTCCCGGTACCTAACATTGGCGTAAAATTCGTATACCCAGGGAAGCATGGCCTCCGTTCGTGGATGGCAAAAAGTCTCCCACTGGAGGGCCTTAATGTGTCCAACATATACCCGGCTCCATTCCCTGATCTCCATTTTGAATCCCCTCTCATAGATGAAAGGGGCGGACTTGAGAGCCTCGAAACGGTGCCACGCTTCCTCCGATGGAAACTTCACATTTGTTTTGGTCACCGCCTTCACCTTCCCCTTATCTTTCCTCTTTGAGGACATGTCCTAACTCATAAAAAAAGCTAACAGTGTAGAGGAAGGATCGCACATACAAAATTAGAGAAACAGAGTAAGAGGGAATTCGTGTTACCTCACAATGATCGAGACCTGGATAAGGAAGGGCTCTGCCACGAGTTGCGTACGCTGCCGCAACTGCTTCCTTCACTTCCCTACTTAGCTAACCACGCTTTGCCTAGCCAAAAACCTACTCCACCCTAAGCACGTACAGAGCAGGAACAATCAAAACCAAATCGCACAAACCCTAAGCAAGATGCTACAAGACCCGATGCATGTTTGCGTTACTAAACTTTGGGCACGGGGGTGGTACCTTCAGAAGTTTTCACAAGTGCATATGCAGGTTGCGCCGCCCCTTTCCACCAGAATAGATCGCCGGCGGGCTAGCCCGCTCAAGTCGAGGCCGAACACCGTAAGCAACCCCCACGCTTCCTCTTTCGACAACGAGCGCCCGACGCCGCCCTTGATCCCGATGAAATCGACGGCCTCTCGTTCTCCCCGTCTACGCAGATCGCCGAAGCCCAAGCTTCCCCTTCCCGAAATCGCCGCTCCTGATCGTGCCCTAGCCGAGATGGAGGACACGTTCTTTTCCGTTTTTTTTAATAGGGGCTGAACCGGGGCTGCGATCTAGCCTTTTAATCGGGTCGGTTTAATTAGGACATAATGAGTTGGGGCTTAAGATGGGAAAAATTCAAGATTAACAAGAGATAATGGAAGTTTAATAATTTAAAACCTCCACAACTGCTTACTGCGGTTTAAGAGGCGCACCGGTTGAGTTGAACCGGTCCAACGACTATTCAGCAGCACCTCCTGAAGGTCGGGGCAGAAAAATAAAGGTTGCAACCTTTATTTCTGGGTTGCAAGAACTTAATTCCTGCCCAGGGACAACGCCGGTTCAGCTGAACCGGTCCAGGCGCGCTTCTCCTTCTATTCTTCATATCCAAACAACAAAATAAAGATTGCGACCTTTATTTTTTTGGGTTGCAACAACTTAAATATGCTCATGAGTCATCTCTCCCATGGATTCCTCCTACCAATTGCTATTACCAAATGCGAAGTAGACAAGTAACGTGACTTAAAATTTAGTATCATTATTATTATTAAACTAATACGAAAATATATAAAAGATGGGTTGCCTCCCATCCAAGCGCCTAGCTTTCCGTCCCGGCAGGACGGTACAAAACTAGTGGAGCGTCAAGCACGACACCACTCGGTCGTCGTCCTCCCTAAGATATAATTTCAGTCTTGTGCCGTTCACTTTAAACTCCGTTCCATCATTTTCGTTTAGGATAGTCACTGCGCCATACAAATGCACCTCTTAACTATAAAAGGGCCCAACCAACGCGATTTAAGCTTTCCGGGAAATAATCGTAAACGGAATTGAACAACAAGACTAATTGTCCCGGTTCGAAGTGTTTTTCTTTCAACCGTCCGGTCGTGCCACTTCTTGGTTCGCTCTTTATAGATTTTAGAGTTGTCGTAGGGTCGCATCCTAATCTTCTCTAATTCATTTAGTTGCAAGAGCCAATTTTTTCCTGCATTCCTGAAATCATAGTTGATCTTCTTTATCGCCCAATAAGCGCGGTGCTCTAACTCGAGGGTTAAATGACATGATTTTCCATACACTAGTCTATATGAGGTTAGTCCAATTGGCGTTTTAAATGCAGTGCGATATGACTACAAGGCGTCGTTCAGCTTTTGCGCCCAGTCTCTACGGCTAACACTCACCGTCTTTTCTAAAATCTTCTTAATTTCTCTGTTTAAAACCTCTGCGAGGCCGTTTGTTTGTTGATGATAAGCTAATGCGTCCTTATGAGTCACCCCGTATTTCCGTAGTAGTGCAGCGAATTGGGTGTTGTAGAAATGACTTCCTCCATCGCTAATTATTGCCCTCGGCACCCCAAATCGATTGAATATGAAATTTCTCAAGAAGTTCAGGACCACCTTAGCATCATTCTTAGGCGTGACGATGACCTCTACCCACTTTGATACATAATCTATGACCAGAAAAATATAAGTGTTTCCACATGACTTCACAAACGGGCCCATAAAGTCTATACCCCACACGTCAAACAACTCAACCTCTAACATGGTGTTCATGGGCATCACATCATCCTTTTGTATGTTCCCTACTCGCTAACATCTATCGCACTGTTTAACGAACGAGTTGGAGTCTCTAAATAAGTTAGGCCAAAAGAATCCGGCTTCTAACACCTTTATGGTCGTCCTAGTACCCATAAAATGAACTCCATATGACGAGTTATGACATTTCTTCAGGATAGCTCTCATTTCCCCCTCAGGAACACGTCTCAACACTCCATCGGCTGCAATCTTGAACAGATAAGGGTCGTCCCACAAATATGAACGCACCTGGTGTAAAAATCTTTTCTACGCTGTGAAAAGATAAGTTCAACAGGCATGATGTTGCTTGCAATAATTCACGTAATCCGCATACCAAGGTGCAGTCACTCTCAGATATAGCAAAAAGCCACTCATCAGGAAATCTCTCGTTAATCTCAGAGCATAGTGACAGATGTGCACACTCAATCCTAGACAGATGATCCGCTACCGGGTTCTCCGCTCCTTTCCTATCTCTAACTTCTACATCAAACTCCTGTAGGAGGAGTACCCAGCGAATCAAGCGCGGTTTTGCGTCTTTCTTCTCCATCAGATCGCGAATCGCTGCGTGATCTGTGTACACAATAACCTTTGTGCATAAGAGATATGATCTGAACTTTTCAAACGCAAATACTATCGCTAATAGCTCCTTCTCGGTGGTAGTGTAGTTGACTTGGGCGTCAATGAGGGTTTTGCTAGCATAAGCTATCGTATGAAATATTTTGTTCCGTACTTGGCCCAAGACAACTCCCACCTCATAATCACTTGCGTCGCACATCAAAACAAAAGACACTTTTCAATCAGGTGTCACAACGACCGGTGCCGTGGTCAAACGTTTCTTCAGTTCGTTAAACGCTTTTAAACATTCATTGTTGAAATAGAACTTCACGTCTTTATCTAATAACCCACTTAGCGACTTTGCTATTTTTGCGAAATCCTTGATAAATATACGATAGAAGCCAACATGTCCTAAGAAGCTCCTCAACATCTTCACACTCGTGGGTGGAGGTAGTTGTTCTATAACGTCTAGCTTCGCCTTGTCTACACCTAACCCACTCTTAGAGACATGGTGACCCAACACTATCCCTTCACGTACCATGAAGTGACATTTCTCCCAGTTCAACACCAAATTAGCGTCCACACACCGCACAAGCACCCTCTCTAGACAGACCAAGCAAGCCTCGAATGACTTGCCAAATATGGAGAAATCATCCATATAGACCTCGATGTCATAATCCTCGGGGTCTTCATCCTCTTCTAAAATGTCCGCGATGAGCGCGATTATGCAGCGCTGGAAAATAGCCGATGCGTTACATAGGCCAAAGGCAACATTCTAAATGCGAACGTCCCGTAAGGACATGGTGAAAGTAGTCTTTTCTTGATACTCTGGGTCCACCATAATCTGATTGTAACCAGAGTAACCATCTAGAAAGCAGAAGAAATCATTCCCTGCCAGTTTGTCTAATATTTGATCAATGAAGGGAAGGGAAAATGATCCTTCTTGGTGACTTTATTCAACTTTCTATAATCGATACAAATTCGCCACCCGGTAATCGTTCTAGTGGATACTAACTCACCCTTCTCGTTCCTCATCCACCGTCATCCCTCCTTTTTTTTGTGACACAATGCACCGACGATACCCACGAACTATCTGAGATAGGATAAATGATCCCCACGTCTAGCCATTTAATAATTTCTTTCTTTACCACTTCCTTCATCGGCGGGCTTAGACGGCGTTGGGATTCAATCGATCCCTTACAAGATTCCTCTAAGCGGATCTTATGCATGCATAATGATGAGCTGATCCCCCGAATATCTACTATGGACCAACCTATTGTCGACTTGTATCGTCTTAAAAGTTCAATAAACTTTTATAGTTGTTCTGGTTCTAATTTGCTACCCGAATAATTTCTTTCTAAGCGGATCTTATGCATGCATAATGATGAGCTGATCCCCCGAATATCTACTATGGACCAACCTATCTTGGTGACTTTATTCAACTTTCTATAATCGATACAAATTCGGCGGGCTTAGACGGCGTTGGGATTCAATCGATCCCTTACAAGATTCCTCTAAGCGGATCTTATGCATGCATAATGATGAGCTGATCCCCCGAATATCTACTATGGACCAACCTATCTTGGTGACTTTATTCAACTTTCTAAATGATCCCCACGTCTAGCCATTTAATAATTTCTTTCTTTACCACTTCCTTCATCGGCGGGCTTAGACGACGTTGGGATTCAATCGATCCCTTACAAGATTCCTCTAAGCTGATCTTATGCATGCATAATGATGAGCTGATCCCCCGAATATCTACTATAGACCAACCTATCTTGGTGACTTTATTCAACTTTCTATAATCGATACAAATTCGCCACCCGGTAATCGTTCTAGTGGATACTAACTCACCCTTCTCGTTCCTCACCACCGTCATCCCTCCTTTTTTTGTGACACAATGCACCGACGATACCCACGAACTATCTGAGATAGGATAAATGATCCCCACGTCTAGCCATTTAATAATTCTTTCTTTACCACTTCCTTCATCGACGGGCTTAGACGGCGTTGGGATTCAATCGATCCCTTACAAGATTCCTCTAAGCGGATCTTATGCATGCATAATGATGAGCTGATCCCCCGAATATCTACTATGGACCAACCTATTGCCGACTTGTATCGTCTTAAAAGTTCAATAAACTTTTGTAGTTGTTCTGGTTCTAATTTGGAGTTAACAATTACCTGTAGAGTATCGTTCTCACCTAGATACGCGCAAGTAAAGTGTTTAGGAAGGGGTTTTAACTCTAATGATGGTGGCTCAACAATGGAAGACTTTACTAAGGTGGACTTCTCGGGCATCTCTAGTGGCTCCAGCTTACGAAGCCAAGCGGACTGCTTCTCAAATGCTTGTAAGCATTCATGAACGTCTTCCTCCTCCTCGGATAAATCCTCCTCTGTCAATACGTGAGTCAATAAAACATCTTGTTCATCAGACAATGGGTGAGTCGACTCATAATCATATATGGAGACATGATATACCACCTCCATGTTGTCCTCCTCTCGATGGGGAAACCTTATTGTCTTAAGTAAGTTAAATGTTACTTGCTCGTCGTTCACCCTTACTGTCAATTCTCCCTTCTGCACATCAATCAATGTTCTACCCGCGGCTAGGATCGGTCTCCCTACGATAATAGGAACTTCCTTGTCTTCCTCTATATCTAAGACCACAAAATCTACCGAAAAAATAAACTTATCCACCTTTACTAGTACGTCCTCAACTATGCCTTCCGGAAATGCCAGGGTTCTATCGACGAGTTGTAAGGTTATGGAAGTCTTAGAGACTTCCCCCAAACCTAGCTTTCTATATATCAAGAGCGACATTAAGTTAATGCTTGCTCCAAGATCGCACAGGGTCTTACCCTCAAACTTATATCCTATTGAACATGGTATCGTAAAGCTCCCCGAATCTTTCAACTTAGGTGAGAGTCTTTTCTGAAGAATAGCACTGCACTCTCGACTGAGTGCCACCGTCTCATTCGTACCGAATCGTCTCTTTTTGTATATGATATCTTTCATGAATTTCACGTAACTTGACATTTGTTCCAAAGCTTCCGCAAAAAGAATGTTGATTTGCAATTTCTTAAACATTTCAACGAATTTTTGAAATTGATGGTCAAATTTACTCTTCTTCAACCGTTGAGAGAATGGTGGTTGTGGATAGACTATCACACTACTCTTCTTCTTTATGTTGTCAACGAATGACTCACTTTCCTTTTCTCCTAACACTTCTACTCCTTCGTCAATCCTATCGTTTTGTTTCGGCTCCTCACTAGGCACATTCAGACTAACCTCCTCCAATTCATTTTCTTCGCTTACCATCCTTCTCTGTTCCTTTGTTGGCGTACCCACTAACTCCTTACCATTCCTTAAAGTGATCGTCTTACAGTGTTAATTATCTTCCTTTGGATATGGAATGGTGTCCGTTGGGAGTGTTCCTTGGGATCTAAGACTCAATGCACTCGCAATCTGTCCTAATTGCGTTTCAATCACCCGTAGGGAACTCCTCTAAACTAGTGATGTGGGCGTCACTCTTTTGGATTGATTCGACAATCAAGTCATCAGAATATTTCCTAGAAGGACCTTGTTGATTGTAGTTATTATGTTGGGGTGGACGTTGGTTTGAGTTGAAACCGTGTGGGTGTGCCATTCCGGTATTGTTCTTCCACGAGAAGTTAGGATGGTTACGCAAATCTGGGTTATAATAATTTGGGATCGCATTGTTGTTGTTATTATACCTAGGTTGCCCTCCTATGTAGTTGATTTCTTCATTATAACTATGGGTCGGGTTGTTTACTAGTTGTTCAATAGTAAATGAAGGGTTTGTGGGAAGAGATGTCATAATGCTATTCACTTGTGGGTTCATCTGATTATAATTTAAAGTTAACTCATCTAACCTCTTGTTAATGGTGTTAAATTGAGCAGTCATTTGTGCAACAAATGAGTTCAGTTGGTCTACTTGGTACAATCCACTCGCGGATGAGGTAGGAACTTGTCTCTCGAACGATTGGTAGTTGCTAGAGGATAAGTCCTCTAAGATGGCATATGCATTATCGAGGTATTTGCTCATGAGAGATCCTCCTGCAGCTCCATCTATCTGAATCATGGTCGATGTCTGGAGGCCATTATAAAAGGTTCATATTTGTTGGTGTATGGCCAATCCGTGATGAGGACACTTACGCAACAACTCTTTGAATCTCTCCCACGCATCATAGAGTGTCTCACCGTTCCCTTGTGTAAAGTTAGTTATATCCCGCATTAACCTTGCGGTCTTAGCGGGTGGGAAAATATTTGGCTAAAAATTTCTCTACCACTTGTAAGCAAGTGGTGAGACCATGTTGTGAATCAAGCCACTCTTTTGCTCTACCATCCAAGGAGAACGTGAACAAGCGTAGTCTAATTGCCTCGTCCAATGCACCATTAATCTTGAATGTATCACACACATCCATGAACGTCCGTATATGGGAATTCGGGTCCTCATGATTAAGTCCGCTAAATTATTTTTGCTGAACTAAGTTCGTAGCTATAAAATCAATTTTGAAGTTGTTCGCCTCGATGACCGGCTTAATAATACTATGATGGACCCCTCCACTAAAAGACACATTATATTCTCTACAGATTCTCCTAACCTCAGCGGGTTGTAGATTCTGTTCCACCACACCCTCTTGTCCTAAATCATCCTGATTATTATTAACGTTAACATTTTGATTATTTGGATTCATTGTTGCAGGTCGATTATGTTCTAATTGAGATGCTTTTCTATTCCGCCTGCAAGTCCGTTCAATTTCTAGGTTCAGAGGTAATAATTTAGGTGATCGATACCTGGACATAAGCTAAGCACAATAGCAGAATGACGATTGACAATAACCAAACAAAACAATCAAGCAGTGCAACAAAAGTAACAGTAGGAATGATAATAAACAACAAAACAGGCTTGAACTCTAAATACTAAAGTTTCAATAGTATTGCGAGAAATACACGCTAAATTTTTGCACATCCCCGGCAACGACGCCAAAAACTTGATACGTGCAAAGCATGTATACGTATTACACGCAAGTGCACGTGCCGGATCAAGTAATAAAAAGTGAGTAAAGTTTGTTTCCACGGAGAGGTGGTGGATTTAGTGCTCGCAACTACCAATTATTCCTTTTCGTTAAATCCAAGTCAGATAAAATAGTGATTTGTTAAATACTACAATTATGAATAACAAAGACTACGAATTAAAATAGACTACAATTCGCTAAGAGAAAATACTTGGTTATCGAAGAAATAATCTTGTATTATGATTTCCTAAGCCTAGTGTGACGAATCTTGTGAAGATGACTTTGTGATAGTGAGTGCTGACACGTCTTGCAACGATTTTAAGGTAGAAGATCCTTACCTCTCAATATCGGAAATCCCTAGCCTCTATTTCCCCCTCGGGAGAGACAAGTACCGCATAAAGAATCGAAAACCAAAGTTGCTAATATCAAGGGAAAATCTCTTTCTCCCTTCAAATACTATACCAGATCTATAACACACTTACGCAACTCCTCTCTCGAATTATGAAGCGTAGTAAAATGACGAAATCTTGACCAAAAGTTTCAATGTAAAAATTATAGATTCGATAAAGACATACACCAAACATTCACAAAGAAAAGTCTAAAATTGTATCAATACAAAAGACCAAGTACTTTCACAATAAAAGATTAAAAATGTTTAGTTCATGGCGGCGGAGAAATCACACATAACGGTAGAAGAGATCTTACAAATCATGTTGAAATTAAAGATCAAACGACGTAGGATTCCTTCGCCGGAGTCGCTCCCTCGATCAGCCCGGAAAATCTCCTCTTTTTCTCTAACCGCTCCTTTGAAGGATGAGGAAGAAGAAGACTTTTTTTTGCCAAGAAGAATTAGAAATCCAGAATTCTTTAAAACCTAAATGTCCCTCCTTTTAAAATCCGAAATTTTCTCTCTCCTCTCTCTTCTTTAACTCCAGAATATTCTTCCTCCAAAAACGTGCATCCCTTGCCCAAAAGGTGCCTCCTTCCAAATCTGAAAACGACGCCAGATTTAAATTTTAAAATCTGAATTTCGTACAGGAAGGGTTGCAACCTATTTCAGGATTCTGCAACTTTTTTCCAGGACAACATATTTGACGAAATCCTTCTTCCAAGTCGTTCTCCTTGGCTTCTCTTGCACCAACACCTAGGAAAAAGACCACTTTAGTCATAAATAAAATAAATGTGAATTTACTTGCATTTAAACTTCAACTAAACGGTTTTTTTCCCAGATCAACGAGCAAAAGGTCCGAAACTTAGGCTAGATAACTTCTTTTTGAGAAATTATCAATTAGCAAATGTCTATACAAGCGTAGAAAGCTCGTTAAGTGAAATGTGGTATATATATGTTGACCTAGGGGCGTTCTGGACTCTCTCTTCAGGACGATGTATCTTCACCTCAAGATCAACAAGTAACTCATATCTTTTCCTCTAAGCCACGACTTGCTCAGTAGTGAGGGTAGAACACAGTCCGCTTGGGCCTCGTAGGACGCTTCAAAGCCAGAAAATAAAAAGCAACAGTTAGACAAAATCAAGTAGCGAGTACTCAATTAAACACCCGATAATTGTAATCCCGGCACGCGAAGTCAAAAGCCGCGTAAATTGTGTGCAAGCATGCACACATACACACACACACAATCTACACGCAAGCCGTGTATAACCGAGCGACCCGTCTTCCCAAAAGGGGGCGTAAACACCCATGCTAGCAAAGAGGAGCGACGCTCGCACCCAGCAACGCGCACGTGCACACCAAACGCGCGCGCAGTGGTGCACGCGTCTCAGCGCACCAAGGTGCGCGCACCCAGGTGCGCTCCCTCGCGCACCTGAGAGCGTGCGCCTTAGGTGCGCGCCCGCGTGCACCTAAAGGGCGCACCGGCCTCCAAGGGTGCCCGCCCAGGGGGCACATGGGCCGGCGATCCCGTCCTCGCGTCCGGTGGCTCCGCTAGTCGGCCTCCTTCGTCTATGCACCTCCTCCGTTTTCCGTCTTTTTAACGTCTTACCTTGACCCGTGAATCGCCGCTGTCCACCTTCTCTGACACTTCTCTGTTCTCCACCACTGATCACCCTTGTTGCCACCGATTGAATGCTTCATAGGAGGAGAAGTCCTCGCTCTTCTCACAAAAACGGTTTCGAACAACGGGGATTTCAGGGGGGCAATTGATGGGGCCAAGCCTATTTATAATTTTGTAGGGGTGCGATTAGCCCATTCCCCCATGATCCCACCATCTAAGTGGGGATCAGGGAGGAATCGCCGTGCGCGCGATCGGCGCGCGCAGTCGCGCGCGATCCACATGCGCAAGATCATCTTCCCCGAACTGTCCTGGGGCTGGCCCCTCTCTCCCGCCTCCAGCGGGCCGGTTCAGGTTGGCCCGATTTCCGGTCGACCAAGGAGCCGCACCTCGCGGCCGCGAGTCCGCGGCGCTCTCGCCGGCCGCCACGGCCGGCGGGGAGCCTTCCCTCCTGAGGCCACCGCGGAGGGTGCCGGGAACGGCTGGCCGCGCCCCGCTCCTTGTTCGGGAGGGGGGGGCACGACCGCCCGCCCCCTCTCGGGTCGGCTTCGGCCCGCCGCGCCTTGCGGCCAGTCGGTGCCGCACCTTGCGGCCGGCGCCACAGCCACGCCCAGAGGCTGACGTCGGAGCCGTGCTTGGGGTACTGCCCGGGTGTGGCCGACCGGCCAGCTCCGGGCGCCAGGCGCGCCCTCGGCCGGACCCGCGCCGCCGGCCCACCGGCTTCGCCAGGGCCGGCCACCTGCGTGGTGGTAGCCGACCGTCTCTCTTGTCCTCCTTGGTTGCCTTCCCTGCCGTCTAATCGTCTCGCCACGATCGTTGCCGTCCATTTCGGGCGTAACCACCCACTAACCACCATGGTTAGTGCGGGGGATCCAATTAATTAAATAGTGGTCTGCATTTAGCATAATATCATTCAAATAATATTCGCATAATACTATACTTGGAATTATAGTATTGGTAGTTACGGTGTGCGGATAGCCGCATAACCACCGTAACCACCTCCTTAAGGCTATAAAAATGCCCCAGGCCTCCTTATTTCTCATCTTTCTCTCCTCTGCTTTGTTCCTTCTCAGTACAGAGCTCTACCAGATTCCTCCTACGAGCCACCTTCAAGCCACCTCCTCTCCACCAGAAATTCGCCCAAGTCCACAAGTGTGCGGCAAGAAGGAAAGTCCTACTACAGCAAGCGCTCGTTCGCGCGCATCACCAAAGCAGCTATCCTCATGCGGAGCAGCCTATTGCCCGCCATGAGCTCAAGAATCTCTCTCTCGCACTCAAAGTGTAACGAGGAGCGGCCTATCGCTCTCGATTCTTCAAACAAGTTGTAATCACAAATAGATAGTGAATTTCGATCGGCATAGACCCGGTCGCGTGATTTTTTACCCAGTTAAGGGGTTTTTCTACGTCAAAACATCATGTGTACATTTTCTCTCTCATTGACTCTGTGCGCGCTCGACCGCTTCATGTGCTAAGACGGTCCAAGTTACTACGGTCCGACCAGGGCGTCGAGTTTGGCCGCAACATGTCTTAAATTTATTATATTTAATCTGTACATCTAACACCATAACTTATGTTGTGTTGTCAAATTTTCTCCTGATATGACTTTGCAATCCTTACTGTAGAAAAAAGAAGCAAGAAACCTTGTAGGTTGTATTTCTTGTATAAACTTTAAGTATGAGTACAAATATATAGGTAGAGAGGAAGAGAGAAATCTCAAGAATACAATGTGAGACTAAACCTAAGACAAACTTGAGCTCATAAATGAGCCACAATTACAATGAGCTTTTACATAATTATCTATATCTTCTAACACTCCCCCGCAAGCTGGAGCATACAAATCGTAAGCACCAAGCTTGGATAGAAACTGCTGATACAATGACCGAGGTAGAGCCTTGGTAAAGATGTCTGCAACTTACTCGGAGGCTGAAACATGTTCCAATTCAAGTTTCTTCAGTTGGACCTTCTCCCGGACAAAGTGACAATCAACCTCAATGTGTTTTGTTCGCTCATGGAACACAAGATTCTTCGCAATATGTATAGCAGTCTGACTATCGCAGAATAGAGTAGTAGGTGAGGAGAGTTTGACACCCAAATCACAAAGAAGACTCTCTTACCAGGTAAGTTCTGACACGACAACAACCATAACACGATACTCGGCTTCAGCAGAAGAGCGAGTAACAACCGATTGCTTCTTGCTGCGCCATGTGATGAGATTTCCTCCAAAGTAGGTACAGAAACCAGTGGTGGATCGTCGATCGTCAAGCGAGCCCGCATAATCAGCATCAGTATATGAAAGGATAAAAAAGAGGATGACTTGTATACCAACCCTCGTTCCGGGCAGCTTTCAAGTACCTGAGGATGCATTCGATAGACTATATATGAGATATTCTTGGTGAATGCATAAAGCGACTAACCACTCCAACAACAAAAGAGATATCAGACCTTGTAACTGTTTGGTATATCAGTTTTCCTACAAGATGCCGATAATATTCAGGATCTGTAAGTAGAGAATCCGATTCGGTTTCATGAGCACTTAGCTTGTGGTTAACATCCATAGGTGTTTCCGCGGGTTTACATCCGGAATAACCAGCATTCTGAAGAAGGTCATAAAAATATTTCCGTTGAGATAGTACCAGGCCATTAGGTCTTCGAGCAACCTCAAGTCCAAGGAAGTACCAAAGGTTTCCCCGATCTTTTGATTGGAAGACAGAGTTTAAGTGTTGTTTGATCTGTTGTATCCCGGTAGAGTCATCGCCGGTTATCAAAATATCATCCACATACACTAAGAGAATTACCGTCCCTGTTGATCGACGACGGGTAAAAAGAGAGAAGTCAGCCGAGCTTCGCTAAAAGCTAATATCACGAACAGTCTTGCTAAATTTTTCAAACCAAGCTCGAGGGGACTGTTTGAGACCATAAATAACTTTACGCAGTGGGAACACCCTAGACTCCCCCGTGGTCTCAAACCCTGGAGGTTGGTTCATGAAAACCGTCTCTTGAAGGTCACCATTAAGAAAAGCATTTTTAATGTCCTGCTGATGTAGTGGTCAGCGACGGTGAACAACAAGTGAGATAAGAACCCGAACAGAATTTAGTTTGGCGACATGGTAGAAAGTCTCCTCGTAGTCCAAGACCTGTTGCCGAGTGAACCCACGAGACCCAAGACAGGCTTTGAGGTGATCGATAGTCCCATCCGGAGCATGTTTAATGACAAAGATCCATTTACAGCTAACGCAGGACTGTACAGACAGAAGAGGTACCAAATCCTAAGTATGATTAGCCCAAAGGGCTGACATCTCAGCTTCCATTGCCGCACGTCACCAGAGTGTTGTAGAGCCTCATGCACAGTGTTAAGCAGAGAAATAGAGGAAAGAACAAGAACAAATTTGAGCAGAGGAGGAGAGAGCCGATGTAGGGAAATATAATTGGCCAGAGGATGAGCCATAGAGACGGGGGCAGGGTCAGCTGGCCGCGAGATAGTACTGGTAGACGGTAGCAGTGGCTGGGCTCCGGTGTTCAGATTACGGCGAGTGTAGACACGATGAGAGGGGGTTTGGGTGCTGGTGGTTTGGGGGCTGGTGGTTCCACGTGGGGTGTTGGAAGAAGAGGAGGTAGAGAAGTCGTGACTGAGATAGCAGGACGAGGCACAGGGTGTACACAAGGAGGTACTGAAGTGGATGACAAAAGGGCTGGTCTTCCAGAAAAGTAACATCAACGTACACAACCACTTTCCGATCGACAGGAGAGTAACACACATACCCTTTTTGAGTGCGAGAGTACCCTACGAACATACATTTGGTTGCACGGGGGGCAAATTTATCCGTAGATGGACCAAGGTTATGGACATAGCAAACACACCCAAACACCCGAGGTGAGAGAGGAAATAAAGATTGAGAAGGAAAGAGGAGGCTAAACGGAGTGACGAAGTTGAGAACGGAGGAAGACAGACGATTGATTAGATGACACACAGCCGAAACTGCAAAGTTTCAGTATTCGATGAGTACTTGCATCTGGAGCATTAAGGAGCGTGCAACGTCAAGAAGTTGCCGATTTTTGTGCTCAGCAACACCATTTTGCTGAGTGTAAGCACAAGATGTTTGATGTATAATGTCAAATTCAACACAAAGTGAGGCGAACGTTCGACTTGTATATTACTGCGCATTGTCAGTGCGGATAATTTTAAGCGGGGAAGAAAACTGAGTACGAAGTTCAGTAACGAACGTACGGAAATATGGAAGTGAGTTCGGTACGATCCCGTAGTAAATATAACCATGTCACTCGAGAGTAATCGTCAATAAAAGTAACAAAGTAGCAGTACCCAAATACACTAGGGACTTTATAAGGGCCCCAAATATCAGAATGGACAATGGATAAATGAGTACTACTCCGATTACAGACAGGACTAAAAGAAACTTGATGTTGTTTACCAAAGATACGTGACTCACAAGTAAACTCATTCAAGGAGACATCCAGAAGAGCTTGCTTTAGAATCTGGAGGGCAGAATGTCCAAGCCGACAATGCCACTCAACTGAGGAGACAACAGAAAGGGTAGATGGAAGGACATCAAGAAGATAGAGCCCATGAGACAGCCGTCCGCTACCCATAATATTCCGTGTTTGCCGATCCTGCACAGCAAAAGAAGATGATGAGAATGTAACATGACAATCAAGATACTGTGTAAGTCGGCTAATAGAAAGCAAGTTAAACGTGAAGCCCAGAACATGAACCGAGGTTAAGGAGAGGTTGAGTGTGAGATGGATATTAACAGCTCCCGAGACAGGGGTGGAGTCACCATTAGCAACAATAATGAACTTGGGATGAGGAGCGACCAAGTATTGCGGCGACTTCTGGCAAGTAATGTAGTGGGTGACACCAGAGTCCACAATCCAGTAGGAATTCCGAGATAGACAGGTTATACCTTCATTGGCGATGGAAGCCACGGAGCCCGAGGAGCGAGCAATCACCCCTTGGAGTTGCTGGAGCTGGGTGCGGATAGTATCAATGTCAGACTGAGCATTTGAGGAAGTCAAAGGAGAAGCCAAGAACGGAGACTCGGCTTTCGTAGAAGCAGCAACGCGGGGTGACAGATCATGCTTACGATATCAGGTAGCCTCCAGATGATTTTTCCGACCGCAGAAAGTGCATTTAGGGAGTGGGTTCAGTACGTCCCCGTCCCCGAGACGAATGACGACCCCCGCAGGGTCGAAGGTACCACGAGTGGAGGGATGTGATGAAGGTAACTGTAGAAGAGCTGGAGAGGGAGGCAGAGGAGCCTCGGGTGGCAGAATGACTTTCAGAAGCATGGAGCAGACATCAGAGAGAGAGGGTGTAGTGGCAGAGGAGAGTATCTGAGCTCGAACACTGTGTAGATGCGGAGGAACCCTTGTCATCATCATGACAATCCCGACAGCTTCTTTTTGTGCCCGTTGGGCAACCAAATCAGTAGTAGGTGGCTGGTGTTGTATCCATGCCTCAACAAGTGTTTTGACCTTGGCAACGAAGGAAGTCATCGCCAGGTATCTCGGGATCATGGGATTGAAGATCAGTGATGATGTCAAACAAATGTTGGAGGCTGTTTTGGCCAGAATAGAAGGAGTGAAGTTCCTCCCACATGGACTTATCCGTGTCATGATACATGGCCATCCTGTATGCCTCAATATCCATGGAGTTGAGAAGCCAGGATTGCACATGGCCGTCATCATGAAGCCACTCGTCACTATGAAGAGTAGGAGTAGCGCATGTCAAGTGATGAAACAGTCCTTTTGTCTGGAGCACCCGACGAACTGAATGAACCCATTCCACGATGTTCCTTTTGCCAGAGAGAGATATAATGGTAATCCTGAGTTCATTCCGCGGTTCAGTAGCAGAGGAAGCAACCCGAGGTGGTAGAGATGAAGCACCAGCGGACTCGCCGGAGGCAGTGGTATAATCCATGAAACCGCAGGAAGAAGCTAGCCGCAACAGACAAAAGACAACAGCAGAGGGAAACCGCAGCGGACAGAACTAGCCGCGCACGAAGAGGTAACCCACAACCTAAAGAAAGCGGAGCGGAAAAGAAGAGTGGCCGCACGGTCTCGGTGTCACTACACCAGCGACAAAAGGCCGTGACCAAGATGCGGAGCCCGCAACGTGTAGAGCGGCTGCAGTGGCTAATAGAGGCAACCTGCAACCTTAAGAAAGCTGTCGGAGGAGAGGAAGAGAAGCCGCACGGTCTTTGTGTCAACACACCAGCGGCAAGAGACCACGACCAAGATGCAGAGCCCGTAGCGGGTAGAGAAGCCGCAGCGGCTAAGAGAAGGCCATGCGGGAAGCCCGCAGAGATCAGGGAAAAACAGCAGCGAGTAGGGAAGCAGCAACGACTTAAGCAAGGGAGGGAAGTGCGCGACATGAGGGAAGGGAAGCCGCAGCGACTTAAGCAAGGGAGACCGCATGGTCTCGGCGAGAACACCTGCGACACAAAAAGGTGCCGCGACCAAGATGCGGTGCTCACAGCGGTTCAGTAAAGCAGCAACGAGAAAAAGAGGTCGCCTGCGCGAGAAACAACAGCGGGAAGCGGAGCCAGAGCGACTTAAGCAAAACAGACCGCACGGTCACGATGAGCACACCAGCGGCACAGGAGAATGCCGCGACCAAGATGCGGTGCGAGAAGGCGGGAAGAAAAGGCGGATAGGGAAGCCGCAAGAAGACAGGAGGAGACCTCCCGATTAGGGGGAACAAGAGGGCCCACTGACCGAGAGGTTTATAAAAGGGAATGGGGGTAGGAAGGGGGATGAAGAGGTGGAAACCCCGAGAGAGATCAAGAGAAGCAGATAAAAAAACTAACCGCGCGGGAAGCCGCAAGACAGCGGTTAAGCCAGAGAACAGGCCGCCCGGATAATCAAGAGGACCCGACGGACAGAAACGGACAGGCCGGACCGTATCCCTCTGATACCATGTAGAAAAAGGAAGCAAGGAACCTTGTAGGCTGTATTTCTTGTATATGTGAGACTAAACCTAAGACAAACTTAGGCTCATAAATGTGTCACAATTACAATGAGCTTTTACATAATTTTCTACTATCTTCTAACACTTACAAATCATTTTATCCATTTTGTGAGTCATAAAATAATCAATTTGTGACTTATTTTGTCCATTTTTAAACGTAATTAAATGTTCTTCTCTTTTTATGAAAAATGTATTTGACACAATTAGCTAATGTGCTACGACAAAGTTTAAAATGGTTTGTCCTTCTTCATTCCTTTCTCCATATCCAAATCCTGCATGAACGGTTGTATAATCTACACTTTCTTTTCCTATATGTCTATTTAAGTCTCCTCCTATGAAAATCTTCTCTCTTTGTGAGATTTCTCTTACTAAATTATCTAAGTCTTCCCAAAATTTCACTTTAATAACTTCACTTAATCCTACTTGTGGCGTATAAGCACCGATCACATTAATAGTTTCTTTTCCTATAACTAATTTATGAGCTAAGATTCTATCACATTTTCTACTTACCCCAACAACTTCATCTTTCCAAGTAGCATCCACAATAATACCTACTTCATTGCTTGTTTTATTTTTTCCTGTGTACCATAATTTAAAACCTGAATTATCTTAAAATTTAGCTTTTTCACCCACCCATCTAGTCTCTTGCAGATATAAAATATTTATCCTTCTCCTAATCATCATATCTACTACTTCCATCGCTTTCCCCGTTGGCATACCTATACTCCAACTTCCAAATCTATGTCGATCACAATTCCTACGACATACTTCCCTAAGACGTCTAATATGTGATGACTTTTGCCTATTTAACACTACACCCAAGTCCTCTCAGAGGTGCAACGGTCCTTGCCAAGACGTCCGCATTCAGACCATACGACGAGTACTCTTGCATATTTAACACCACACCAAGGTCCTGGAGATGCAACAGTTCTTTCCAAGACGCGGTATTCGTATCATGCGATGCGTTCCTTATGTAGAACAACCTAGCTTTTGCACAATTTCGCAAATGATATTCATGAGAGTGACTAAATTTTACATTGGCGTTCTACCTAACACAACCTTCACCATTTTTCATCCGGGCTTGGGACCGGCATAGGCGGGTTTTAGTATGTGGTTTATTTAGATAATTTTTTTACATGGCTGCAATTGTCCGGTAGATAATCTAGCACACTCTAGTACTATATTTAAGCAACATTTGCCAAATTGGAGAGTAGATACCCAAACTTTCACCATTTTATGGCACTACAATTTAAATTCACATTCCACTAAAATAAAGTTTATACTTTTACAACAGATAATTGTTTTAGGAGCTGTTTGCAGTCTATAAGTATCTAATTTTTGTAGGAGCTATTGTAATATTTGGTCTACCGTTGTTGTATCTAGAGACGTATGTGATATTAGAATGTAATTTTTCCTAAGAAGTCATTGATTTTGGCTTCATATAAATACAACATGAATAAGTCTATTTCAAGTCTACTTAAAAATGTCAGCCAAATCTTTTTTTTTCTATACATAACATTAAATAGATCACAAATATCCTAAACAAACAACCCCTTAACCATTCCAACACTATATCATGCTTAACACTTGATGCTAGTGATGTGAACCATGTTTAGAGCCTATGCATCCAACCTAAAATCAATCGGTTATAGGTCAAGGGGCTCAATGTCTATATTAAGTGTTCATGGTTGCATGAATTTTTGGATGTAACACTATATTCTAAAAACACCTTCTCAGATGTGGGGTATTTGGCTACTAATACGTGGGCTTATTTTATATTTGGGTGGTAGGAATGGCGAAGGGTGAGGCTTCCCTCACACTTGTAAATCAACCAGATCGAGCCCATAGGTTGGTCAACAACAACCAAATTTTCGTAGTGCTTTTGTGTAGAGTTCTTGATCCAGGGCCCCATATTTATATCATGTGCTCAATGGTACTTGAGTTTTCTAATGTGACACTACCATGTTCTTAACATATTTCGTTGTCTTCCCCAAACTCCGAACTAAAACTTAGCCCCTGTTTGAGAGAGCAGTTGTAGTGTGGCAGTGATGAATGCAATTATGAAAAAATGTAAACATGGTTTGATAGGTGCGGTCACGAACGTTATTACTTAAAAACAAAGTTTTAGGCCAAAACATCACTATATTTATGCAAATGTGATAAAAATTTAGCAGCTGTGTTAGATATGATGTACATAGAGTTAGCTTAGAGTCACCTCGGGTGTTAGGATCATCCTCTCTTATACATGTATATATATTACCATTGTTCATAGTGAATAATACAAAAAATCATTTTATTTCTATTATGGTATCATAGCTAATTTAGGGTTTCTTGCCGCCGTCGGACCTCCTCCGCCGCCTCCTGCAGCCGCCGGTCTCCATCCCCAATCGTCGTAGCCCCTGTCATGCCTTTGCTGCTCCGCTGCCGATCAAATTCCCAAATAGATCGTCTCTGATCGAATCGATCCCGTCACCGTATCGATCGATCCTGTCGATCGGCTTTGATCCCATCATCGTTTCGGCCTCATCGAACGATCGATCCTGTCGTCATTTCTTCCTGATCGATCGGCTTCGATCCCGTATGCTTCTGGTGATCCCGTTTTCGATCGTGTTTTCTGCCGGTTTCGATTGTTGTTTCTGCCCGATCGATCGGCTTCGATCCCCCAGTTCCATCCCGCCTGATCCCGTCTGCCTGCTACCGTGAACTACTGCTCCCGTTTTGTTGTGCGTCTCCCGTGTCGTCTGTGTATACCGAATGCATCGAGCACAAAATTGGGACTTGGCAGGGGAGGAGTAACCTTCTCAAACTCGTTTGTGCGAAGAATTTCCCAGGGAATCATTTGATGTTTCTTATGTTTTGCAGATGAAACTGCCATGGCCGCTGTCTTTCCCTTTGTTTACTGAAAAAAATGTGAGTTGACTTCATTATCTTGTGTCTCCCTCGGTTTCTGTTTGATTCTACCAATTGGAGACACTAGCTCTGATTGTTGCATATTCTTAGATTGCCTTTGGGTATTTTTCAAGTCACAAGAAGGAATCACGTGGCTGGGTTTGTTCTCGTGATCAGGTTTCCTGTTCTGAAATCTGGGGCTTCTAGAGCTGTTTCCTGCTCCTACTGCTTCTCCAGCTGATCCCGCAGCCCAGTCCTCCTCGGTTGATCATCTCGATGACATCCGGTGCTCGTCCTCCTCCGACACCTTCTGCAGCTCATTCTGGCGCTTCTCGTCGCCTGCCTGTTCGCCGTCACTACTGTAGTGTCTTATTCATGTCAAATCTGAGTGTCGCAAGCTTCAGAGGGCTCAGTAGTCTGGTCAGCAGTGTGCTCGTGGTGCACCTTCCGCTCACTTTTCGGCTCCGACGCAGTCTCTCTCTGTATCTGAGCTTGCTCAGCTGATTACCTAACAGTTCTTCCAGCAGCTGGCTGCCTCCTCCCCTGCATGTATCTGCCCCTTTGACTAGTTGTTTGACTCTGGAGTCTCTTTTCACATGACATATGATGCTACCCACCTCTTGTCCTGTAATCTCGTCCTTAGTATCATGGTAGCAGATGACACCATTCACCCAATCACCAACCGTGACCTCCTTCATGCAAGCCATTTTCATGTTCTTGATGTTGCATACATACTTGTACAACCCATATTCGTCAAGGAGGGGCCCCACCAGGGGCAGGTCTGCAAAGGTCAAAGTCAGCAAGTCAAGACGGAGGTCAGAGTTAACGTACCGCGCAGCGGAAGGCCTGGGCGAGTATGACGAGCTCCCCTCGCATACTCGGCAGGTAGGCGACTTAGGCGGAGCTACTCGCCCAGCCGTGCGAGCTCCTCCAGGAAGTCGCCTAATTGCCGGGATTGGGGGTATAAATAGATCCCCCCTCCCTCTGTGGATATCTCTATAAATAGGACCCCGGGGGTACGAGTAGAGACACTTTGAAATCCCAGTCAGGATCTCGCGAGCTCTACTTCTTGGATACCAACTTGAGCCTTTGGATTCCTTCTCCTTAGAGACCAGGTCGCAACCTCGCGACTTAGTTGCCAGCTAGTCTCCCTCGTACCTTGCTCGGCCAATTTTGGTTGTGGAGGGGTTGTTTCTTCCAAGCATCCGGGTACGTGGTGGGACCTTCCTGCCGTAGCATCTGGGGTCCTGTTTGTTGACTTTCTTCGTCCTAGTCTCCTTAGCTGTTTAGCCCTTGCTTCTGGGCCAGTAACTTTAGGTTGCTTTGATCCGATTTCTGAGGTTGAGAATTTTTCCGGCTTCAACAATACTCAAGTTTTTCATGAACATTATATCCGCCAGCCAGCTCACATCCCATGGTTGTCTTGTTATTTTTGATGAGTTTACTTGCAGTGTGCTGGATTGTCAGACTGGAGCACTCCTTGGAGCTGGTCGTCGTCGTAGCGGGGTGTACGTCCTTTATCATCACCATCTTCCCTTCACAACTTCTACTGTCTTCCTTCGATGGGCTTCTCTCAGTGACATCATCGTCTTAGTCATCCTAGTGGTTCGCGTCTTGCGACTCTCATCAGTCATGGTTTCCTTGGTTGTATTCTTGTTGATTGGTCCCACTCTTGTACACGTTGTAAGCTTGGTAAACTACTACAACTCTCATATCCTTCTAGCGAGTCTCAGTCCTAGCATCCTGTTGATCTCGTTCATTCTGACGTATGAGGTGCCGCACCTTTTGTATTCAAGGGCGGACATCGATATTATGTTATTTTTGTTGATTATTCACGTTATTTTTAGGCGTACTTTACGCACTCTCGCTCTGAGTTTTTTCAGATTTATGTTATTTTTTTGTTTTGGTGCGCACACAGTTCTTTGCATCTATACATATTTTCCTTTCTGATTCCTGGGGAGTATCTCTCTCATGCTTTTCGAGATCTGCTTGCTACCCACGACAATTTTCCTCAGCCTGCCTGTCCCGATGCTCACGTATAAAATGACACCGTTGAAAGGAAGCATTGTCACATTATTGAGACAACCGACACCATTCTTATCTCCTTTCACATTCCACCTCATTTTTGGGCTGAGTCTGTTTCCACCATTGTCTATCTTATTAACCCACAACCTTCCACTTTCCTTCAGGGCCAGAGTTCTGGTGAGTGTATGTACTCTCGATCCCCACGTTACACTCATCTACGTGTTTTTGGTTGTCGATGTTATGTTCTTCTCCTTCCACGTGAGCGTACCAAGCTCTCTGCTCAGTCTGTTCCTTGTGTCTTTCTTGGATACAGTACCGAGCACAAGGGCTATCGATGTTATGACCTTGTTGCACGTCGACTTCGCATCTCACGTGATGTCACTTTTGATGAGTCCCACTCTTTCTTCGCGTTCTCCGTTCCGTCGACCTCACACTCATTCGTTAGTCCCTCTGACATGCAGTTTCTCACTCTTCTCATCTCCCCGCCACATGTATTCTCTCCTATGGTATGCCCAACTCCTCTTTCCTTATTGCAGTCTACTATGTCACCTCCTCTTCCTTTAGCGCAGTCTACTTCGTCACATCCTCACTCCTCTCCTCTGTCACACACTTCTCCCTATGATGAGGTGTCCACTTGGGACCGTGTCTATCCTCTTCCATATCACTATACTCGTCCTCCTCCTATTTCCTTGCCTCCAATGCCCCCAGACTCAGTGCCTGCATCCTCTAGCAAGTGTCATGTGGATGATCCTCCTTTGCGCCGCAACCCACCTCATGAGAGGCATCCTCCCGACTGCCTTAGCCTTGCTACCCTACTGCTGGACCTACATGCCCTTCCTGCTACTGCATGTAGTACTCCAGAGCCGACTTCCTACCGTGAGGCTGTCCAAATACCTGAGTGGCAGGTTGCTATGTCTGCTGAGTGGAGGCGCTTAAGCACACTCGTACATGGGATTTTGTTGCTCTTCCACATGGTGTTGTTCCTATTACTTGCAAGTGGGTCTTCAAGGTTAAGACTCGCTCCGATGGTTTTGTGGAGAGGTACAATGCTCGGTTTGTTGCTTGTGGTTTTCAGTAGTAGTAGAGGAGAGATTATGATTAGACCTTTGCTCCAATCGCTCACATGACTACAGTTTAGACTCTTATATCAGTTGCAGCTGTTCACCACTGGTCCCTGTCACAGCTCGACGTGAAGAATGTCTTTCTTCATGGTGATTGTTACATACACACATTCGCCCAATCAAGGAACCATCAATGCTCGCATATGGAACCCGCCGTGATACATTCACGCAGGAATATATTATTATTAATTAATTAGTATCAATTAATTAATATTATTATTTAAATAGTTGGAATTAATTAAGTATATTAATTAATATTATGTGTACTTTTTGGTTATGTGTGCCCTCTCTCATCTATATAAGGGGAAGGTGTATGTGGGTTGGTTTTTATCCTTGGGATCTCTTGTGTTAGGCTCCTTGAGGAGTGGCTCTTTGGAGGACCCAAACTTCAAGAGTTGGCCGAAGCTTGCTCCTGATTTGTATCCATGTATTTTAATTAATGCAATCTTATTCTTCTTGTTTGTCCATTTCTTCGCTAGTCGTAACAATGGTCCGACCTGCCGCCCCGCCCGCCTGTTCCACGCCGTTGGGGCTCGAGCCACACTGGACACCCTCGCCGCCGTCAAACGCCGCCTTGACCACCAGGACAACATCCTTGTGTCCCTTCACGCAAGTCTACAATGTCTCGCGGCTCGTTGGGACCGTACTTCGCCACTACCTCTCAGTTTACAGACCACCATTTCGGCAGATCCCGACATCACGCCCCTGCTGACATCCACATTGCAGGAAAATGACCACTACCACGACGAGAATCCCTCGTCCGCTCTATCATCATTGCCGGTCCTGCTGTTCCACATCTGCTCTGCCGTCGTGCCTTCACCGGTCGACCGCCATCAGCTTGGACTGGCGCCATCATCGGGCGCTGCCCTGTTCTCTGGCTCGGAGAGCTGTCATGCCAAGCTCTGAGCACTTGTTTTCAAATCCAGGCACAACCAACCTCCCCTCACAGTCGCCGATTGACGTGTACGCCCGTGCGTCGGGCTTCTTCTTCGTCGCCAACACCCCAGATGCGCCCTCCGAGACCGCTGTGGCCACTCCCCTTTTTACATGTCGACGCAGACCATGTTGTGTTTTCTCTGCCATGGACGGCCATGACAGAGCATTTCATTTTCCTTACGTAATGGCATCGACGCAGCTCCCACTGCCCCGCCAACCAATTTAGGCATGGGCTCGTTTCTCCCAGTCATCGAGTCACGCGCCCGCTTGGTCCAGCCACCCCACTTTCCTGCGTGTCATGTCTGTCATGTGAACACAATTTTTTATTATTGCCGTCTTAATCAATTCTCTTGCATCCCACCGTTGCCCTTTCAACTTTTTGGCACAACCCTCAAAGACCTATTTCCTGCCCTCCCTATTACTTTTTCACTTTTTTTATGGCTGTCATTTTCCTCAAAATCTCACCCACTTACCCAGACAAGTACTTTTAGTTTCTTTAATTTTCCTCCTTGAGAACCCCACCGGCTAGATTTTTTATTACTTATTACCATGCGTAATGGTATCTGGCTATCTGCCATGGACTTCCCTCCTTTCGCCCCAACCACATAATTTTTACGCTTATTCTTCCTTGAGCCCCCCATCTGCCCAATTTCCTTTATTTCATGAGCCACTAAGTTATCACTTTAACCCCTTGTTTAGACACTCATTTGTCAACATCAGCGTCATACCGCGACCATGATTGCTGCCTCTCATCCAACTCGTACATGTGCCGCCATTATTAAAGCTTCCGCTAAATATTGGAGGCTCGACCTTGAAGACAAGGTCGATTTTCAGGAGCGATGCTATGTTACACACATTAGCCCAAGCAAGTAACCATCAATGCTCGCATATGGAAGCCGCCGTGATAGATTCATGCAGAGATATATTATTATTAAATAATTAGTATCAATTAATTAATAATAATTATTATTTAAATAGTTAACCTTAATTAATTATATTAATTAATATTGTGTACTTTTTGGTAATGTGTGCCCTCTCTCATCTATTTAAGGGGAAAGTGTATGTGGGTTGGTTTTTATCCTTGGAATCTCTTGTGTTAGGCTCCATCCACGTATTTTAATTAATGCAATCTTGTTCTTCTTGTTCGTGCATCTCCACTAGTCGTAACAATGATCTTCAGCAGGAGGTATACATGCTTCTTCCTCCTGGTCTAGCCTCTCCTCCAGGCTTCGTCTGCCGCTTGAGGCGAGCTCTTTATGGGCTCAAGCAGGCGCCCCGCACGTGGTTTGCACGTTTCAACTCAGCCATAACATCCGCAGGTTTCCAGCCACGTCCACATGATCCAACCCTATTTGTGCACTCGTCTCATGTCAGACCTTTTTGTTACTTTACGCGGATGATATGATTATTATTGGTGATGATTGTTAGGAATAAACAACTTTCAATGATCCTTGTCATGTGGCCTTCGTCAAACATCACCTTCAGCAACAATTTTAGATGATTGACCTTGGACAAACTGAGCTACTTCTTGGATCTTGAGGTCAACTCTACAGATCGCGGGTTTCAGCTCTCTCAGTAGCATTACACATCAGATCTCCTAGCTTGGGTTGCTCTCTCCGACTCTTGCACAATGGACACCCCTATGGAGCACTACCTACAGCTACGTCTGGATGATGAGGTTCCACTCTCTGATCCTACTCGCTACTGCCACCTCGCGGGGAATCTCGTCTATCTCACCATTACTCGGCCCGACATTGCCCATGTTATTCATGTGTTGAGCCAGTTCGTTATTGCGTCCACCTCTGTGTATTATGGTCATCTGCTGAGGCTCCTGCGCTATCTCTGGGGGACGACTTCTCGTGGTCTTTTCTTCTCCAGCAGTAGTTCTCTACAGCTTGGTGCTTACTCGGATGCTACCTAGGCTAGTGATTCTGTTTATCGTTGTTTTGTCACTGATTTCTGTCTGTTCCTGGGTTCTTCACTTATTGCATGGAAGTCCAAGAAAACAGACTGATGTTTCTCGTTCCAGCACTGAGGCTGAGCTTCGAGCTATGATTACCACCGCTGAGGATATTATTTGGCTCCGTTGGCTTCTTGAGGACCTTGGTGTCTCTTCTCCAGATCCCACTCCCCAAAACTATGATAACGCTGGTGCCATTTAGATTACTTTAAACCTGGTGAAGCACTCTCTCCAAGCATATCGGGGTGGATGCTTTCTTCCTACGTGAGCACTATGACTGTGACACCTTTGTTCCTTCCGAAGAGCAGATTGCATATTTGATGACAAAGCTGCAAACGAGGACCCAACATGCCTATCTCCTGTCCAAACTCTCGGTGTATGATCCCCCGTGAGTTTGTGGGGTGGGGGGTGGGGTGGGGTGGGAGGTGGTGGTGTTAGATATGTTGCACATAAAGTTAGCTTAGAGTCACCTCGGGTGTTAGGGTGATGCAGATAAACTGCCACCACCATATTTACTCTCATAGTTTCACACCGTCTTCACTTAAATGTCACGACTATCCCAAACAGAGCCTTAATCTAACTCAATGCACTTCTTGACAAATTGTGATAAGACTCTAACAACAACATGTGTGGGCGTCAAAAGGCCACGATTCTTAAAGATGTCCGTTGCACGAGCATCCTTGTTACCCTAACTAAAGTTTGATTGCAATTGAACTCACAAACATGATACAAATCATGAGGGATACTCGTTTCTAACCTCAGGAGGATGGTTTCTCCTTGAAGTCCCTCTCATAATGAGAGATCTCAAACCCTAAATAATAAAAGATGTATAATACTCCCAAGTCTCCTCATTATATGTAGGGGGAACTTACAAATTACCATAATAGCCTTACAAAATAATATACATAATGATCAAAACAAAATAAAAAGCTCCAAGTCATCGTCGCCTCGTGTGCGTAACACTATATCCCGCCTGAAAATTGATCTTGACCCCAAGGTTGACGTTCCGCTCACCGACTAATTGTGGCGTGCCAGCGGGTTGGCCGCCGCTGAGGTGCTCAGAGCTTGATCTGGTGGAACGTACGTGATCGTGATGGCCTCAAGGTCGGCGATGCCTAGCTCATCCAAATCATCATCGATGATGCGCAAAACTTTTTAATAAAAAATCATGAGTAGGTGAGTAAGAACTCTTTAATGGGACAATCATGATTAGTAGAGTCGGGTTCTTTGTAACGGAAGCGCAAACCTTCACTCTGTAAGTCTTGATACTCTTGGTTGGAAAGACGGTGAGGAGAGGATGGTGGTTGCGTGAAGACATGAGGGGCGAGCAAGGAAGATATAATGGGGGTATTAGAGGTTTAGGATCATGAGCAAAGTACGATTGGTAGGGGGCTTGGGGGGAGGGGAGGGTCCATGGATGTCATGAGGAATTCGGCCTCCACGAGTAGAGAGAGATCCATGGCTTAGTTGACTATAGATGGTGTAGATGCGAGTTTGGATATGAGGTTGTAAGACATGCATAAAATAACCCAAGTAGTGGTCGGGTGGAAGACTCAGAATGTGAGTGACTAGCTCGATAATTTCATCCATGTAAGAGTCAATGGAACCCATCCGGTGGATCCCACAAAGGCGCACGATCACGTTGCCAGAGTAGCAGTGTTCGTAAATTTGAATAAGTGCCTTAGTGAGAGTTGCCTAGGTGAGGCCGAGAGAGGACTGGCGAAGACAGCGGACCTAATGAAGTATGAATCCTTCCATGCCAATAAGGGCCAAAGATCTTTTGCGCTTGAGGGGTATGATGAATGTCAAAATATTGTTTGACGCGGGCAATCCAACCCAGGGTTCGGTCTCATTGAATGTGGCGATGTAAAAGTGGGGGGAAGGCGGAGGATACAATCCCTCTAAAGCAGGTTCTTTGGGGGACACTGTGTTGGGGGATCCCAAGGCAGAGGCGACATTAGGCCCGAATTGTTGTCTAAGTTATATGTTGTGAGCAGTGCCATAATTGACGTGAACTGCTCGGCTTGGGCCTCAAGGCGAGAGTTCATGATGGTGAGTGCGTGTTCCAAGACCTCCACAAAGATTCCATCTTCGAGTGACAGGCCTAAGGAGAGGGCGAAAGGGCAGGGGGTCGTCTGGTCATTGTGGAGAAGCAACTTGCTAACTAGGTGCAGCAAGTTGTGGGAAACAATGTGCGGAAGGAGTAGATGTCCAGATGGATGGTGCGAGAATAAGGCTACAATAGTGCTGGAAGGGATATGTTGATCTGAATGCTGGCGTGGTCGTTGGAGTCGCCACGTGTGTGGACATTGCAGTTGGAGCTGATGCGGAAGTCGATTGACAGTAGGGCGATGAGTTAGCGCAGAGGCGAATGCAGAGGTTAGGCGTGTGGTGCCACTAGGCGTGGAAGGAGGTCGACGAGGCGTAATCGCGTGTCGAAGTAGGGCCGCACAGAAGTAGTGAAGGCGTGGCAGCAGGATCACGCGAAGCGGCCGAGGAGTGGAGTTGTCGAGCGGAAACAGACCGCGCGAGCTTCACACAACATGAGTGAGCTAAGAGGAAAGGGATACAATGACTGATAGCGAGTGGAAATAGCACGTCGAACCAATGTTACCCAAACAAAAGTTTGATAACAATAAAACTCACAAACCAGATACAAATCACTAGGGATACTTATGTCTAACCTCGGGAGGCTTGTTCCTCGTTGAAATCCCTCTCAAAAAGAGAGATCTCAAACCTAAATGATAAAGGTTGCCTAATACTCCCAAGTCTCCTCCTTATAAAGGGAGGGGAGACTCACAAATTACCATAATACACTTATAAAATAAAATACATAACGATCAAAACAAAATAAAAAGCTCCAAAGTCATTGTCTCCGCGTGTGTACAACAATTCTTTATCTGGAGAAGTTTCTCAATCAAGCAGCTAATTTCAGGCATGTTGTGCTGCCCCTTGTTGGGGGTTTGTACATGTGAGAAGATGCTCGACCTGTTTCTTTTCCAAACAATACCCATGAGGGATTGCTTCATTGTGTGTGGTTAATGGTTATTTGTTTTGACAATCTTGCCAGGGATCTCAAGTGTATCCCTTCATGGATGACGGGGCTTCGCAACCTCCACTTTGCCGCTAATTGACCCAGGAGGGTTGTCTACTTCGTTGCATCCATCATCACGACGGACATAACCTCTATTGCCATCCATGTTCGGGGCTGTGGGGAAAGAGTGAAGAGTTTTGGGTTTTCCTTCTTCTCTAGAAATTGTTAATGAGCGTCAAATTTATATCATCTGATTAGTCGAACATCATGACCTATGGATGAAACAAGTTATTAAGGTAAGAGAATGCCTTGTTTTCAATGTAGGTAATTTTCAATTAACTTGAACTCTAGTATTAATTATTGACCTTTGACACAGAAATAATCTTAAAAAGCCAGTTATGAACTGTGAGATACAAATTTCACACAGTTTTGGTTCAATAGTCTTTGAGTAACCTACAAAAAAAATCTTCAAAGCATGAAAACTCAGTTTTCCAACTAGTTCACATGATTTCAGTTTATGGTTTTGAAAATTGTCTTCTATGCAGACTGATAAGGAATAATCGAGGATTATGGAAGAAGAATATAAAGATGCTGAGGATGTGTTTATTGACGAAACATCTCCATCTCCAACAGAATCTCTTCCAGATACTGCGCCTGCGCTTTCCGACCCTCCACTGTCAGATGAAAAAGCTAACATTAAACATCATCAGAAAGCAGTCACTGATCATACCAAACCAGTAGTTGAACAAGATGTTCTCTCTTCTCCTCCATCTATGGAAATTCAAAAGCCTACTCCATCACAGAACTCAACAGAGCCAGGGTTTGTTCTGGAGCATGCTCCAACTTCTTCATTAGAATTTCATGCCCTTTCATTGTCTGATTTATCGCACACTCCCAAAGAAATGTCAGACGATATTCCACCTCAACACAAAGTTCAGAATTGTGCTTCAGATGGTAAGGTTGGTTGTCTCAAGTAATGTAGATGCTGATGCATTTTCATTTGAGCATGTTTGTGGTGTTCCATCTTCAGGTATGGTCCAAATCCCAAAAGAAGTGGAAAATATATCGGATAAACTTCAAGATGTCCTCAGTGATGGTGTTTCTGATGTTCAGACGAACAAAGCACAAATTGTTGATGATTCTACTGCCAGTACTGATAGCATCACTGCTTCTTCAACATCTGAAAAACATCACAATACCTTAGTGCCCGCTTCTAGTGATGCCTTAAAGGGTTTGAAGGAAACTGTATCCATTCAAACTGATAATAGAAGCCCAGCTGGAGTTGCTGATTCTCAAACCAGAAGTTCTGATGTTAAGGAGATAAGTAAGGTAGAAGACACACCACCTGTTAAACTCAATGGTAATCCTCAGCACGATCATAAAGAAGCCAAAAATATGCAATTGAAAACATCAAAATCAGCTGTTTCTCCGGAACAAGTAAAGAAAGTGAGTGAAAATAGAGGGTATATTGACACTACAGCACCTTTTGAATCTGTGAAGGAAGCTGTTACAAAATTTGGTGGTATTGTTGACTGGAAAGCTCACAAAGCACTGACTATAGAGGTAATGATAATCTCTTATGAAGACTTGTAACTTTATGTTATGGACCTGAGTAGCATTTGTGCATACTTTAAATCGTAATTCTTGCATGTTATTCTTTATAGGGGATTTTGAGAAGTCACCTATCTCTTGGAGTTGGCCTTCGCGTTTTTTTTCTTCACATAACTTTTATTGAATAACTTTATAAAGTTATTCTTTCATGTTTTCACATATTCATTATTGTTATTACTAAGTAAGGTTAAACCAGCTGTTTGAGATTGCTGAAAATAGTTCTTTGGTCCTTAGACTTCATAGATTCCCCTAGTCTTCACAATGAAAGTAAGAAAAGAAGAAGCTAATGAATAGTTTTGGACACTTGTTGTGATGCAATGTTATGAAGCATTCTTCCTTATCTATTTCTATTCTATTATAAAAAGGAAAACTTTGGTTGGTCATGGTTAGGCCACCATGTGAATCTTAACCCTCCCCCTAATCCTACGCAGTGCAAATTAATCCAAGTTGTGTTTTATATGTAGTAATAGATTACATAGTGTCACTGTTTTTACCTTGCTACTGCTACCAATTTTGAGCATGTTAAAGCGCGGACCCCCAATCTCGAAAGCATGTAACAGTTGTCGTGCCTAGAAGACTAGAAGTTTTCAACAGAGAAATCCTTTTGTAATAAATGTCACCATCACTGTCTTTTGTGAAGTATTTAATTAGTTTCAAGCAGATAAATGCGAACATACAAATAAACAAATGATCAAATTTCAACATTTTGACTATGATTTTGTTAAATGTAGTGTAGTTACTATGTAGTAGAGTTATCTTATGCTCAACATGAGTGCTGTGAACACCCTCCCATGTACTTATATATACCTTACTCTTGTGAATACAATATTTGATTCTTTCTCCTATCATGGTATTAGAGCCAGATTGCTAGGGTTTCCGCCGCTCTCTCCCTTCTCTGAATCCCGTGCCTGAATCCCGACCGCTTCTCCTCTCTCGGTCCCAATCGATCGACCCCACCCGTGATCAGACTTCCTGCCTCCTCCTCGCCGGCGAAGGGCGGAGTCGCCGATTAATCCAGAAAGCGGAAGGATCGATCCGCCGCAACCCATCGCTCGTAGATCGATCGATCCCGATCCCTGTTCGTCGCCGCAGCCCGTCGACTCCCGATCCAGATCGATCCTGCTCCGCCTCCTGTTCGTCTTATCGATCTTGCTCCGTCTTCCTGTTCGATCCCTGTTCGATCGAATCCTGCTCCGCCTCCAGCGCAGGCTCTGCTCTTTTTCCTCTGGTTGTCGCTCCTGATCTGCTGGTTTGCTCCTCCAGTTGTTTCGACCTGCCTTCTTGATCTTCTCCGGTTGACTCTGCAGCCCCGATGACCTCTTAATTTCTCCAGAAGGCGGATGTCATCCTCGATGGGCGAAACTACAAGGCATGGTCTGCCACCGTTAACGTTATCCTCCGTGGCCTAGATCTGTGGGGCCACATTGACGGCTCTGAGCCTGCTCCGCCTCCAACAGCAACCCCTTCTGTGGACGATTCTTCCACGGTTAGCACCGCCGCTTCCGTCCAGTGTTCCGACATGGCAAAGTGGAGCTCTGCCGACTCCCGTGCGATTGCCGTCATTTGCCAGTCCTGTGAGCTCCCCATTCGCATGACCGTCTACCAACTCCCTACGGCCAAGGCGACGTGGGATCACTTGCGTCGTCTCTACCTGCCCTCCAGTCAGGCTCTGCGCTACTCTCTATTTCAGACCCTTGAAACTTGCTATCAGCGTGATCGTTCTGTCCAGGCATTTTTTGCCGAGCTCCTTGACCCTGGCGTTAATGCGACAAGATGGCTCCTTCTCCCTGCATTAGTTGCCCTCAGTGTGTTGCTATCTCTCGGGATTGCGACTTTCAGCACATGTATGAGTTCCTCATGCGCTTATGCCCCGAGTTCAAGCTTGTTCATGCCCAGCTTTTGCACCGGGATCCTCCACCTTCTCTTAGCGATATGCTGGCTTTCGTAATCGTTGAAGAGACTCGTCTCCACTCCTTGTACATTGCTGCATTTTCTGGCGTGCTGTCTCATGCTGTCCTTGCTGCTCCTGAGTTTCCACCGCAGTCTCCCTTGTGAGTAATCCTCTGCTGCCTTCACCAGGTTATAGTGCACCAGTGCGGCCTGTTCCTTGTCCTTCAGTGCCCTCTACTGCTCAGTCTGTTGCTCCTCGTCGCCCGCCTGTTCGCTGTCATTACTGTCAGTGCATTGGCTACATCAAATCCGAGTGCTGCAAAACTTCAGAGGGCTTAGCAGTCTGGTCAGCAACGTGCTCCTGATGTTCCTCCAGCTCATTTCTCTGCTATGACACAATCACTCTCGGTTTCTGACCTTGCCCAGCAGATTGCCCAACAACTATATTACGGTTCACTGCATCGCTCCTCTACCTCCGTGCTCTCACCGGATGCTTCTGGTGCCTCTGCTTCTCAGCCGACTGCCTCCTCCCCAGCATGTATCACCTCCTCAGACTGGTTGCTTGATTCTGGAGCCTCTTTTCATATGAACCATGATGCCACTCACCTCCTGTCCTGTCAGCCCGTCTCGTCTGCCCTCAGTGTTATGGTTGCAGATGACACTAATCTCCATTGAACTAGCCCTGACCTTCTTCATACCACCCATTTTCGTATTCCTGATGTGGCATACATATCCAAATTATCCATGAACCTTATATCCGTCAGTCAACTCATCTCTCACGATTGTCTTGTTATTTTTGATGAGTTTGCTTGTCGTGTACAAGATCGTCTAACAGGGACACTCCTTGGAGTTGGCCGTCGCCGTAGCGAGGTCTACATCCTTGATAATCTTCATTTTTCATCCATTTCATCGTCACCAGCAACCTATTCTTTGTGCCTTTCCTCAGTGAGCTTCTCTCAGTGACATCACCGACTTGGTCATCCCAGTGGCTTGCGTCTTTCATCCCTCACCAGTACTGGTCTTCTTGGTCGTGTTTTTGTTGATAGGTCTCACTCTTGTACGGGTTGTAAGCTTGAAAAACAACTACAACTCCCTTATTAGTCCAGTGAGTCCAGGTCTCATCGTCCCTTTGATTTAGTTCATTCAGATGTATGAGGTCCCGTACCATTTGTATCAAAGGGCGGATATCGGTACTATGTTATATTTATTGATGATTATTCTCGCTATTGTTGGATTTATTTTATGCACTCTCATTCTGAGTTTTTTTTCAGATTTATGTTGTTTTTTCCAGTATGGTGCGCACCTAGTTATCTGAATCCATACATGTTTTTCGATCCGACTCTTGGGGAGGGGAGTATCTCTCTCATGCTTTTCGCGACTTGCTCGCTACCCACGGTACTCTACCCCAGCTTGTTTGTCCTGGTGCTCACGCTTAGAATGACACTGCTGAAAGGAAGCATCGCTATATTATTGAGACAGCCCACACTCTCCTCATCTCCTCTCACGTTCCTCCTCATTTTTTGGCTAAGGCTGTCAACACTGTTGTATATCTCATTAACCTGCAGCCCTCCACTTTCCTTCAGGGTTGGTGCCCTGGTGAGTGTCTGTACTCCTACCCCCGCGTTATAGTCATCTGCGTGTTTTTGGTTGTCGGTGTTATGTTCTTCTTCCTTCACGTGAGCGTACCAAGCTCTCTGCTCAATCTGTATCTTGTGTCTTTCTCGGATACAGTACTAAGCACAATTGATGAGTCTCACCCTTTCTTTGTGTCCGCCGTCCCCTCGACCTCGCACTCATCGGTGACTCCCTCTGATGTGCAGTTCCTCACTCTTCCCACACCACCACTTCATGTCTCCTCCTCTCCACCAGTTTGTCCACCTCCTCTCTTCTTGACACCGCCTACACCATCTCCTCCCTCTTCCCTTCCTCCTTCCACCTGTCCCTCGGACGCGCTTATCGTCCCCCTTCCATATCATTACACTCATCGTCCTCCTCCTCTTGCTCCCGTCCCCTCGCCTCCAGTGCCCCCAAACTCGGTGCCTGCCTCCTCCAGCGAGTGTCCTGTGGACGATCCTCCTGTGCGTCGCAACCCACCTCGTGAGTGACGTCCTCTCGACCGCCTTAGACTTGCTACACTTCCACTGTACCTTCTTGCCCTTCCGACTGCTGCTTGTAGCACTCCAAAGCCGACTACCCTCGTGAGGCTTCCCAGATACCTGAGTGACAGATTGCTATATCTGCTGAATTAGAGGCAACTTGAGCATACTCGTACTTGGGAGCTTGTTGCTCTTCCACCCGGTGCTGTTCCTATTACTTGTAAGTGAGTCTTTAAGGTCAAGACTCAATCCGATGGTTATGTGGAAAGGTACAAGACTCGCCTGGTTGCTTGTGATTTTCAGCGGGAGCAAGAGAGAGACTATGACGAAACTTTTGCTCCAGTTGCTCACATGACTACAGTCCGGACTCTTATTGTTGTTGCCGCTGTTCGCCACTGGTCGCTATCATAGCTCGACGTAAAGAATGTCTTTCTTCACGGTGATCTTTAGCAGGAGGTATACATGCCTCCTCCTACGGGTCTATCCTCTCCTCCAGGCCTTGTATGTCGCTTGACGAGAGCTCTTTATGGGCTCAAGCAGGCGCCCCGCACGTAGTTTGCACGTTTCAGTTCAGCCATTACAGACGCCAGATTCCAGCCATGTCCACATGATCCAGCCCTGTTCGTGCACTCCTCCTCCCGTGGTCGGACCCTTTTGTTACTGTACGTGGATGATATGATTATTATGGGTGATGATCCTTCTCATGTGGCTTTCGTCAAGCATCACCTTCAACAGCAGTTTCAGATGACCGACCTTGGACAACTGAGCTATTTTTTGGGTCTCGAGGTCAGCTCTACAGACAACGGTTTTCAGCTCTCTCAGCAGAGATACACATTAGATTTCCTAGCTCGGGCTGCTCTTTTCGACTATCGCACAACGGACACCTCTATGGAGCTTCACCTTCAGCTACGTCCGGATGTTGGTGTTGCACTCTCCAACCCCACTCGCTACCGCCACCTCGTTGGGAGTCTTGTCTACCTCATCATTACTCGTCCCGACATTGCCCATGCAGTCCATTTGTTGAGCTAGTTTGTTAGTGCCCCTACCTCCGTGCACTATGGTCACCTGCTGCGGCTTATGCGCCATCTCTGAGCGACGAATTCTCGTAGTATTTTCTTCTCTAACAGCAGTTCTCTGCAGCTCTGCGCTTACTCAGATGCTACTTGAGCTAGTGATCCTGTTGACCATCGCTCTGTCACTGGTTCCTGTCTGTTCCTGAGTTCTTCTCTTATTGTATGGAAGTCCAAGAAACAGACTGGTGTTTTGTCGATCCAGCACTGAGGCCGAGCTTCGGGCCATGAGTACCACTGTTGAGGACATTATTTGGCTTTGTTGGCTTCTTGAGAACCTTGGTGTCTCCTCTAATGACTCCACCCCACTCTATTGTGATAACACCGGTGGCATTCAGATTATTCTGAATCTGGTGAAACACTCACTCTCCAAGCATATCAGGGTTGATGCTTTCTTCCTACGTGAGAAATATGGTCGTGGTACTCTTACTCCTTCCTTGGTCCCTTCCGAACAGCAGATTGCAGATTTGATGACTAAGCCACAGACGAGGGCCAAACATGCTCATCTTCTGTCCAAACTCTCGGTGTATGATCTCCCGTGAATTTTTGTGTGTGTGTGTGGGGGGGGGGGGGTTGTTAGATGTTGTGTACTTACTATGTAGTAGAGTTGTCTTATGCTCACTGTTAACCCAGAAATCGGCGATCCTTCCCAAGGTAGCCAGCTGGCTAGTCGCAATCCTCAGATTCTCTCTATTGATCGCGACAAGTCCCAGCGCAGGCGGACAGTTTTCCCTGTCCGCCTAGGTCTTCTGGCAACCGTGTGCCCTGCGGGACGGCGGACAATTCCAATAGCTCACCCTCGCAGGCCATGCGGTTAGGCCCGCTAACCGTGCAGTGCTTTTCCTTGCAGGAGGCAGCCCACCATCAGGATCTCGCCCGCAGGAGGGCGCCCGCTTCGCAGTTTGCCAGGCGGACTCCCCCTTGGAGTCCGCCCACGCCGCCCGCTAGGGGGCGGCCTCCGCCAGCCGGGCGGACTCCCCCGGAGTCCGCCCAGGCCGCCCGCTAGGGGGCAGCCTCCACCAGCCGAGCGGACTCCCCCCGGAGTCCGCCCAGGCCGCCCGCTAGGGGGCGGCCTCCGCCAGCCGGGCGGACTCCCCTGGAGTCCGCCCAGGCCGCCCGCTAGGGACGGCCTCCGCCAGCCGGGCGGACTCCCCCTGGAGTCCGCCCAGGCCGCCCGCAGGGGGCGGCCTCCGCCAGCCGGGCGGACTCCTCCTGAGTCCGCCCAGGCCGCCCGCGAGGGGCGGCCTCCGCTCCGCAGCCAGCCGGGCGGACTCCTCCTGAGTCCGCCTCCGCCTGCAGCCGCAGGGGGTGGCCTCCGTCCGACCGCCAGCAGCAGCAGGGGCGGACTCCCTTGAGTCCGCCCGTCCGCCCGCAGCCGCAGGGGGTGACCTCCGTCCTCCCGCCAGCAGCAGCAGGGCGGACTCCCTTGAGTCCGCCCGTCCGCCCGCAGCCACAGGGGGTGGCCTCCGTCCGCCCGCCAGCAGCAGCAGGGGCGGACTCCCTTGAGTCCGCCCGTCCGCCCGCAGCCGCAGGGGGTGGGCTCCGTCCGCCCGCCAGCAGCAGTAGGGGCGGACTCCCTTGAGTCCGCCCGTCCGCCCGCAGCCGCAGGCGGCGGCCTCCGTCAGCCCGTCAACAGGCCGGGCGGACTCCCCTTGGAGTCCGCCCAGTCCGACCGGCAAGGGCAGTCTCCGTTCTCTCCCGGCCTCCTGCCGCCTGCTTCGCCCGCCGACCTGGCAGACTCCATGTTCCAGTCCGCGGAGTCCGCGGAGTCCACGCAGGTCGTCATGCTGACATCACTGGGCCCCGCTTTTTGAAGATCTTCCCCGGGTCTATAAATAACCCCTGATACCTCTCATTCAGGAGGACCGGAGGTGGAGACAAGTCTTGACAGCAGACCCTGCGGATTCCGTTTTCCTGTCCGCGCAGTCCTCCATCAGCCTTGCCAGCAAGCTCTGCGGACTCCGTTTTCCTGTCCGCGCAGTCCTCCATCAGTTTATCCAGCAAACCCTGCGGACTCAGTTTTCCTGTCCGCGCAGTCCTCCACAGCTTACCTGCAGCTTGCCAGCAAGCTCTGCAGACTCAGTTTTCCAGTCCTCCAGCAGCTATCAGCATCTTTTACTTAGTCTCTGGCAGCTTCTTTTCTCTGCTCTCTGGCAACTTCTTCTCCCTTAGCCGCCAGCTTCACTTTGTACCACTTTAATGCTTTGTTGTGAAGGTGTACTAGTAAGGTTGTAACCTCTCGCTATTAATCAAAGGAAAGCCCGTCGCTAGAGTGACATTTAGGCCGCGGCGGACGAAGTGTGCTGTTGCCGCTGCTAGCGGCCCCTCTCCTGTTCTCTGCTCAGCAAGCCTTGCTCGCTGCTCAACAAGCCTTGCTCTCTGCTCAGCAAGCCTTGCTCTCTGCTCAGCAAGCCTTGCTCTCTGCTCAGCAAGCCTTGCTCTCCGCTCAGCAAGCCTTGCTCTCCGCTCAGCAAGCCTTGCTCTCCGCTCAGCAAGCCTTGCTCTCCGCTCAGCAAGCCTTGCTCTCCGCTCAGCAAGCCTTGCTCTCCGCTCAGCAAGCCTTGCTCTCCGCTCAGCCAGCCTTGCCTTCTGCTCAGCAAGCTGTTTTCTCTGCTAATCAAGTGCCTCGCCGTTCCTTGAGCTTCTCTGCTGGTCGATCGTCATAGTAAATGTCTGCTTGACAACACCTGATCAATCTCCTCTTCCTCTCTTGATCAACCTTCTCTGTTGATCAAGGCTCTTCTCTGCTCTCAGCATCCTCTCCTCTACCCCGCAACCCTTCTTGAGCAAGCTGTTTGCTCCACTCTCGAGCACTCAGAAGCTTCCTTCTCCTCTATCCCTCCAACCTTCTCCTTCCCCCTCTCCTAGCCTGAGAGACAAAACACCCCCTCCGTGTTAGCTGTGCCCGGTGCCATTTCCGCGCATCAACACTCACCATGAGTGCTGCGAACACCCTCCCATGTACTTATATATACCTTACTCTTATGAATACAATATTTGATTCTTTATCCTAGCAAATTTGACTATAGATTATGGGATTTAAGGAAAAGATTTGATGTTGCATGAGGTTAATTATTATTTAATATTGATAATAAAATTTAAAAATGCATAAATTAATATAGAATGTTATATCAAATCATTTATATCATGATTAAATTTATAATTAATATAGGAGTGGAATATTAATTATATCATTTTATCTAATCAGTTTATTGTTTGCGGTTGATATCGTTTTGGCTGAAGAGACGGGCGAGGGTGTAAACGCAAAACTTGAATCTTGGCGAGATACTTTAGAAAAGAAGAGTTTTAGGTTGAGCAGGGCAAAGACGGAGTACATGGAGCTTAAATTTAGCAGTACAAGAAGGATGAATGACTTCGTTATTAAGTTGGGTGATCAAAAATTTTCCCTTAGTGAGTGTTTTAAATATCTTGGATCGATAGTTCAAAAAGGCGGAGGTATTGAAAAAGATGTGACACAGAATCCAAGCGGGTTGGTTGAAGTGGAGAGGCGCGTCAGGGATCTTATGTGATCGTAAAGTATCACTAAAACTTAAGGGCAAGTTTTACTGTACTGCAATTAGACCCGCGATGCTCTATGATTCTGAGTGTGGGGCAGTGAATTGTGTACATGAGCAAAAAATGGGAGTTGCAGAGATGAGAATGCTTAGGTAGATGTGTGGACACACGAGACTGGATAAAATTACGAATGAATGTATCAGGGATAAGACAGGAGTAACACCAATTGCAGAGAAGATGCGAGAATCTCGACTAAGATGGTTTGGACACGTACAAAGGAGACCATTAGAGACACTTGTTATGCGTTGTGAGAGTCTAGACACTAGACATGTTAAATGAGGGAGGGGTAGACCAATAAGACTTGGAATGAAACTATAAGGAAAGATATAATGTATTTAGGCATTAGTGAGATTATGACAAAAGATAGAGCACAATGGCGACAAAGGATCCATATAGCTGACCCCACTCTAGTGGGATAAAAGGCTTGAGTGTTGTTTATACGAGTGGAATGTGCACAAAGTTATCCCGTGCATAGTGTGGGCGGCGACATTTCCCCATCCGTTGATCCATTCCCCTCTGTATAAAACCATACATTACAGGGGACCCTGAGCTGTGTCCAGGAACTATACCCATATAGTTTTTTTTATCTGAATGACATTGTACCTATCTGTTAAACGGGAGAAGAAAACTGAAATTCATTAATAATAAAGTGGTGTTCCCCCTATATTTGAGGGAAATACAATAAAAGTAATTCTAACAATCCTTGAAGTTGGGCGAGTGATATTTTGCATGCCCAACTTGCACATAATCTTTTTGAACGCAGTCTGACTTGAACCCTTGGTGAAAACATCCGCAAGCTGTTGATATGACGGAACAAATGGTGTGCTCACGACTTCTTTTTCTATATTCTCTTTGATGAAGTGACGATCAACCTCAACATGCTTTGTGCGGTCATGTTGGACTGGATTGTGAGCTATGCTAATGACGGCTTTGCTATCGCAGTAGAGTCTTATGAGGTCTTTATTTCCTATGCCAAGATCATTCAAGAAAGATTTAATTCACAGTCCTTTGCAAATCTCATGAGCCATAGCTCTAAATTCTACCTCTACACTTGACCTGACAACCACATGTTATTTTTTACCCCTCTACGTTACCAAATTACCGCCAATTAGAGAACATATGAAATATCCAGACGAGTGTGAGATAAGTAGATTAGACAGCTAGCTAGTCTTTGAAATCCTGCAATATAATCAACCACTTCCCCGTCATCTCTACCCAATCTGTGGTTGACTTCAACTGGGGTGTCAGCAGGTCTGCATCCACTCAACCCACACGACTGGAGCAAGTCAAGGATATACTTCCTCTTGGATATAAATATACCATGCTTCGATCGAGCGACCTCAATTCCTAGGAAATATCTGAGATTTCTTAGGTCTTTTACCTCAAACTCCTTTTCCAATCTTTGTTTCCGAGATTGGATTTTCTCGGTATCATCACCAACGATAATGATACCATCCACATAAACAATGAGAGCCGTGAGCCTCCTATGTTTGCGCCTTACAAATAAAATGTGATCAACATTGTTCTGAGAGTAGCCAAATGCAACCATAGCCCTATGAAATATCCCAAATTAGGTCCGAGGAGATTGTTTTAGGCCATATAAGGCTTTATTCAACCTGCAAATCTTCCCCTCCAGATCCTGCCAGAGTAAGACCAGGCGGTAACATGTAGACCTCTTCTTTCAGGTCCCCGTGGAGGAGTTTGCATTTTTCACATCCAACTGAGTCAGAGGCCACCCTTCGCAGGCATCACATGAAAGTAAAACTCTTATAGAGTTCATCTTCGCCATAGGTACAAATGTTTCTTGGTAATCAATTCCTATGGTTTGGGTGTAGCCCCTAGCAACCAACCGAGCTTTGTACCACTCAATGACACCTTCAAAGTCCTGCTTGACGGAAAACAGTCATTTACATCCAACCACAGACTTGCCCGGTGGCAAGGGGACCAAATCTCAATTGCAATTTTTTTTCTAGGGCTAGCATCTCCTCACGCATAGCATCCTTCCACTTTGGGTGAGCAATAACATCCAGCCAAGTTGAGGGGATAAAAATAGAGAGAGATGCAATAAAGAGCTTATGTGATGGGAGATAATGAGTTGTAGGACACAAAGTGAGACATCAGATGTTGGGTAAAGGTACCTTGAGAGCCCAAAAAAGGGTCCAATGTTGGAGCGGGTAGCTTGGAGAATGATAATGTACCTGGATCCCTTCTCCTCTGAGTATACACCTATAAAGGAGTAGGCACAAGAGGAGGCACAAAAATAGTGACGGGAAGAGGTACAAAAGAGGGAATAACCACGGTAGGAGGAATAAGAAGAGGAAGAAAACTCACTTCCATTGGTGGAGACTCCTCCTGAAGTGAGGACTCCCCCTGACGTGAAGGCTCGTAGTAGGATTCAGACTCCTAAAATGTAACATCCATAGTAACGAAGGTCTTTCTGGAAGCTGGGTGGAAGCATTTGTATCCTTTTTGTGTAGGAGAATATCCAAAAAAATACACTTGAGGGCACAAGGATCAAGTTTGGACGAAGGATGCACATGGACAAAACACACACATCCAAAGATCCGAGGAAGAAGAGTGGAGGGAGAGACAAAGAAGACTTGAAGAGGAGATTTGTTGCCAAGAACGCGAGTCGGTAAGCAATTAATGAGGTATGCCGCAGTGAGAACCACATCACCCCAAAAAAACTTAGGAAGGTGCATCTTTAAGAGGAGGCAACGAGCTACCTCTAAAATATGACGATTCTTGCGCTCGACAACCCCATTCTGAGCCTGGGTATAGACACAAGAGGTCTGATGGGTAATGCCCTGATCACTAAGTATCGCTAAAAGGAGAAGTCAATGTACTCCCGACCATTATCACTGCGCAAAACCTTGATGGTAACATTAAATTGAGTGGCCACCATTTTGTGGAAACGCTGAAATAATGGAAAAACGTCAATTTTGTATTTCATCAAGTATACCTACGTACAACGAGAAAAACAATCTATAAATGTAATAAACCAGTGAAAACTAAAAATAGAGGCAACAGAGCATGAACCCCAAACATCAGTATGAACCATAGCAAAAGGAGAAGCACTAGGAGTAGACACATGAGTAAGAGAAACACGATGATGTTTAGCGACAACACACACATCACATGTAAATGTTTTCAAAGATACATTGGACATATTCGGAAATAAAAGATGCATAATAGATGAAGAAGGATGACCCAAGCGGCAATGCCATGAGTCCATAGAGATCTGAGCAGCAAAAGAGCCTTTGGAGCAGAAGACGAGTAGGAGGGGTCAAACAGGTAGAGGCCATCCCGCAGTTTACCAGAGCCAATCATCCCCGTCTTTAGGTCCTGAAAGACACACGAGGAGGGAAAAAAGTCACAGAACAATTCATAGAATTAGTGAGATGACTAATAGAAAGCAGTTTGCGAGTAAACTTAGGCACATGAAGCACTGAACAGAGGGTGAGGGAGGAGCAAGGAATGGACCCTTTCCCGACAATGCGAGATAGAGATCCATCAGCAATGCTCACTTTGTCCTTACCAGACAAAGGAGTATAAGACACAAAACCTGTCGCAAAACCAGTCATGTGGTCGGTGACACCAGAATCAATGATTCATTGAAAGGGAGAGCAGGCGGCGACAAAGTGAGCCCCTGGAACTCCCTGATGGCCAAATGAGGAGCTAGCAGACTCAGAGGAGTGAACAAACATAAAACGACGAAAGACGAGAATCTCCTTAGCAGAAAGAGCAGAAGTAACCTCAGGTGTAGCAGGGCCTCCATAAAGGGCAAGATCATCAACAACATCAAAGAGATGAGCCGAGCAAGACGGAGAAGGTCGACCCAAACTGCGACCAGAGTCACGGCCGCCACGAGGAGCAGGACCCCGGTGTGGAGAAGGAAAGCCATGAAGCTTAAAGCAGGTGTCCCGAGTATGGCGGGCTTTCCCACAATAGTCATACGTCAACTGATCCTTGTCCACAGACTTAGCCCTAGTGTCACGAAAGAGCGGCCCTTGGAACTGAACTGAGCAGGAAGAGAAGAGCTCTCAGCAACAGTGTCTGGTAGACGAATCTGCCAACGATCATATTCTTGCTGAACCAAACTATACACCTCAGGCAGGGACGACATAGGAGAGCGACCAAGAATTTGAACACTGATGACATCAAGGTCACGGCGAAGACTATGAAGAAACTCAAAGATCCGGTTGCGTTCTTCTTGGGCACGGACCAACACCTCATCTTCAGGGGAGACGAGGGTAAGTGAATGAAAATGATCGTACTCTTGGTAAAACTGGGTAAAATCCAAGTAGTAGGCAGCGGGAGACGATCCCCTTGGCATAAAAGAAAGATTCGTCATCGTAATTGAAAGATCCGAGCCGCATTGCCCCAACAAGAATAGGTAATTTTGGCACGTTTCCAAATATCGACAGCAATATACAAAAAAAGGTAGTTGCGAGCAATAGACTCCTACATGAAGTTGGTCAGCCAAGACATTACCAAAGAGTTCTCGGAGTCTCATTGTGGCCAATCTGGAGAGGTAGGCGGAGTCGCCCTAGTAGTACGACTGAGGTAGCCAAACAGACGACGACTCTTGAGGTCCAAAGTAACCGAACGAGCCCACAAAATATAATTGGTTCCATCCAACCGAATAGTAATAATCTGAGAAGTCTCGTGATCATGAGAGACACGAAGAGAGTCAATAGGAGGCGGAGCATCCATAGGAGCATTCCCACTGGAGGAGACATCTGGAGTTTCACCACTTCCCGACATCATATGGAACTGATGATAACAGTATCGGGCTGCGAACGAGAAGAGATATCACTCATAGAAAAAGGAGAGGCCCGAAAAGAAAGCGCAATCACGCAAGGAGAGGAGGAGACATCCCTACACGGAGGGGAAACAAACGTCGGAGAGGCATTCATAGCAGAAGTCTGGCGCCAAAAGCAAGTTTAGACAACCATGGAAGGGAGGAACAAGAAAACGGTGTCTGCTGGCGCGAGCAGGAAGAGGAAAAAAAGGAACGGATGAGCGCCTGCTTGGATCCGACCCTCGTTGGGGGAAGAGGAGGAACCGATGCCTGCTTGGGGAAGAGGAGGAAGCAGCTGCTGACGACAGAAGGAAGAGGGGCGACGCGAAGGTAGGATATGTGAGCGGGGCGACGCGGCGGAAGCCAATGCGGAAGCGGCGGACAACGAGTAGGCTAAGTCACCGGCTCTGATACTAGGTTAAACGGGAGAAGAAAACTGGAATTCATCAATAATAAAGTGGTGTTCCCCCTATATATGAGGGAAATACAATAAAATAAAATGACAATAAAAGTAATTCTAGCACTATCCTCTAAGGCTATATTTGTTTGGGCGTTTCGTAGCTCCGTTTTGGGCAAACGCCGCCGGAAGGAGGGTAAACAAATGAACCTCCGGCGGCGTTTGCTCCGTTTCCACCCGCCCGCCTTGAGAAACGCCCCCAAAAAGCTCCGTTTGGAGCAACCACCTCCCCCCCTCCGGTTCGAACTCTCCGTTTCCACCCGCCGGATCGACCCGCCACCGCCGAACCAAATGGAGCCTAAATTTCTGACGAAATTGTGATTGGGTTGCTTGATAAGTTATTTTATATTGATGGGGTTTAACTTCGTGGGAATGTAACTGTGATTTTTTAGGATAATATGAGTGTTGTGGGCCGCCGATTGTGAACGGGTCCAGGGCCGTGAGGGGGCGTTGGATCTGCGAGGGGCGGCCGTACCTATGGCGGAGGCGGGAGTGCCACTGCTGGAGGCGGTCGACTATCGCGTGCTGGGATGCGGGTAGCGACAAAAGGGGGAAGATCGTGCCGGGTCGCCGATCGCGTATTGCGGCTTACGCAGTTAGGGCATCGGGTAGGGTAATCGGGAGATAGATAGATAGGGAAATAAAGAGAGATAGAAAATTAAATAATGAGCTTGCTTCCTTCTTCTCTTGGCCCTAGCCGGCCCTAATAAGAGCTGCATGAGTTCCGAAAAGGCCCCCTCATTGGGCTTAGACACAGAGGATCAAATGTGGGTAATAAAGATAGAAACTAGATAACATGACCCAATGCGGGGCCATAACATCTCCACCCTGTCCGATGACAAGCTTGTTCTGTGGTGGCGAAGATCGCTGGATCTCCTGTGTCCGTGTCAGCATCCCGTTTTGCAGAAGGGTGATCCACCTCCAGCCAAAAGAGGCGCTTGCAGAGATGTCCACGGAAATATGGCTCGTCGCAGTTGTAACATAGACCCTTGGCACGACGGTCGGTCATCTCCCGTGCAGACAGTCGGCGGACTCTGGGTGGACGGTCTACATTGCAGACCTGGTCTATGAGGCTGTATGTGGGTGATGGCAGAGGGTGAGGGATGCGACTGGGCCCCCGTTGTCTGGGCGATGGAGATGAGGGCGATCCAACAACAGACACTTCTCGCAGATGCGAGCCAAGCTCATGGCAGTCGTCATATCTGTGGGGGCCTGAAATTCCATATCCATGCGGAGGCGCTCATGGAGTCCCGCTGTGAAGATGGGCACCTGCTGGATATGAAGAACTGAGGGAGTTCGGGCCAGGTAGACCTGAAGCTATTCAAGGTACTCGTCCATTGGGCCGGTCTGCCGAAGAGAAAAGAGATCCCCCATGGGATTGCTGCAGAGGGGTGGGCCAAAATGGAGATTGCAACTGAATTTGAAATCCTCCCATGATAGGAGTGTTTTCTCCCATTGCAGTTGGGAAAATCAAAGTTGGGATGAGCCCATCAGATGGAAAGAAGCGACATTGAACCATTCTTCCCAAGGGGTGCGCTGATTGGCGAAGTACTGCTCATAGCGAGAGAGTCAGGTCAAGGGGTCTTCGCGGTCGTCAAAGATTGGAAAGTCCGTCCGCACGTATCGTAGCACACCGTTGCCCTCGTGTCTCAGGGGTAAATATTCTGGCGGGGTTCGCAGGATCGACGCATCATTGGAGGAGCCCGAGTGTTTTTAGGACAATTTGAGTTATTTGAGCAATGATTTACAGAACAATTATGAGAGCATAGGAGACAAGATTTATGTTTCAAGTAATTTTAACAGGTGTCCATGATGTCCCCTAGAGATATTTCACTAGACTTAGACAAGTACACAATTATAATTTTTTCTCTAATAATGTTTTATTCTTTAGAATTTCCTTTCATTTTTATCTCCTCTCAGCTTGAACCCAAGCAAGTAAAAATACCCGGTTAGATGGTTAACTCATCGGCCGACTCACCGCCAATCACAAGGATGGAAGACGGTGGGTGTACTTTCACTAGCGGGGCACGGGGAATCCCGCATATGACGTTCTGCACTCACTACGACCATTGCGAATTTATCGTCATGCCTTTTGGCTTGATGAATTCTCCCGACACCTTTCAGGCGACCATGAATGATCTATTCCGATCGGCCCTACTGCTCAGGTACATCTTGGTTTTGTTTGATGACATCCTCATTTATAGCTCCTCCTGGCAGGATCACCTCCATCATGTGTAGACAACGCTCACTACCCCGCAGGAGCATGATTTTCTCGTGAACCCCAATAAGTGCACATTCAGTTATACTAAAATTAGCTACTTGGGGAGCACGATCTCCATGCAGGGAGTCGCAGTGGACTCGGACAAAGTTCGGGCCGTCCTACAGTGGCCCACACCCAGCTCTCTCTGCGATGTCCGAGAATTTCTGGGTCTCACTGGGTACTACATCGGTTTATTCGGGATTATGACAATTTCAAACCCCTCTCCAACATGTTAAAAAAAATCTGAGACTGGCGCATTCCAGAGGACAACAGACGCAGCCACAGCCTTCCAGGGAGCCCTCAACACCGCCCCAATCTTGACTTTTTCGTATTTCTACTATTCGTTTGTTGTGGAGTGTGATGCCTCAGGCACAAGCGTCGGCGCGGTGTTAATGCGATCGGGACAATCCATTGCCTATTTCAGTCGTATGGTTGCGGCCAATGTCCTCCCTCACTCTGTGTATGAGTTTGAGCTTATGACATTGGCCCTTGTTGTGCAACACTGACGCCCTTACCTTCTTGGCTGAGGCTTCACAGTCCGGACAGATCATCATAGTCTCCTCTTGAATCAGAAGATTGCTGCACTGGCACAACATGTCTGGGTTGCAAAATTATTGGGCAATGATTTCTCTATTGAATTCCGCGCCAGCTCCTCCAACCACACAACCGAATCTCTATCTCAGCAGCCGCAAATTGCTATTTTGAGACCAGTATGGGAAGACGCTTCCATTGTTCAGCGCGAGGTTGCTGTCGATTCCATCCTCTGAGTGATTGTTGGGTCCTTACGGGCGGATGCCACAGACCAACCTCCATATAGTCCCGCAGGGGATCACCTCCACCACCGTGGTCATTTAGTTTTGTTAGTTTTGTCACATCTCATCCCACACTTACTCGCAAAGTTTCGCTCGATCCCGGAGGGGGGACACGCAGGTGCCTTCCAGACATGCTTCTGCCTTACGACGTCTTTGTATTGTCCTGACATGTTCCAACGTGTCAAAGCATTTGTGGCAGCCTTCTTGCCATGTTAGCGTGCCAAGTCGAGGCCACTTTTCCCGGGGGTCTCGTTCAACCACTCCATATCCCGGTCTGGATCTGGGAGAATATCTCCATGGATTTTATTTTGAATATCCCTCCCTCCAATATGTGGAATTGCGTATTAGTGGTCGTGGATAGTCTATCCAAATACGCCCACTTCCTCCCCCTCAGACACTCGTTTACTGTACCAGTGGTTGACACATCTTTTATTAATGGGGTGGTCTGGTTGCATGGGTTTTGTCGCTCCATTATGAGTGATTGAGAGCCTTTATTCCTGAGCTGCTTTTAGCAGTCGATGTTCAAGATGTAGGATACCCAACTTCATATGAATACAACTTACCACCCTCAAACGGACGGGACAGATGGGAAGTCCGAGGTAATGAATCGTTGATTGGAGATCATCTACAATGTTGCGTGGGATCACCCACGTGCATGGGCGGATTTGCTCTCCTGGGCTGAGTGCTCGTAAAACACCTCTTTCCACACAAGTTCTGACAACACTCTATTCGAGGCGGTCTATGATAGACCCCCACCATCCCTCAGACGCACTCTCCCCGATGAATTCTTCGTGGCGTCTCTGTCCGATTTGCTCTGTGATCGGGACTCGATACTTCTCCAGCTGGGCCATCACCTTCAACGTGCACATGACCGTATGGTTTCTTTTGGCAACCTTCACCGTCGTGGTGTACAATTCACTGAAGGTGATACCGAGTTCGTCAAGCTTCACCCTCACCGCCAGATTTCGGTGACCCCGGGCCCCACTCCAAGTTAGCGGCCTACTTCTACTCCCCATTTAAGATTGTTGCACGGGTTGGCACTCAAGCGTATAGTCTCCGTCTTCCTCTCGACAACCGCATCCACCCGGTGTTTCACATCTCTCAGTTAAAACGGGTTATTGGAGACCATCGATTTAGGCGTCTCTTCCCATGCTAGCTCCCAGGATCACCTTGCCAAACTATCTCCCTCGGCTCATTATGGACACACATACTATCAGTCGAGAAGAGTCCACAGTCCAACAAGTCTTGGCGCACTGACATGATCGTCCACCATCAGAGGTCATATGGGTTTACCAGTCTGTTTTTCGTGCTTAGTTTTCGGACTTCTGCCTTGAGGGCAAGACAAATTTTCCAGAGGGCTTCATTGTTACGGACACAGAGGAGAGAGAGGGATATCCTCCAGTGTGGCGGGTACACCAGCATCGAGAAAGGACCACTAATGGCACACCGGGGGAAGTCATTAAGACGCGTCATGTTTTGGAATCGAATATATCTTTCCTTATTTTGTATTTCGATCGGGGGTGTTATTTAAATCCACGGGCCTACGTATTTTCTTTATATAGGATGGTATTATGAAAATTGGAAACCCTTGGGGTTATTTCTCTCTCTTTCTCTCTTCTCCTCCTTTCTTGTCTCAGATTTAGGATTGTTGCCGGTCTCAGGTTTCAAGAGGTAACATGATGCGGTGAAAATAATGATTTGCGATGATAATTATAATGGTTTGTTTACTTTTTAATTCTACTTGAAAGATTCATTCACTTGGTAATTAATGGAGCACTCTCTTTTTAATTTTAATTGGATCTTTCTTGTGGTTCTAAAATGTAATCTCTATTGCTTGTTTGTGAATTTTTCTATTATTTTCAAAATTTATTGTGCTTGAATGTCAGATAATTGTTTGAACTTTGCATCATTTAATTTCACCCCAACATTACATTATAATTCACTCTTTAGAGTTCTGTTAGGGCACAATTGCACATTAACACCCTACATCCGTTTAACATCAATAACTATTCATGCTATTATCCAAATATAACATATAATTGTTCAGGAAGTTAATTTAATTATGACACTAATTATCAAAATGTATTGCATCATTTCCCCCATGCTGCGAATTAGCTGTTCATCTTACCCAGCTTACCAATTATTGCCTCAAACTAGGTTTCGTAACTCCCTTTGTTGGAACAATTGGTAACTATTGTTTCTTCTACACTTGAGTAATATACATTTTGTCTCAACTTCAATTTTGTTCTTTGACAAAATGTTGATCATATTGATAGGAACTACTAGAGAGAGAGGAAGAAAACTAGAGAGAAGAAGGAAGGAGGCTAGGGTTTAGGGGAAGAAGGAGAAATACCTTAGGGTTAATTGCTTGCCCCCAAAAGATGACATCCCCGGGTATAAATACCCGGGCCAAGGAGGGAGCCGGACGGCCCCTCCACATAGGGTTGAACCAGTTGGTTCAGCTCTTGGCCGGCCGGTTCTATTGATCTGGTTCAGCCCCTTCGTTGCTCGTCGTCTCCTTGCGCCTGCGAGCATAATAACGCCCCGAGACGTGGGCCGCGGTCGGGGGCGTAACATTCCCCTCCCCATCAAGACCCAGCTTGTCCTCAAGATGGAAATCAGGCTACAGCTCCTTGAAGTCCAACCGATCAACCCAGGAGTTATGTGCTTCTGATAAGTGCTTCCACTTGACCAAGAGTTCGGCCCGAAACTCGGCGCCCTGCTGCTTCCACCTGAGTAAAAGAACGTTCTCTGGCATCGGCCGAAGTTCGCCTGCAACGGTAGTTTCCGGCAAGAAAGGACTCGGTTGGGCACTGTCACCAATTTTCTTCTTGAGCAAAGAGACATGAAATGTCGGATGGATCTGGGAGCCCGCGGGAAGCTCTAACGTGTAAGCGACCGGCCCCACCCATTTGAGAACACGAAAGGGGACATAATATCGAGGAGCCAGCTTCTGATTTGTACGGCGAGCCACTGAGAGCTGTCGGTAGGGTTGGAGCTTAAGGAATACTTTATCGCCCACGACAAACTCCCTCTCCTTGCGGTGCTTGTCCTCCTGGGCCTTCATACGATTCTGGGCAAGGCGAAGATTCGCCCTCAATGTCACTAAGGTGCGATCGCGGTCGCGGAAGGCCTAATCAACCGCCGGTAACGTCGTGCTTCCCGGCTCATAACTGCTCAAAGAAGGTAGTGGGCGGCCGTAAACCACCTCAAATGGCGTCATCTTGCTGGCGGAGTGGTAAGCAGTGTTGTAACAATACTCGGCCCAGTGTAGCCAACTGGTCCAAGTCCGAGGCTCGTCCATGACGAAACACCGGAGGTATGTCTCCACGTTGCGATTAAGAACCTCCGTTTGGCCGTCGGTCTGGTGGTGATTTGCCGTGCTGAAACTCAAGCAAGTCCCTTGAAGCCTGAAAAGCTCTCGCCAAAACTGGCTCACAAAAGTGGGATCACGATCAGAAATGATGGCACGTGGGAGGCCGTGCAAGCGGACGACTTCCTGAGTAAAGAGTTCGGCGACCGACTCCGCCGTATAAGGGTGACTGAGAGCGAGGAAGTGACCATACTTGGAGAGCTTGTCGACCACCACCAGAATGACCGACTTGTCCTGAGACTTGGGCAATCCATCAATAAAATCCATCGACATAGTATCCTAGATGTGCTGCGGAATCTCAAGTGGGTGGAGCAACCCGGCAGGTGTGGTGGTCTCGTACTTCTGTTGCTGACATGTCTCACACTGTCGTACAAACTGCTGCACATCCCGGCGTATCCCCGGCCAAAATACATTTGCTCGCGCCCTTTGGAGGGTACGAAGCACGCCTGCATGACCCCCCACTGGAGAGGAATGAAACTCGTGGAACATAACTGTCTTCCATTGTGAGCCTGGAGGTATGACTACTCTGTCGTGGTAATGTAGTCGCCCACTCTGTAGATGATAACCGGGCGTCACAGTCTCCCCACGCTGGAGGGCCTCCACGAGGGCGCGTAGAGAGGGATCCCGCAAGACCTCCTCATGTATGTCATCGAACGAGTCGAGGACCGGCCCGAAATCTGGGTGAGTGCACCATCAGGTAGGCGGGACAAGGCGTCCACCACCACATTCTCCTTGTCCTGGCGGTAAACGATCTCATAATCGTAGCCCAAAAGTTTGGTGACCCACTTTTGCTGAAGAGGAGAGGAGACTCGCTTGTCCAACAAATGCTTCAAATTTTGGTGATCCGTATGAATCTTGAAGTGCCACCCCAAAAGATATGGCCGCCAAAGGGTCACTGCCTGAACCACCGTCAACAACTCTTTTTCATACGTGGACAGTCCCAACGTCTTAGGCGCCAATGCCTTACTATAAAAAGCCAGTGGACGGCCCTCCTGCATCAATACTGCACCCAGCCCCACCCCTGAGGCGTCCGTCTCCACAACGAACTTCTTAGTGAAATCCGGGAGGGCTAACACTGGGGTGGTCGTCACTGCCTGTTTGAGCGCCTGAAAAGCCGCCTCAGCATCATCCTGCCACGAGAAGGCATCCTTCTGCAGTAGATGGGTCAGTGGTTGAGCAATCTTCCCATAATCCTGCACGAACCGTCGGTAGTAGCCGGTGAGGCCCAAGAATCCCCACAGAGCCCGAACAGTCTGGGGCCGCGGCCAAGAAACCATGCTCTCAATCTTCCGAGGGTCAGCTTTGACCCCTTCAGCCGAGACCAAGTGGCCAAAGTACTCGACCTCCTCTTGCCCAAAAGAACACTTAGAGCGCTTAGCATAGAGCTGATGCTTGCGTAGAATAGAAAAGACCTGTTCAACATGGCACAAGTGATCTTCCCAATTAGCACTGTATATCAAGATGTCATCAAAGAAAATCAGCACAAAAAGACGAAGTAGTGGGCAAAAGATCTCGTTCATATTGGCTTGGAAGGTGGAGGGCCCGCCAGTCAGCCCGTTGGCCATCACCAGAAACTCGTAGTGGCCGTCGTGGGTCTTGAAAGCCGTCTTATGGACGTCCTCTTCCCGCATAAGGATCTGGTAGTAACCCGACCGTAGGTCAAGCTTTGTGAATCGAGTCGCCCCGTGTAGCTCATCCAAGAGCTCTTCAACCAATGGAATTGGAAACTTGTCTTTCAAAGTGATGCCGTTCAAAGCCCGGTAGTCGACACAGAATCGCCACAAGCCATCCTTTTTCTTGACGAGAATAATCGGGGCCAAAAAGGAGCTCGTGCTGGGTCGGATGATCTCGGCGTCGAGCATCTCCCGGACGCTGCGCTCGATATCTGCCTTCTGCATGTGTGGATATCGGTAAGGCCGGATATTGGTAGGCTCCGCTCCGGCCTTGAGTACAATCTAGTGATCCCGAAACCGCGATGACGGTAGTGTACGTGGCTCCTGAAAGTACGTGGCTCCTGAAAGACGTCAGAACACTGCTCGACTAAGGACTGCAACTGTATGGGTACCTCAGACGACCCAGCCTCATCAGACCGCACCCCCAAAAGGACTGCCATCTAGCTCCCTTCCTCTCCGAGCTGCTGCATGCTCCGAAGAGAGACTTCCTTTACTGGCGAAACTGTGAGACCCTTCAAACAGAACTGGCGGCCACGCTGCAGGAACTCCATCGTCATGAGCTCCCAATCAAAAGTGACCCGCTTCAGCTGCTGTAGCCACTGAACTCCGAGTACCATGTCTGATCCCCGGATGGGTAGAAGGTATACATCCATGCTCCCAATGTATCCCTGAATCCGCACCTCCACTCCCTTCATGACCCCTTCGCACTGCAGCTTGCTGCCGTCAGCCACCATAACCTGGAATGCAGCTCCCCAATCAATGTCATGCCCAACCCGCTGAGCAACGACCAGATGAATGAAATTGTGGGTGCTCCCACTGTCCACTAATATCGCCACTTTCTCCTGTCTAATCCGTCCGGCAACCCGCATCGTGAGGGGCGGATTGCAATCTTCCATGGCCTGGATGGAGACCTCAAACTCCGTCACATCCACATCCTCCTCCAATAGCGCCTCCTCGACTGCTACCTCGGGCGAAGACTCGTCGACCACCTCTTCATGCAGCATGAAAACCTGTAGCTTCTGACATTTATGCCCGGGCACAAACTTCTCGTCACAGTTGAAGCAGAGACCCTTCTCCTTGCGGGCCTGGAGTTTGCCCCACGACAAACGAGTCACCGTAGGCTTGGCAACCGCCTGTGGCTCTCTCCTGGCTATGGCGGGTGTGGCAAGAGGCTTCCCCGTGGTTCGTGACCGCTGCCGGTTGAATCGCTCCTCCTGAAATGCGCGCTAGGGTGATAGCGTGATTCAAGCTCTGCGGCATATAAGCATGAACCTCATCTCGCAAATGCTCCTTCAAGCCCGACACAAAACAACTCAGTAGTGACTTCTCTTCCCAGTGTACCCGGTTGGCCAACTTCTCGAACTCCGTCCGGTACTCAGTCACTGTCCCCTTCTGTCGTAACTTCTGCAGCAGCGCCTCAAAGTCCTCATACTCTAGTGGCCCGAACCGGGCCGTGAACCTCTCCACAAAATCAGTCCAGAGTACATAATCTCTACCTCTCAGGAACCACTGAGTCCACTGAAACGCTTCGTCTTCCAGATGGAACGACGCTAGTTGCATCCATTGCCCCTCCGGGACCTCCTGATAGCTGAAGGACAACTCCACCTTATGAACCCACTCCAATGCATCCCTCCCTTTGAATATGGGGAAATTCATACGTGTCAACTTCGGTGGCATGTACGCACGCGGCCCAGCCTGCCCTTGCCAGCCCTGTCCTTGCCCATTCTGTCGTCCCACATCCCAACGTGTCCACTCGGGTAGCCTTGAGGTGGCTGACCCTGATGAGGAACGTGTTGCCCGGCCCACGGAACGTGACCTCCAAACCCGCCGGGAAGAATGCCGCCTCGCGGGTCAGGAAGAAGCCCCGCTGCACCTCCTGGAGCCCGCACAGCAGCCCCCTGCCCTCCATCAGCCTGTAGCCACGGCTGCCGCCCGCAATCCACTGGTCCAGCAATACCGGAGCCGCCGCCTGGATGTCTGGCCGGCCCGCACTCAGCCGGCCCAATAAAACTGGGGCCGCCGCCTCCTGCTGCTGCCGCCGGCCACGCCGCCGCTTCCCCGCCTTCGCCGGTGGTCCCCCAGGGTCGGGAGAACCCGACGCCTGTGTTCCCGCCCAGTCCGGGTGCTCCAATAACTCGCCGGCCCAGCAAAACTGGGCCCGACGCCCCCCGCTGCAGCTGCCGACCACGCCGCTGCTCCGTGGCCTTTGCCGGTGGTCCCCCAGGGTCGGGAGAGGCCGATGCCGCCGTTTCCGCCAAAGCCCGATGCTCCCGTGCCCAAACGCCTCGGATCGGGCGTTCCGGATGCTTCGGCGGACCGATCGGGTCTTCCGCCGATCGGTTCTTTGTCGCTCGCGCTTTTTCTCTTCAACAACGCTTTAAGCTCCTCCATACGCACGTCTATGCGCTCCTTCAACCACTGTGTAGATGTGCGCATCTCTTGCTCGATTGCGGCTACCGAATCCATCAATCCACCATAGTTCTCCTCCAAGGTCTCCAAACGGGTTACCTCTTGCGTGCGAGTGGTGACCATCGTCGGAGAATGACCGCCTCTGATACCAAATGATAGGAACTACTAGAGAGAGAGGAAGAAAACTAGAGAGAAGAAGGAAGGAGGCTAGGGTTTAGGGGAAGAAGGAGAAATACCTTAGTGTTAATTGCTTGCCCCCAAAAGATGACATCCCCGGGTATAAATACCCGAGCCAAGGAGGGAGCCGGCCGGCCCCTCCACATAGGGCTGAACTGGTTGGTTCAGCCCTTGGCCGGCCGGTTCTACTGAGTGGGGGCTGAACCGGATGGTTCAGCCCCTTCGTTGCCCGTCGTCTCCTTGCGCCTGCGAGCATAATAACGCCCCGAGAAGCGGGCCGCGGTTGGGGTGTAACACATATCTATATCCGTCTGCTTCGGTTTGCCGTGGCATACATGGTTATATGCAGTGCTCATGAAAGCTTTGTTGTCATAGCTTCATAGGAACATAAATATGCATTCTTTGTTTTTCAAATAATCTTTTTTTTCACATCAATTCTCAGGTGCTATGAGCAATGACACTTAATTCAGGTTCTGCACTGGTCCCAACTGAATCCCCCACCATTTAACAAGATTTCTCCAAACTCTAATTCAATATCCAATAATAGATTGTTAATCATCATCGTAATCAATCAACATCAGTATATGACTCCGCACTTTTATCTTTCCTTTTATCAAAACTCGAGCCTCTATTCTCAATTATAATTAAATATCTTAAAATTTTAATATACACCTTTTAAATGAGCGTCATTATGATCATGCATGTATTGGCTCATCATACTGACTACAAAGGCAAAACAAGAGTATGAGATACAATAAATGAGTTTTCTAAAATTTTTACCTTGTCATCCCTCTCCATAAGCTTCATACATGGATCATTTTGAGTTTCACATTTAGGTCTATAAGAGTATATGTTGTAAAATCCGATACACAACCCAGACACAACAATAATAAATGCAGAGCATAAGAACACAAATAGCCACACAGATATATATATCACAAAATATATCAATGCAAATACAAGAATAAAAACAAGTGAAGAAAGGACCGTACGGCGAGTACGCCGCATATGCTCCCAACACACACGATCTACGACAAAGTTTGAGATCTAGACTGCAATCCGCCTCGCGGACGCTCAAGGTTCACCAGAACCTGCGACCTCAAAGTCTGACGTCCAACCGCACCACCACCGGAGACTGCACCACCGTCGGAGACCACGCCACCACCGGAGATGAAGTCCAAGCCGGATCTAACCACGCTTCACCTCTCCATGACAAATCTCCTCCTTCGCTCCACGCTCTCAACTAACGCCGGTGGCTATCTCCTCCAAGACCGGCGACAACGCTCTCTACCAACACCAACGGCTATCTCTTCCGAGACCGGCGACAACGCTCCTCTCCATGACCGGCGATAAGGCTTGAGGCCAGCAGTTTCTCCGAGGGCACGAGAGAGAGAGAGATAGAAACAATGGCTGCACTTGCTTCTCACGCATGGGGGCGGCTATCATCTTTTCTCTCTCAAGAAAGAGATCTCTCTCTCTCGCTTAGGTCACCGGAGAACAAAACAGGGAATTTTTTTCATTTTTTTTCTTTTCCTAATTTAGGGGGCTAGATCCAGACCAAAAAAAACAGCAGTATAAGCTGTCTGCAGCCAAACATTTTGATTTATTTCAACAAATCAATGACATTTTTTAAAAGAGATAAGAATATTTTTCTTGCCACGAGCATTCATTATAAGAACTTTCTCACCTAACGAAATCTTCATTTCTAATTCTCTTTGTAAAAATTCTTCTATCTCCTCAATCTCCCTAGGCTATTACCTATCTGACTATCTCGATAATATCATCCAAATTGACAATTTCTGTTCTTTTCCATGTTTGAAAAGTTAAAGTGGTGTTTTTGTCCTTTTTTATTTCCATGGTTTTTAATAGGTTTTTAGATGTTGTTGAACTTGTATTGTTTTTTTTTTATTTTACGTGCATTTTAGATTCTTCCTTTTAACATTATCTCTATTTCTAAGAGGCAACTCCATGTCTCCATGTAAATTTTCTCTTCTAAGACGTAGTTCATAAATGCATTTATAGTGTTTGTCTAGTGTGACGGTCAACCAGGGTTAGCAACCAGTGTAAACAATACACTTACCAAATTTAGTTTTGTAGCTGGAGTAAGGCTCTGTTTGGGGGGACTTATTTTCTGTATGATAATAAGGTCATGCCATATGTTTGCTTATGATATAATATCCCATATGTTTGCATGAATACTCTTACTACAAATTGAGTTTTATGCCTATCAATTGTCAGGACTCGCCCTTCATTGTAAAGATCCATTTGTAGCTTTCACGTAGCTCGAGATTTTGTTAGTCAAATCCTGATAACAATCTCCTGGTGAGTTCATAAAATGGCTAGCAAGTAGCAACCCCAACATTATATATTGTATCCTGAAGAGTATGTGATGCGGTGTGGCGACTTAACATATATGGCGTGCCCGGATCAACGATCCGACTCCGTGGATGCGTACAGATTCGCGTTGTGAATCAATTTCATATATAGTTTTGTATTTTTCGAGTTTTATTTCATGCAGTTTTGGCCCTGAAACCAACGGCCAATCATAGCCGTTGATTCTGGGTGCCCTAATTTTAGTTTATTATAAATAGGTTGTTAGGGCTGCCGTCATTTCTCATTGCTGAATGTTTGGAGAAGACATCCCTTCATTTCGGTGATCTCCTCCGCGGTGCCGATTCCGTGGAACCCCTTGATGACGACTCCTTGGGTAAGGTCCTTGTATCTTTGTATTTTTCCTCCTCCCCCCACCTTTCCTTTTTTGTTGTCCAGCCCCTGGAAACAGCAGCCCCCTTTCCGTTTTCCCCTTTTTCCAGCCTCCACCTCATCAAGCCGGCCACCCCTTTTGTTACCCAAACCCAGCCGACCAAACCTTCCCTCCAAGAACCTGTCGGCCACCCCCTCCCCATCAGATCCAAGCCACTGCTGAGCGCAACTTTCTGCCTTGATTCAACCGGCCTCCCACCTCCTCCCAGGTCCAGGCCGCACCCTCCCAGCCCTGTCCAGCCGGCCGCCGCATCCCCACCTTCAGGCCGCCGGCCCCAAAACCCCCATAACCCAAATAAAACCCTCCCCTTGCTGCCACCGCTTCGACCAACAGAGAAACCACCCCCCCCCCCCCCCAGCCCCCTTCCCCCACCCCAGAAGACCCTATATCTGGGCACCCCAACCCAGATCCAGTCGTCCCCTCCTTTGATCCAGCCCTCCCACTCCTCCACCGACCTCCCCTTACCCGATATCCTCCCCCTCACCTCCGGAGACCCCCTTTTAACCCTCCAACGTTCAGATATACTATTTTTGTATTGTGTAAAACATTGTTATGGTATGATTATTTGATGCTTGCTGGGGATTAATGTTTATCATGCTATGTGTTCCTTGAAATCTCTAACTGCAGGAAGGGTTTATTCTCCGCGCGCTCTTGCTTTGGCCCTCCACGCGGAGGAAAGCCTAAGTTTGTTTCACCCTAATTAATTATTTTGCCTTGCTGTGAATTTATTTGCGTGTGATGTTAATATTTATTATCCAATTTGTGATTAATCCGTCAGATTTTGCATAGCATGTAGGGTTAGGTCACCGTTTATCCACCGCCTATAGATTCGCCCTGCGTCAATTGATGATGAGAGTCCGCTCGAGGACTCTTTATTAAGGAGACCGGGGGATCGAGCCCCGGCCTCAACACCTTTCACGCCCTGTGGTGGGGCCAAAGACAGTTTGGGGTGTACGGCCCGCGGGCCTGATAAAGCCGTCTTGGTGCGACACCATGGTGGGCCCCCTGGTGGGACTCCAGGGTGGCAGGCAGGTGTGACGCCTGTCCTACATTAGTATGGGGCAAATTTATAATGCGACCAACTAAACAATAATAAGTTGGACTGTTATTGACCAGGGCTCCAATTGGCGCGACTTTTTTGCTATGGTGAGTTTGGAGAAAAACACTTTCGTCATATAATGTATGTTTGACATGACAATGGTTATGTCCGCCACCAAGAGAGATTTCTAGTTTTGAGCATGAAAGTGGATGAAGTTCCTAAGGTGAGGTCAGATGTTCTCGAACAACGATTCATAACCACCAGGTTCACGACCGCCACCGACGCGCCAAACGGAGTCCAGATCTCTATCATCTTTTTACGAATTCCACACTTGAGCACTCATGTCCCCTCGAGTAAGAAGAATAAATTCTCGTTGAAAAGTGGAGATTCTTTGATTAAACCTAGAGACTTCAATTCTCATGAAGTACCAAAGAATGCCTAGATTTTTAACTTCAAACTATTTTTGACGCATGACGAATATATAGGTGGAGGATCCGCATTGCCCTAATCCTAGATGCAATGCAAGAGACCATAGTGAGTGTAAGATGCAAACAAATGCACACATGTAATTTGATAAACTCATGACGGCTAACCATTGTCTCTAATGCGATGCTCGTGAATGATTCAATCATGCAAGTATTTCCGACGTGTAATTAGTCAAACAATATTAATTTTAAAATCTTGTGTAGACATCACAATTGGCACAAATATTGCAATTTTTGTAAGCGGATAGTAAATGCAATTAAATTGAGATTGAACCAAAATTAAATATAAAGCGAATGTGTTACATGTTTACTGAAAGAGAGACAATCACATTAAAGTGAGCAAAATATTACCAACAATAATTAAGGTATTTGTACAATGCGAGAAAGGAAAACTAAATGTTAATATTCACCAAGAGATCGACAACAACGGTGGATGGTAGTGGGGTCCAGAGATGATTTGGGCTTGAGAAGGAATGAGGAGTGAGGGGACTCTCTATTAGGGGTTGGGTGGTGGTGGGTTGATGAGGGGTTTATGAAGGGTGTGGAGGATACAAGAGAGGGTCTAGTCAGTGTTGGTAGAGGATGCTAAGGGATGTGGAGTAGAGGATGGTGGCTAGCAGTGGTGGGAGGGGCTGAGAGGGGGCTAGCGACGGCTGCCACAGGGACTCGATGGTATGAATGACAAGGGGGAAGTGGAGAGGATGAGGCGTCGGTGACTGGTGGGACTGTCGGTTGAAGAATCGGATGCATCGGCGGCTGGTATGTCTCTCAACAGAAGAAACGACGACGTCGACAGGGTCTAGGTTCTCAGGTATTAGGACATGAGGGCGGCAGAGGCGGTGGTGACTCCCGATGTAGGCACCAGGAGAGGGAGGAGCCAATACCTTCAGTTGCAAGCTTCTCACTTGTAGGCATGACTGCAGGATTTCAGTTTTGAAGGTGCAATTCTCGATCCCTTTATCCGTGACCTCATGAAGATATAAGTTGGGAGAGTTTTAGGGCAAATGCCACCAACTGCTCAGATTGCCTGAAAGGGTCATCTACCCTAAATCTCCAAATGCAACTAAAAAAACAAAACAAATACATCAAAAAGTGTAGAAAAATAAGTTGAACGCTGTTACAATTTTCGATCGCACATATGGCGATTCAAATTTGTCGACTCCTCCAATGTCGCGCGAACGATCTTTATCATTTTTTGTCAAACTAGACTTCCTCGGATGTTTTTGCGCCAAAGGCCTCGTAATTAGTTCTCCAAATCTCATATTTTTTCTTGTGAGATCAAGCATATAGAGGAAACTAGAGTTTGAATTCTTAGAGTAAATATTTTTCATGTGCAAAGGTGTCTTTGGGATTTGTTTCAATGAATGAGTAAAGCAACTAATCCCATGAGAAACGTAGGGAAGACACCCAGACTTTTATTTTTTTAATTGTAGTTTGCATCCATGATAAAAGGGAAGAATCAAACAAATAAAATCAATTGGTCACTGTTATGCGGTATTGAAATGATTGGTACCTACAATAGAGGTCCAAGGGCGATATATATATTAAGTAGAGAACAACATACAAATAGTATATAAGAGATGAGATTAATGAGTCTAACACTCCCCCTCAAGTTGGGTTGTGGGAACTTCCCAACCTAACTTGTTACATATAAAGTTCATTCCGACTCTCGTAAATCCCTTGGTAAGAATATCTACAACCTGATCTCCGGTTTTCACATGACTTAGAGAAATAAGTCCTTCATACTTCTCCCTTACAAAGTGGCAGTCAACCTCTATGTGTTTTGTGCATACATGTAACACATGATTAGTAGCTATCTGTATCGCAACCTGATTATCACACCATAGAGGAGTGAGATCTTGGACAGGGTACCCGATTCCATCAATAATTTGTCTAACCCACATGACCTCAGCAACAGAGTGAGACATAGCCCGATATTCGCCTCAGCACTAGATCTAGCAGCCGTGGTTTATTTCTTGCTCTTCCAGGAGACGAGATTCCCACCAAAAGAGATAGTAAATCCCGTGGTTGACTTTCGGGTGGCTAAGCAGCCTGCCTAGTCAGAGTCACAGTATACCTCAATATTAGAATGACCTCAATTCTTGTATGATATCTCGAGACCAGGATCTTTCTTTATGTGCTTGACGATTCGGAGAACAGATTCTCATTGATAGATAGTTGGATCAGTCATGAACTGACTGACCTTACTTACAACACAAGCAATGTCAGGACGAATCATGGTAAGGTAGTTCAGTTTTCCAACTATTCTAAGATACTCTCTGGTGAATCAAACGGTTTGCTTTCAACATGAAGACCTTTTTCTCCTAGTTCACGAGGAGAATCCATAGGGCCACAGTTAGACATTCCATGGTCGGATATAAGATCGAGAGCATATTTGTGTTGACAAATAAAGAGGGAATCATCATAATTAGCAACTTCAATCCCTAGGAAGTACCGTAATGAGCCCAAATCCTTTGTCTGGAAGTTGGAGTGTAAGAATGTCTTGAGATTTGTTATCCCTTCAGAATTGCGCCTGTGATGACAATATCATCGACATAAACCACTGGAAGAACAGTACCAGCAGGAGATTTCTGATAAAAGAGAGAGAAGTCCTTTGTACTTTTGGTAAGCCCGAGTTGAGTAACCACAGATCGGAAACAAGCAAACCATGCTCGAGGGTATTGCTTTAATCCGTATAATGACTTCCGGAGATGACACACCTTGTTACACTCCCCCTTAGCAACGAACCCAGGTGGTTGTTCCATATACACCTCTTCATCTAAGGACCTATGAAGAAATGCATTCTTGATGTCCAACTGGTACAAGGTCCACTGGTGAGAGGCTGCAAGAGAGAGCAGGATGCGGATAGAGGACATCTTAGCAACGGGGGCAAATGTTTCATCATAATCCACGCCATAAGTTTGAGCATAGCCTTTGGCAACCAAGCGGGCCTTCAAGCGATCGAGGGAACCATCCGCATTAACTTTGATAGAATTGATCCATTTGCATCCAATAGCCCGCTTGCCAGTAGGTAAGGAGACCAAGTCCCATGTGTTGTTAAGTTGAAGAGCTGTCAATTCATCGTGCATATCAGTCACCCAGTCAGGATGAGCTTTGGCCTCCGCAACGGTAGAGGGGCGACGGTATTGAGCCAGAGTGGAGTGCAGGGCAGTATGAGAGGTTGACAATCCATGGTAAGAACTAACATATAATGAATTGTCCCGACAGGTCCGACTCCCTTTCCTGACTGCAATAGGGAGATCTGGGTTGACTGACATGAAAGCAGCAGGCACGCTAGCAGGTGCTTCCGTAGGAACAGTCGACATATCGGCGATGGGAGAGGTAGGCTGAGGTGGTGACACTAATGTATTATCAGAAGAGCGACGAGAGTAAACTTGCCCCCAAAAGGGACACAGAAGGTCAGTCGGAGAGAGGATTGCAGGTGCAGGGCGAGGAACCAAGATGTCATCAAGAGATGGGTCAGGACATGGTGATCCACTAGAAAGGTAAGAGTCCGATTCCAGGAAGACAACATCCGATGAGATAATGTATTTTGTGGAGATCTGGAGAATAACACCGATATCCTTTAGTAGTTCGAGAATAGCCACGAAAAATACATTTCAAAGAGCGAGGATCAAGTTTCGAGACAGAGGGACGAACATCTCTAACATAGCAAACACACCCAAAGACCCTCTCAAAGGTAGAAGGCGACCAACAAGATCTGGGTAAAGAGTGTGATAGGGTGTCTCCCTCTCGAGGATATGAGAGGGAAGATAAGTAATGAGGTGTAAGAACTGCATTACCCCAAAAGTGTTTGGGTACGTTCCTATGATGAAGAATGGCCCGGGTGACCTCAAGAGGGTGTCGATTTTTCCTCTCGGCAACACCATTTTGTTGGGGGGTATCAGGACAGCTGGTTTGATGAATGATACCTTTGTCAGCGAGAAAGTAGACATGGAATGAGATGGGTATTCCCGACCGGCCGACCATTATCAGTTCGAAGACACTTAAGACGAACAAAGAATTGAGTGAAGATTTCATTCCTTAGATTTTGAAAAAAAGACTGCAGCTCAGAATGATTTTTCATTAAGTACACCCAAGTCATCCGAGAAAAATCATCAATAAACGTAACATAATATTTGTGTCCTAACAACGTAGGGACAGGACACGGTTCCCAAATATCAGAATGAAGTAAATCAAAAGGTGCAGAAGCACGAACATCAAAACGAGGGACATAGCTAACTCTGTGGAGTTTTGCAAATAAACAATACTCACAGCTGAGATGGGAAACCTTCCCAAACTCAGGATACAAACGACGCATGACCTGCATAGACGGATGACCATGACGACGATGAAGATCCCAGAATTTGGTTGAGAGATGGGAGACTTCGTCCAGAACATAGACGCCACCACGCAGTTTTCCTCTACCAATAATATGACTCGTCGACTGTTCCTGAAAAATTCAACCAGAAGATGTGAAGGTAGCAGTACAATTTAAATCACGAGTAAGCTTACTAATGGACAATAAGTTGTAAGCAGATTGAGGGACATGAGCAACGGATGATAGAGTCATGTCAGGTGTCACATTGCAGCTACCAAACCCGACAATGGGCGTAGTTGATCCATTCGCAACTGTAATTGAAGACCCACTATGAGGTTTGTATGAGTGTAAGATACCTGAGGTACTAGTCAGGTGATCAGAAGCATCAAAATCTGCCAACCACTGGACGGAACGCTGAGAGGTGCAAACAGGCTGAATGGTTTGGATCACAACAACAGTATGATTCGGAGAGTCGGTCTGGAGAGCCTGCAAGCGACGATACTCATCCTCAGATATTTCAAAAGTTCTCGGATTCGGAGGTGTAGAAGTAGAGTCGGTCAAGTGCGCAGAGCGAGATGAAGGAGGAGGTTTGGAGGCCCAGTGTGGCTTCCCATGAACCACCCAACATGTATCCTTCGTGTGGCCCCGACGCCCGCAATGGGTACAATGTCTCGTGTCGATATCACGACTACGACCAGAGCGGCCCCCTCAACTAGTTCCTCTTCCACCCCGAGAAGCAAGAGCCATCGACTCTTCAGAGGAAATATGTAGAGCAGATGGAGTACATGCTGAACTGGCTTTAGTCAAACGATGGTACACACTAGCAGTTCGCAGGGCAGAAGGACTCGCTAGCATTTCAGTCTTCGTTGTCGAGAAGTTTGGATCAAGTCCATTTAGGAGCCAAAGAAGTGCAAGATGCTCACGTTGAGCCTGATGCTCTTCCCGAGTAGAGGGGATCTCCCAAAGGTCCAAGATTTCATCAGCAAGAACCTTCCATTCCGCGAAGTACTCGGTAACAGGGCGCGCCCCTTGTCTCAGCTCAGCTATCTTGGGGAAGAGTTCAGCAAGACGAGAGAAATTGTTCGTCTGAGAGAACATCATATGCAGAGTATCCCATAGTTCCTTAGTGTTGTTACAGTTCTTGCATATTTGCTGAACAGATGGATCCATGGAGCTCAGGAGAAGAGCAAAGATGCGGCAATCATCACTATACCAATTTCATACTATGTACTCCCCTCAGCATGAGTTGGGAGATGGGTAAGGTGGTGCATACGTCGGATACCCGATAGGGACATAGTAACCCTTTTTTTCCATAGTTGGAAGTTGGAGGTAAGGATAGTTGTAGCAAGCCTCGCATTAGGAGGAAAGGTATTGGTAGAATCCCCTGAGGGAACGGTCGTTTGAGTGGTGCTCGTAACTGAGGAACCCATGAGCAAGATCAGCGTTAAAGGAAGACGAGATGCTGGACGACATCAAAGATCAGTGGCATAGGGGAACCCGCAACATAGAGTCTCAGTCGAACCAAACTCTCGAACCCGTCCGGCCTGCATTCATGAAAGAAAAAACCAAAATCATGAAAGCACGGCGGCTGCGGGTCGACAACAGGATCATCGGGATCATCGGGAGAAGCCCAAAAATTTTCATCGATGGCAGACAGGAAGCATCATCTCTGAGGCACGCCTCCGTCCCAATCACCTCTGCGCGCCGATGTCGCAGGCGGCCGAGGGTCGACGAAGCCGCGACGAAGCGAGCGGGATCGACGAGACTGCGGCGAAGCGGGAGCGGCGACGAAGCGGCGAAGCGGGATCGGCGAGATTGCGAGCGTGATCGACGAAGCGGCGAAGCGGGATCAAGCCAGGATGCCCTAAACCGCCTCTGATACCATGTTACGCGGTATTGAAATTATTGGTACCTACAATAGAGGTCCAGGGGGGATATCTATACTAATAGTATAAGGGAAGCCATCGTCCGTAACTTTTGAGTTCACGATTTTGCCCTCCTGCCTCCGCATCCTGCCCCGTCTGCCTCGCGCCTGCCCCGTGCCGCCTCCTCCTCTGCTGCACGCCACGCACGGCGGAACGTGACAAAACCTGCCCCATGGAAGGTTCCTTGGTGCCGGAGAATCAATAGGTTCCTTGCTTTGATACCAAGGGGAACAACAGAGGTGCCGGAGAATCCACGGCGGCGGTGCAGGAGTAGTTTGCATCACGGCGGCGGCGACCACGGCGACGGCGCGCTCTCCGATAGCCGGCTTCCGTGGCCGAAATACTGCAGCAGTATTCTCAACACTATTTTAATCGATTGCAATGGTGCCGCCTGCTGCGGAAACCCCAAAGCCTAACCCTAACGAAATCTGGACGTTTGTCTCCCGTCGCCACCGCGGCAAAAACCCTCCAAACCACACCTCCCGCTCAAACTTCCAAAGCGCTTACTCCGTATGTAGACCTCCATCTCCGTGGACTCCGGCGGACTCCTCCCCCGATCCTGAAAGAGTATCCAAACTGCTCCGCCGGATGCAATCCTCTATCCGCCGATTTGATAATTCCCGATTCGGCCGCCGATTCCTCTCCCGGCTACGTGATCCCCAGATTCAGGAAAGATTTCATGAACTCACTGCCTCCTGCTCTCAGATCCAGATCGTCGCTTACGGAATAGGAAGCATCGAATCGTACGAGACACCCCGCCTGCAGCTTGCCTTGGCTCTCCGGCTGAAGGAAGCGCTGGGCGACACTGCCGCCGGACCAATAGAAGTGTTTGACCCTGTTTTATCGGCGGCGGAGTGCGCAGTACTGGTCTCTCTCGGCTGCACGGTTATTGCTAACGATGAGTGTGGCCGACGAGAAGCAACGGCCCCGGCGATCTTCTACATGCCGCACTGCGAGGCAGTGCTCTATGAAAACCTCCTCAACGCGAACTGGAAACCGGAAATGCTGAGGAGGATGGTTTTGCTTGGTAATAGCTTTGGGGCTTATGATCGGTCTGTAAGCGAGATGAGAGGTATCAACGGATCTGTGGATCTTGAGGTCCATTGTAGGCATTTGATTGGGATCAGGAGATATGTGCTGGAGGTGGAGATGGAGGAGAGGGACGATCGCCGGATTCTTAAGGAAGATGATGATGAATTTGAGTTTTACAAGGGTTTTCACGATATGAGCTGACATTTCTTCCAGCTTGACCGTGATACTGACTTGGATTGTCTCTGCAAATGAATCTGCAGGTAAATTTTTATTCTTAATTTGATTTTATGATTCATTGGTTCTTTATATTTCAATACATCTATATTTGCCTCTGATATCTTATTTTTTTCAGCTTTTTTTTCTTTCTAAAATGCTACAAGCTTATTGTTGTGTGCCATCATTTAGATATAACAAGATAGCATGTGCTGTAGTTGCTCATATATTGTCATAAACAAAAAGGAATAATTACCAAAATTTTCCCTAGAAGTTAGAATAATTACAGGTTGCACCCCTGTTGCTTTTGAAGTTACAAAAACCTCCCATGTAAGAGTGCATTTCATAACATCCACGCACAAAAATAACCCTAAACAAAAATGTAAGAGGGGGAAACCTGTAATTTAGCAAATTTAGATGAGAGGTCATGGTAAACTATGAAGCACGAATACTTCCCCGATGACAGCGTACCCATACCGGATACGTATCCGGTACCGGTACGTACCAGATACTCGACAGATACACCTATGTTGACACACTTGGACTTAGCACAGCATTATGCATATTGTGATAAGACTTTATTTTTTCTAGGGTAAACAAAAGTTGGCTCTATGCTTAAAAGCGTTGGTACATCCAATTAAGTTGTGTATCTGTAGTGAGTTTGTTTTCGGTATCCGTACGTTTTTGTTACAAGTACGTGGATAAACAATGAAGTTGATCTCTAACAATAAAGAAGAAGAAACAAAAGACTGATAAGTACTGGCATTCCGTTACTTTTTCTCAATTACTCACCTGCCTTTCACCTATATGATGAAATGTCACAATGTCATTAACCTTTCCGTGTTAATTTATTTGGTTTCATGTGTACCCATACGTACAACAACGAGACGCTACAACAGCTGGGACATCAAACACGGGCAAGAGCCACGCAGAGGAGGGCAAAGCACGTGCAAAGGCGGGCGAAGCCCGCCTGGATGCGGCCGAAGGCCGCCCGAGAGCATCGAGCACGGGCGTAGCCCGTGCGAAGATGCTCGTATATATATATATTAAGTAGAGAACAACATACAAATAGTATATAAGAGATGAGATTAATGAGTCTAACAGTCACAAAGAAATACCTCTTGCGTAAGACCCATATAAACACAGCTAATCATAGAATGTCCCAAAACTCTTAGTTAAGGAAATAAGAGAAATATTTAACCTTTCTTTAAAGGCACAATTGACAAATCAAGATAATAAATAAATATATTTGATAAACAGGAGAACTTATTGACCAAATATTTGGCTTCTTAAACTACAATGATCACCAAATAGGAATGGGTAGGTCCTTGTGTTACGCTTGAATGGTAAAGATAGAACTTAATTTCAACGATATAAATTCTTTTAAGAATCAAAAGATAATCATAGTTGCCTTATATTTTCATTAACCGCATCTTAAGTTGCTTAACTAATCAATCAATTCTTTATTGTCATCTTCAAATGAATTGTCTTGACATGTCTATCCTAAATCCGAAGCCCAATGCATGCTCATCAATCAAGTGAGTGATGACAATTATTGTTGTGAATATAATTTCGCATTGTAAAACTCATATAACTTGTGTTAGAACCTATTAAAGATATGTTTCATATCGAGAAACTCATGAATTTGTGCGTTTAATATATAGATCTTGGGCTCCTGCACCGATAACCAATTGGTATTGTTTTGGATGCTTTTGTTCTAACATAATATCATAGTAGGCTAGACTCGACAACATATCATTATGATGGTTTAAGTTGAATGTTGATAGATGCACGCTACTGTCAAACCGAACCTCGTAGATTAATACAATGCGGGATACAATATATTAAGCTTGCTCGATACCCAACTCTTGAGGGTAGGGTATCCCTAAGAGTCATCTCTCCTATGAGAGTCTAAACAAGATAAGGATTCAAGATGAATAAAATAACTCTCCTCCTCTCCCTTATATAAGCGAGAGTAGGCATACATGAAAATGACTGAATAGATTAATATGGAATGCGTGGCAGGCCTGAGGAGTCGTCTCCACATCAACACGCCACCTCCCAAAAATTGACTTTGTCCTTAAGGTTGAGGCCCATAGGGGTAATCTACGAGCGTCATAGGACCCAAGCCAGCAAGACGTCAGGATTGGCATCTTCAATGACAAGCAACAAACAAGTGTTCTTGTGGGCATTTGTGGGTAGACAAGTATGGTTGGCGGCAACGAAAATAAAGACCCTTTTGACAAAGCTCGAAGTATTGTTAGTTTGATAAACGCTGGGGTGGCAGGGGTACCATCAGGAAGTGGGTCGGACTATTTGATAGATGCACGCTATCGTCAAACTAAATCTCATATAGTAATACAATGCAAGATATAATATATCGTGATATGCTAGATACCTAGCTCTCAAGGCTAGGATTCCTCTAAGAGTCTTCTCTCCTATGAGAGCCTAAACATGACAAGGATTCGAGATGAAGAAAATAACTATTCTCCACTCTTTTATATAGGTTCAGGAGTGGATTTACATGAAATGATGAAAATGTCAGTAGGGCTACATGGATAGAGGAACACGTGGTAGTCTGGTAGATCTGGGGAGTCGTCTTCGTATCAGATTTTCAGATTCAAATATGGTATCAGAGCAAGCTAGACCCAACAATCTACTCTTATCAATTAAGAAAAAGTTTACGTATTCGAGGCCAAAGACTCTACTCGTGAGGGGTGTGTTGAGAATATATTCCCATATTGAAAAACTCATATTGCCTCATGCTCTTTATAGAGATCTTGAGCCCCTGTACTTGTAACCATTTGATTTTAAGACAAAATATATATTAATGCTTCCCTCACATGCTACTTTTTTATAGCTAGATGAACATGATCACCGTAGTCACAAAATACAAGGTGTATAATGGATTAGATATCTATTATTGATGAAAATTTTCAGGCATGGTGATGCATGACTGAATGCTCTTGATCAGTGATCCTCATCACATGGTCAGCACCCTATGAGATTCCCTATTTTTAGGTCTTCGGAACTGGATCCATATCTAGAACATCTTGAATCTATCAGAATTTGTATGTAAACCTTTTGCGTAATTTTGTATTTAAACTGAGAGGGAAAAATACTCTCAAAATAAAGTGGTGAAGCTTCTAAATCATTAGAACCTAATGATCCAACCCAAATCCCATTGCTTGTAGACAAAAGGGCGCAAGATCGATATTAAGCACACAAAACTACATGAGTTTTCCATGTAAAGTTTTATAAAATGAGAAGGTCGCAGGAACACTCAACCAATCAAGCGAAATAAACTAGTTAGCAATCAGAAGAACAAGAGCCAAAATTGTATTAACAATCTTCTTTGCAATACGAGGCATACATTGCGAGACATGATTTCACAATGCACCTGATGAAAATCACAAAAAATAGACAAGAACAAAACATGACAGACATAACTCTGTAACCGCAAAGCCGCCAATTCTCTTGCTACCCGCAAGGTCGCATGAACAGCTCAAGCCGCCAAACCGCTGAATTGCCTGACCGCACCTCTAGCTGCGCGAATTGCTTTATTGACTGCTGAAGAAAAAACCCTGTCCACACTTCTTGGTCGCCTGACCATAATATCGCCTAACTGCAGAAGCCACTGCGAACAGACTGAACTGGAACTGAGTTGCTAACTGTCCGCAACTCTTGGTCGTCTAACCGCCAAGGTTGCCTAACCGCAGAGTTGAATGAACAACTTATTCAAACTGCTAGTCAGCCCACCAGAAGGCGTACTGAATTTATCCAAGCTGAGAAAACTGACATGGAAGAAAACCGTTTAGTCGCCGAACCCGCGACCTGTTGTTATTCGCTGATTGCTATCCGCTTAACCACACTGCCTCCTCTGACTTCACCGTCAGAACCAGTTGTCTGGTTGCTTAGTTCTAGCCACATAATCTTGCAAACACAACAATAAACAAATCACTTCTCCTTGCCGCGCGATTACAAAAAACTTAATCCGTCGAGTTTAACTCAAACTTCAGTTCTTATAGTTCTCGTTATAAATGAACGAGGCCAGCACCCCTATTTATAGGTGGGCAAGCGGATACCGTCACCACCCAGGGGGGATAGGATAACCGCCAATGACGTGGCAGTTAGCAGCACCAGTCCACCCAACATGCAACTGCCAATACCAGCCCGCGTGCGGTAAACAACAACAATCTGCATAGCTATGCGGACAACAGATTTAGTCCGTACGGACTTAAGTGGTCAAACAAACAACCAAACGAACTAAAGTCTAGCCGCGCACACAGTTATCTGTCGGTTTTCGTGGTCTCTCAATTCAAACCACGCAGTCCGTGGTTAACTAAAAAACTAATCGCGTGGTTAACACCTCAGGGTTTCTGCTAAGTTAGACCGCAAGAATAAATATGACCAAGAACCAAGGCCATTCACCAAAGCCTATCCGCGCTAGTCGCGTAGTCTCTGCGGTCTGTGCGGTCTGCACCCTTCTGACCGCCCACTTCTAACTTCAACATTTTTAAACACTCCCCCTTGAAGTGAGAAGTGGAAGCCAGACCAAGAAATCCCCGTAACTGCACAAACAGTCTCTTCGACAGCGACTTCGTGAAGATGTCTAATACATTTTCCTGGCTCTGCACATATTCCACTATCAGAGATCCCTCCAACACCTTCTCCCGAATGAAGTGGTGCTCAATTTCGATGTGCTTTGTCCTCGCGCGACAAACTGGATTTGTAACCAGCTCGAGAACATTCTCGTTGTCACCGCGCAGCAGAGTAGGACCTCACACCTACTCATGAATGCCCTCCACCTATCTTTGCAGCCAAATGACTTCCTGAGCCGCCAAGGCTGACGTCTTGTATTTCCGCTTTAGTAGTGGAGACAAACACAAAATCTTGCTTCTTGCTGCACCACAAGATAGTTGTTGATCCGCACGTGAAGATGTATCCAGACGTCGACTTCCGATTGTCGGTATCTTCCCCATAGTATTCGTGAACTCGCGCAAGTTGAAGCTCGCGTCACTCTCATAAAAGAGACTCATATCTGAGGTGGAATTCACGTATTTCAAAATGCTCTTTGTTGTCACTAAATGAGGCTTTCGAGGCTCCTGCATATACCGACTTACTCGGCTCACAACATAAGCAATATCTGGCCTCGTAATTGTCAAGTATATCAAGCTCCCAACCAGAGCCCGGAAAACCAAGGGATCTGAAATAACCCTTCCCTCATCACGTCGAAGCTTTAGACCGACTTCTAGTGGAGCAGAACTGTTCTTCCCCTCCCTCATGCTAAATCGCTTCACGATCCACTCCGCATATCCTTTTTGGAAAACGAGCACACCGTTCTTCTTCCTCTCCACTTTCAGACCAAGGAAATGGTGGAGCTCACCAAGATCCTTCATCTCAAAACGGATATTCTAGCTCTGCCCTGAGCCTCGCTATCTTTTCCTATGAGTTCCCCGTGACGATCATGCCGTCAACGTACAACAGTATAATGACTCGAAGCTCCCTCATCTTCTTGATGAACATGCTTGAATCAGAATCAGAAGCAAAGTATACACAGAACTGAAGATATTTTGCTATCTTCCCGTACCACGCCTGAGGCGCCTGCTTCAAGCCATAAAGAGTCCTTCTTGAGCTTACAGACGTGTTCTGGATGATCTTTAGAAACATAATCAGGTGATTGAACCATGGAAGATATCTTATGTCAATCTTCCCTTAAAGAAATACGTTATTCACGTCGAGCTGCCAGATCTTCCAACATCGGCAAGCCGTCAAGGCAATCACCACTCAAACTAAAGTCATATTGACCACATGACTGAACGTCTCCTTATAATCTTCTCTGTACTGCTGAGAGAACCCCCAAGCTATAAGACAAGTCTTATACCGCTCGATACTGCCGTCTGCCTTCTTCTTGAGCTTATACACCTACTTGCAAGTAACATGAGTTATGTCATCGACTTTGGACACAAGATCTCAAGTTTTATTCTTTCTGTGGGCGGTCATCTCCTCATCCATGACATCTTTCCCGCTCCTTTACTCCAATGACGTTTTCATAGCATGACGACGCTCGCTCGTTCAGAGGGCCTGCAAAAAAACATAAGACAAAACTCATCATGCTGTCATCTCTGTACCGAGCTAGTGGTATAATGGTCCTCTTAGAGCTCCACAAGACCTGACCATGATCCACCACTTCAGCTACTCCTTCTGTATCAGCTCTCCTGTCGGGCACACTAGGAGCATCGCTCCCCCTGCTTCCAGAACTAGAAGCACCTGCCCCCGAGCTTGACATAACCGGAGCTCCTGGAGTCACAGACAGCACCACCAGAATATCACCAACAGCTTCTTCTCGCCTTCCATCCACCCTGCTCTCATGTAGTTCTACAGAGGAACTACCCTGGTACGATGTCAGCTCATCGAATATCATGTCCCTCGAGACTACAAATTTTCTTGTCTCAGGGTCTATGCACTTCCAGCTCCTTCTTCCTCTCATCGTAGCCAATGAAGACAAGCTTCCTTGTCATTGCATCCAACTTAGTTCTGAGAGCGTCTGAAACATGTACGTAGCAAGTGGATCCAAACACCCGAAGATGTGTCACGCTGAGCTTCTCCTTGAACATCATTTTATGCGGAGACTTTATGTTGTTGGGACTTAAGGGCATCTGGTTGATGACATAAGCTCCGCAGGCCATTCCCTCTGCCTAAAAAGCCCTGAGAATACCTTTAGCATGAAGCTAGCTTTTACAGGTATTAGCCAGATGACGGATCTTCCTCTCCGCCATCCCATTCTGTTGTGGAGTGTGATCACACGCCAGCTCCATTTTGATCTCGTGCTTCCTGCACAGGTTGACGAACTCATGAGAAGTAAACTATCCCCCATTGTCCGACCTCAGCTTCTTAACCCATAGTCTTAGCACACCTTCAACGAGTTCTTTAAACTCCACAAATTTCTGGAAGACCTCTAACTTCTCCTTCATGAAATACACTCAGGTATATCTGGTGAAGTCATTAACCAAGATCAAGCATGTATCTGCTTCCTTCCGAGACTGAGAATGACTGTTGGTCTCCATCAGATCACCGTGAATGCACTCCAGCGGTGCCTTGCACCTGGACAGGGACTTGTCCAAATGGGAGGCGATGTGTCTTCCCATACTGGCACCCTTCACAGACATGACCATCGCCCAAAGATAAAAGACTAGATAGACCTTTCATCAGGCTTCTTGCCGCCATAACCTTTAGCTTATCTATCCCAACATGTCTCAGCCTCTCGTGTCAGATAACTGCGCTATCATTAGCCCTCATCTTCGCAACATAGGAACTTGTCGATTGAACGAACAAGTCCTTTACCCGTCTTCCAACACGAGTTACGCCAGCCTTCACGGCTGACACGTTCCCGAGAAAACTTCACTTCTGTTGGACTAAACAGAACGTGATACTCATCATCCACAACATTGGTCACCGAGAACAAGTTCTTTTTCATCCCCGGCACGTGATACATACTCCTCAAAATGAGTGGCCCCTTATCACAACCTAAAGAAACCATTCCTTCTCGACTGTATGAGCAGTATTATCAACAGTAATGATAGCATTATTACCTGTATACGTCTGCAAAGAAGTGAACTTCGACCTGTCACCAGTGAGGTGATGACCACACCCTAAGTCCACGATCCAGTCCTCCTGGAAATTAATGGAAGCCAAAACATGAACAGACGTTGTCGTCATGTCAGCCATGAAGCAGTTCCCTCTTTCTTCTTTCTTCTTGGATTCAGCTCCTTCTCTTTCAGCAACGTGACCTGACTGAAGATTAACTTTGCAGTCTTTCCTGAAATGACCAAGCTTGTTACACTTGTAGCACCTGGGTCCTCCCTCCTTCCCTTCGTCCTGCTTAGGAGCCTTGCTCTTCTCCTATTGTGATGAAGTTGAAGGACCATCTTCTACAGATGAATTCTTTTTCTTGTCTCATCTCTTCTTTTTCCCGTAATAAAGAACCTCACTATCACCCCCTGAGATAGTACACCCAGCTATCTGTCTTGCCAAGTTCTCCTGAGAGGTCAACAAGTAATCCAGTTCCAGCAAAGACGGCTGATTAGTCCAGCCCTGCACCGAAGTAACAAAGGCAAAGTACTCCTTCCGCAGTCCACAGATAATGTGTCTCTTCAGTTTCGCCTCTGAGATACTCTCATCTAGCTCAAGCGCTAAAATCTCAACACATAGATTCTTCATCTTTAAGAAGAAGGATGAAATTGACAGATTGCCTTGATTTGCTCGCACTAACTCATTTTCTAGGAATTGTAGTCGAACTACATTCTTCTTGTTGAACAACACATCCAGGCTGTTCAAATCTCTACAGCTGACCTACATCCAATAATGTGGTCGAAAAACTCAGGTGAAATCACCCGCTTGAGAGTGAACTCAGCATTTGCATTTGTTCTCCTCCAAGCTCTCACCTCTTGAGCATTTGATCCAGTGGCAACCACCTTTTGCCTATCGTCTCCAACCACAATCTCCTAGAGGTCTTTGCCAAAAAGATAACTCTCCATGCACAACTTCCACTTCTTGTAGTTAGTCCGCGTCAGAAGCCCAATTACAAGACCTCTTGTGTAACCACCTTCCATTGCTAAATTTTTGGTTAACTTCCAAAGGTACTTAGCAAATCTCTGAGGCTGATCACTAATAAAACCTCTGTCATGTAAAATTTTATAAAATGGGAAGGTCGCAGGAACACTCAACTAACCAAACCAAATAAACAAGTAGAAATCAGAAGAACAAAAGCCGAAATTATATTAACGACATACAATGCGAGACATGATTTTGCAATACACCCGATGAAAACCATAAAAAATAGACAAAAACAAAACTGGTGGACAGAACTCTGTAACCGCAAAGCCGCCAATTCGCCTGCTATCCTCAAGGTCACGCGAACAGCTCAAGCCTCCAAACCGCTGAACTGCCAGACCACAACTATAGTTGTGCGAACTGCTTTATTGACTGCTGAAAAAAGAACCCTCCGCACTTCTTGGTCGCCTGACCATAAGATCGCCTAACCGCAGAAGCCGGTGAACAGACTGAACTGGAACTGAGCTACTAACTGTCCGCAACTCTTGATCGCCTAACCGCAGAGTTGAATGAATAATTTATTCAAATTGCTAGTCAGCCCTCCAGAGACGAACTGATTTATCCAACCTGAGAAAACTGTCAAGGAAGAAGACCGCCTAGTCGCCGAACCCGCGACTTACTGCTATCCGCCGATTGCTATCCGCTTAACCGCACTGCCTCCTCTGACTTCACCGTCAGAACCAGTTGTCTGGTTGCTCAGTGCTAGCCGCACAATCTGCAATCACAGTAATAAACAAATCAATTCTCCTTGTCGCGCGATTACAAAAAACTTAACCGCTGAGTTTAACTCAAGTTACAGTTCTTTCAGTTCCCATTATAAATGACGATGCCAGCACCCTTATTTATAGGAGGGCAAGAAGATACCGTCACCGCCCAGGGGGATAGGATAACCGCTAGTGACGTGGCAGTTAGTAGCACCAGTCCACCCAACATGCGGACTTCCAACACCGGACTGCGTGCGGTACAACAATCCGCACAGCTATGTGGACAACAGACTCAGCCTGCGTGGACTTAAGTGACCAAGCAGACAACCAAGCGAACTAAAGCCCAGCCGCGCACACAACGGTCTGCCAGTCTCCGCGGTCTCTTAATTCAGACCGCACAGTCCGTGGTTAGCTAAAAAACTAACCGTGCGGTTAACACCCCAGGGACTCTGCTAAGTTAGACAGCGAGAACAAATATGACCAAGAACCAGGGCATTCGCCAAAGCCTATCCGCGCAAGCCACGCGGTCCGTGTGGTCTGCACTCTTCTGACCGCCCACTTCCAACCTCAACATTTTCAACATTCCATTGTGGGGACTATAGACCAACATGCCCCCATGTATAGGGGTTTTAGTCTCTGGCATGTATAATTTTCTTTAATTGGGGGACGCGCGAATGAACCATTGGCACAATATAAGACTATAATCTCTAACTCAAATTAGACATAATTACAAGAGCTCTTTTTGCAAATTTTTGAACTATACAGAACCATAAGATAATTATCCAAATTATCTTTGAGCAACTGGGAGAACCTGCTTTCTTTTACCCTTCAAAAGCTCATACTACCTCAACTTCCAGACTTCACTAAGGGCCTCTATTTCAAATCATTACCATTTCTCTCTTTAGATAGAAAATTATTTCTAATTATGCATAATCTGTCAGTTATAATTTCTACTTGCAATCAACTATGATATCGTTGTACATAACTCTTGGTTATAAGCAGAAAAGCAAGCATTTTCGTTACGAACTTGAGAGGGCGCAAGAAGAACTTCCTATATATAAAAAGAAATCGGAGGATGCCGAAATTGCTAAAACCAAAGTACTGAAGGAGCTGGGCACTACCAGAAGACTCATAGAAGAGCTAAAGTTGAACCTAGAAAGAGCTCAAACCGAAGAGGCACAAGCAAAACAGGATGCCGAACTTGCCCTGCTCAGGGCGAAGGAGATGGAAGATGGAGTCACCGACGATGTCAGTGTTGCAGCCAAAACACAGCTCGAGGTTGCTAAAGCAAGGCATCAAGCAGCTGTTCTTGATCTAAAATCTGTGAAAGAAGAGTTATTTTCCCTTCAAGAACAATATTCTTCTTTAATTAGTGAAAGAGAACTCGCAATTAAAAGAGCGGGGGAGGCTGCCTCTGCTTCAAAGGAAATGGAGAAAGCGGTGGAGGACTTGACATTGGAGCTCATCTTCACAAAAGAATTGCTTGAATCTGCTCATGCTGCACATATTGAGGCAGAAGAGCATCGAATCGGTGCATCCCTGGCGAAGGATCAAGATTGTCGTGATTGGGAGAAGGAAGTGAAACAAGCTGAAGCAGAGCTGCGTATGCTCGAAGAACAGCTTTCACAAGCAAAGAATCTCGAGGAAAGTTTAAAAAACGCATCCACTGTGTTGTCCGACCTCGAAAAGGAGCGGGCTTTATACATGGAATCCAAGTTGAAGGAACAACTTGAATTTTTGGAAGAGAAGGTTCCGAAAGATGATGCGTATGAATCGAAAAAATTTCAATCTGCTTTAGCTTCCAAAAGAAAGGAGCTTGAGGAGGTAAAGATTAACATGGAGAAGGCGAAAAATGAAGTCAGCATACTAAGAGTTGCTGAGTCGGCTCTCAAGTCTGAGCTCGAGCGGGAAAATGCCGGCCTTGCCTCCATGAGACAGAGGGAAGGGATGGCATCGGTAGCTGTTTTGTCGCTCGAAGCGGAGATTGAGCGGATAAAGAAAGAAATACAGCAAGTGATGGAAAAGGAGATGGAAGCGCGCAAGAAGATGGTAGAGCTTCCAAAATTGCTTCAACAGAAAGCTGTGGAAGCTGACCGGTTCAAATCTTCGGCAAGAGTGGCGCGAGAAGAGCTGAGGAAGGTCAGTGAAGAAGCAGAACAAGCTAAATCTACTTTGAGCACCACAGAGATCAGATTGCAAGCAAGTTTAAAGGAAATTGAGGCTGCGAGAGCATCAGAAATGCTTGCACTTACAGCTGTCAACGCTCTAAAGGAGAGCGAGGAGGCTGCTGCCATGGGAGAGTCCCCTCGAGGGGTAACACTTCCTCTGGAGGAGTACTATAGTCTGAGCAAGAGGGTCCATGAGGCCGAGGAGTTTGCCAATGAGAGAATCACTGCTGCCATAGCACAAATTCAGCTGGCCAAGGAATCCGAGTCAAAGAGTTTACTGAAATTGGAAGAAGTGTACTGGGAGCTGAATCGAAGAAAGGAAGCGCTGAAGGTTGCGACCGAAAAGGCTGAGAGATCAAAGGAAGGAAAGCTTGGGGTTGAACAGGGGCTGAGACAGTGGAGAGCTGAGCACGAACAGCGGAGGAAGGTGGGTGAAGGAGGCGGCTATACTGCTACAAATCCTCCAAAAACTCCGTCGAAAACCAGTGAAGAGTCTGTTATCATCGCAGCCGATGTTATTCATCCTTCTCCGGGGCCATTGCTATATGCTTCTGGAAACAAAAAGGAGCATGCGATACCAGAGTTCAAGCCAAGGAAGAAGTCCTTCCCTAGGATAGTTATGTTCTTGGTGAGAAGAAGGTCAAAATCACGGAGTAGTTGAATCACTTGCTGCAAAGTTTTTGTTTTCTGTTTTTGTTTTTTGTTTTTTTGTTTTGTATTCATATTATGTTTAGAGCATCATGTTGTTGTATATGTACTGAAGAGGAATATATTTGTGAGGACCAGCAATACAAATTTGTGAAAGGGATTTGCTTGAATAATTTTGTCAAGCCATAGTAGATACAAAACTTTTTATGGTTGATGAATTAATGCGGCTTGTATAATTTTGTGCACAGTTTATGTAATTTGTTTCTAAGTGTTGTCAAAAAGTCGGTGCCTTTGCCCTTCAGAATGACCAAATAAAATGCAATCTTACTCCAACTGAAATGAATGTTATGGCTAGCTTATGAGGTTTGCCTTAATCTGCTTGTTATTTTTGTGGATGCTAATGCTGAATGGTATAATAATTGAGGCTCCGTTTGGGGGAACTTATTTTCACCGGTCAAGCGATTACAACCGTATGAATCGGACCTTAATTATGGTATGATTCATGCGGTAGTAACCGCTTGACCGGTGAAAATAAGTCCCCCCAAACGGAGCCCGAGTCTGACATGCCAGCTTATCTTTGGGTTTCGGGGAGCAGTAAACACGGTGTCGCATTTTTCGTCTTTTTGGCCATCTTAAGCTCATATTTGTCCATCTTGTTATCTTTTTGTTTGCAGCTGATCACCATTTAGCTTTTGGTTGCCCTGTGATCTTTTTTAACCACTTTTTGCCCCTGCCATCATTTTTTGTTACTCATATGACCACTTTGGGTTCATCTATGACCAATTTTTGGTTGTTTTATGGATTTTGTTATTATCCTACGACCATCTATGCCCGCTGGATACAGAGTTATGTCTCAAACAACATATAATTTCTTGTCCCTCTTTGACTGCAGCTCCAGGAGGACATAGCCTGATCATTTGATTTTAACTTTATTGATAAGCTAAAAAGAATTTAGCCATTGTAAGAGTTTGGAGTCTAAGGGTTTGTTTGGCGAGACGTTTTTGCTCCGCTGAGTTTGGACAAAAAACGCACCGTCATGTAATGATGTAATATGTGTTCAGCATGACAACGGTAATGACTGCAGCCAAGAAAAAAAAACAAATTTTGAACATAAAAGTGAATTAAGTTCTTTAGGCGAGGTTCTTTGAGAATTACTTTTACTAAATTTCTAAACCACTTATTATTTAGTGTTAAATGGATATTCTTTGAAAAGTTTTCCTTTATAAACCCCTTATTATTTAGCATAACTTTTGAGCTTTGAATCGCCCTGCGTCCTCTTCTTCCCCGAGTCGTCCTCTGAAGTGGCCAAAAGCATTAAAAAAGTGTATATGTAGTGATTTGGCGCAGCAGAGCATGGCAAAATGAGATCTTTCATTAACATGATTCCTCTCCGTTAATTCTCACTTCACGTTTTTTTTGCCTCTTTTTGGTATGGACCTGCTTGTGCTCAAATTTTTATGGTTTGAGTCCATATCTTTTGCTTGCGATTTGTGTTAATCATACCAAAATTTTTCATCCTCATGTACTTATGCTCTGCTTGTTCTCTGCACTGCTCCACAAAACTCATGAAGCCCTAAATCAACACTTTTGCTCATTTAAATTTTGATTTAATTAGTTTTTATTTATTTTTATTCTACCTAGAATTTTGTTCGTATGAGTTTTATTTTGGACTAACAATACGAGAATAAAAATGGGCCAATAGCTTAGCTAATAGTAATCTCTTCTTCTTTTACAAAGCAAAAGCAATAGAAGTTTAGTGCGAATTTCCTTTCCAAATCTTATTTGTGTGTACTTATACTGATGAGGCTGCACGCAAAAGCACGAAAAAATAGATGAGGCTGCACGCATCAAGGTTCGAGCACAGGCTCTATGCAAGTTCACTGACATGTTGTTAAAGTGTCCTAAGACACATGAGAGTATTGGTTTTGTCCAGTAATAGTTGAGCGAAAGTATAAATACTATGTGATTGAGCTTCATTCAAAGACAGGCTGTGTTTGGGGGGATTTATTTTCTTCGGTCAAGCGGTTACGACCGCATGAACCGGACCTTAATTATGGTCCGGTTCATGCGGTCGTAACCGCTTGACCGGTGAAAATAAGTCCTCCCAAACGAAATCTTAAACTTTAGTCCAATGTTGTTTCAAGTTACCCTAAATGATTAATTTTTCCAATAATTATTCCTCTCCATGTCCATTTTTTATGTGAAATCGATCAATAATTTAGGCTCATTTTGGCACGGTGTTTTTGCTCCGGTGAGTTTGGACAAAAACGTCACCATCATAGAATATATGTTTGTCGTGACAACGGTTATGACTTTAATGAACAAAAAGTGAAGTTAGTTCCTTCGGTGAAGTCCGGTGTTCATGAACGACAATTCATAATCACAACGTTCACGACCTCCAATGTTGCGTCAACCGAAAGCTTAATCGGAGTCCTTTTTACTTACCCTAGAGATATTCTTGAGGTGATCCATGGTTTTGCTTTTTCTGCAATGAGCATAAAAGTATTGCTTTGCACACACACATGTTTGGTATCTCTCCTAGGTGATAAAATGGTAAGAGTATCCTCTTTTCATTAGCTTTCATATCATGTATATATATATATATATATATATATAATATATATATATATATATATATATATATATATATATATATATTTAATGGAACTTTTTACTTGAAAAAATTAAGGCTTTATTTGTTTGGGCGGTAGCGGGAGCAGCCGACTGGTAGATCTGTGGTTTTCGAACTGAAGGAGCTAAGCTTGGGATCGAAACGGAGGGAAAATCCCCGTTCGTCATGGCGCTGCGAGTCCCTATGGAGCAAAATGCCGACGGAGGCCGTTTGGTTACCCGCCGTCCGGCGGCGTTTGCTCCAAACGGTGGGAGGGAAAGCGGAACCAAATGAACCCTAAATAAATTAAATAAAATAAAGTAATTTTGATGAAAGGATCAATAGTTTTTTTTAGAAATTTCATGTTTTTTAGTGATTTAAATTTGAGTTTTAATCATACGGATAATCTGTTAAATATTTTATTCATTTTTTTATTTAGTAGGAAAAACAAAATTCTATTTCAAAAAAAATTCTTTCTCGTGGTTTTGAAAATCGGACCCGGTCATAGAACTGGTAGAGGGAGAAGTTCAAGCTTTAACCGGTTCAACCGGTTTAACCGGCGTCGAACTGTTATATCTTATCTTATATATATAAATCATACATATCTTGAGGCACACTATACTTTAAGTTTTGACCATTAAATTTCATCAAATAAATCATATCCTTACATGAGAGAGAGAGAGGAAGAGGAGAGAGGGGAAGAAGGGAGAGAGAATAAGAGAGAGATGGCGGAAGGGAGGGGGAATGGGGCGAAGAGAGAGGGGGAGGAGAGAGAGAGAGACTAGGAAGAGTGAGAGCGAGAAATTAATGTTTTTACGTCAAAACGTAAATTTTTTTTATAAAATAAAAATTTTAATATCGATTTATATTTTTTACAGTCATTTTGAGTACTCATATGTATATATTGCGGTAGCTGCCCGCTTTGATGCGGCCGCAGTCCGCAACGATGCATCGAGCACGGGAGAAATCATGCGGAGGCGGGCGAAGCCCGCCTAGATGCGGTCAAAGGCCGACCGAGAGCATCGAGCACGGACGTAGCCCGTGCGAAAATGCTCGTGTATATATATATATATATATATATATATATATATATATATATTATATATATATATATATATATATATATATATATATATATATATATATATATATATATATATATATATATATATATATATATATATATAATTAGAAAATAAAAATAATTAATATTATATTAAATGTCTGCATTGTGATATTGGATCTGGTCGTGAATTTGATATCTTTAATTCTATTATTAATCTTCATAAATTTTAGTTTGTACTCACAAAAATAATTGAAAAATAAATAAAAATGAGAAAATTTGACCACTTTTTAATGCATACATGAGTGAATATTACTTTATTTCATATTTATATTATTATGTATATGTATATAATAAATTATAGTAAAAAACAACAAAAACTGAAAGGCTTGGCGGTTAAGTTATTTGACTAATCTGTAAATGGTTTGGGTTTGAATCTAGCAGCATCACATTTTGACGGATATTTAATTGTCGGCTCCTTGGCCCGCCTGGTTCCGTAAACCTGGCTCTGGTTCCCGGCTCACCGTTCCGCCCTCCCAATTTTCTGGTTCTTGGGCGGTCCGCTGCTGCACCTGGTTTTTAACCTTGACCGGACCGGCCGATGGTCCGGTCCACGATCCGACCGGTTAAACCGGCCGGTCCGGTCCGTTTTTTTAAATCTCACCCAAAGTGTATTAATTATAAACTTATCTTATATTAATTATATTTTTCAATTTAAGAAGACCTTACAAAAAACAATACTAGCAATGTATAGTAATGCATTAAATAATTATTTTGCATGAGTGATGGGTGAACGTTTGTGAACGTCGAACCTCACCCAAAGTGTTAAATTGCTCGAAGCATTGCGGGTGGTGGTTAAAGTGGAATCGCCTCCCTGTTGCCTTTGACTGGGGTTATATAGGCAAACCCTATGGCTAAAGCTAGCGGGTATCGAAAATCCCGATATTCGAACCAAACTCGTTAGGCCTCCGAGCCCGTTATATATCCAAATATACATTAACACAGAACTTTATCCGCTTTTGTGTTCAAAACTAGTTTTCTTAATTGTCTATCAAATAAAATGCAAAAGAATAAAGATCACATTCACACTCCTAAAGGATGCTGACACCTTCATTTTTTATGCGATTTGTTATAAGCAGGTAAATATTTGGCTATTTACAAATCAAATTTGGCTTTTCGCAGATCAAATTCGACTAATTGCATACAAAAAATTATTTATCCATGAGGTTGTTACCTGCCTTCGTCACTCACAGAAATTACATTACAATCTCTTCTAGGGCAGACTTGATCCTTACCATTCACTAAAATACATGACTTAGGATCCATTTGGGGGGACTTATTTTCTTCGGTTAAGCGGTTTCGACGTCATGAGTCAGATCATAATTAAGGTCCGGTTCATGCGGTCGTAACCGGTTAACCGGTGAAAATAAGTCCTCCCAAACGAAGCCTTAGTTCATTTTTGAAGATTTGATCCATACCAATCTAGGGCTGATCGGTACCCTCCCCGCCTCTTCGACTCCGAGTACCAACCTCAGGGCTCAACGATCACGAGTAACATTTTATGTACTATTATATTTAACAAATTTTTTTTTGGACAAACTCATTTGTAAACTCTTGGATCCACCACTCCAATAGTCTCCACGTGGGCAAAATTAGTAGTATTTTTCTTAAAAGATTGACACAATAACTTCACTTAAATAGTTTAGAAGAAACCCGACTGTTAACCGCAACATGTTATTGGCTAGTCGAACCCTAAAATCTCATAACTTTTTGCGCTTTTTCAAAATACGTCTTATACATGCAATTTTAGGGAAAGTGCTCAACACGAAAGTTGTAGATCTCGATGAGATTTACAACTTTCGTGTTGAGCACTTTTCCTAAAAATGCATGTACAGGACGTACTTTGGAAATATGCTCATATTTTGCGTCTTTCAGAAATACGCCTTGTACATGCAATTTCAGAAAGTGTTCAACACGAATGTTGTAGATCTCGTCGAGATCTACAACTTTAGTGTTGAACACTTTTCCTGAAATTGAATGTACAAGATATATTTCGAAAAGGCACGAAAAATTAAAAGATTTTGAAGTACGACTAGCTAATAACGAATTGCGGTTAACAATCACCTAGATTAAACTTCACTTTAATAGTCTAGAAGATACAATAGATTAAACTTCGCTTTAATAGTCTAGAAATACAATAAGATTGAACTTCACTTTAATAGTCTAGAAGATAGAATAGATCAAGACTTCCTTTGGTTCGGCATTTCGCCGCATCTGTTTGGAGCAAATGCTGTCGGACGACGGGTAAACAAACGGTCGCCGACGGCGTTTGCTCCGTTTGCACCCAGAAAACGGTCACGTTCGCTCCGTTTCGACCCCCACCACTCCCCTTCTGATTCCAAAATGACATTTTGATCCACTCGATAGACCCGTCACCGCCGAACCAAATATAGCCTAAGGCTTTGTTTGACACGATGATGGCTGTCGTAAACACATGGGTTAAACCGTCATCTGTTAAGGATCATCTGACAAACATCATCAATTTCAACATAAAAGCCGATAGAATTCTTTAGGCGGGCGTTGACGAATAACAATTTAACCTCATGCTCATGACCATTACCACCGTGCCAAACGGAGCCTAAACTTCACTTCAAGCTAAGCAAAGAGTATTTTTACTTAAATCCCACCCACAATATTTTTTCTTAATTTAGAACGACATTAGCCATTAGTATCGTTCCACGTGTATGATCACAGCCCGACGATCTCTTTCCCATTTTGGTGGTCCCCGACCCCTCGTCTCTTTCAAGTCACAGCTCCAATCTGTATTTCCTGAATAGGCCCGAACCCGAAGAGCTGCCGTCGCCGCCTCGCCGGCTCCGGGCCTCCGCCTCTGGGTTCTCCCCTTGATCCTCCGCCGTCCGCAAATGAGCAATGCCTTCGTCCTTCGCTGCCGCTTCTCCTCGTCACCTCATCATCCCACTCCTTTGCTTCCTCTCCGCGATCCCTTCCTCCGCTGTTGCTGCCGCACCTCCTCGTGGTAAGCCCACCGCCTAACGACGGTCTTCTGTAATCCATCTTATGATTGTTTTGAAAGATTATGATCTATTATGATCGGCATTGATATTCGTTTGCGTAAACGAATCGGGTTTTGACGGGAATCTGTTCAGATTTATGTATGCTGTTTAGATAAGGTTGCAAGTTCATCCATGATGAGAGGATCGTTAGAAGCTCGGGAAAACTGATTTTGGATTTAATTATGTTTAAAAACCCCAAATAAATTTATATAGTATTCTTAAAGGAGAAATTTAATTTCCAGATGATGAGAGATGACAAAACCGAAGTGTAAGGTCGTGGTTCTCTGTTCCTCTACCGTGTAAGGGCTGGTTTGTTCTTCAATATTCTGTCATTATGCTTTAATTGGACTGCCATGTTTGTTTTTTAGGGTTTAGGTGAAATTCTCATGTACAAAAATCAACGGCTGTGATGTTGATCTTTGGGAAGTTAATCTAACGGACACTAGTGCTCTTCTAACATGATATTATTTTGTGTTAGCCACTACTCCGGCGAGCACACAACGCCTTCCTCTTCGATCCAGCGTGTACAGCTCATTAGACATTTGACCTCTGCTCACAAATGAAGAAGACGAAGATGTGATTAAGCAATCATGATCCTTAGAGTTAAGAGATTAAACTGAGAGTCAAGAACATGAAGGAGGAGCGTGCTGCGGGAGCCATGGAGACCACACAGAGACCCAGGAGGAGCGCGCATGATTGGGGTTTGGTGCAGAAGAGTAGAACAGGGAGACATCACAGTATCAGGAGGCTGTGTGGATTTAAGAATCATAGAGCACACATCGGAGAGACAAAATAGTGGGGGAGGAGAGGATGGTGGCTCGGACGCTGTGAAGATGAGCGGGGATAGCCGGGCCATCATGAGAGCTATTCCCACTACATCCCTCTGTGCGCGTTGAACAACAAAATCCAAAGAGGGAGGCTAGTGCTGAAGTTAGGCCTCAACGAGGGTCTTGGACATGGCCACAAAGGAGGTCAGGTCACCTGCCACACTTGGGTCAACTGTCTAAATCCCAGTAAAGATATCGTAGAGATGTTGGAAACTTTCCTGCCCAGAGTAAAGATAATGAATCTCATCCCACATGGCTTTGGCAGTCTCGTGGTATATGGCCATACGATGTGACTCAAGCTCCATAGAATTAGTCAATTAGGAGCCATGACTGAACCCGACCATCATCACAGAGCCACTGCTCCGTAGATTCAGCGGGTGGAGCACGGGTAACATGATTAAGCAGCCTTTTGGTTTGAAGGACATGGTGCACCGAGTGCAACCATTCCATATAATTTCGAAACTCATTGAGGGAGATAGTGGTAATCCTCAGTTCATCATGTATATCAAGATGAGGAGCCAGAGCAAGAGCGGGAAGAGACGAAAGAGAAGAACCTATAGACGTGCCCATGACAATCGATAGACATCGCGAGAACACACAGAAGAAACTGCAATAGCAGGAGAATAACAAGGGGTCTCAGAAAAGGAGCTATGTGCAGACGGTGTATGCTGTCTTAGTAGAGGAGTTGCGAACAGATGGTGCTGCGAACACGCTATCTCAGCAGGCGGAGGAGGGCGCACATGTTGGGTTTTGTGGTCGCAAGAGGCAAGCTGTGAGGTCGCCGAGCTAAGCAGTTGTTGCGTCTAGAAGAAAAAAAAACATAAGGAAAAGACCCTGCACAGTCACAGTGGACGCGATAGGACCAGAGGAAGCTGTGGTCACGACAGTGGAGCAGCGAGCTCAGAACTATGACAGGACCTACGCAAAGAGAAGGCAGTCTCTGAGTTTGTTGGAACGACGGTCTCTGTTGGCGTGGGATCTGAGTTTGCCAGGCAGGTCATGGTCACAACAAGACGGGTGTGCTTTGCGATCACGAGATAGAGGAGGAAGACACCCATAAGTCCAAACCGGTCCTAGAAATGGCAGACAAGAGGCAAATAAAGATTGGCCAGAAGACCAGGCAGGTGGGGAATAACCGCGAGTTTGCACGGTTATAGAAATTGGTGTCTGCAATAGGGGTGCAAACGAGTCGAGCTCGAGTCGAGCTTGGAAAAAATTCCAAGCTCGAGCTCGAGCTTTTCATTTCGAGCTCGAGCTCGAGCTCGAGCTCGACGAGCTCATTTTTCTCAGCTCGAGCTCGAGCTCAAGGCCAATTTTTCGAGCTCGAGCTCGAGCTGCTCGCGAGCTTTTTAGCTCATGAGCTTTATTTTCTTTTTTTTTATTTTTTTTTTTATTTTTTTTTAAAAATGTATAAATAAAAAGCTCGCGAGCCGGCTCGCGAGCTCATGAACAACATTAGATGAGCTCGAGCTCGAGCTCCACAGGCTCGAGCTCGAGTCGAGCTTTTTTCGAGCCGGCTCATCGAGCTTTCGAGCCGGCTCAACTCAACTTGCATCCCTAGTCTGCAGCAGCACACCGGGCAGTTACAAAGTGGAGGCCACCATACAGTCCCTGACACAAGAATGTAACAATCCATGAGAGCAGGGGCTCAATCAGGAGAAATTCGAGTTGATAGGATCAGAGGATTCTGAGACCATGTAGAAAAACACAATAATTGAAAGGAAAATATTTAATATTTCTCATTAAAGAGTTTCTTTATAACAAGTTCAAGTGTATGCACACACGCATTTTAAGATGTGAGATTAATCTCTAAATCGAAATGAGGGATCCTCCAATGGGTCATTGGATAGGTCATTGTACAGATTGTTTCATCAAAAAGAAATGTGACTCTTTATGCTTGATATATGAAATTTGGTGCCAATGAAAGCCTTCTTGGATTTCTCTTTTATCTCTTTCTCACATATCTTGTCCTTACGCGGTTACGCCACCCCCTCAAGACCCAAGCAGTATCATTGGTTTGGTGTGCTCCCTTTTGACTGTAATCCTTGCTTGAAAATGAATTAGGATTTATAGTCATATCCAAAACTTATGAATGCAAACAATTCAAATGTAGTAAATATAAAAAAGTGCTTCTGTGGCAACTTAAATTGATTTTATTGTGTTATACTTTTGGAATGGTGAGAAAGTATCTTTGTACCTTTGTATAAAAAATAAAGGGGATATACAAAATTGTGTTAATTACAGAGAAATTAAATTGATGAATCATACCATGAAACTATGAGAACGATTAATAGAAAAAAGATTAAGACAAGTGACTAACATCTCGGAGAATCAATTTGGATTCATGCCAGGGAGGTCGACCATGGAAGCTATACATCTCTTGAGGAGACTCATTAACAACTATCGAGAAAACAAACAAAATTTGCATATGTTGTTTATTGATCTTGAGAAGGCTTATGATAGAGTTCCAAGAGAGATCTTATGGAGAATCTTAGAAAAGAAAGGTACAAATATATCATATATTGACACAATCAAAGATATGTATACAAATTCAGTGACAATGGTGAGCACATCTGGAGGATTAACACGGGAATTCCCTATCACTGTTGGCTTGTGTACAACCCCATATTCGCTGAGTCAGACCAGGAGGCACAATGGTCACAATTAGGTTAGCCGAAGGAGTTCCCGCCCTAAAGAAGATCTCGCCCAAGTGGGCGGGAACGATCACGCCAGATCGTCGATCCAAGATCGGCGAGCGCAACCGAATCGTCGAACGGAGAACAGCGGGCCAAGATCGTCGAGCGCGGCCGGCGCGGGAACGTTTGCGCTTGCGCCAGGCTCCAATCTCAAAGGGCTCTCGCCTGTAAACAGGCGAGAGCGTTCCCGCCAGGCCCTGGACGGGAGGACCTCGGCACAGCTCTCGCCGAGTGGGGCCCAAGGCCTAGGGTTAAATGACCAGGTCACCCTCAGGTAAATTTACCCCATGTGCCCTCAGAAAAACAGCGGGATTCGGCTATTGGCAGACCAACTAGGGGCTTTTCAGTAATTTCAGGTCAGCACGATGCTATAAATAGACCCATAAGGACTCTTTAGAAGGCAAGCTATCATTATCTCTCAAATTCCAGTACTTTCTGAGGAGCTTCTAGCCCAGCTTTGGCTTTGGAGGGGAAGCTCTCAGATATCTTCCGAGTGTGAGGTGGGACCTCCCTGCTGAGGCTATTGGGTCAGTCTTAGGTACTTTGAATCCAGTCGAGGGTTGAGACTTGAGGGAAGTAGGTTTTGGCTGCACCCCTTTTTCTTCGAACTCCAGTTGAGGTCATATTTGACTTCAACAGTTCTGGTGCGGTGAGCGTGGAAGGCAGCTGATACAAGAAAGCCTTAAGTTTTGTCCCATGGCTGGAGGTGAAGGTGAAGGGTCAGGTTCTGGAGGCTCCCCCACCCGGGGAGAGGAAGCGACGAAGAGGATGCTGGATGAGTTCAGGCGAGAGGTTCTGCAGACGATCAGTTTGGCCGTCTCGGCGAGAGGCGAGTGGGCCACCCCTCAGGTCCCGATAGAAGAGGTTCCGCTCTTGGGCGAGAACGCCCCGGGACAGCGCCCGGGAAAGGAGGTCCCGGGGGAGGCCGGCGAAAGAGACGTGGCAGCGCGGGAACTCTTCCCAGGCCAGAGCCAGCGCCCGGGCAAGGAGGCGCTGACAGATCTGGGCGAGAAGGAAGCGGCAGTGCGGGAGCTCTTCCCGGGGCACGGTCTCGCGGATCGGGCCAGTCAGCCGAGGCGGCGGGATGTACCATCTCGCCAGGCTGGAGGCGAGAGCCCATTTAGCGAGCTCATCATCTCAGCTCCGGTGCCGGAGGGGTTCCGGGAGCCTGACATGTCCTACTACGCGGGGAAGGATGACCCCGTGTAGCACGTACAGTGGTTTGAGGACGTTGTATCTATAAGTCAGATGACGGATGCCTTCAAGTGCCGGCTGTTTGCCATCACGTTGAAGGAGAAGGCTCGGGACTGGTTCCACCAGTTGCCAGCAAGATCAATCTACTGTTTTGAAGATTTGCGGAGAAGTTTCCTGTTGAGGTTCTCAACCTCGAAGAAGCGGAAGAAGGAAGCGGAGTGTCTGTTTGCGATGAGGCAGAAGCCGGATGAGACGCTGGGTCACTATGTCGACCGTTTTCAGGAAGAGATCCTCCTGGTCCAGGAGGTCCCAGGGTACGCACTGATGCTGGCCTTCACCCTGGGGCTGAGACCGGGATTCTTTAGCATGGAATTGAAGAGAGTCCCTCCCCTCTCCTTTGAGGAGCTCATGGAGAGGGCTGCAAAGGAGATTGACTTCGAGAGAGCAAACCCAGCATTCGCCAAGAAGTTGGCCAGGCTGGCGGAGGACGACGTGAAGGAACCAACAACAGGAAGACAGAAGGAGCCGAGGGAACAGAGGGAGCAAAGGGAGGAAAGGAGAAGGGAAGAGCCCCGAATATTTGGGCAGCAGCAATGATGGGGGGCCCGGGAGCCGAACAACCGGTTAGGTTGGAGGCCCCAGGAGGGTCGCCCCCAGGGCCCAGGAGAAGGCTACCATGGGAGAGATAACCTGAGGGAACCCCGGAGGTTCGACCGACCGGCATGGAGGCAGGAGCCGAGGGGTCGTCCCCCACCACCGCAGGAGGCTATGGAAGTGGGAAGAGGAAGAGGAGCTGGGAGAGGAGCTCGAGGAGGAGGGAGAAGAGGGAGAGGAGAGGGAAGAAGGGGCGGGGAGGCGTTGCTCTTTTGTGACTTCCACCAGGAGGAAGGTCACGCAACGGCCACCTGCCCGGAGTTCTTAGAGTTAAGAGAAGCAAGAGGAGCAGGGAGGCAGGATCCACCGGTAAGGATAGTGGAGGTGCAGCAGGGCGAGGTGGAAGATAGGTGCGAAGATCGGGTAGATGTAGGGACCCGGGGGGGGGGGGGGAATCGGGGTGATTCACGGAGGAGTGGGGATTGAGGCAACCCGCAAGGGGAGCCTGCAAACCATGTACCGAAGGGGGGTGACCTCTACCTCCCAGGTTCCCCTACCAGAAGAAAAGATCACTTTCTCATCAGCAGACATGCCAGACTATGAGGATCCATTCTGTGACGCTCTGGTGATCCAGACGGCGGTGGAAAATTATACGGTCTCGAGGATACTGGTAGATAACGGGAGCTCGGTAAATGTCATCTTCAAGAAGGCCTTTGATGAGATGAGGGTTGAAGGGAAGAGGGTCTTGACTTCGGATGGACCTCTGTTCGGGTTCTCCGGAGAAAGGAAGGAGGTAGAAGGAGGAGTAGGGTTGCACGTAAGGTTGGGGGGCGTGTCACGGAACTGTAGGTTCGTGATCGTGGACGCCCCGAGCAGTTATAATGTCATCTTTGGACGCCCCCTCATCAGTGCATTTCGCTGCATCCCCTGCTCGTTCCATCAATGCCTCAAGTTCAACAATGGGGGGGTGCAGGTCAGGGTAAGAGGGGACCCGAAGGTGGCAAGACAATGCTACGTTACAGCAGTTAACACCGTGTCATGGATGACAGAGGCAGAGGAGTTGGAGGTTGAGATGGCGGCACTTGAGGAGGTCGTTGAAGAGGAGGGAGTGGGCCTAGAGGTGGCAAGAGAGATAGTTGTAGAGGAAGCGAGAGAAGGGGAGACTGAGAAGCAGCAAGGAGATGTGCAGGTGGTCCGGGGGGACGAGGAGCAGGAGAGCCCAGAAGGGGCGATGGAAGTAGGGGAACAAGCGGCAGGAGGAGTTGAGGGAGAGGCCCCGAGGGGCGTGGAAGTCGGGTGGCAGCAGGAGGGGCTGGTAGAAGCGATGGAGATTGAGGAGGAGGTAGAAAGGGGAGAGCTGGAGCTGGAGGAAGAGGCAAGGGCCGGCTGGGAGCAGTCGCGGCTGGAGCCGACCGAAGAGGTGGTGGAGATGGAGGTCTTCACCGGCGCAGGACAAGTACAAAGGGTACGGGTCAGCGGGGGCTTGAGTCCCGAGGCCCGGGAGCAAGTGCGGGCTTGCATTCAAGGCAACATCGACATCTTCGCCTGGAGCGCGGCGGACATGCCGGGCATCGACGCAGACGTGGCCTGCCATCGCCTGAACTTGGACCCCCGCACTCGCCCCATACGTCAGAAGATGAGAACCATCGCCACCAAGCTGGAGGATCTCATTCGCGAAGAGGTCAAGAAGCTCCTGCAGGCGGGCTTCATCTCAGAGATCCAGTATCCAGGCTGGATCTCCAATGTGGTAATGGTAAAGAAGGGAGGTGGAAAATGGAGAATGTGTATTGACTTTTCTTTGTTAAATAAATCATGCCCTAAGGATTGCTACCCCCTGCCTCGGATTGACGCGCTGGTTGATTCAGCCGTCGGTTTTTCTGTCATGAGCTTTTTAGATGCTTTTTCAGGTTATCACCAGATCCGGATGCACCCTCCTGATACCAAGGATGTTTCCTTCATCACGAGGGAGGGATGCTTCAGTTACAAAATGATGCCCTTCGGGTTAAAGAACGCAGTAGCTACCTATCAGCGCATGATGGATCGAGTCTTCCGGGATCAGAGGGGAAGGAACTTGGAGGTCTACGTCGACGACCTAATGATCAAAAGCAAGTGCATGGTTTCGCACCTACAAGATCTGGAGGAAACATTCGCCACCTTAAGAAGGTTCAAGATGAGGCTGAACCCCTTGAAATGTGTCTTCGGGGCCAGCCGCGGGAAGTTCCTCGGGCATCTTCTGACTCCGGCGGGGGTGGAGCCCAACCCGGACAAGGTCAAGGTCATCCTGGATTTGGAGTCACCTCGCGACGCCAAGGAGGTCCAGCGCTTGACAGGCAAGCTAGCTGGGCTAAGCAGGTTCCTCTCCAGGGCAGGAGACAAGTGTTCTTCATTTTTAAGGTGCTGCGGGGGAATCAAAGGTTCGAATGGACAACCGAGTGTGAAGAGGCCTTCCAAGGGCTGAAAAGACAACTTGCCCATGAGACTAGGTTGTCTCCCACAAATATGTAATAGCCTGAAGTAGACCTCCTATCATTCGCACAGCTTGCCCAGTCAGTATCGCAATGGCCTTCAATCCTCACGTGCTCATTCCTTCTGAAGGCACTCTTCAAGTATCGCAAAATCTGTTACACTGCATTCATATGGCCCTTCCTCGGGTCATGCATGTAGTGGCTCACCACACTTACAGAGAATGAGATGTCCGGGAGAGTGTGGCTCAAATAGATCAGCTTCCCAACTAGCATTTGATTCATTTCACGATCTACTGGTTCTCCGGCCTCTACACCCAATTTACACCTTTGATTGATTGGCGTCGCAGCAGGTTTGCACCCCAACATCCTAGTTTCAGTGAGGAGACCCAACATGTATTTCCTTTGGGAAAGGACTATCTCCTCTACCTCATACACAATCTCGATCCCAAAGAAATACTTAAGAAAGCCTGAGTCCTTCACCTCGAACTCCTTGCCTAGGGCCCCCTTGAAGCGGCCAATCTTCTGCTCATCATCCCTTGTGATGATCATGTCATCCACATACACTACAAGCATGGTGGTGTGACCTTCATTCTGCCTACAAAACACAGTGTGATATGCATTGATCTAGTAATATCTCATCCCAATCATTGCTCTCCTGAATCTGTCGAACCACGTGTGGGGTGACTGCTTCAGCCTATAGAGGGATTTCTTCAGCCTGCAGACTTTGTCTTTTGTCTTGGCCGTACCAAACTCATGTGTTATCTCCATGTACACCTCCTCTGCTAGATCTTCATAAAGGAATGCATTTTTCGCATCTAGTTGGTGCAACATCTATCCACCGTTCACTGTCAGGCTAATGAGTCCTAACGGTGCTCATCTTTGCAACGGGTGCAAATGACTCGTCGTAGTCAATGTCATAGGTCTGACTGTACCCCTCGACAACCAATTGAGCTTTGTAGCGCTCAACCCGTCCATCTGGGTTTTGCTTTACGGTGAACATGTAACATCCGAAATTTGATGCGACAAATTTGCCTTGACACATAGGAGTTGAGATGAATTGACTCAAATGGGGTGCCAATAGCCTTTTCCTCCCCCTCTCTCTCATGCGGTTAATCAATAAACCCGCAAGCTATTAAATCCCCCCCCCTTTTCTCTCGGGAATAAACCGCAGACCGTCTCCTGCAAACAGACGCACGAGCCCGTCCGTCTCCCGCTGCGATCGAAGCCGCGCCTCCCGCAAGCCCTAATCGGCGTCCGATCCCTCTCCAGAGAGCCTCTCCGACCACTTCTCCCTCCTCTACGAACACCGGTGGACATTCCTTTTTCTTCCTTAGCCGTGGAAGTGCCGGATTCAACCCTAACCGGTGGAAGTGAACGTTTTGGTTTCGGTGAGTTCGATCTCTTCCTTTTTCTCGTTTTCTGCTTGGATTTCCTTTGATTTGGAAACTAATTTAACCTAGGTTTTCGTTTTGATTGCCTTATCCTAGGTTTTGGTGTTCGTAGTTCACCACGGATTTTGTGTGGAACGCTTGGGTAGCCTCAAACGCTATACTTAAAGGTAATACTTGAAGTTTAACGCATAAATTTTGTAACCCTAGTTATTTATAAATTTTTCCATGAGAATATCGTAGAGGGGAAATTCTGAAATTAGGGTTACAGTAAATTGCAGGATTTTGGCGGGGTCGGGGCAGCGTTTTGAAGGTCCCCAGCAGTAGGATTACTTTGAAAGAGAAAATGTCACCGCGCCGAGTATACGAACGTCGCAGCACCACTGTAAGGAAATCCTAATTCCTTTTAGTTAGACATATCAAGTAATGATATTTTATACGCATGAGTAGGTTTCGTACAACATCATAAGCATGCATAGAGAAGTGTGACAGTAGGAAAATAATTGTGAAAACGCGTATGATAACGTCTTGTTCCATAACCACGTTAGTAAAATCGTGAACGGTTAGTTAAGTACGAAACTTCACATGTACACGTAAGTTTGGAGACTGTCCGACCAAGGGTGCGAAGGTCCCTTCAAGTCGACCACGAGAAAGTCAATGGTCGACCAGTAGTACACCAGAAAAGATATTTCATGCAGAGTAGCGTCAGACCAAAAAGGTCAGTAGCACACCAGTCTTTTTGTGCTTGGTAGAGGCGCACTACCTTCCTCATAGGGCATATGGTATCCTATGAGTTACAGTCTTGGGAGTTGACTCCCCTTTGAGACAGTTAGTAGATTCGAGACCGTGTCCGCGTGGCACTAGAACAATTGAGTTCGTCAGATGGTCTCGGGTCGTCAGTTTCAGATTTTGCGCGTTAGGAGCTACTCTGCCTAGAGCCTTTCCAGTAAACGTGTAGGCTAGAAGCCACCTAGAACTCAAGTACAGACTTGACGTGAGACAGTACACTAGTTAGTGAACGTCAGGACTTGGGTAAATGAACGAAAAGTCATGAGTATAGAATTATAGTGTTCACCAGTAAGTATAGGAAAAGCATGCATATCATATATCATGAAATGTTTTCAGTGCACGAGACTAGTTTTAAAGACATGCATGCATTCATATGTAAATCTATTTTAGTGTCACTAAGGGGAATTGTTTTTCTTTACTCTGACCTTTCGTGGGCAATATTTTACAGGTGACCCAGGTGGGAAACTACGTCTAGGATGAGCGTCATGGTGGTGTACGAGTGTAGTACTTTTACTATTTCAGTTTACTCCGTTTCAGCATGTACTTGTAGTTGTGGTCAGTGTAACTCATTAATATTTTATGTATCTTGTATCAGATTTATTTTGATAATTCAGATTTTCAGTTATTGCAAATCTCATTCTTGTTTAGTGGCTCTGTGAATCCAGACATCAGGTATGTGGTTAACCTTAGTTTAATTTTTACTTCCGCTGTAAGTATTAAATCTGTTTTAGTTTGGACTTTTATTACCTGCTGCTACTAGTTTTAATACTGCTTCCTAGTTTTCTTTATATCGCTGACCCGGCCGGACGGCTGATTTCTGTAATACTGGGAAGGGGTGTTACAAATTGGTATCAGTGCCAGATTTAGGATCCCTGGACCCTAGAAGGTTTTCACAGAGCCATAGGACTGTGTAAGAGTAAACTCATATTAGTAGAGTATTTTAAGTTGCGTTTAAGGCTTAGTTTTCACAGGAGTACGAATATAGTTGTCAAGCCAGTTTTAGCAGATGCTTGATAAATAACCAGATTTTTTTTATATGTTCTATATGGCAACTCGAGTAAGTGAATCAGGTGAATCTTCACGTCAGGACCCTGTTCCTAACGCCACTATGGGAGATGCTGCAGTGCCACAGGTACCTCCAGTTCCAGCAGCTTCAGAGGGCACTGATATAGCGTCTCAGATTGCCAAGGCGGTTATTGTTGCCTTGATGGAGTTTCAGAGAGGACTGGCTGCAGGGTTTCCAGTTCCAGTGCACGTACCAGCCCCTGCACCAGCTCCTGCCCCAGCACCCGTGGAGATGACCCTGGAGCGTTATTTGAGGAATTTTAGAGAACTTCAGCCTTCAAACTACAGTGGGGATGAGGCCCCGATGGATACAGATGATTGTGTAGCAAACACCAGCGACCTGCTGGATGTTTTGGAGTGCCCAGAGAATAAGAAGGTTCCTCTGGCAGTTTTCCTCCTCCGAGGTGAGGCAAAGGTCTGGTGGGACAAGTACCGGGCGGATGATCCCGCAGGTAAATGGTTATGAAAAATTCATTTAATTATTTTGGAAGTGATATGTTCTTTCTTTAAATAGTATGACCATGTTTTTGGCCAGGTCGTACGCCAGACATGTTTACGTGGGGCGAATTTTCTAGAGCCCTTGCGAGTTGGTTCGTGCCTCCTTCCGCACGACGAGGTCTATAGGAGAGATATCTTAGGCTCTTCCAGGGGGACAGGACTGTTGCTGAGTACGAGCGAGAGCTTACCCATCTGGCTCGATATGCGGGCGTAATGCAGGGAGACCAGACTGAGAAGTGCAGCTGCTTTGTGGATGGCTTACGTGACTCATTGAGACAGCCGCTGATGACTATGGTCAATGCTGATTACAGGAGCTTAGTGGATACGACTCGCAGGCTGGAGGCTGACCAGCAGAAGGTTCAAAAGCGAAGTAATTTTCGTGCAAAGCGATCTCAGGATTCGCATCAGTCGCAGCAGAGCAGGAGTGATCAGGGGAAGAACTGAAACAAGAAGCAGAAGCCTGATGCGAGGAAGTATGGTCAATCTGGTGACAGGAGCAGGGACTACCCCCTTTGTCCCAAGTGTCAGCGTCGCCATCCAGGAGAGTGTTTGGCAAGCGCGGGCGTGTGTTACAAGTGTCGTCAACCTGGACACATTGCTCGTTTCTGTCAGGAAGGTGGTTCGAATCAGGTAATCAACCTTGATGTATTTTGTACATTTATAAATTTTCGGTAGATGACAAATGTATTTTGTTTCTGCAGTCGAAGTATGAGATTGGTGGCCCTAGCAGAGCAGATAAGGGCAAATCGTTGATGATTACTGATGGAAGACCACAGCTGGGCCAAGATTTGGTTCAGCCCAGAGCTTATGGGCTTGGTCAGCAGGAGGCTAAGGAGCAGGAGGATGTAGTGACAGGTAAGTGTTTACTTTGCCTGATAAGTTTATTTTTAATCCTCCGTAGTGACACTCTTTTCTTTTTGAAAATCATTCATGTAGGCATACTTATGATTTGTAATGTACCCTCTAAGATTCTGTTTGATACGGGTGTCTTGCACTCGTTTATCGCAGAATCTCTAGTGCGTAAGTTGAATTTAGAAGTATTCTCAGAGACTGTAGCGCTGGATGTTATGATGCCGAATGGATCCCTTCTGCAGACCAGAGATAGGTGCAGGGTACCGGTGCAGTTTGGTGACACCGAGATTATTGTGGAAGCTTTGCAGCTACCTATTGCATGATTCGACCTGATTTTTGGAATGGACTGGCTTTCGGCAGTCAACGCCAGGATTGACTGTAGGGCGAAGCAGATACAGTTTGATGGCCCCAATCAGACTTCCTTTTCTTTTCAGGGCTTGAAGGGAGTAGTGAAAATGATCATATCTGCAGTCCAAGCGAAAAGGTGCATCAGTAAGGGTTGTGAAACATTCGTAGTACTGATGAATGCAGAGACTAGGGCTGTTTTGTCAGAGGTATCAGTGGTGCAGGAGTTCCCCAATGTTTTCCCGGAAGAGCTCCCTGGTGCCCCTCCAGATAGAGAGATTGAGTTCCCGATAGACTTACAGCCTGGGGCTACACCGGTAGCCAAATCTCCCTATCGGATGGCTCCAAGGGAACTAGCAGAGTTGAAGAGTCAGTTGTAGGAGTTACTTGATTTGGGGTTTATACGCCCCAACACTTCACCATGGAGTTCTCCAGTGCTTTTTGTGAAGAAGAAGGATGGTAGTTTGAGACTGTGCATAGACTACCGTGAGTTGAACAAGCTAACAGTAAAGAACAAGTACCCGATTCCCAGGATTGATGATTTATTCGACCAGTTGGTGGGATCAAACACTTTCTCCAAGTTAGATCTAAGGTCAGGCTATCACCAGTTAAAGATTCGTGACTTGGATATTCAGAAGACGGCTTTCAGTACCAGATATAGACACTTCGAGTTCGTGGTCATGCCGTTTGGGCTGACCAATGCTCCTTCAGTATTTATGGACCTGATGAACAGGGTATTTCGGGAGTACTTGGACCGTTTTGTCATCGTCTTTATAGATGACATCTTGGTGTTCTCTAAGAGTGCAGAAGATCATGCAGCACATCTCAGGATTGTTTTGAGCACACTCAGAAAGAATCAGTTGTTTGCCAAGTTTTCAAAGTGCGAGTTTTGGCTTTCAGAGATTGCATTCTTAGGTCGCATCATCAGTCAGAAAGGAGTTAGTGTTGATCCGAAGAAGGTAGAGGGCATTAAGAGTTGGCCAAGGCCGACGATAGTTTCAGAGGTTCGTAGCTTTTTGGGTCTTGCTGGTTACTACAGGAGATTCATCAGAGATTTTTCGAAGATAGCCTTACCACTGACTTCCCTCACCAGGAAGGGTAAGGGCTTGGATTGGACAGTTGAGTGTGAGTTGGCTTTTGAGGACTTGAAGGGCAGGTTGATGGCCGCACCGATTTTGAGTTTACCATCAGGGCCTGACGGGTTTCAGATCTACAGCGATGCATCAGGTCAGGGTTTGGGATGTGTTCTCATGCAGCATGGAAAGGTCGTAGTCTATGCCTCGAGACAATTAAAGGTTCATGAGAGGAACTATCCAGTGCATGACTTGGAGCTTGCAGCAGTCATACATGCTCTGAAGATTTGGAGGCACTATCTCTATGGTGTTCGTTGTGAGATCTTCACTGATCATAAAAGCCTCAAGTATATCTTTGATCAGCGAGAGCTCAATTTGAGCCAGCGCAGATGGTTAGAGTTTCTATCAGACTACGACGTAGACATTCAGTACCATCCAGGAAAGGCGAACGTTGTAGCTGATGCCCTTAGCCGTAGAGGTTCATGTTTCTTTCTCCTCACTCAGCAGGAGGAGTTAGTGCGAGAGCTGGAGAGACTGGATATCACCGTTGTGCCACGCAGTAGTTTTGGTTCTGCAAGGTTGAATTGGATGGAGATTACCTGCGATATCAAGGACAGAATCAGGACAGCTCTACCGTTGGATCCAAAGATGGCAGAGATTTGGAGCTCAGTGCAGTCAGGACAGAAGGAGGGATTCACTATTCAGGATGATTTATTGTTGTTTGATGGCAGGGTGTGTATCCCCGATGTTAGTCACCTTCGCGAGGATATTTTATTTGAGGCACACAATTCCAGATATTCTATACATCCGGGTAGCACGAAGATGTATGCAGATCTCAAGAAGTTAGTCTGGTGGCCAGGCTTGAAGAGAGATGTTGCAGATTACGTAGGGAAGTGTGAGACGTGCAAGTTGGTTAAGGCCGAGTGCCAAAGGCCTGGAGGCAAGTTGCAGCCACTTCCCATTCCTGAGTGGACATTCGAAGATATATCCATGGATTTCATTCATGTTTTGCCGAGATCGCAGAGTGAGAATGATTCCTTGTGGGTTATAGTTGATCGACTTTCTAAGGTCGCCCATTTCATTCCTCTTAGGAAGACGGATCAAGGTCCGAAGCTGGCACAGTTATATTTGGACGAGATAGTTCGGCTTCACGGTGTTCCCAGGACTATAGTTTCAGACCGAGACGGCAGATTCACCTCCAGGGAGTGGCGTTACGTACAAGAGCGGTTGGGTACCAGATTACATTTCAGCACCGCATTCCATCCCCAGACAGATGGACAGACTGAGCGCACTAATAGGACTTTGGAGGATTTGCTTCGGATGTGCATTTTGGACTTTAGAGGAAAGTGAGAGAAATATGTTACACTAGTGGAGTTCTCCTACAACAACAGTTTTCAGACAAGTATTGGGATGGCACCGTTCGAGGCCCTCTATGGCAGACGTTGTCGGACACCGTTATGTTGGGCTGAAAGTGAAGAGAGAGCCACAATCAGGGAGTCATGGATTGATAAGACCACTGATAGGATCAAGCTTATTCAGGAGCGTATGAAGACAGCTCAGGATCGCCAGGCCAAGTACCATGATCAGAAGCACAGATCAGTAGAGTTCAGTGTTGGAGACTACGTTTATCTGAAGGTCAGACCAGTCAGAGGTGTTTCTAGAATAAAGCGGATGAAAAAGCTGAGCCCTAGATTCGTTGGTCCTTTTGAGGTACTGGAAAAAATTGGTGAGGTTGCTTACAGATTGGCCTTACCTGAGGAAATGAGTGGTGTACATGATGTATTTCACGTCTCCTATCTGAGGAGAGCAGTCAGAGATCCTAGTCAGATCATAAGTACCGAGGAAGCACCAATTGAGACAGATCTTAGTATTGGGGTTAGACCAGTCAGAATAGTGGATTCAAGGATACAGAAGCTCAGAAATAGAGAGATTCGCATGGTCAAAGTCCTTTGGATGAATTGTGGCAGACCAGAGTATACTTGGGAGCGAGAGGATGAACTTAAGAGCAATGCAGACTATTCTTTTCTCTTCGATTCAGGTATGGTTGCAATTTTCGAGGACGAAAATTTTTGTTAGGAGGGGAGATTTGTAACATCCGAAATTTGACGCGACAAATTTGCCTTGACACATAGGAGTTGAGATGAATTGACTCAAATGGGGTGCCAATAGCCTTTTCCTCCCCCTCTCTCTCATGCGGTTAATCAATAAACCCGCAAGCTATTAAATCCCCCCCCTTTTCTCTCGGGAATAAACCGCAGACCGTCTCCCGCAAACAGACGCACGAGCCCGTCCGTCTCCTGCTGCGATCGAAGTCGCGCCTCCCGCAAGCCCTAATCGGCGTCCGATCCCTCTCCAGAGAGCCTCTCCGACCACTCCTCCCTCATCTACGAACACCGGTGGACATTCCTTTTCCTTCCTTAGTCGTGTAAGTGCCGGATTCAACCCTAACCGGTGGAAGTGAACGTTTTGGTTTCGGTGAGTTCGATCTCTTCCTTTTTCTCGTTTTCTGCATGGATTTCCTTTGATTTGGAAACTAATTTAACCTAGGTTTTTGTTTTGATTGCCCTATCCTAGGTTTTGGTGTTCGTAATTCACCACGGATTTTGTGTGAAACGCTTGGGTAGCCCCAAACGCTATATTTAAAGGTAATACTTGAAGTTTAACGCATAAATTTTGTAACCCTAGTTATTTATAAATTTTTCCATGAGAATATCGTAGAGGGGAAATTCTGAAATTAGGGTTACAGTAAATTGCAGGATTTTGGCGGGGTCGGGGCAGCGTTTTGAAGGTCCCCAGCAGTAGGATTACTTTGAAAGAGAAAATGTCGCCGCGCCGAGTATACGAACGTCGCAGCACCACTGTAAGTAAATCCTAATTCCTTTTAGTTAGACATATCAAGTAATGATATTTTATACGCATGAGTAGGTTTCGTACAACATCATAAGCATGCATAGAGAAGTGTGACAGTAGGAAAATAATTGTGAAAACGCGTATGATAACGTCTTGTTCCATAATCACGTTAGTAAAATCGTGAACGGTTAGTTAAGTACGAAACTTCGCATGTACACGTAAGTTTGGAGACTGTCCGACCAAGGGTGCGAAGGTCCTTCAAGTCGATCACGAGAAAGTCAATGGTCGACCAGTAGTACACCAGAAAAGATATCCCATGCAGAGTAGCGTCAGACCAAAAGGTCAGTAGCACACCAGTCTTTTTGTGCTTGGTAGAGGCGCACTACCTTCCTCATAGGGCATATGGTATCCTATGAGTTACAGTCTTGGGAGTTGACTCCCCTTTGAGACAGTTAGTAGATTCGAGACCGTGTCCGCGTGGCACTAGAACAATTGAGTTCGTCAGATGGTCTCGGGTCGTCAGTTTCAGATTTTGCGCGTTAGGAGCTACTCTGCCTAGAGCCTTCCCAGTAAACGTGTAGGCTAGAAGCCATCTAGAACTCAAGTACAGACTTGACGTGAGACAGTACACTAGTTAGTTAACGTCAGAATTTGGGTAAATGAACGGAAAGTCATGAGTATAGAATTATAGTGTTCACCAGTAAGTATAGGAAAAGCATGCATATCATATATCATGAAATGTTTTCAGTGCACGAGACTAGTTTTAAAGACATGCATGCATTCATATGTAAATCTATTTTAGTGTCACTAAGGGGAATTATTTTTCTTTACTCTGACCCTTCGTGGGCAATGTTTTTCAGGTGACCCAGGTGAGAAACTACGTCTAGGATGAGCGTCATGGTGGTGTCCGAGTGTAGTACTTTTACTATTTCAGTTTACTCCGTTTCAGCATGTACTTGTAGTTGTGGACAGTGTAACTCATTAATATTTTATGTATCTTGTATCAGACTTATTTTGATAATTCAGATTTTCAGTTATTGCAAATCTCATTCTTGTTTAGTGGCTCTGTGAATCCAGACATCAGGTATGTGGTTAACCTTAGTTTAATTTTTACTTCCGCTGTAAGTATTAAATCTGTTTTAGTTTGGACTTTTATTACCTGCTGCTACTAGTTTTAATACTGCTTCCTAGTTTTCTTTATATCGCTGACCCGGCCGGACGGCTGATTTCTGTAATACTGGGAAGGGGTGTTACAGAACACCCACTTGCACTCAATGGTCTTCTTGTCCTTTCGCAGCTGTGCCAGCTCTCAGGTGTTGTTCTTCTCAAGAGTCATCATCTCTTCCTTCATTGTTGCTTTCCATTTCAGATTGTTTTGGTAACCTGTCAATTGTTAGGTACAATAACATTATCCAAAGATACAATGAATGCTCTAAGTATATGAGATATGATCGTAAGAGACGAGGACGCAAGGTCCCAACCGTATCTGTCAGGAGGATTTCCCGCATTACTGCGAGTAGTCTTCTGTAACATAAGAGAAGAAGTAGAAGAAGGGGAAATGATATCACCTGAGACTTATGGAGATGTAAGTGTTTCAGGAGGAGGCGACGTAGGCAGGGACTTAGGAGCTAGACTGGGCACCGACACTAGATCTGGGACTATTGGCAGCTTCTTCCTCCTACTGTATGTCAGCAGTTCCCCCTGAGCCGCAGGTCTCACGTCTTGCCTCTGCTCCTCAATCTCCTCCTCCTGCTCATCATCACTCTCCTGCTCCTCCGCAGATCCTCCATATCATACTCCTAGATCTGTCACCAACGTTTCTCTTTCTAGCCTCATGCTTTCAGTATCTGACGAGTCTAATGTATGTAGGACTCTCTCTTGTCGGTAGTACCGTTCTAGTTCTCTAAAGTGAACATCCATGCTCACGAAACGTCTTTTCTCCACTGGGCTCCAACACATGTACCCTTTCTGAGTAGAGAGTGGCCTACAAACATACACTTAACTGCCATTGCATAAAGCTTACTGACACCCGGCCTGTTGTCCTTAATGAAGCAAACACACCTGAATACCTTCAAGGGAAGTATCCCCACAATTATGTCCCTGTAACTGCTGACACGGAGGCTTCCACCCTAAAACTTGTGATGACATCTTGTAGATCAGCTGTGTCGGTGTTAACACCGTGTATCCCCACGGACTTTGAGGCACCTTCATGTTTAGCATCATAGTCCTTGCCACCTCCAGAAGGTGTTTGTTCTTCCTCTCCGCCACTTCATTTTGTGCCGGTGTGTGGGCACAAGTGGTCTGATGCAATTTCCCATGAGCTGATAAATATTCCCCCCATTGACTTGTTAGTGTATTCTGTCTCATTGTCTGTCCTTAGTACCTCAATCACCGCAGTGTATTGTGTTTGTACAAGCTTATGAAAATCTCGGAAATAGGTGAGTACCTCACTTTTAGTTTTCATCAAATATAGTCACGTAACATGAGATGCACAATCAATGAAAGTAACAAAATACTTATAACTATTCAAAAAGCTTATAGTATAAGGTCCACAGACATCAGAATGAATAACATAAAAAATAAAAGAGCTTCTTCGGCCCGTACTAGCATACGAACTCCTAGTGAGCTTGCCTAAATCACAAGCATCACACACCAATTTTGTTTTATTTGTTGTTTCAAAAATAGTGGAAATAATCTAGCTACAGTCCTGAAGGTGGGGTGCCTCAACCGTTTGTGATGGAGTATCAGCATATCCTTTGCACTCATATTCTGTCCTCCAACTCTCGTTGTCTCTAACACGGAGACCAGAGCCGCATTCAATCCTTCCCGATCCATATACCACAACCCGTCATGGCAAGTCTCAGTCTCAAGTATCTGTCTCGTCCCTTTCTCCTGGACATTTTGAAGACGTCCGCCATCGTTCCCTCCTTCGGCGCCATGGATCAACTTCCTCACCGATCATTGCATCCCGTTCGGTATCAACAAATGCATCTGCCTGCCATAGATTCGATCACCACATCCTGAGAGGTGGTAGGATGTAGATGGGTGATTGTTGAAGAGCCACAGAATGCCCTCCTGATGTGGTCGTAGGACGCGACGGCGGCCTCTGAAGACTGCGGGAGCGTCGTTCCCGCAGCCCTAGAGGCAGGGGACCCTCCGTCAAGATATGATCCAGTGGAGGGATTAGGCGGAACTCAGAGCGGTCAATCCCGCAGGCTGCAACACGGTAGAACTGGCGACGGGATCAGACGGGACTCAGCACAGTCGATCCCGCATGCAGCAGTGCGAGCAACGGAGGCGGAATTCAGCGGGATCCGGCAGAGGCGGGGTTTGCAGGCTGTAACGGAGGGAGGAAGAGTAGCGCGGCGCGATTCCCCCCCCCCCCCCCCCCCCCCTACTGTGATACCAAGCTGAAACAAAGAAGCGTATATTATTAGGGCAAATACATGTCTATTTATAGCCTACAACACTTGTTCTAATATTACAACAACAATAATAATAATAATAATAAAAGCACCGGGCGCCTCTCCCGATCCCTCCCCGCCGGCACTGGGTTCTTCTTTGCCCGCCACTGGAGGCCTGCCCGGCGCCCCCTGGCGGGTTCGCCGGACCACGCCGAACCCGTCGGGAGTTGTCCGACGGCAAGCGGGTAGGGCCACCGTCGGCGGTGGCCCTGCCCGTGAGACCGCCGGACAACTCCTGACGGGTGAAAATCATTTGGAGGGCCGCCATGTTAAACCGCGCAATCGCAACGGCTTCCGATATTTCTTTGCATATATAGTATATAGTATGTGTGTGTGTGTGTATATATATATAATCAATTTTTTGTTTTTTATTTAATTTTTTGGTATCAAATTTCAGAGTATGGAACTATGATTTTGAGTCATTAAAAAAATTTCATGTGGGAACTTTGATGGTAGCACAATTTTAAAAACAAAAAAAATTCAAGGATTATTATTAAACTAGGTTGGAGTGTTACATCAAAATCATTTGATTTCGAAGTAGTAGTAGTCTACTAACAATCTCACTTTCTTCTGCCCCTTCCTGTGCACCAGCTAGTTTGGAATGATATATCAACGGACTGCATCATGCTCTTGCCCAAGTCCTCTTGTTTCTCTCCTCTTTGTAACTGATTTGTAATATCCATCTCATGGCATGTAGGTTACTACATCAATTGTGGTGCCACCAAGGAGGAGAACATCGATGGAATTCCATGGATCCCTGATGAAGGTTTCGTCAATGGAGGAAACGTCTCTAAAATAAACACTCCAGGCATCCTGCCGTTGCTCTCAACTCTCAGATATTTCCCTGATCCAAAAGCCAGAAAAAACTGCTTTGTGATTCAAGTCAGCAAAGGAAGCAAGTATATTGTGAGAACCACATACTTTTATGGTGGCTTTGATGGTGGAAAGAAGCCCCCTGTGTTTGATCAGATCATCGACGGCACACGATGGAGCACTGTCGACACCACCCAAAACTATGCCGCCGGGCTCACCACTTATTACGAAATTATAGTTGCCGCACAGGGTAAAACACTAAGTGTGTGCTTGGCAAAAAATGTGAACTCTTCGCCAGGCTCAAGTCCGTTCATTTCTGGTCTCGAGGTGGTGAGCTTGGAGAACTCCATGTATAATTCAACCGACTTCTCAGATTACGCTCTTAGCACGATAGCCCGCCATCGCTTTGGTCATGATGGCAGCGCCATTAGGTAACAATCTTATTCAGTTTATATGCAACTTCAGATCTATTTATTGCTTCTTCCTCTCATTAAAATTGCTCTTTCTCAAAATAACACGAGTAGTTGACATCATCCTCGAGTTTCTCATGTTATCTCCCCTGCTGAACCCTTACATACTTCAATCATTTGTTGTAATTATTAAAAAAACTATGCTTCGACTTTGCATAATTACGAGGACCTCCCCTCTACTTTTAAAGGTCTCTCATATTTACACATAAATGTATGTTAACAATGTAAACTCAAAGGGGAGGTGATGGGAAGCCATCGGATGCACTTGGAGGAGCTCGCCGCAAGGCGGGGCCCACATACATGTACTCGCGCAGGAAGACTTGATCGGATCGCCGATCGGACTCCGCGATTGCGTCCGGGACGTCGTCGCGAGTCAAATCACTATATTACTTTAATTTTTTGAGTGTATTTTGATGTTTTTTCAAGGACTAACCCACCGGCCAATCATAGTCGTTGATGGGGATGCCCTAAGTCATGTTTTTCTTATAAATAGGATGCTAGGGGCTGATTCCAAAGGCATTGCAGAATTTGGAGAAGGATAATCATTCCAGCGATCCCTCCTCGGTGCCGACGCCGTGGAACCCTAGGTGACGACTCCTAGGCCGCCAATCTTTTCCCAAGGTATCCCCTTCCTCCCACCTTCATTTCCATCCCTCGAAATCTCGTTTCAGCCCCCAGAACCCATCCAGGAGCCCACCAGCCGCCGGTTGCTACAGGGTTTTGAAGCCGACTCCGCCTCTGGCTACAGTGAAACCTGTAGATTTCCGATCCCCCCTGCTTTCCCCTGTTTGGCCGACAAGGCTGCTACAGGCCAGCACCTCCCAGCCCCCTCCTTGCCCAAATCCGAGTCCCCTAGGGCCCCTCTAGCCCTACCCGCCCCTCCTTTCCTTCCCCTCGTGGATCCACCCCCCCCCCCCCCAACACTCCGAAAATTCTAGATCTAATCTAGCACTACCTCCCTCCGATCTACTCTCCACTTACATATTCTCACTCTCGTAGCCCGGATCCGTCCCAGAATTAGCGGATCTATCCACCGACACTCCGATCCGTTATCCCCTCCTCCCAAACCTTCCATTTTTGTTCGGATCCGCTCCAAATCATCGGATCTATTTTCCCCCGGCCCGGATCTACTCATTTGTGGCCGGATCCGCCGTCTTACCGTCCGTTACCGCCACTCTTCGTCGAAGGCAGCCAATGTCATCGCCGCGTCGCCTCCGATTCCACTTCCGATCGCTCTTTTTGCATCCGGTTCGTCAAATCCTCCATCGCCTCGGATCAGCCCACTGCATCGTGAGTATTTCATGGTATTATGTTTGTACTTAACATTGGCACTTGGTCGTTTATCTATATTTGTGTTGTGATCATAGTTTGGTAGTTGTTTTATACGCTAATATTTATTGTGGAATTAGTCGCCGCCGCTTGCTCAGGCCCTCCGTGCGGAGGAAGCCGTTGCCAAATTGTCAAAGTTATTTAATTGCTTTTATTTCGATTAACTGCGTGGTGCTGCTGATTTTCATTGCTTACATTATTAGTCATGCTTTCCGACTGCTCATTGCATGTAGCATCGCATTCGCATATTCCCTCACACGTGCACGTAGAGTCCTAGCTTCCGAGCACCACTAGCCTACCCCTACATCAGGAGAAAGAGCTGCCCTTATGTTAATTGGCCATCTTTTGATCTCCGCCAGACACAAGTTATTACTTTTATAGCTCTTTACTTCCAGGCTTTAATGAATGCTCTGACCACCAGCCGAGGGAAAGAGCTGCATGTTAATTGGCCGTCTTTTGATCTCCCAGACACAAGTTATTACATAGCTCTTTACTTCCAGGACAATCGAACCCCAAGTCCGTTCAGCTGGAGAGTTTTTGATATCGAAGTCAATGACAAAGCTTTCTATAAGGGCCTCAATGTCTCAGCAGAAGGTGTCATGGTCTATGGATCTCAGTGGCCACTATCTGGGAAGACAAAGATCAAGATGATACCGGCTTCGGATTCTCCCGTGGGCCCAGGTTATTAATGCGGGAGAGATCTTCCAGATCATTCCTCTGGGTGGAAAAACTCTTACAAGAGATGGTAAGTGAACTGCTTTCACGCTAGAGATGCATATTTCCCTGTGAGGCCATGTTTGGGAGAGCAGTGGGAGAGTGGTGGCGGTTATGCATATAGTTATGAAAAATGTTGGTAGTGTTTGGGTAAGTGCGGTCACAAATGTTGGTAGTGTTTAAGCCAAAACGTCGCGGCAGTCATGCATGTGTGGTCAAGCCTTAGCAGTTGCCAATGCTCAAACCTCTGAAAGTGAAATTTGGGCAGAAAAAAATTGTCATGAAAGTTCAAAATGCGGTAAACCGTCATCATTGTGTTTACTGCCATAGCTTCACACCACCTCACCGGCCAAACTCCATTGTTGTCCCAAATGGAGCCTAAAGTCTACTTATTAATCTCTTGAAATTTGATACAGTAATTGCAATGGAGAATATAGCAAGAAGCTTTACTAATCCTCCACCAGACTGGAAGGGAGATCCTTGCTTGCCCAAGGAAAATTCATGGACTGGCGTAACCTGTGATGTTAATGGCAGCTTCGCTAGAGTAGCTGTGCTGTAAGTTCTACTACTCTTATGAGCCAGCTTCTTAACATATAATCTGTTTAGTTTCATGAATTTTAACAAGAGGAAATTAATTTTTAAAAAAATTATAAAAAAATTAAATTGAAAAAGATTTTCACCTTGTTGGCAAAAAACTTTTTTAACCATATCTTTTTATAAAGTAGCCCAATTTTGTTTCTTCTTGCCATTTTCACTAGGATTAGGTATGAAATTGGGGGAAAATTGTGGAGCTTCTGATATATTTTTGTGTAAACTGTGCGATAAATTAACTATAAACAATAAGCACTAAACAACTATTTTGTAGTACAAATGGCATTCAATCTGACAATTGCACTGGCATGTATTTTTTATCAAATGTCTTTCTATTTTCATCATTTGTCCAACATTCATGTTGCATTAGGAGCTCCAGAGACAAATTCCCCTGGAATCGCCAATGGAATAATTAATTTGTACATGTTTCCTTGGTTTATTGGTTTACATAGGAAGCACCAGATAGTAAATTTTATATACAGTCCCTCCAATTCATTAAAAGTAAGTTTTCCCTAAGACTGTCTGGTTTGAAAGGAATGAAAGGAAATGAAATGAAAGAGAAATAGAAATCCAAATGGTAAGAAAGTGAATTGAAATTGTTTCTCAAACAATAGTGAAATTAATTAAAAACTGCAGTTTTCCCTTCGATTCTGTGGTTGATGAGAAATTTAGTATGTCTTGTCGGAAAGGGGCGTGAGTCATATTTTTCCCCTTTATTTGGCACCTGGTGATCGCGGGGCATGTTTGGATCCGTATGTGAGCTGACAGTGGTATTTCCGCAATGATTCGCAAGCCATAACAGCAGACTGAGTTCTCCGTGTCGTGGTCATCGGCCGCTGGTCCGAATGCCATTCTTGTGGAAAGCGTCGGTCCCTGACTCGCGCCCAAATGTACCAAGACTCCATTCATTCTAATAATGAACACCATGGCTCTCTTTCAGGAACCTGACAAATTATGGCATCGCTGGGGTTTTATCAGATAGCATGGGAAATCTAACTGCAATCAGCAATATGTAAGAGTACTGAAAATCTTATCTGCTGAATTATAATGATGCAATTGACAGTTAATCATAAATATTAGATTACTGCATGCAGTTGGCTATCTGGAAACAAACTCACTGGTGAAATTCCAGAAATGGGCAATCTGAATGAGTTGGCTTCCCTGTAAGTGCACAAAATTTTCTTCTAGAATAAAGTCTTATCTGTAAAATTTTGTTATGAGCCTGGTGGATTGTAATGCGATTCGGTGGAGTCCTTTCACGGTTGTTGGAGGCGGAGAGCTCGAGGGAAAACTACCAAATTCCTAACCCTAGCTAAGAGAGAAAACTGAAGGGATAATGAGATAATTCTCTTGTCATGTTTAATAGCTCAATGGAGTTGCAAAAAAAAATGCTTGGAGTTTCTAATGTTGTAGGAAGGAGGTTCAGTGATGCTTCCAGCTGATGAGGACGGTTTTGCAAGTAATCAGATTAGCAGGCATTGAGTGGGAGACGACAAATGTGAGCTTGGGGCGTGGAGGTGGTGCGGCGATGAGTCCTGTGATCCATGTCGATTGTAATTATGCAGGCGATGAGAGAATGGACAGGAGGAATGATGTGACGTCGGATTAATTTTTTTAGGATTGTTGATGGGGAAGTAGGCGTCTTGGTGAGAGAGCGTGGATGATACGAATGCAAGGGCAGCGAATCAAAGGCTTGTTGGCTATAGTGGGGAAATAATGTAGTTGGGTTGTGATTATCTACTCCCACATTGATAATCTTGTATCGTCTTGTATATTTACATGTTACTGGGCCACTCCACCTAGAACCAATTGATTTTAGGGCGATGTTTGGATTTTCATAGTATGTATTTCTCATATATGGGCTTCTCTACTCTTATTGTGCATATTTGTATGAAGCCGTTTGGCCGACAATCAATTTACCGGTCCAATCCCCTCTTTTCTGGCAAAACTTCCAAAAATTCAGGAGATGTAAGTATCCATTTTCTTCTCTCCTTCTCACTGATTCATAAATCTGTGATTTCTGATGCTAACATTTCAATATCTGCAATTGGCAGTTTTCTGCAAAATAATAATTTGTCTGGCCCAGTACCAGAGAGTTTGAAAAATAGAAGTGGGATTGATCTCCGGTAAGCTCAGATCCTGTAGGATTTTATTAATATTGCCGGTCCGCCAATTTGTTTTGCACGGGGAACGCTGGTCACAGGTTTGACTCCTGGAAGCAGCCTCTTGCAAAAATGCAGGGTAAGGTTTGCGTGCATTTCACCCTCGCTGTGCGAGGATGCTTTGTGCACCAGGATGCCCTTTATGAGAAACTATGTGCCATGCTTCACTTGGCAAATCTAAATTCTTCGCGCTAACTTTATTTCTCGTGTTTTATGTGTTTAATGTAGGATTCCTCAAGGCAATGAAGTGGAGATATAAAGAGAATTTCTTCCTGCTGGTTTGAAATTTCTGAACTTGTAATTTTTTGGGATTAAAGAGGGTGTATAGTTGGGGAAGGAGGATGAAGAAAGCCTGGATTTCCATGAGACAAATTGACGTCTCCTTCTTTCTAAATCCCCTTTGCTAATTTGTTGAAAAAATTGGATGAAATATAAGATTTAATTACACTATGAACCTTTCTTTGTTGGGTTTTGGCATCTTTTTTTTTCATTTTCTTTTAATCTCATGCAATCAAAAAAGGATTAGGTTGACTTGGTATTGATGACTTGATAAACAAATAAAATTTTTTTAATAATAATAACTCTGGTAGCATGGATTTCTTGTTCAAATTTGAAAAACATTACTCAAACCAAGGTCACCAGTTGATCCAGCCAATCCTATTTTTGAAATGTTGACTCAAACAACAAGCTAAGTATATGTGAGAGCAAAATAATAAGTCTAATTAATTTAAATATATATAAATAAAAATAAGGAAGTTGTTAAGGGCACCGCAGTTTTGGCTAGACACACCGCACTCTCTCCTAATTTTTTCATCTTTTAGAAATACGTCTTGCACATGCATTTTTAGAAAGTGTTCAATACGAAAGTTGTAGATCTCGTAAATGCATGTGCAAGACGTATTTCCAAAAGGTGCAAAATCTGAGCGTATTTCCAAAGTACATCTTGTACATGCATTTTTAGAAAAAGTGTTCAACACGAAAGTTGTAAATCTTGTTGAGATCTACCACTTTCGTGTTGAACACTTTTTCAAAAAATGCATGTACAAGACATTTTCAAAAAATGTGAAAAATTAGGAGAAATTATGGTGCGCCAAGCCAAAACTGTGGTGCCCTTAACAACTCTCTAAAAATAATTTAAGCATATTTATTGCTAACATAACCTAAAATAAAAAATCTAATGATATTTTTAAAAATCATGTGGCCCAATATATCACAAACAAATCAAACATATCGACATATATTTTACTAAATGACAATTTATTCGAAAAAATTATTATTTTACCCTAAAAATGTACCGTGTAAAGTCATAAAATATCCTTCATCATGATTCTAGTTGTTCTTGGAAAATAGGGCAAAATAGTCATTTGTCCATTTCCTAACCTCAAGCACGCAGTAAATTCAATGGAAGAAAAAAAAACATTATGGCTAAGCAGTATTATTTATACCGTTTAGATTCAAGAGTACCAGAGGACTCTAGGGACACTATTTCCAGGTCTCTGAAAAATATGCACATGAAGTAAAAGAAAATGACTAGTACTCAGTGGATTTTGGACCAGATGTTCCCACAAATTAAGGAGTAACAAATGAGGGGTATATCCCACATACACCTAATAATACCATAGTGTCCCTAAAATAAAATTTAGCGCAAAATTTCCTCGGTACATTAGCAAAATTCGACTGGTTCGGCATGCATTTGCAGGAAATAGCAGTTAACTTGCTATATAGCAGCCTTTCTTCCTGTGAGAGCAGAAGATAAGAGAACACCAGCTGTAGAGGAACATGATCAGTAAGCATACATAAATTTTTTAATTTTTACAGTTTGTGATATATATATATATATAGAGAGAGAGAGAGAGAGAGAGAGAGAGAGAGAGAGAGAGAGAGAGAGAGAGAGAGAGAGGGAGAGAGAGAGAGAGAGAGAATGTATGTATAGAGGGAGAAGAGGGGAGTGAGAGAGATTCATGAGTAGAAACATTTGATGTTCACTATTTTACAATATATGCGAATATATATTTTTAAATGAAAGACAAATAAGACTAATTTTAAAAGAAAAAAATCAGCAACAATATAAATGTTTGTTATATATTGTTTGGGAAATTTGCATTGAAACATATTAAAATACCAAGGTGTTCAAATAATCCAAGACAAATCTAAGAGCGGCAAAGGCCGTAAGATGGGAGCAGTTCAAGTCCATTTAGACATGTTATGCACCAGTTCAGAGTTGGTGCTGCTGATAGGAATTTAGGATTCAATGTCTATTCACAAGAATAAAGGTAAAATATATACATGTATAAGAGAGGGTGTTCAGAACACTCAAGGTGAGCCTAAGTTAACTCAACCACACATGAGGTACACTATATCAAACACCATCACCCTGCAAATTCACGGGAGATCATACACCGAGAGTTTGGACAGTAGATAGGCATGCTGGGTCCTCGTCTGCGGCTAAGTCATCAAATCTGCAATCTGCTACTTGGAAGGAAAAAAGAAAGGAGCAAGAGTGTCATGGTCATAGTGCTCACGTAGAAAGAAAGCATTCACCCCGATATGCTTGAATAGTGAGTGTTTTACCAGATTTAGAGTAATCTGAATGACACCAGTGATCACAGTATAGCGGGGTGAGATCTGTAGAAAAGACACAAAGGTCCTCAAAAAGCCAACAGAGCCAAATAATATCCTTAGCGGTAGTAGTCATGACCCAAAGCTCAGCATCAGTGCTAAAACGAGAAATACTAGTCTGTTTCTTGGACTTTCATGCAATAAGTGAAGAACCCAAGAACAGACAGAAATCAGTGACAGAACGAAGATCAACATGATCACTAGCCCAGGTAGCATCCGAGTAAGCACAAAGCTATAAAGAACTACTGCTGCAGAAGAAAAGACAACGAGAAGTCATCGCACGGAAATAGCACGAGAGCCACAACAGGTGACTGTAGTGCACAGAGGTAGGCGCACTAACAAACTGGCTCAACACATGAACATGGGAAATGTCGAGCCGAGAATGGTGAGGTAGGCGAGGCTCCCAACGCGGTGGCGATAGCAAGTGGGATCGGAGAGTGGAACACCATCATCCAAATGTAGCAGAAGGTGAAGCTCCATAGGGGTGTCAACTGTGCGAGAGTCAGAGAGAGCAGCCCGAGTTAGGAGATCTGATGTGTACCACTATTGAGAGAGCTGAAAATCACGATCTGTAGAGCTGACCTCAAGGTCCAAAAAATAGCTCATTTGTCTAAGGTTAGTCGTCTGAAATTGCTACATAAGATGCTTGACGAAGGTCATATGAGAAAGGTCATCACCAGTAGTAATCATATCATCCACATAAAGTAACAAAAGAGTCTGACCACGAGAGGAGCAGTGTACGAACAGAGCTAGATCATGGGGGCTTGGTTGGAAATCGGCGGCTGTAATGGTTGAGCTGAAACGTGCAAACCACGTGCGAGGCACCTACTTGAGCTCATAAAGAGCTCTCCTCAAGTGGCAGACGAGGCCTGGAGGGAAAGATAGAATAAGAGAAAGCGTGTATACCTCCTGCTGAAGATCACCATGAACAAATGCATTATTCACGTCGAGCTTAGACAGTGACCAATGACGAACAACTGCAACTGTAATAAGAGTCTGAACCGTCGTCATGTGAGCGACTGGAGCAAAAGTCTCGCCACAATCTCTCCCCTGCTTCTGCTGAAAACCACGTGCAACTAGCTGAGTCTTGTACCTCTCCACAGAACCATCAGAGCAAGTCTTGACCTTAAAGACCCACTTGCAAGTAATAGGAACAACACCGGGTGGAAAATGAACAAGGTCCCATATACGAGTGTACTCAAGCGCCTCCAACTTAGCAGACATAGCAACCTACCAATCAGGTATATGAGAAGCCTCACAGTAGGAAGTCGGCTCTAGAGTATGATAGACAGTAGCAGAAAGGGAAGGTAGGTCCAGCGGTAGTGTAGAAAGGCTAAGGCGATCGGGAGGACGTCTCTCACGAGGCGGGTTGCGACGCTCAGGAGGATCATCCACAGGACACTCGCTGAAGGAGGCAAACACTGAGTCTGAGGGAACTGAAGATGAGGGAACAGGAGGAGGACGACGAGTGTAGTGATATGAAAGAAGGACAATGAGCGCAGAGGGAGAAGTGGAAGACGGAAGGGAGATGTGAGAAGAGGAGACTGGAGAGGTCGAAGATGGTGTAGGCGGCGGCAAGGGGAGAGGAGGTGGACATACCGGTGGAGAGGAAGAGACGAGATGCAGTAGGGTGGGAAGAATGAGAAACTGCACATCAGATTGAGTCACAGATGAGTGTGAGGTTGAGGGGATGAAGGACAAAAGGGTGAGACTCGTCAAATGTGACATCACGTAAGATGCGAAGTCAGCGTGCATCGGTATCATAACATCGATAGCACTTGTGCTTAGTATTGTATGTAAGAAAGACACAAGATATAGATTGAGAAAAGAGCTTGATACGCTCACTTAGAGGAAGTAGAACATAGCACCGACATCCAAAAACTCGAAGATGAGTATAACGTGAGGGTCGAGAGTACAGACACTCACCGGGACATTGACCCTGAAGAAAGGTGGAGGGATGCTGGTTAATAAGGTATACAATAGTGGAAATAACCTCAGCCCAAAGTGAGGAGGAACGTCGGAAGAGATGAGAAGAGTGTGGGTTGTCTCTGTTAGATACGTTGTGCATTAGTTTAAAGTCACCTCGGGTGTTAGGATAACCATCTAGTATACATATATATATTTCATTGTTCATAATGAATACATAAAAATCCTTCAATTCTATCATGATATCAAATCAAGGGTTTTCTTGGCTCTGAGAAACTGCACATCAAAGGGAATAACGAATGAGTGTCAGGTCGAGAGAAGAGAAAACACGAAGAAATGGTGAGACTCGTCAAAAGTGACATCACGTGAGAAGCGAAGTCGACGTGCAACATGATCATAACATCGATAGCCCTTGTGCTCAGTACTGTATCAAAGAAAGACAAAAGGAATAGACTGAACAGAGAGTTTGGTATGTTCATGTGGAGGGAGAAGAACATAACACCGACAGCCAAAAACACGAAAATGAGTGTAACGTGGGGGTCGAGAGTACAGACACTCACCAGAACTCTGGCCCTAACAGAAAGTGGAAGGTCGTAGGTTAATAAGATAGACAGCGGTGGAAACAACCTTAGCCCAAAAATAAGGAACGTGGGAGGAGATAAGAAGGATGTGGGCTATCTCAATAATGTAGTGATGCTTCCTTTCAACAGTGTCATTCTGAGCGTGAGCACCGGGACAGGCAAGCTGAGGAAAAGTGTTGTGGGTAGCTAAGAGATCTCAAAAAGCGTGAGATAGGTACTCCCCCTCTGAGTCGGAATGGAAATATGTATTGAAGCAGAGAACTGTGTGTGCACCATAACAGAGAAAGCAACATAAGTCGGAAAAAACTCAGAGCGAGAATGCATAAAATAAAGTACATCAAACAGTAACGAGAATAATTATCAATAAAAATAACATAATAATGGTGTCTACCCTTGGATACAAAAAGTGTGGGACCTCATACATCAAAATGAACGAGGTCACAAGGACACTGGGACCGAGACTCGCTAGACAGATATGAGAGTTGTAGCTATTTACTAAGCTTACAACACATACAAGAGTGAGACTGATCAAAAAGAACATGACCAAGGAAGCTATGACTAATGAGAGTCACAAAACGCGAGCCATTAAGATGACCAAGACGATGATGTCACTGAAAGATGTCCATCAAAGGAAGACAAAAAGTAGAAGTTGTTGGTGACGAGGTAGTGGATGGAAGATGAAGGCGATCAAGGACGTGCACTCCGCTACGACGACGACCGGCTCCAAGGAGAGCTACAGTCAGACTATCATGCACACAGCATGTAAACTAATCAAACGTAATAAGACAACTGTGAGATGTGAGCTGGCTGACAAAAATAAGGTTCATGGATAACTTGGGTATGTATGCAACATCGGGAACATGGAAATGACTGGTATGAAGGAGACCACAGCTAATGATGGGGTGAATGGTGCCATCTGCAACTATGATACTCTTCCCATCTCCTCGCCACATGCATTCTCTCCTCTGGCATGTCAACCAACTCTTCATTTGTCGCAGTCTACTCCGTCACCTTCTCTTACCTTGTCGTAGTCTACTCTGTCACCTCCTCTTTCCTTACCGCAGTCTACTCTGTCACCTCTTCAGTTCTCTCCTCGGTCACACACTTCTCCCTCTGATGAGCTGTCCACTTGGGACCGTGTCTCTCCTATTCCATATCACTATACTCGTTGTCCTCCTCCTATCTCCTCGCCTCCAGTGCCCCCAGACTTAGTGTTTGTCTCCTCCAGCGAGTGTCTTGTGGATGATCCTCATGTGCGTCGCAACCCACCTCGTGAGAGGCGTCCTCCCGACCGCCTTAGCCTTGCTGCCCTACCACTGGACCTACATGCCCTTCCCGCTAATGTCTGTAGTACTCCAGAGCCGACTTCCTACCATGAGACTGCCCAGATACTTGAGTGGCAGATTGCTATGTTTGCTGAGTTGGAGGCGCTTGAGCATGCTCGTACATAGGATTTTGTTCTTCTTCCACCTGGTGTTGTTCCTATTACTTGTAAGTGAGTCTTCAAGGTCAAAACTCGCTCTGATGGTTTTGTGGAGAGGTACAAGGTTCGGCTAGTTGCTCGTGGTTTTCAGCTGAAGCAGGGGAGAGACTATGACAAGACCTTTGCTCTAGTTGCTCACATGACTATGGTTCAAACTCTTATTACAGTTGCAATTGTTCGTCACTGGTCCCTATCACGGCTTGACGTGAAGAATGTCTTTCTTCACGGTGATCTTTAGCATGAAGTATACATGTTTTCTCCTCCTATTCCATCATCTCCTCCAGGCCTTATCTGCAACTTGAGGCAAGCTCTTTATGGGCTCAAGCAGACGTCCCGTGCGTGGTTTGCACGTTTCAGCTCAGCTATTACAGCCGTCGGTTTCCAGCCATGTCAACATGATCTAGCCCTGCTCGTGCACCATAGCAGATAAAGTAGCATAAATCTGAAAGAATTCAGGTTGAGAGTGCATAAATAAATTCAACAATAACGAAAGTAATCATCAACAAATATAACATAATACTGATGTCTGTCCTTTGATACAAAAGGTGCAGGACCTCATACATCTGAATGAACTAAATCAAAAGAACGTTGAGACCTAGACTCACTAGATTGATAGAGTTGTAGTTGTTTACCAAGCATACAACTCATACAAGAGTGAGACTGATCAACATAAACACGACCAAGAATACCAGTACTGATGAGAGACAACGGACGCGAACCGCTGGGGTGACCAAGACGGTGATGCCACTGTGAGAAGCTCACTGAAGGAAGACAAAAGGACGAGACAGCTGGTGATGATGAAGTGGATGGAAGATGGAAGTGATCAAAGATGTATACCCCGCTACGGCAACGACCAGCTCCAAGAAGTGTCCTTGCCAGACGGTCCTGCATACGACACACAAATTCATCAAAAATAACAAGAAAACCATGAGACGTGAGTTGACTAACGGATATAAGGTTCATGGATAACTTGGGTATGTGGGCAACATCAGGGATATGAAGGAGGTCACTGCCGGTGATGGGGAGAATAGTGTCATCTGCTACCATGACATTAAGGGTAGGAGAGACCGGCTGACAGGACAATAAGTGGGTGGCATTATAGGTCATGTGAAATGAGGCTCCAGAGTCAAGCAACCAATCAGAGGAAGAGATACCTGCAGGGGCGGAGGCAACCAGCTGAGAGGCAGAGACATCAGGAGTATCTGGTGAGAGCACGGAGGTAGAGGAGCGATGCAGAGACCCATGAGAAAGTTGCAGAGCAATCTGCTGGGCAAGCTCAAAAACAGAGATTGACTGCGTCATAGTAGAGAAATGAGTTGAAGGAGCACCAGGAGCACGCTGCTGACCTGATTGCTGAGCCCTCTGAAACTTGCGTCACTCATATTTGACATGTCCAAGACACTAGCAGTGGTGACAGCAAAAGTGATGGTGGATGAGGACCACCAAATTGAGCAGTAGAGGGCGTCGGAAAACGAGAAACAGGCCATACCGGCGTATTGTAACCCGACATGTCTAACTCAATCTTAGCTGGCATGAACATTAAGGGCCTAAATGAACCCGAACTTGCCCATTTGATCCGTTGCCCACTACTGACTCATACAACCAGTATTCCTTCACTGGGCCATTTACCGGGACCTTCCCTCTATGTTTGTTAAATTACATGTTGTAATTACAAAAACCTCCCTTGTATGTTTGTATTTTATAATATCCATGCACAAAAAGATCTCCTGAAAATTTACTCCAAGGGGGTAAGGGGGTTTTTTGTGTATGAATGTTATGAAATGCAAACTTATAAGGGAGATTTTTGTAATTTCAAAAGAGAAGTGCAACTTGTGATAATGCTGGCTTCGGGAGGAAGCGTTGGTAATTATTCCCTTATTTGAGTGCAAAATAAAAGATAACCCGGAAACTTATTTGCGGATTTCTTGCGCGCACGTGCAATCGGCGAACACCCGACCACGGAGCCGTGGAAGCATTCCACTGGATCTGCACCACATGAGATTGCCCGCCCCAAATGAGGCCTAAAATTTCAAATGACTAATGGGCTTGGATCCTAGAATAGTTGAGATAGTGTTAATGATGATGGTGAGCCTAGCGATATTACTTACCAGTTGCAACTGTTGCTGCTGATGCTAATGAAGATCGCTGCTATAATAGCCGCTGCATCTAATTATGTAAACCTACAACGTGGAAACAAAAGCATGTTGTTATAAGAACAAGCGAAACATATGCAAGTCAAATAACAATGAAAACATTCTACTACTTAATTTAATCAGTATACCAAAGGCCGGCCCTAGTTTATATTTTTGTGGATGATGATGGGCTTCTTTGGCACCGTGCGTGGATCAGGGGAACACTGTCATGGCTCTGCGGTCTTTTGGCTACGTCACAGACGGGTGTTCCGCCTACCATGAGTGCAAAAAATGCACGTATTTACATGATTTAAGACTGAACGCCAAATTGCGGCATCCGTGAATCTGGGATGGTGGGTTCTGCCTCCCCAAATGAGCCCTATGTCCTACAATTTAGTGGAGGAGCTTTAGGGCGTCATTGGGAAAATGCAGCTCTGAAGGTGGAGTAGCTAATTTTCTCACTTTAGAAGCATGTGCACAAAACTTGTAATAAAAAAGTATTTTTACTCATGAAGACAATTAATTAAGTATAATGTAATTCTTGCTTTATTCCCCTCTTTATATAGATTGAGAAGGCAATAAACAAAAACTTACATTAAAAAATGGCTCACATTATGGAAACATAATTGGCATATGGAAATCTAAAATGGCTCACATTATCAATTAATGCTACTGTTGAACCGGGTAAAAATGTTGGGATTGATCTATTACAAGAAACTCACCTCTATATATAGAGGTGATTACAATCATAGGCAACAAAATTAAAACATAAAGGATAATCTAACACTCCCCCTCAAGTTGGGTGAGTGATGTTAATCATACCCAACTTGTCCACAATATTGTTAAATACGTTCCCACTCAATCCTTTGGTGAGAATGTCAGCTAGCTGCCGGTCGGAGGGCACAAAAGGTGTGCACATGATTTCTCTCTCAATGTTCTCCTTGATAAAGTGTCGATCCACCTCGACGTGTTTAGTCTGGTCATGTTGCACAGGGTTGTGCGCAATACTGATGGCTGGCTTATTATCACAATACAGCTGGATGGGTCCTGCTTCAATAAGACCAAGGTCACTCATCACAGAGCGAAGCCATAACCCTTCACAGACCCCGTGAGTCATAGCTTTAAACTCTGCCTCAGCACTAGATCTTGTCACAACTTGTTGCTTCTTACTCCTCCAAGTAACAAGATTACCCCCAACTAAGGTACAATATCCTGAGGTTGATCGCCTATCACCAACAAATCCGGCCCAATCAGCGTCAGTATAGACTTCAAAATTTAGACCGGTATTGGGAGCAAACAGGATACCCCTTCCTGGTGTAGACTTGAGGTACCGGAGGATTCTGTGAGCAGCATCCACATGACGAGTTTTAAGAGCATGCATGAACTGGCTAACGACGTTCACCGCATAGGAAATATTTGGACGAGTGTGAGACGGGTATATCAATCTCCCCACTAATCTTTGGTACCCAGAGATATCAGCAATTTCCTCTCCATCATCGCGCCCCAATCGGTGGTTTGCTTCAATCAGGGTGTCAGCTGGTCTACATCCACTCATCACAACCTTCTCAAGGAGATCTAAAGTGTATTTACGTCGGAAGATGAAAATCTCCTGCTTGGATCGAGCAACTTCAATACCCAAGAAATACCTGAGTTTACCCAGATCTTTGACATCAAATTTTCTAGCCAATTTCTGTTTCAACCTCTGGATTTCTTCGATATCATCCCCTGTTATGACTATATCGTCAACATACACAATAAGTGCAGTGAGTTTTCCAATCCTTCGTTTAATAAACAGAGTATGATCAGCATTGCTTTGTTGGAAATCAAAAGATAGCATGGCCTTGAGAAACCGCCCAAATCACGCTCTTGGAGACTGCTTCAGCTCATATAAAGTCTTTCTCAATATGCAGACTTTCCCTGCAGCACCTGTAGAAATGAGGCCCGGAGGAATAGACATGTAAACCTCCTCATCTAGATCACCGTGGAGGAAGACATTTTTCACATCAAGTTGCAAGAGCTCCCAGCCTTTGCAAGCAGCACAGGATAACAAGACTCTGATAGTATTCATCTTTGCCACCGGGACAAACGTCTCCAGATAGTCAATACCAAGGATTTGTGTATAACCCCTCGCCACCAACCTAGTCTTGCATCTTTCAACAATCCCTTGTGAGTTTTGTTTCACAGTGAACACTCATTTACACCTAACCGTCTTCTTTCTATAGGGAAGGGGAACCAAATCCCATGTGTGGTTTTTCTCATGAGCATTCATTTCCTTAACCATCGCCTCACGTCACATAGGGACATCCAGAGCCTGCTGTCATGATTCAAGTATGGAAGAAACAACAAGGGAAGAAACAAAGGCCTTGTAGGTAGTAGAAAGAGAATCATACGATACATAATGTGATAAAGGATGGCAAGTGCAAGACTGGATACCTTTCCTGAGGGAGATCGGGTGATCGGAAGGCCCTGAGTCAGGTTCCACTGACTGTCCTGGTAGCATAGTCGGATCTTGCGTGCTCGTCCGCTTTGTTCGCCAGGTATAAACCTGCAAGCTCGAAGGAGGAGGCCCAGGAGGAGGACGTATGTCCACTGGTAGAGGAGGCACGGGAGGAGAGCTCACTTCCATTGGTAGAGGAGGCACGGGAGGAGGACTCACTTCCACTTGTAGAGATAGAGGCTCCCCCTGAAGTGAGGAATACGGTGGTGGTATGGGCAGAGGAACCGAGGGAAGAAAAATGGGAGTATGCGAGGGAGAGACATCCGGAACAGGATAATATGCCTCGGATTCACGGAACGTAACGTCCATAGTGACAAATACTTTCTTGGTAGGAGGGTGGAAACATTTATACCCCTTTTGCGTTGGAGAGTAGCCAATGAAGACACATTTAAGTGCCCGAGGATGGAGTTTGGAAGGGCGGGGGTGGTGGATATGAACGAAGCAAACACATCCAAACACCCTAATGGGAAGCCGAGAAGGGGGCACCTGAAGAGTATCAAGGGGTGTAGCATTCCCAAGAACACGAGTGAGCATACGATTGATGAGGTATGACGCAGTAAGAACGGCATCACCCTAGTAGAATTTCGGAAGATGCATAGTGGACAAAAAACAACGAGCGACTTCCAGGAGATGACGATTCTTCCGCTCAGCCACACCATTTTGTGCGGGAGAATACGCGCAGGTAGTCTGGTGGAGGATACCACGATTAGCAAGATATTGCTCAAACTGCGAATCGATGTATTCGCGACCATTATCACTACGAAGAATTTTAATTTTGGAGTGAAATTGAGTGGAGATCATGCAATGAAACTGTCGGAAAACCGAGAAAACATCATTTTTGTTACGCATCAAATACAACCATATAGTACGAGAGAAGCAATCAATAAAAGATGTCGGGTAAGGACCCCAGATATCAGTATGAATAACAGCAAAAGAAATAGAACTTGGCAATGAAACATACATAAACGACATACGATGATGTTTGTTTAAGCTACATACATCACAGACAAAAGAGTCAAAGACAACAGTAGACATAGTAGGAAAGAACAATTTCATAACAAAAACAGAAGGGTATCTCAGGCGACAGTGCCAGGAGTACAAAGGATGGGCAGTGCTGGAATGAAGAGCCAGAGGAGACGTAGCCTGGCCGGAGTTGAGCACATAGAGTCCATTTACCATGCTACCAGAGTCAATCACCTTCCCCGTCATCAGGTCCTGAAAAGCACAAGAAGACGGAAGGAATGTCACAGAGCAGTGCATGAAGTTAGTTAGATGACTAATGGAAAGAAGATTACGATTCAAATTAGGAACATGGAGGACAGAAGATAAGGTGGGGGGAGCAGGAGATGAAATCCTTGCTGGCAATGAAGGAAAGGGAACCATCGGCGATGCTCACCTTATCACGGCCAGAAAGAGGAGTATAAGATATAAAACCTGTAGAGGACCCAGTCATATGATCTGTAGCCCCAGAGTCAATAATCCACTGGGTAGAAGGATGAGAAGCAGCAAGTGAGCACCTGGGAGACCCATGTGAGCGTAGGAGGAAGAGGCAGAAGGCTCTGTAGAAAGGCCCTGCATCATGCGTCGAAGAGCCAACATTTCATCCGCTGTGAAAGCACCAGAAGGGGCAGAGCCATCAGAACTGGAATAACCAGGAGGGACCGCGGCAGAGCATCAGTAAGATGAGCAGAACGTGGAGCAGCATGACGACCAGAGGAGCGCCCAGAACCATGACCTCCACGAGGCGGAGCACCCCCTCTGGGGTTAGGAAACCCATGAAGCCGGAAGCAGGTATCCCGAGTGTGACGGTTCTTGCCACAATAATCACATAGCAGATGATCCTTATCAGAGCCCTTCAACCTAGAATCACGAGATGGACGGGTACCAAGAAGAGAGGGGGCAGTAGCCGCCAAAGCTGACCCCTCAGGCATCGGGTCTGGAAGAAGAGTCAGGCGACGATCGTATTCTTGCTGCACAATACTGTAGACCTCAGGAAGGGATGGTATCTGCGGTCGGCCCAAAATCTGAACACTGATCTGATCGAAGTCGTGATGCAGTCCATGAAGAAACTCAAATATACGATTGTGGTCATCCTAGGCCCGAACCATTGCCTCATCAATAGGGCTCACAAAAGTAAGAGGATCAAAGTGATCATATTCCTGATACAGCTGCGTGAACTCCAAGTAGTATGCAGACGGCGGACGGTCACCCTGCCGAAGTAACGAGATCTTCCGGCGCAACTGAAAAATCTGAGCAGCATTGCAGCGGCGAGAGTAGGTAGACTCTGCGCGGCTCCAAATGTCGGCAGCGTTGTCGAGGAATAGGTAGTTCCGGGCAATGGACTCCTGCATCGAGTTAGTAAACCAGGACATGACCAAGTAGTTCTCCGACTCCCACTGCGGCCATTCAGACAAATTCATGTCGGGCTCCTTCATTTTGCCATTGACATAGCCAAAGAGACGCCGGCTTTTGAATGCCAGAGTGATAGAGCGAGACCACGAGAGATATTTGGAGTCGTCAAGACGTATGGTAGTGATTTGGAGTGTATTATGATCATTAGTGCCACGGAAGAGGACCGTCGGAGTGGAGGCACCGGAAGAGGGAGCAACCCCAGAAGAGGGAGCGGGAGATTCAGCATCTCCAGACACGATGGCTCATGAATAGAAATCCAGAGACAACACAGGATTAGGGCATCAAAAAACCGAAGGGGAAAACGAAGAGATCCACTCCATTAGAACACTCAAAGCAAAAGACGGCGCCGGATAAAAAAAACGGGCTCTCACGGCTTAAGCATACCGACGCTGGATGGAGGGCAGGAGGGTTGGAGACCCGGCTGGAAGAAGAAGAGGCGGAAGTCGGGCTGGGCGAGGCGGCGAGAGATGAGCGGGATCGAGCGCACGGCAGGGAGAGCGCACGACAAGGAGAAGGCCGGCGGAAGGCGAGCGGGCGAGCACGGCGAGGGCTGAGCGGGATCGGGCGAACGCACGGCAGGCGGAGGCTAGGGCACGCGGAACACCGTGGGCTCTAATACCATGTTGAACCGGGTAAAAATGTTGGGATTGATCTATTACAAGAAACTCACCTCTATATAGAGATGATTACAATCATAGGCAACAAAATTAAAACATGAAGGATAATCTAACAACTACAAATTTACTGAAAAAAAAAGATGGCTGATAAAAAATGGCACTATAACCTTAAATGTTGCAGGCTTGATTAAATGGAATACTAGAGCATCCCCATCTACCAATTCGTGAGCAATCGCAAAACCCCTCCAGCCAGCACTTAACCCAACCTTTGGAGCAAGGTAAAGAGACTGTGATTCATCATCTTCTTCATCTATTAAAGAAAACCAGGTATCACTTTTGGGCAAATGTTTGCTGCAAAAACTCTTAGCAAGCCCCTGTTTAGAACATTAAAAACAAATTAGCTTAATCTATATACAGAGAGGGAGAACTAATTGAACAAAGAGGTTGTGTTCTTTATAAGTAGAGCTTTCAAAAATGTTCGACGATAACGTTCGTCCTGAACATTTGCATGAGTATGAGTAGTTTTCACGACTGTGTTTAGTTAGAACCAGTAATTATGCAAAATTAGAGGGGAGTTTTTCATAATTATTCCTTTTAAAATATACATAGGACTCGAGTAAATTTCACGATTTGTGCAAAGTATTTCATAATTATTTTGCAAACCAAATACTTGAGCTTAATCTCTACTCGTTTACTTCACTAATTTATACTTACCAGCCAAAAGCCTCCAGTAACATGAGACTGCAACATCGGCTTAATAAAGCTTGGATATTTTTGATCCAGCTGTGACTGAAGCTCTTCAGCCTTTTCCATTGCATATCCTCGTGCTTCATCAGACGCATAGACTCGATTCATCAGATCTCTTCTCTTATGGTGTCTGAAAACACTAAAAATTAACATCAAGAAATATGTAGGTCGGGATATGATAAGACAACGATTGGATTATGTTTATGATCGTTTCATCCTATTCAACAGATTTACTGACCGGAAAGGTCTTGTTATAATATGAAAAGTAGGCTCCTACACAAACAAAGAAACTTCAGATTAGACATTGTTATGAATAAGTTTGAGACTTTCAGGATAGCCTTATATATAAAGAAGTGATGAAAGCATTCTACATATTCACTAGGCATTAAAAGATATTTTCAAAGGCATTAATTTTGTTCCATTGAAGTTCTAAACAGAAGCCCCCGGTAATCTTCGGATGGAAAAGTACATCTAGGAGCAACTCCACATTTCTTGGAATCTTGAACTCCACATGAATTTTTGTACAGAAACCGATGACGGTTATGGAAAGAAGAATTACACGGTGCACAACATAATTAATTTTTTTTGTTAAAATTAATCCAATCTCCCATGCGTGTGAATTTTTCTTGCCAGAGGTACGGTTGGTTTGTTACAGCAGTGTGTACTGTCATGGCGGGAAGTACTGTAGCGGCCGTACTGGTGTTCCCATGGGCTCTGTTGAATTGTGTCATAATGATTTTTTCTTAAAAGCCGTGGAATCCATGTACAAAGGATATTTTTGTCTATACTTTACTTTCTGTGTTTTCTTGTTGTCTATTTATCCGTCATGCATTAAGTGAAAATAAGGCTCTAATTTTTGTCTCAACTCAATCTAAGATACATACATACACATACACTAAGCGCACACAAACATTAAACATCAATACTCCTCAAGATGAGCGAAAGATATTCACTAAGCTCAACTTGTCACACAAACTAGATAAATCCCCTTCAAAGTTCAACTTTGTCACGGATCTTTTGCTACAAATAGGTTCTAACACAGATTCAAGTTTATAAGTAGATACAGTTGGAGAAGAGGTCTTAGATGGTTGTGAGGGGTTAAGATTCTTATAAGAAAAAATTATATTCAAAATAAATAGCATCTCTAAATTCAATAAATGCATTATTTGTGATATCATAAACCTGAAAGTTTAGAACAAGATATTCGCATGGTTATTAGAAGCATATCTAATAAATATAACGTTTATGATTGTGTGACCTATTTTCTTGCTTTTAGGTTCTAGTACTCCAACTTTACCCAAACAAATTTTCAGGAGCAACATATTATTAAGGTTCTATTCTTGCATTTTGCATCATCATTTGATTAAAGAAAGATGCGATTACTTGATAAACAATTCAATATTCTTCACATAATTGAGAAAGTTAATTTTAAGTGTATTCCTTTCTTAATCAAAGTTCATTAATTGATACAATATTCGTGTCTGGGAGACAATCAATTTATGCTAAATTGTAATAACAACAAAATAGTGAAAACAAAAACATTGCAACAAGTAGAGTAACAGCAAAAGTGTACTGAGAAAGACTTGAGAAGGAGATAGTAAAAACTAAAGAGAGTGTAATATTATGTATATATTTTCCTCCTTACTCGACGTTATACTATTGGGAAAGATGTTGCACCAACATCCAATGGTAAGAAGGAAGCGTTTAAAGGAAACATTGTGGTTAAAGCAAAGCGTAGCCATGAAACGACATATCCCATAGCAAGTAGGATTGCATGGGCATCCATGTTGTGAGCAAGGAGATCAAAAATATGTAGCAAATTTTAAGTGACAATTATGATGGCGCAACTTCAAAAGATTATTACAATGGCGTTCAACGAATATAAATCTAAGTGAATACATGTATTTATTAATATGTGACAACAAAAATTGAACTCCACGCTATAATGTACATAAAATCAGAGTGATAGTCATGCTTGCAATGCAAGTAATTTGGCTAACTAGCACTTTGCAGGCCAAAAAATCATGTTTTTGACGCATTGCACCAAAAATCTTTAAATTTGGCACATTGCATCATCCAAATACCTTTAAGTTGGCACTTTGCACCCTAGGTTGAATTTTGAGGGGTATTTTTCACATTGCACCATCCAAATACTTTCATATTCTATCTTTTTATACAATTTGTTAGATTTATCTGATGTTTGATCATATAAATTGAGCAAATTTTAGTAAATCTCAAAATTTGGGGCTCAAAATTCAGCATATGGTGCAAAACACAAATTTAAAGATATTTGGCGGGTGCAATATGCGGAAAACATGACATTCAGGGGGTGCAATGTTACAAAGTAATAAAAATAATATATTGGATGAGACTTGAGAAAGAAAGATGAGAAATGAGAGATAAAATTGATATTATGTATATATTTTGCTTCTGATTTAACAGTATAATGCCTTGGGTAGTGGCACTACACCCACATCCAATGCAAGAAGGTTGCTTTTTTAGAGGTGCTCAACATGTAAATATAGGCATTTCCAAAGACAAAAGGCATACAAAATATGGTCTAAAACCCCCATTCTCCTGTCATATGTATGCTCTGTTCGGCGCGATGGTGGCAGTCGTGAACGTGAACCATTGTTCGTGACCCCACGATCTCACCTAAGGAACTTCGAAACATATATTCTATTATTGTGGTGTTTTTGTCCAAACTCACCGGAGCAAAATTGCCTTGCAAAACGGAGTCGTAGTCTTGATTTTCAGATGAAGTTTTTCACACCCATATATTAAGTGGAGGGACCTCCTCAATTAAAAAAAAAATTGTTTTTCTTTGCTCGATCATGCATAAAATTCTGGCATTGTTATCTCTCGGTTAGAAATCTCATAAAGATTATTTCAATTTCAACAATGTAATTGAAATGGTCAAAATAAAATGTGCAGAAGTGGAAACACATTTACAAGCGAAATGACTTGTTAGTTGTCACGACTTCGACGAAGGCTTTGTTTGGGGGGCTTTTTTTGCCCGGGTTAGTTTAGACAAAAACAACACCATCATAGAATGTATGTTCATAGAATGTATGTTTGGCATGACAACAGTTATGACCACTATCAAGAAAAGAAAACTACTTTGGAGAACAATAATAAGTGAATGAAGCTATTTATGTAAGGTCTGGTGTTCACTAACGACGGTTCATAACCACGGCGCACGACTGCTACTTCCATGCCAAAGGGATCCCAAGGCAAGCAAGAACCTATGGCGGCAGCTTCAAGTGACGGTCGCATTGGTGTTCGGCCCAAACCATTTGCCTGAGTGGCTGTGGCTGTGGTGGCGGCCAAGGTCAGAGCCCTAGATCAAGTCATAGGTGAATGCTCACGAATGTTTGATCCCTAAAACGCCTAGAAGCATTCCCAACAAAGGTTACAATTAAAGAGGATTTATACATTCATAATGACTTAAAACTCTTCAAGAAACCTGGGACTAAAGGCTTAAAGTAGAAATCGGAGAACAATAATAAGAAGCAAAAAAAGAAGACCTCCTTATATGTTTGCTCGGGCAAATTAGCTATTCGATCGGAGCGCCTGCGGATAAAGAATTCTTCCGAAATCGATGCCGCCTTGCGCTTGTGTTGCTTCGCCTGTTTTGCGAGCCAAAAGAGAGCCATCAGAAGAAGGAAAAGGACGGTTCAGAAAGTGAACAAATGCAGAGCACGAGGGATCCGCACCGGCGAGGTCTTGGGAGAAACAGCCTCCCGGAGGAGAATGGAGAGGTGGCCGAGCTTGAGCTCCTCCAGCTTCTTCTTGTTCTCCTCTAACTTTTTTCGCCGGACATCTTCGTAAGTGAGCGTCTCCGTCGCCATCGCCGGGATAGAGCAAAAGGGAACAGGCGGTGAAAGCCCGTTTACAAGGTTTAAAAGGGGAAATATATAATCTTACCACTGAGGATTTCGAAGAGCGTGTAATCCTAGCCGTCGAATTTTAACGAGTATTCATGCAAGACTTGCACTACTATTGAAGTAAAAACGATGAATCTAATGGCCATTAATGAGACGGACATTGGGTTATGGAGCGCCATCCGGATCGCTTGACGGAACGGTGGATCTCGATGCAAATTCAAAATTCAAATCAACCTGGAGATGGATGGGCCCGCCCTTTCCTTGCCTTTATAATATGGTGATTTTGAACGGGGAGCTCTGGTCACCATTTCGAGTCCCGCAAGGGTGGAGTTAGGCTCTGTTTAACATTCCGGCGGAGCACCGTTCCGGCGGAAACGAGCTGGAAAAATTTGTTTGGGACGTTGTTTGTGAGCTCCCGGCGAGAACGGCCGGCATAAAAGGGTGTCAGCCCGGCGTTTTGACGCTGGTGGGAAGAGCACCAGTCCGGCGTTTAGAACGGCCGTTTCCTCTCACCTCGCTGGCCTCCCACCAGCCCGGGTTCTCAAACAGAGCCTTATTCATGGGCATATTCGGGCAAGTTATCATGGTTTACTGTTTCAAAGAGGAGCTAAGGCCGCACGAGAATTTGAAAACCGACTGAGATCGTGACAACGTGCTCAGATCTAAATTTCAACGAAAAAACGTAGGTTCTTTGGTTCATACAAATTATAAAACGAAAAGTTAATTTCTCTTCAACCGATCAAAGAAATTCAAATTTAAATGTTGTGTTGGACTCCTCTCAAAAACACACAAAATTAAGTCCTTAATCTAAGGTTTTCATTGAGTTTTGAATCAAAAGAATCATCCGCATTATTTGATTTGTAGAGACTATTCAAAACATTTCTAAAAAATGGGGTCATCAGAAATCTTTTTTTTTTTGCTCGAGGATCACTTCTATCACCTTCACCTGTCATTGTCTCTGATTAAGCAAAAAAAAAATTGCTTTGTAAAATTGATGATCCATGTATGAACATTTAAAAAAAAGGCATTTATATTGGCAGCCCTGTTTTGGCTTTTGGCAGCCGACAAAATAATAAAAAACAACATAATATGACCGCTAATAACAGTCTAAAACGTGAAACACGTGGCTTTTGAAAAAAGGTCTACTATATGACAATTTTAGAAAAAGTGTTCAACATGAAAGTTGTAGATCTCGACGAGATCTACAACTTTTATGTTGAACACATTTTCTAAAAATATCATATACCAGGCCTATTTTCAAAAGGGGCAGAATCCGGGCGGAATTATGCGAGTTCTGGCTGGATTCCGCGTCTTTTGAAAATAGGCCTACTATATTATATTTTTAGAAAAATTGTTCAACATAAAAGCTGTAGATCTCGTCGAGATCTAAAACTTTCATGTTGAACACTTTTCCTAAAAATATCTTTTAAAAGCTTAGTTTTTGGACTGTCAATATTCATCGGAGTGCCAATAGTCATTTTTTTGGGTTGTTATTATATTTGGGCTGTCAATAGTCATATAAGGGTTGCCAATATAAACGCCCAAAAAACTTTTTTGATCGTCATTATCATTAACTATACAGTATTTTCAAATAGTCATTCACTTCCATTCAAGTGCCTCAACAAATTATCTCCAGTCCGGCGTTTAGAACGGTCGTTTCCTCTCTCCTCACTGGCCTCCCACCGGCTCGGGTTTTCAAACAGAGCCTTATTCATGGGCATATTTGGGCAAGTTATCATGGTTTACTGTTTCAAAGAGGAGCTAACGCCGCACGAGAATTTGAAAAGAGACTGAGATCGTGACAACGTGCTCAGATATTTCAACAAAAAAACGTAGGTTCTTTGGTTCATATAAATTATAAAACGAAAAGGTAATTTCTCTTCAACCGATCAACGAAATTCAAATTTAAATGTTGTGTTCGACTCCTCTCAAAAACACACAAAATTAAGGCTGCGTTTGGGGGGACTTATTTTCAGCGGTCAAGCGGTTACGACCGCATGAACCGGACCTTAAATTAAGGTCCGGTTCATGCGGTCGTAACCGCTTGACCGCTGAAAATAAGTCCCCCCAAACGCAGCCTAAGTCCTTGACCTAAGGTTTTCATTGAGTTTTGATGGCGCTTCATTTTTGCACAAATTAACTTCCGTGGACTAATTTCTAGAAATCCGTTGATCGAATCAAAGAATCATCAGCATTATTGGATTTGTAGAGACTATTCAAAACATTTCTAAAAAATGGGGTCATCAGAAATCTTTTTTTTTTGCTCGAGGATCACTTCTATCACCTTCACCTGTCATTGTCTCTGATTAAGCAAAAAAAATTGCTTGTAAAATTGATGATCCATGTATGAACATTTAAAAAAAGGCATTTATATTGGCAGCCTAGTTTTGGCTATTGCCAGCCCGACAAAATAATAAAAAACACACATAGACTCTGTTTGGGGCAGCTCTGGCGGATTGAAAAGCTGCTGTCCGGATAGAGCTGTTTTGAAATAGATTTTTGGGGAGCAGTTTTGAAAAGCTGCAGAGTGTTTGGGTGTTATGTGCAGAAGTGCGCTTTGAAGAGCGATTTTCTTTTTTTAGCTGTTTGAAGAAACAGCTTTTGGAAGCTGTTTTTTAAAAAACGAAAATACATAAATATTTAAAAATAACTGATAACAGGTGTCTTTTACATAGTTGTAGGAAATAGAAAAAAAAAGGTCTTGCAACATCCGATGACTCCTTTTTCCAATCCTTTCGATCACCTGTTCGAAAATAAATTGATATGAATCAAACTTTTGATATTTTTAACCCTTTAAATTTTTAGTAAGCGTTGGATCGAATTTTTACCTGCGCACGCTGTATATCTCTTCGACAATGTTATCTCGTACTGTAGACATATGTTCTTCTCCAGCAGCATCACGCATATCGCTTTCAAATTCATCCTCTGTCGCAGGTTCCTCAGCCTCTGAGGGAACGAAAGAAGACTCATCAGCATCACAAGCATTAAACTCAGGGTCCCAGCGAGAAGGATGTCTCTGAATGAAGTTATGTAAGTTCATTGTCGCTTTCATCACGCATATCGCTTTAAAATTCATTACTAATAATATACACGTACACAAAACATCGAGCGTAATAATTCACCATGTACAAATAGGTATAAAAAACAAACACACAACACACACACATCCACACTCATACACATTCAAAAAAAACACACACATAGACAAACACACACTCACACACACATCCACACATACGCACAATCACCAACCAAAAAACAAACACACAACACACACACATCCACACTCATACACATTCACCAAAAAAACAAACACACACATAAACATAAACACACACACACACATGTTTATTCTAGTTTTTTTGTTGACATTTTGCATTTGATGGACAGTAACATAAACCATTATAAAGAGTTATTTATCAGTTTTGTAGAACAAAAGCACTACCATTTTTGTTTCTGATCATAAACCATGGAAGAAATCAAAAGATCAAACACCTATGTAGATCAGGAAAAAAATCACACTCATAAACTGATATGCGTATCTTATGTTAAAGCATACTTTTCGAAGGAAGTTGTAAATTCCTCTTTTAAGGACCACATGATAATTGAACTTGAAGATATAAAAGTACAGAAACAAATAACACCATAACTTAAAAAAAATAGAACAGATTCTCTTTTGATCAGGAAAAAAACCACACTGATAAACTGATTGCAAAAAATAGAACAAATCCTCTTTCAAGGACCACCATCGTCAATATTATTCTATAATGGGATGCATCAAAAGTTTTCAATATGAAACAGTGCTAAAAACTATTGCAAACTAACAGTAGTAATCCACGGAAAAAACCTATGTTTGCACCGCCTGTTATCCTCTTCCTCATCGAGGGGAAGAACAGAGGAAAAAACCTATAATTTGCAAAGCAAGAGAAGAGGTATACCTCAGCGAGAGGAAGACGACACCTGAAACCTGCGGCAAGCCAGCAGATGGAGGGGAATCACGCTGATGCGGGAAGAACTACTAGCGGAACTGCGTCGGGGAAGGAGAGAAGGGAGGGACGCACGCTGATGCAGATGGAATACACGCCGTCGTCGACAGAGGTGTGCGCCGATAGGGATACAGGCCGTCGTGAGAAGGAGAGATCGGGAGGGACGCAAAGGATTCACGCGTCGTCGTCGGGGAAGCGGGATCGGTGTCACGCTATGTTTTGCGAGAGAAGGATCACGCGTCGTGAGTTTATACGCAAAACCACGGCAATAAAACGCGGTTTTCGCGAAAAAGCTGAACGCTGGGGGGGGGGGGGGTGCGGCTTCCGCAAAACAGCTCTGGGAGCCGGTTTTTGAAAAGCGATTTCTGTGAGGAGCTGTCCCAAACAGCAACAATAACAGCTCTGGCGGCTGGAAAAGAACTTTTCCAACCGCCAGAGCTGTCCCAAACAGACCCATAATATGACCGCTAATAACAGTCTAAAACGCGAAACACGTGGCTTTTGAAAAAAAGTTCTACTATATGACAATTTTAGAAAAAGTGTTCAACATGAAAATTGTAGATCTCGACGAGATCTACAACTTTTATGTTGAACACATTTTCTAAAAATGTCATATACCAGGCCTATTTTCAAAAGGCGCAGAATCCGGGCGGAATTATGCGAGTTTCGCCTGGATTCCGCGTCTTTTGAAAATAAGCCTACTATATTATATTTTTAGAAAAAATATTCAACATAAAAGTTGTAGATCTCGTCGAGATCTAAAACTTTCATGTTGAACATTTTTCCTAAAAATGTCTTTTAAAAGCTTAATATTTGGACTGTCAATATCCATCGGAGTGTCAATAGTTATTTTTTGGACTGTTATTATCTTTGCGCTGTCAATAGTCATATAAGGGCTGCCAATATAAACGCCCAAAAAAATTTATTGATCATCATTATCATTAACTATACAGTATTTTCAAATAGTCATTCACTTCCATTCAAGTGCCTCAACAAATTTTGTATCCATATAATTGATATTCTAAAAATTGAGTGTGATAATTTCATATTACATTTTACATCTTAATCTTAGACTTACACGAAAATTTTCAACTAACAAAGTATATCGTGTAAAAATTTACAGGAAGCAGGAAAAGTGGTTGTAGTAATACTCAACCCAAATCAGAAATCAAGTGGTAATCAGCACAAAAGAGGCGCAAAAGTCAAAATCTGGAAATCACTCTGATTTACAAAGTGAGACATGCATTGTGAGACATGATTTCATCAATGTACTCAAGAAAAACAGAAAATACAACTGTAGGCCGAGAAAAAATCGCGTGGACAGAGACTGTATCCGCACAAGCTGCAAGCCTTGTCCGCCGAGACCGCCAAGTCGCCTATCCGCAACTAGTCGCGCGGACTGCATGTTATTCAATGTTGATGACCGATAAACAGAGTCCGTTGATAGACCGAGCGAACTCCAACTCTATCAGCAACCCGGAATAAAGGTGACTTCAAACCGCAGAGACCGTGACCTGCTGTTTCCCGCAAACTGTTAACCACGAACTGTTTCACATCAAGTTTCCACTAGTTGTCTAGCCATCTTATGCTAGCCGCACAGCTTGCACAAATAGTCAATCTCACTTAGTCGCGTCGGTTAGAAAAAAAATGTAAACGTAAGCTTTAAGCACGAGTCGTGTTCTCATTGTTTTCTATTATTATATGACGAGTCGGGGACTCTTGTTTATAGGTACGGAGAGGAGTGTCATCACCACCCATACCGATTGGATAACTGTCTGCCAATCCGGGACTAGCATCACATATTCGCATAAGTGCAGACACAAGCATCTGACAATCAATAACAAAGAAGTGCGGACACGCTACTCAGTCCACATAGACTTGGATAGAATCAATCAACGCGTCCTGAGATAAGTCTGCACCAAAGAAGAATTGTCGAACACAGCTAACAGACAGCGCTGTCCGCGATCTCCACTTCTAGTTCACACAACCTGCAACCCACGACAAAAGCAAAACTCGAGCTTAACCAATCTGCTGAACTTGGTGAATACCAGAAGCAGTCCGCAAACAGGTGGACTCGGCGAACTTGGCAACAATCCCGAACTTGTCAACATTATTACCCAAGTCTAGACCACTAGCGATCTCTGACTATATCTTGCATGAGAACGCATCAGCGAACTGTGCGGTCTCATAATCCAGGCCGCAACAATTGTCTGTCTTTCTTGCGAGTCGGAGATCCTAAGTTATAGGCGGACTGTGTGATCTCCCATCCCAAACCGCACGGTCTCCAAGTGATCAGCAGACCAAGCTTCTACGCCAATCTCCACGATCTCAACACCAGACCGCAAGCACAAAAGACAGCCGACCTCGCGAGCTCCAAAAGGAGTCTGCCACATGTCGATCTTGGCGAGCTCCAGATGAGTCTGCAATAACCTGAGGTTAGACAACCCTAACCACTCGGTTACTCTCCAGAGTGCTTGTTGAAACAGACCGTAAGAGAGAAGTAATCATGGCTAACCGTCGACTTCAACCTGCCAGTTTGCGTTGGTCTTTGCAGTTTATGCGGTCTGCCCAAATTAGACTGCACACCTCCACTATACTCCCACTTCAACAATTTTAGCACTCCCCCTTAAAATTGGAAGTAAAAAACCAGCATGTGCAACCCCCGTAATTGAGTAAACGGCACATTCGACAGCGGCTTCGTAAAGATATCCGCCACATTATCCCGACTCTATACATAATCAGCCATGAAAGATCCCTCCAGCACCTTCTTCCGAACAAAGTGATGCTCAATCTCGATGTACTTCGTTCACGCGTAACAAACTGGCTTGTTTACTAGTTTAAGATCACTCTCATTGTCGGCACGAAGCAGAGTAGGACCTCGCACCTCCTCATGGATGTCATCCACTAATCTCCTAAAGCCATATGACTTCCTGAGCAGCCAAGACTGAAGCCTTGTATTTTATTTCTATAGTGGAGACAGACACTTAATCTTGCTTCTTACTACACCATAGAATAGTTGTTGATCCCGTGAAGAAGACATGGCCAGATGCTGGCTTTTGATTATCTATATCTCCCCAATAATCACCATTTGTATATCTATGCAGACTGAAGCACATGTCCCTCTAATAAAAGAGGCCCATCTCTGAGGTGGACTTGACCTACTCACGGAAACCTTTAGCCGCCATCAGATGAGGTTTCCGCGGCTCTATCATATACTGACTAACCCGGCCTACAACATATGCAATATTTGGTTTAGTGATCGTCAGGCATATGAGACTCCCTACGAGAGCCCTGAACACCAAAGGTTCAGCAAGAACCCTTCCCTTATCCCGCTGAAGTTTCAGTCCAACCTCCAGAGGAGTATAACTGTTTTTCCTTCCCGCATGTCAAATCGTTTAACGATCTACCCCGCATACCTTTTGGGAAACGAGCGCATCATTCTGCTGCCTCTCAACCCCGAGTCAAAGGAAATGGTGAAGCTCACCCAGATCCTTCATCTCAAACCGGATGGCAAGCTCAACCCTGAGATTAGCCACCTCCTCCACCGAGTTCACCTTGATGATCATATCGTCAACATACACCAGAACGAGGACCTGAAGCTCCCTCTTCTTCTTAACGAACATACTGAAATCTGAGTCTGAAGCAAAGTAACCGCAAAACTGGAGGTCTTCTGCGATCTTCTCATACCACACCCGAGGCGACTGCTTCAGACCATAGATGGATTTCTTCAGCTTACAAACGTGCTCTAGATGTTCTTCAGATACATAACCCAGTGGCTGCACCATGAAGATGTCCTTGTCAATCTCATCGTAAAGGAAAGCATTCTTAACGTCGAGTTGCCAAATCTTCCACCCTTGACAAGCCGTCAAAGCAATCACCACCCGAACTGAAGTCATAATGGCCATTGAGCTAAACATCTACTCGTAATCCTCCCCATACTGTTGTGAGAACCCCCGAGCTACAAGACGAGCCTTATATCACTCGATGCTTTTGTCAGCCTTCTTCTTCAGCTTATAAACTCATTTGCACATCACAGGAGTAAATGCCTTCGACTTTGGGCACAAGGTCCCAAGTCTCATTTTTCCTGAGTGCGGTCATCTTCTCGTCCATGACATCTTCACACTCCTTGACTCTAGAGGCGTTCTCAAAGCAAGAAGGCGCCTGCTCGTTCAGAGGATCTGCGAAGAAATAAGAGATGAAACTTACCAAGTTCTCGTCTCTATACCTAGCTGGTGGAATAATTGTTCTCTTGGACCTCCGTAGGGCTTGACTCTGATCCACCACTTATGCTGCTTCTTCTGTACTAGTTCTGATCTCGGGCACACCAGGAGCATCGCTCCCCCTGCTTCCAAATATAGAAGCCTCTACCCTAGAGCTAGACAGAATAGGAGCACCTAGTGACACATGCAACTCCGCCAGAAGATCCCGAGCATCTTCTCCTTGCCCTCCGTCAGACCTGCTTTCTTATAGCTCCACAGATGAGCTACCCTGATATGACGTCAGTTCGTCAAATATCACATCCCGGGAGATAATAAACATTCGTGTCTCCGGATCCATGCATTTTCAGCCCTTCTTCCTCTCATCATATCCAATGAAGACTAGTTTCCTTGCTTTTTACATCTAACTTCGTCCTGAGAGCGTCTAAAACATGCATGTAGCAAGTCGACCCGAACACCCGAAGATGTTTCACACCGGGCTTCTCCTTGAACATCAGCTCGTGTGGATAATTCATGTTGTTCAGACTGAGGGACATCTGGTTGATGACATACACCGCACAAGTCATTCCCTCCGCTTAGAAGGCCCTAGGAATGCCTTTGCCGTGAAGTCAGCACTTGCAAGTCTCTGTCAAATGATGGATCTTCCGTTCTGCAACTCCGTTTTGTTGTAAAGTATGTGCACAAGACAGCTCCATTCGAATGTCGTGTTTTTGCAAAAGTTAGAGAACTCAGTTGAGTTGAACTCAACTCCGTTGTTAGTTCTCAACTTTTTCATCCGCATACCGAGTCGGGCCTCCACGAGCTCCTTGAACTCCACAAACATCCCGAATGCCTCTGACTTTTCCTTCATAAAGTATACCCAAGTATACCTTGAAAAGTCATCAACCAATACCAGCATGTATCTGCTCTCTCCGAGACTGGGGGTGACGGTGGGTCTTATTAGATCATCGTGGATGACTCCAATAATGCTTTGCATCTGGTCTGCAATTTGTCAAATGGAAGACGATGAGTCTTACTATACTGACATCCCGCACAAACATGATTGTGTTGATATGATAAAAGACTAGACAGGTCATGCACCAGACCTCTCACTGTCATAGCCTTCAGCTTGTCCATCATAACATGCCCCAGCCTCTTATGTCAGATAGCAGCATTGTCATTTGTCATCATCTTTTCAACATAAGAACTTGTCGCCAACACGAACAAGTCCTTCACCCTCTTACCAACATGAGTGATATCAGTTTTTACAGTTGACACATTTCGAAAAAACTTCACTTCTATTGGGTCACAAAGAAGAGGTTTTTTTCATTCCCGTCACGTGATACACACTCCTTAATGTGAGTGGCCCTCGATCACTGCCTAAAGAAACAATCTCCTCCTTCTCAACCGCATGAATAGTATCATCAGCAGTAAGAATAATATCGTTACCTTTATAGTCATGAAAGAAGATAATTTAGACTAATTCCCGGCGAGGTGATGACCACACTCCGAGTCCACGATCCAATCCTCCTAATAGTTGATGGAGGAGAGTGCACAAACACAGGTTCTTGCCATGAAGGCACTCCCCATCCATCTTCTTCAGCTTTGGACCCAACCTCCTCCCTCCCTAGCATGCCCTGACTGAAGATTTACCGTGCAGTCTTTGTGGATGTGACCAAGCTTGTTACACCTGTAGTACCGAGGTCCTCCCCGCTTCTTCCCATCATCATGCTTAGGAGCCTTGCTCTTTTACTGCTGTGATGAAGAAGACAGACCATCACTAGCAGGTGTTTTCTTGTTCCCATCCCATCTCTTCTTCTTGCCCAAGAAGAGAACCTCATCTTCTCCCCCTGAGATCGACACCCCAACCATCTGTCTTGTCAAGCTATCCTGCGAAGCCAACACATTCTCCAATTCGAGCAAAGATGGCTGAGTGACTCGGCCCTGTATTGAAGTAACAAAGGTCATATATTCCTTCCGCAGACTGCGGATGACGTGTCTCTTCAGTTTGCCTCAAAAATAAGCTCTTCCGAGTCTAGCGTCGAAATCTCAGCGCAAAACTTCTTCATCTTCAAGAAGAAAGATGACACTGACATGTCTCCATGAGTGAGCTTAGTCAACTCATTCTCTAAGAACTGTAGTTGTGCTATATTCTTCTTGTTGAACAGGCCTTCCAAGGCCACCCAGATTTCGGCCACAGACCGACGCCCGATGATGCGATCAAACAGCTCTGGTGAGATTGCCTGTTTAAGAGTAAACTCTATTTTAGCATTTGTCTTCCTCCAAACTCTCACCTCCTCAGCATTTCCAGTAGCAACAACCACTTTTTGCCCGTTGTCTCCACCGACGACTTCCCAAAGTTCCTCACCAATCAGATAACTCTTGTGCAAGACCTCCACTTCTTAAAGTCGGGATGCGTCAAAAGTTTGATTCTAAGACCTCTTGCATAACCGTTCTCCATTGTTATCTCCTAATTAAATTGAACTTCAATGAGGAAAGCACACCAACAAGGTGAATCACTGCTTGCTTCCCAAAACCCCTCTGGTATCATGTAAAAATTTACGGGAAGCTGAAAAAAGGTTGCATGAATGCTCAACCAAAACCAAAAGCCAAGTGGTAATAACACAAAAGAAGCATAAAAGTCAAAATATGGAAATCAATTTGATTTACAAAGTGAGGCATACATTGCGAGACATGATTTCACCAATGTACCTAAGAAAAACAAAAAATACAACAGTAGGCAGAGAAGAAACCGCGCGGACAGAGACTGTATCCACATAAGCTGCAAGCCGTAGGCCTTGTCTGCTGAGACCGACAAGTCGCCTATCTGCAAATAGCCGCACAGACTGCCTGTTATTCAATGCTGATGACCGAGAAACATAGCCCGCTGATAGACCAGACGAACTCCAACTCTATCCACAACCCATAGTAAAGGTGACTTCAAGTCGCAGAGACCACGACCTGCTGTTTCCCGCAAACTATTAACCATGAACTGTTTCACACCAAACTTTCACTAGTTGCCTAGTTGCCTGATGCTAGCCGCACAGCCTGCACAGATAGTCAACCTCACTTGCTCGCGGCGGTTAAAAAAAAATGTAACTGCAAATTTTAAGCGCGAGCTGAGTTCTCACTGTTCTCTGTTATTATATGACGAGCCGAAGACCCCTATTTATAGGTGCGAGGAGGAGTGCCGTCACCACCCATACTGATAGGCCAACTGCCCGTCAGGCCGCGACTAGCATCAGTTGTATGCATAAGTGCGAACACTAGTATTAGTCTGCAGTAGTTATCAATCAATGAAAAAATTGCGGACACACTACTCAATTCACGTGGACTTGGATAAAATCAGTCAACGCGTCCTGAGATAAGTCCGCACCAAAGAAGAACTGCCGGACACAGCCAACAGACCGCGCTGTCCGCAATCTCCACTTCTAGTCTGTTCAACCTGCAGCCCGCGACTAAAGCAAGACCCGAGCTTAGTCAATCTGCCGAACTCGGCAAACACCAGAAGCAGTCCAGAAACAGGCAGACTCGGCGGACGGGGCAACAATCCTGGACTTGTCAACATTATTACCCAAGTCCAGACCACCAGCGATCTTTAACTACATCTCTCCTGAGAACGCATCAACGGACTGTGCGGTCTCACATTCCAGACCGCAACAGCTGTTTGTCTTTCTTGCGAGTTAGAGATCCTGAGCTATATGCGGACTGTGCGATCTCCAAACCGCACGGTCTCCAGATGATCAACAGACCAAGCTTCTGCGCCAATCTCCACGATCTCATCAACAGATCACAAGCACAAAAGACAACTAGTCTCACGAGCTGAAAAAAAGTCCGCCACATGTCGATCTTGCCGAGCACCAGATGAGTTCGCAACAACCTACAGTTAGACAACCCTAACCGCCCGATTACTCTACCAGAGTGCTTGCTGAACCAGACCGCACGAGAGAAGTCATCCTGGCTAACCGTCCCACTTCAACTCGCCAGTCCGCGACGGTCTGCCCAAATCAGACCGCCCACCTCCACTATACGCGAATGTCCGCATTGGATGCCCGCACCCATCTCAAAATAAGCTAAGATGTGTTTGCTTTAAGATGTGTGCGACCATTCACGAGAGCCCTTGGATGCCCGCAATTTAGGGTAAAGTGCAGGGTGCACTGTGAAAAAAACAGTGTGATAATCCTCAAATTCCCACGATGACAGCTCAAAAATGCTATTTTTGATCCTTTTGCGAGACTACAGCAACCCCCCTCCAATGTCACCGTTCTCATCTAGCTAGCTAGGAGTGCAAAATGACAGTCCCGCTAAGTATAGTTATCCTTTCTCGGTTCTTTCCAATTTTACACGACGATACTGTTCTTCGAGGAAACAAAAGGAAAACAGTTTTCCACCTTCTTTCTAGCCCCTTTCGCGTGTCTGCTCTTCCACTCTCAGGGCCTGTGATATGGATTCCACGCCGGTTAATTGGGAGGCTTTGGATTCCCTTATCATAAGTTTCGCCAAATCCGAACACCTCATCGAAGATTCCTCCCCGCCGTCTTCCCCCGCCTCCTCGCCGTCCTCTTCCTCCTCCTACCAACACCGCCTTCTCATCCGCCAGATCCGCCGCAGCCTCGAGGCAGGCGACGTCGATGGCGCCGTCAGCATACTTCAGGGACACGCTCAGATGGTGCTTGACGACCACCGGATCCTCTTCCGGCTTCAGAAGCAGGTGGGCCGTTTTTTGCACCGTTGGCATCTTCTGCGCGGAGGGTTGACTTTATTTAATCATTTGTTTTTGGTTCGTCTGTAGAAATTTATCGAGCTGTTACGGAGGGGGACTGAGAGAGACAGGGATTCCGCCATCCAGTGCCTTAGACTGGCTCTTGCTCCTTGCGCCCTTGATGCTTACCCGGTAAGTTATGAACTGGCTGGAGATTTGATTATTTTCCTTGATTGTGCGTTTGTGATTTTGCGTGCTTGCTTGCTGCACGCAAATATCCTGTTCTGGATGCTTTTCTATCTCCATTCTTCTAGTAATTGCGATTATCTGTTTATTATTGCATTATAATGGGAGTGAGTCAGTGAGATGGAGAAGGAGAGGGATAATGAGCAGGTGAGGACCATGAGCATGGTTATTAGTTGATGTAAACTTGTTCCTTGCCCTTGCAGTATAATGAAAATTCAACAACAAACAGTCTCATTGTCATTAAAAACTTATATTTGAAACAATAAGATGGTTTGTTAAAATGACTGTTCAATTTAGAAAACAATGGAAACATGTGTAAAAAGAAGAAGAAGAAGCTATTGTTACCAAGTGGCAAATGTCCCTTCCCAAATAATTGGGATATGGATAATGTTAATGAAGTTGGACAAAATGGCACATGTCATTCATATTGATTTTCATGTCATCTGTTTAGATTTTGGAAGCTTAGATGGGTCTTCACCAGCCATATCACTCAATTATGCTGTAAAAATGCACTTTTTATTTATATTTTACATACAGTTGTAGTAATTAATATGTCTAGATAGCAGTTTAATACAATTACTATTCAGATTTATGAAGTCACCTATACTCAAATGTTTGAAAATCTTGCTCCAGTGTCTACATTATATTTTATTGCTCATTTATACCCTGGTTGGATGTGTTTTATTTTATAACATGAGGCCATACTTGGAGGGTATCTTTATAAATCAATCTCAAAAAAGATATATCATACCACACTCTCTTCCACTGTAGATTTGGAATATGCATGTCAAGTTATTCTTTCTTTGGGCTCTGTTTGTTTACAATAGATATTAATATTATTTAAGTTGAACTGCTAGCATAGAAGTACTTAAACACTAAGTATATTCTTTATTAGGCAATTAAAGATCTATTATTGAAGTCAAACTAAAACTTCTGTAGAGGTAGGAAAATATTTATTATTTCATTTCTCTGATCTTGTAGCGTAACTGGCACAGAACTTTGCATGAGTTCATTCTTGAAATGGCCTACATTTAGAAAGCTTTCTTTTTATTTTCAAACTTCCTTTGGATAAGCTTGTCTAGTTCCTTGTTTTTTGTGCTTTGACTTTTTTCTTTGCTCTGAAGGAAGCTTATGAAGAATTCAAACATGTTCTTTTGGCATTGATCTTTGATAAAGAGGATCAGTCTTCTCCTGTGGCAAATGAGGTAAGAATATTCCCCATGTTATAAATTTGTTGAACTTGTTTTAATAACCAGATCCAACTTTTTTTTGCAGCTAGAACTACTCAGAAGTATGCTACATAAATTGATTGTCAGTTTTTTGATAAATTATGCACCAAGTAATTGTTGACATATTAGGAAAGATGGGCATATTTGGTGTATGATTCTCTTTTATTTGATTGTTCCCTAGTACACTATTTAATCTTTTATAGAGGGCTATTTTTGAGAATAAGAGACAGATGACTCTCTTAACATAGTACCAGAGTGGGACCCTGATCTAGCCGCCTTCCCCTCCCCCTCTTTCTACTCATTGCCTCACATGTTTTTATCATCATAGCCTCCAAAACCCCTAGTTGCTGCTGAACACCCCCACTCCTTCTCTTTCTCCCACCCAACCTGCTCCAGCTGATCTCCTACCTCCCCTGCAACCTTGCAACAAACAAACCACTCTCCTCTCCCTTTGGCAAATCCATCATCACTAAACCAATTATCTCTTCTGGTCAAGGACATTTAATTTTCTTATTAGTTCTCAAGACAAATTTCAGAATCTTCTCCTTTGGCCACCAATGACATTACCTAATTCAATTTATGGAAATTTTCTATGACCCGCCTCTAACTATGATCTCCTCACATAGCTGCTCAACAGGTTTGAATCATCTATTTCTTCCATAATAATGTTTCAGAATTATGCAAAGAAGATGCAAGGCATCATCCAATTCATATACTTTCATTAAAGCAACATGTATTACACACATATTTCCCATAAGATACTTTTCCACCAGAATGAAATGCAAATTATACTACACGATGAATGAGATTAATTGCTTCAATAATGCTTATGTACCATTGATCTTACTATTTGAAAAATGAAAAATAGAGATTCTTAGCACCTTGCTTTGATCACTGACCAATGGAGGGGTCCGGAGGTGGTCGTGGACTCTGAAGCACCGACACTTCAAAATGCCCAACGTGTCGGTGTCGGACTCTTCGACACTCGTCCGACTCTCCGACACTCGTGTCGGAAGTCCGACACGTTGGCTCACGCGGGACTCGCGTGTCCCGCTCAATCAGGCACGCGTGTCCCTCTCAATCGGGCACACGTGTCCCTAAGCTAGCTACTCACAGTGAGGCGGAAGACAATTGTCTTGGAAGTGCAATTTTTGTGAAAAATTTTTTATACGTTCATATAAAAAAGTAAAACCACATTTGTTAATCATTTGTGGAAAATGAATTGGAAAGTGTGTAAAAGTTTTAAAGAGTGATCTATTTGAGGTGAAAAAACTATAAGAAGAGGTAATGTGTTAATGTTCTATCATTTTTTGACCTTTGATTAAGTTTTGCATTTGAATATTTGATTAGTAATATTTAAACATGTCTTGGTTTGTTTGAATATTTGTTATTTGTTCAGTTTTAATTTTTTGTTAAATGTCTTAGGATTTTCATAATTATAAAAATTAAATATTTAATATATGTGTCCCAACGTGTCAAAATATGATATTTTTTGAGAATTTACGAGCCGCGAGTCATGTCGTGTCGTATCGCGTGTTGCGTGTCGCGTGTCGATGCAACATAGGTCGTGGCGGAATCCTCGTTGTAGTCGTGCAACCCGCCTTATTAAACAATGCTGGATTAAGTTCAACCTTCTCTCTATTGCTTAACATGCCACTACTTCTGGTCCATTTGTTTCCTCTAGATCAATTACTCTATCTTAGAACGAGTATGATTAATTTGTTAGATATTGTGAACATTCTTGTGGTTGAGTTAGTTTAGGCTCACCTTGGGTGTTGTGAACACCTTCTATTGTTCATGTCTATATTTACCTATCAATTATGTGAATAAGACATTCAACCCTAATTCTACCATGGTATCAAAGCATAGGAAAAACTAACCTTAGCCGTTCTCTCTCAATCTCCCTCGATCTCTTGCTCGATCGCCCCACGTTCTCGATCCGGTACCGCTTCAATTTCCCCCTTCCCGCTCTGGTTTTGATTCCAACCTGCGACCCCGTCCCACGTCCTTTTTCTTCTTCCCGCTCGAGTGGCTGTGACGAAAAAACCTGCGACTCTCGTTCTTCTCGATCCCAATTCAGTCGCGTCGGGGCTCCCGCGACTCCTATTTCACACGACTCCGCATCGTCTCGCCCCGGACCTGCCTTGTTCATCCGTACGCCGCACATCATCTGCCGCCCGATCCAGTACCGCCGACTGCTTCTGCTAATCCAGCTGACGCCAACATCAATCTGTGGATTTTACACCTGTTCCCCACGATTTCCAACGGCCTCCAACGTCTTCCCACTTTTTGGAGGCCCTCCCGTCGTTTCGGTGCCGCTGCAGTCTCTTCCACCATCTTTTGGAATCTTTTCCGGCTGCTCCTACAGCCCCGATGACATCGTCTTACTCCCCTGCCTTTCTCCAGAAGGCCAATGTATTACTCCTACATCCCCGATCGGTCTCACTTTTGTATGGGTTGTAAGTTTCGTAAACAACTACAACTCCCTTATCAGTTTAATGAGTTCAGGTCTCAACATTCTTTTGATTTAGTTCATTCAAATGTATGGGGTCCCTCACCTTTTGTATCAAAGGGCGGACATCGGTAATATGTTATTTTTGTTGATGATTACTCTCGTTACTGTTGAATTTATTTTATGCAACCTCATTTTAAATTCTTCCAGATTTATGTTACTTTTTCCGCTATGGTGTGCACTTAATTTTCTGATTCCATACATATTTTCCGTTCCGACTCTGGGGGGGGGGGGAACCTCTCTCATTCACAATCTTCTAGCTATCCACAACACTCCCTCAGCTTGCATGTCTCGGTGCCCACACTGAGAATGACATGGTTGAGGGGGAGCATCGTCACATTATTGAGACAACCCGCACCATTCTTATCTCCTCTCATGTTCCTCCTCATTTTTAAGCTTTGGTTACCTCCACTGCTGTCTACCTTATTAACCTGCAACCTTTTACCTTTCTTCAGGGCCAGAGCCCTGGTGAATGTCTGTATTCTAGACCCCCACATTATACTCATCTCAGGGTCCGTTCGGTTTGCAGGAAATGGAATTGAGGAATTGGAATTGATGAATTCCAAAAACTGCAGGAATTAGATTTTGGGTAATTCCAATTTTATTGTTCGGCTGCGGGAACGTTTTTAGGTACAAGAATTGGAATTGACCAATTTTGATGTTCGGTTGTAGGATGAAATTCATCCATTGTATAAGAAGACACCTACAACATAGAAATAAATTGATGTATTACAACAATTGATGTATTTTTTGTGAGATCATAAGTTTAAAAATTGATGTATTTTTTACAGCCCTGCTTTTGAATAATCCAAGCAGAATATAGCACATGGTTTTTACTTCGGAGGAGGAAGAACCAATTTTGTGTGATTTCCGAGTCTTATCATTGACATGATGGGGGCCACGATCTCCACAAAAAAACACAGAAGAAAAAAGTGAAGAAAAAAGCGAAGAAGTAGGATGAAGAAAACGAGGGTAGCCAGCGACGAGGAAGAAGGGGCGGTGGATAAAAAAGGGGCGGCAGGTAAAAGCGAAGTAGCCAGCGACGGGTAAAAACAAAGAAGAAAACGAGAAATAAGGGGCGGCGAGAAGGAGGAGAGAAAATACATTTCCACCGACGACGGTGAAGGGGTTGCCGCGAGAACACGGGGTGGCGCGGGGTTTCGGGGTAGCGGGGGTTGCAATCTGCGCGTGGAGGCGAAAAGCCAGGGTTATGGCACAAGAATTGCGGAAAGGCTAAACTGAAAATCTATTGTTTTCGGCAAAACCAAAACCGGGCTTATTTCCCGCCAACCGAACAACCACAAATGATTTATTAATGGCCAAATCCAATTCTCAATTCCAAAAACTGCTTACCGAACAAACCATTACTGTTTTTGGCTATCAGTATTATGTTCTACTCCCTCTACGTGAGCGTACCAAACTCTCTGCTCAGTCGGTTTCTTGTGTTTTTCTTGGATACAGTACTGAGCACAAGGGCTATCGATGCTATGACTTTGCTGCACATCGACTTCTCATCTTACGTGATGTCACTTTTGACGAGTCTCACCTTTTCTTCATGTCCCCTATCTCTTCGACCTCACACTCATCTGTTACTCCCTATGACGTGCAGTTTCTCTCTCTTTCCATCTCCCAACCACATGTATCCTCTCCTCCGGTATGTCCACCTCCTTTTCCCTTGTCGCAGTCTACTCCATCACCTCCTCACTCTTCGCCTCCATCACATACATCTTCCTCTGATGAGTTGTCTACTTGGGATCGTGTCCCTCCTCTTCCCTATCACTATACTTATCGTCCTCCTCCTATTCCTTCACTTATAGTGCCCCTAGACTCAGTTCCGGTCTCCTCCAGCGAGTGTCTTATGGATGATCCTCCCGTGCGTCACAATCCATCTCGTGAGAGGCGTCCTACCGACCGCCTTAGCCTTGCTACCCTATCGCTGGATCTACCTGCCCTTCCTGCTACTGCCTGTAGTACTCCAAAGTCGACTACCTATTATGAGGCTGCCCTGATACCTGAGTGGCAGGTTGCTATGTCTGCTGAGTTAGAAGCGCTTGAGCATACTCATAAATGGGACCTGGTTCCCCTTCCATCTGGTGTTGTTCCTATTACTTGCAAGTGAGTTTTCATGGTCAAGACTCGCTCTGATGGCTCCGTGGAGAGGTACAAGGCTTTACTAGTTGCTCGTAGTTTCCAGCAGGAGCAGGGGAGAGACTATGACGAGACTTTTGCTCTAGTCGCTCACATGACTACGGTTCAGACTCTTATTGCAGTTGCATCTGTTCGTCACTGGTCGCTGTCACAGCTCGACGCGAAGAATGTCTTTATTCATGGTTATCTTCAGCAGAAGGTATACATGCTCTCTCTTCCTAGTCCATCCTCTACTCCAGGCCTTGTCTGCCGCTTGAGGCGAGCTCTTTATGGGCTCAAGTAGGCTCCCCACGCATGGTTTGTACATTTCAGCTCAGCCACTACAGTCTTCAGTTTCCAGCCATATCCATATGATCCAACTCTGTTCGTGCACTCCTCCCGTGGTCGGACCCTTTTGTTACTTTACGTTGATGATATGATTATTACCGGTGATAATCCTTCTCACGTGGACTTTGTCAAGCATCATCTTCAACAACAGTTCAAGATGACTGATCTTGGATAGCTGAGTTACTTCCTGGGGCTTGGGTTTTCAGCTCTCTCAGCAGCGTTACATGTCAGATCTCCTAGCTCGGGCTGGTCTTTCTGACTCTCGCACAGTGGACACCTCTATGCAGCTTTACCTTCAGCTACATCCGGATGATGAGACTCCACTCTCTGGTCCTACTCGCTACTGCCTCCCCGTTGGGAGTCTCGTCTACCTCACTATTACTCGGCTTGATATTGCTCAGGTTGTTCATGTGTTGAGCCAGTTTGTTAGTACGCCTACCTCTTTGCATTACGGTCACCTGCTGCGGTTACTGCGCTATTTCCGTGCGACGACTTCTCGTAGTCTCTTTTTCTCCAGCAGTAGTTTTCTACAGCTCCGTGCTTACTTAGATGCTACCTGGGCTAGTGATCCTGTTGACTGTCGCTCCGTTACTGGTTTTTGTCTGTTATTGAGTTCTTCACTTATTCCATGGAAGTCCAAAAAACAAAATGGTATTTCTCGTTCTAGCACTGAGGCTGAGCTTCAGACCATGATTACCATCGCTGAGGATATTATTTGACTTCGTTGACTTCTTGAGGCTTGGTGTCTCTTCTCCAGACCCCACTCCACTTTACTGTGATAACACCTGTACCATTCAAATTACTCTAAATCTGGTGAAGCATTCACTCTCCAAGCATATCAGGGTAGATGTTTTCTTCCTACGTGAGCACTACGGGGGGTAGATATTGTGTACATTTTTGTGGTTGAGTTAGCTTAGGCTCACGACTGTTGTGAGCATCCTCTATTGTTCATGTATATATTTACCTATTGACCTCACAATATAGACTTTATCCTTTGCATTCATGCCATATCCTATGGTTTCATTGTGTTTTCGCTTTTCACCACTATTATGTTTTGTGCTTTAGATTCAGGTTTATTTTCTTATATTGATGTAAACCAAAATTAGGTTTTGAAAATATGATATATTTATGCAAATAATTTTAATTTTTAACATGGGCCGAGGGGCCAAAACAAAATTTTCGCGCGTACAACTACTCTTAACGTTGAACATCGACAAAACCGTTAATCGTTATTCAAAAAAGTTCCTCAACATCTAATGAGCTTAACCGTGGCGAGATTCGTATATCCACAAGCAAAGTACACAGATAATAATTTATGGATAGTGAAAATTCAAGCAATTTGAACGTTCGAGACAAGCAACAATTATTTAAGTGGATGACATAAAATAAATCTAAAATATGGTAGCAAGGATACAATCATGTTACTGTTACTGTAGAAGGATGCGGTTGTCCAAGTGTAGTTGTGCAGGGCGGAAGTGCAAATCGTCCTTCTTTGTAGGTTACCGGAAAGTAGCGTCGAAGTTGACTACAACTATGCAGGCGGAGTCAAAGTAGTCGGCTTCCTTGACTGCCGGATGGAGGAGGTTTGATGGAAGGACACACCGGCGCGCAGGAATGGCGGAATCCTCGAAGTAGCTGGCTGCCTTGACTACCATACGGAGGAGGATCGACGGAAGGACACACCGGCGCGCAGGAATGGCGGAATCCTCGAAGTAGCTGGCTGCCTTGACTGCCATACGGAGGAGGATCGACGGAAGGACCACCGACATGCAGGAATGGCAGAAACTTTTTGCGTGTTGAAGGTCCGCGACTCCCGATCGACAAATGGGTCTTGAGCGCCGGATTGGCAGGCGTCAGAAGGGGCTTCCAGTTCTGTCGACAGGCTGAACAAGGCTAGAATGAGGCGGCACTAGAATAGTGGCGGTAGCCAACAAATGCAGAGAAACGTATTGTCGTTTCTCTGCTTGTCCAGTTCCCCCTTTTTCTTCAATAGACGCTTGCATAACTAATTTATGCATAGAAACTTGAGCATCTTTGAATTTGATCCTCCCTAATTAGATTTATGCGTCCATAAATAATTTATGCTTGTCTTTACTGTCCTAAATACTAAAATAACCAGGCCTATTTATTTGGGGTCTTATCGGATGGTCAAATCGACAAGCCAAATATTTTCAAATAACATGTGAAAACAGTAAATAAGTGCATAAAAAATAAAAGTTCCATGATGCATGATGACGTCATGCATATTTGAATTCGACGGAGGATGCATCAATTCCCTCGAAGTTGAGAGAGCTCGACCCCATTTACAAAGGCTGGCAACGAAGAGAACCGACGTCGTCATTGGTGCTAGATCGGTGGTATATCTGGGGCCTCGACGGGTGACTCAACTGGTGGCCCAATGCGCTTCTGAACAAGAACTAGACCAAACCTTTTGCAATAAGCAATCACCTGACCTCTATTTGAAAAGTACAACTCATGGTGATAACGACCGACCGTGAGTTTGTAACGGTCAAAGATTGCTCGCAAAATATTAGCAATAATTTTATGCAATTCTTTTGAATAATTAATATGAGCTTGCGCATTAAATGAAATACGTTCATGGAAAGAGAGATGTTGACGGTCATGTAGGCAGTGCAACGCATAGAAAATCTCGAAAGGAGATATATTAAGAGAGCGGATTTTAGAATTATTACAAGTGAAATTCGCCTGTGGAGGTACAAAATCTCATTGCTTTAGATTCTCCCCGATTAAACATCTAAGAAGGTTCTCCAAACTCTTATTAATGATTTCTGTCAGTTCATCGGTTAGAGAGTAATAAGCTCTACTAAAATCGAGTTTGGTTTTCTTTCGACCCTATAAGATACTCTAAAAATATGATAGAAAATATTTAATATATTGTTGTAGCTCCACAAATCCGCGTATATCTAACTTAATACTACAAATGTTAAAATTAAGTTCATTTTTTTAAAAGTTTTCAGAGAAATCCTTTAAAATGTGTATTCTTATTATGAGTGAATTTTTTGAGTTCTCACTATCCTTAAAACACGAGTTTTCTTAAATATATTGATAATTTGAAAATATTTTTTTCAGACTCATTTATATGATAGTTTAATGACATCAAATGACATTTTCCAAATACGAAATCAATATAAGGTGGTGATACTAGTTCTATGGGTGAGTGACCATCAAACATAATGTCAATAGGCTCAATTGTTTGTGGTTGTAGTGGCCTAGGAGAATCAGGGCATGCGTAGATCGACTTTATGCCATCTAAGAGGTGAGACTCATCACTAGTCAACCCTTTCTCTCGGAGAAGTGAGATCGAAATTTTGTCATCCAAGGCGAGTGACACACCACTAATAAGTTCTTCCTGGAGCGGGGCCTCAGGAATAAACTCGGAGACTAAAGGTTGTGCTTTAGTGTGAGCAAGTGGAAACACTACTTCATTCGGGATGAGGGGATGAGGATGATGCAACTCTTCTCCCCGGAGCTGGGGATCAGGAAGAAACTACTCGATTGAATGGAGTGCTACTGTGGAGACGAGTGGGGTAAATGTGCTCGTGGGGAAAACGACGTGACTAGTAGAACAATTATTAAGATTCCAAAGCCCGGATTCCCCTAGTTGACACGTAGTTGAGAAATGATCAGGAAAGACAAATTGCTTGCGCATTGTCATCTTAAGGTTGTGTACATCGATGAACAACCCAGTCAGATCTACGTGATTTCTGCAGTGACGAACTCAATGTTTTTCATTAAAGTTTTCATGCGCACTTCAAGATTTTCCATTTTGACTAAGAGTTTAAAAACAAATTTTTTAATATTTAGGGAAAATAACAATTTAAATTTTTTTGTAAATTGAAACAAAAAATGATAATAATTGTTTTTTTTAGAATTTAAAATAGCTGACTATTTTAAGGAGGGGTGACATTAAGTTAAAATATTGGAGATAAATAATATATATATATTTATAATGATGGATAATGATTTTTTTAAAATAAAAAATATATATTATATATATATATATATATGAATAAAGATCAATTTTGTTTTTAAATTAATTTTAATTTTTTTTGTAACATGGATCGATCGATTCACGATAGGAGCGAATCAAACCTAACTCTGATACCAAACTGATGTAAGTCAAAATTATATTTTGAAAATATGATATATTTATGCGAATAATTTTAATATTTAACATGTGCCGAGGGGCCAAAACGAAATTTTCGCACGTACATTTACTCTTAACGATGAACTTCAACAAAACCTTTAATCGTTATTCGAAAAATTTCCTCGGCGTCTAATGAGTTGAACAGTGGCAAGATTCGTACATCCACAAGCAAATTACATAGATAATAATTTATGGATACCATGTTACTGTTACTGTAGAGGGATGCGACTGTCCAAGTCTAGTTGCGCAGGGCAGAAGCGCGAATCATCCTTATTTGCAGGTTGCCGGAATGTATCGTCAAAGTCGACGAAAACCATGCTAGTGGAGTCGAAGTAGCCTGCTTCCTTGACTCCCGGGCGGAGGAGGTTCGACGGAAGGACACACCGGCGCGCAGGAATGGCGGAAACCTCGAAGTAGCCGGCTGCCTTGACTGCCAGACGGAGGAGGATTGACGGAAGGACCGCCAATACGCAAGAATGAAGGAAACTTGTCGCGTGATGAAGGGCCGACGACTCCCGATCGGCAGATGGGTCTTGAGCGGCGGCTTGACAGGCGTCGGAAGGGGCTTCCAGTTCTGATGGTGGGCTGAACAGGGCTAGAATGAGCGACACCGGAATAGGGGCGGTAGCCGGCGAATGCAGAGAAACATATTGTTGTTTCTCTGCTTGTCTGGTTCCCCCTTTTTCTTCAATTGGCGCTTGATTAAATAGGCACTTGCAACTTTCCAAATAATATTTCTTTCTAAATAATGCTCTTTATTTTTTTCCAAACACTATTGTCACCATTTGGATCTTTATTTATATTCTTTTGTGGTGAATCACTTGAGCATCTTTGAATTTGATCCTCCCTAATTAGATTTCTGTATTCATAAATAATTTGTGCTTGCCTTTACCGTCCTAACTACTAAAATAGCCGGACCTTTTTATTTAGGGTCTCATCGGGCTGCCAAACCGACGAGTCAAACATTTTCAAATAACAATATGCGCGTGCAAAAAGTACAGAACAATAAATAAGTGTATGAAAATATAAAAGTTCCATCACTTTGTCTCTCCATTGTTCTTTATGCACTGTACTTTTTTGTTTATCTTTTATCCATTAATTGTTTTTCTAAAACCTTGAAACTCAATTGAATTTTAACCTTCGTCCTTTGTTAGCTTTTCAATATTTCAGCTCGAGGTAGGTGATCGTTGGATGTATTGAACCTGGGGAAATGTTGGATCATCCTTTTCCTTCCATTCTTTGAGAATTTACTTTTCTTTTCACCCCCACCACTACCAAACAAATGCTAGTGCCATGCTTTTTAGGACGCTGAATACTACAATGTCTCTTTTCCCTCTTTGACTACTCCTCACTATACTCCACCTCTAGAGTTTGTCCAATTGATCACAAACTTTTGGGATCTGGATCCTATTTTGACTCCCATATGTATTTGTTACTTTGCCATATTTATTGGCAGTTATTCTACAACTAAGATCTATCTCATCAAGTGTCAATTTGAGGTTCTACATTTATCTCAATCATTTTATTAAAAATTAGAAGTCCATTACTCTGTTGTTATCAGAACCTTATGCGTTGATAATGCCTTATAATTCATGCAATCTCAGTTTTGTTTTCAATATTAGTATCATGATATTTTTCATCAAACTTCACATCCTTATACATCTCATCAACAATCTCCATTTACTTGATATTGCTAGAAGATTCATGTTTCACCTGATCAATTTTTTGCTATGTCATCTTGCTTGTTTGCTATTTTATTACTTGTCCCTTCACCTCTACTCAATCATATATCTCTCCTCTCTACTTTTTTATAGCTAGAATATATGTCCTCTTTCCTAAGGCGTTTTATTGTCAATTTTGTTCATTCCTTTACCTCAATTTTGTCCTCTTTCCTAAGGCGTTTTAATGTCTATCTCATCCCCTTGCTTCCATCTATATTATCTGAATTGCTGTGAACCTTCAGACTTTCACTTACTCATTATGCTACTGGAGGGTAAATGACAAGATATTACTTATCTCTTTCATTTTCACAATTTCACTTGTTGTTTGATCACTTATCCCATATTTTATGTAGTTTTGTCTTGTCTCTCTTTCTCTTCGCCATCTTTCTTCTGAAGACGTGTCCGGAGATGCTTTAGATTTTTCTTTCAAGCAGGCCATGGTATGGAATACTCTCCAATTCATCGTCATACATGAGATTTGCCTGCCTGGCTGATGGTCAAAATCTTCACTCTGATCTATGAGGCTGACTACATTGACACCATCTCTCCAGTTGCTCTACTAGACTGTTTGGATTCTCCTATTGATCGCTATCAATTAAGGATGGTCTATTATGTCTGTCAATAATATCTTCCTCAGCCGTAGAAGAAAAGAAAGAAATAATGTTATTATAGTTAATTTGGCATATATGCATGTTCAGGATCAAGGGTTTCAAATACCATTCTCAATTAATCATACTTACAATGATTAGTATATTAACTATTAATTAATTAATAGTCATCTTGAGAATTTAACATATTCAATAATATTGGATGTCTAGTTAATGTAAATAAACATCTCAATTGTTCTTATTATTTTTGGTAAATTTCCAAATTATTTTGTATCTATTTAAATAATATTAGTACCATTACTCCATGCCTATGGGAAGAAACCTTAATAGGCTATGAGGTAATAATTTGTTCTTTAATTAAAGCAAAATTTGTTTAAGCTCCTTTTCCCCCTCCTGCTTATTTCTTGAGAGAAATCATTTCCACTTAATAGACAAAATACCTTTTGATGCGGAGCAGAGATGTGAACCCGCAGCGAAAGACGAGTTTTGGGCCCGTTCGAGGCCGACTGACGGCTTACCATATGTGACGTGCCCAGATCGATGAGCCGACTCCACAAATGCGTCCGGATTTGCGTTGCAAATAAATTTCATATATTACTTTACTATTTTTGCTAGGGCTGTAACAGTTCGGTTTGGTTTGGTTTGGTTCGGTTTGTAAGAAAAATCGCAAACCGAACAATCCCTATGTGGTTCTAAAAATTTGGAACCGAATCAAACTGCTCAAACATTGAAACCGAACCGAACCAAACCGAATTGGTTCGGTTCGATTTTGGTGGTTTAAATAATGTGATAAAGCTTAAAAAATTATAGATATAGATCAGGGATGGTGCAATGAATGAGGCTCAACCACCCAACATGAAAGTGCTGTCTGAACATAATTTCTATCATCTAATCATTTCATGACTCCAAAATCAAATGAATGGATAATGAAATATTCATCAACATTGTTTGTTTGAAGAAAAATCTATATTAGAGAAATATCTAGATTAGAAATCAACGACAACTTAGATGATTGATCAAAACAAAAAACTTAAAAAATATAAGAGAAATATATGTATGATTAACCGTATGGTTTAATGAAATTTAATTAATAAATTAAATGTTTTTATATACAACGGTTCAGTTTGGTTGACTCGGTTCGGTTTGCCACACAAAATCATAAACCGAACCGAACTGTATGGTTTTTCTAAAATCAAAACCATAACCGAACCGCGGCCTGCTGAAACCGAACCAAACCGGTTTGGTTCGGTTTTGCGGTTTGGTTGGTTTTGGCTTACAGGCCTAATTTCTGCATTTTATTTGATGTATTTAGGTCATACCATGAAACTATATGAACGGGTAATAGAAAGAAGAGTAAGACGGATGACTAACATTGTTGAAACCGGAATCCGGTCTCCTGTGGAGTTCGACCCTTGGGGAAGGGGTGGTCTCGCGCCTACTTCGCTCCTGCAAGAAAAACAACAAAGAAGACAAGGAGAAACAATCCCCAGGGCTCGGCAGGGAGGTCCCACCACACACCCGGAAGATCTCAGAGCGCTTTCCCTCCTTAGCCAGATGCCGAGCTAAGGTACCCTCAGAAAGCACTTGAAAACTGGAACAGGGAGGCACTCCAAGCGTGCCTTCTGGGGTACCCCTTGGGTCTTACTTATAGTTTTTGGAATCTGAACTGCCAATAACCAAAAGAACTAACCTGAAAATACCAAAAAGCCCTTGGTCGGGACTGCCAACAGCCAAACTTCGCTGTTCTGAACAGCTATGTGCAGTCCAGCCTGGTCTGCCAACAGCGTGGCTCCGCTGTTCTAAGAAGCTATTCGCACCCATGGGGAGTCAGCTCGCCACCAATCCCTCTCCGCGGGAGGCGGACGCGACTCGGCTCCAGCGGCTCGCCTATTCTTCTTGGGCGAACGCGAGCCGGGCCGCCGCGACCTGCCAGTCCTCTGCCGAGGCGGATAGGCGGCTGGGTCGCGTATAGGGGCTTGCAGATCGCGGTTCGTCGAGCCCATCCGCGAGTGCCGGTTCGACGAATGGTGCCCGCCGCTCCGGTCGACGATTCTCTGAGCGAGCGGGAGGGGTAGGGGAGTCGTCTCGCCCGGCTCGCTCGCTTGAACTGAGCGGGAGCGAACCAGCCTCTTACCGCATGTCTGCTTGTTGCTTGGGTGCGGGTCGCGGGACTGGGTCCGCTCGATCTTCCGGGTGGGGCCCGTTCGACGAACACGGGGTTGTACACAATCCCCGCTCTTTTTGAGCTTGATAAAGCTCGGAAAGAACCATCCAACCCGCGTGTTCGGCGAGCACTGTGCTGAGCTGGCAGGGAATCTTCTGGTGGGGCCCCACTATTCGGCTATAAATATACCACTGAGCCCAGGGAGGGTCTCCCCAGACCATCTCGTTTTTCAAGTGGACTGCAGCTTCCTGATGCCGGTCAGCGAAGAGGTGCGAGCCCGCCTGGCGGCCGCGGGCCAGAAGACTCGGGAGGAGGCCCTCGAGGCCGCCCCTTGGTTAGCGCGTGGGTCTCCCGACCCTCTCTTTAGGCCGGTAAAGGGAAAGATTGTGAGGCGGTCCCCGGCGAATAACTTCCCGGGTTCCGGTTCGGCGGCTGGTGTCGAGGTCGCTTCTGAGGTACGCGACCTTCCTTCTCGGCTTGTTGCTACATTTCTGATCCTTTGTCTTGCAGGCATTGCCCCGTGAAGACGAGGGAGACGGGGGGGAGGATCGCCCCCCTCCCTTGTCGTCTGAGAGGGCTGCTAGTCCCTCAGGTCTGGACCGCCCACCCCCGAATACCCCTCGCTCGCCAGTTCCCCCCGGATTAGGGAAATCTCTTGCGGCCTTCGAGGGAGAACCCTTTCAGGGTCGGCCGGGCTCCTCTCGTCCTTCCATCGGTATGGACGACGTGCCAACCCCTGGTAAGCTCGTGCTCAGCGCTTGCCTTGTTCTCGCTCGTTCCTTCTGAATTGCCCTTTTGCAGGCTACAACATGATCTCCTCCGAAACGGAGATGAGTGAAGGGTACTCGCCTCCGCCTGACGTGGAGGGTGTTTCAGATTACCTGGGCGACCCGACTGATGCGGTGGGGATGAAGAGGTAGGTGACGCGGCTGTTCCAGAAACATACTCTGCTGCTTCAGGAGCTCGTGAAGAGGGTCGACCAAGACAAGGCCGACACCGAGGCTCGGCTCGCGGCCCTGGAGGGGGCCCCGCGCGCAGCAGAAGGTGGCGAGGTCACTTCGCCTGGCGTGCACATTACGCGGGCCAAGGAGCGCCTAAGGAGTGCCTCGGAACAAGTTGGCCTGGCCCAGCAGGAGCTGGTGGCGGTGCGCGATTATCACTATCCTCGCGTGCCGCCGCGAACTGGAACGCAACGACGGGGTAGATGGAATTGGATCCAGTACTGATCCACCCTTTCTTCTCCCCGCTCGCGGGATATCGCTGAGTTGCTACTATTTCAAAGACTTATTTTGTATCTGTAACGATTTGCGACTCTCTTCGCCCGCCTATGGGCCTGATTTCTGATTTCTGATGCATGCCGAAATTACCATGTTGCTGCTTTTATTCTCTGCGGGGCGGGCTCGAGTGCACCCGCGTCCCCTGCTCTCCCCCCTGGGTGCGAGGGCAGGTCAGGGGATGGACTCGCTCGACCCGCCATCCCGATCGTGGCGGGAGCGGGCCGAGAGGCTCGCCAGCCAGGAGTCTCCCCGACTCGCTCAGAATCCTGGGCGGGTGCGGGCCGAGACTCGCCGGCTCAATTCTTGCGCGGATGCGATCGGGCGAGACCCGCGCCTGAACGGCCTTGGCTGTGTGGTTGCGTGTCGGGAAGTCGAACCGTCAGGCCTGACCTTTGCTACACGCACCTTTCCTGTCGGCGGGAAATTTCCCGCCCTTTCTTTCTCCCTATAAATAGGCCTTGCCGGTTCTTATCCTCCCACCGCTTCAAAGCACTCTCCCACTTCCTGCTATCTGCGAAGCACGGCCCGCGCTCGCTCTCTGGATCTATCCCGCTCAACCGACGGTAGTTTGGCGGAATGGACGGCGGCGGCGGCGATGCGGATGGGCGAAGCAAATGCGCCTGGACCTTCTCGGAGCACGACTTTCCCCACGCCGTCCTCTCAGAGCGGGAGTACTTAGATGCCCTTGGCGACCACGTCCCGCCTGGATTTTCGGCGAGACGGCCTGGGGAGGGGGAGAAGATCAACGATCTGTCCAGGGACGAGCTCGCCATACCCCTGGCTCACTTTGAGGTGGGTCTTCGGCTTCCCCTGTGGCCTGAGGTGCGTCAAGTGCTGAAGTACTTCGGGGTCGTCCTAGGCCAGATGACCCCGAACTCCGTAGCTGTTATGGTAGGGTTCGCCTGCTTTCTGCGGGAGGAGCGGGTCGAGTTCAGTCTCGCGGTTTTCCGCAAACTATTCTCCTTCCGCGCGAACCGGGACGGGACCGCCTATTTCTCCAGCGCCCACCTCAAGGTGCGGGAGACCGTTAATAAGAGTCACAACTGGCTCAAGAAGTTCTTGTTCGTCAAGGGGGATTTCGGCAACGTCCCCTTCTCGCCGGTGCAGCTCAGCGAGGCGAGTTACCGCCCGCCCAGCCTAGGGGGCCACGAGGCCGACCTGTGCGGGTTCTTCGCCGGGAAGAACTTCGAGGTCGCGTACTTGCGCCGCAACCTCGATGACCTTGCTGCCGTCCCGCCTGGGGGAGGTTTGCCACTCGCCACTGCTCTGCCTTGCTCTTTTCTTCTTTGGTCTTACCCTCTCTTCTTGGCAGGCGAGCGGGATGTTCCCCTTCATCCCCCCTACGAGAGTGCTCAGATTGCCCCCGGGGTCCTCGCCCGGGCTCAGGCCGCAGACGCCGCTCAGCGCGACGCCCCGTCGGTCCCTGCTAAGAAGCGGCCGGGCGGCGTACAACCTGCTCCCCCACCCAAGATGGCGAAGACTACGGGGCAGCAACTCGCCGGGGGCCAGAAAAAAGGTAAGGCCCCGGCGGATCAACCTGCCGAGGGTCTCCCCCCTTCGGTCGTTTCGACCAGCGACACCCCTGGCGGGGCGGCGGGCACTTCTGCGCCGCCGGACGGGTCGCAAACTGCTGCGAAGCCGGTACCGAGAGGGCACCGCAACTTCGGCTACGGCGAGAAATACCTGGACGAGCTCGGCGTTCCGCTTCTGTCATGGGACAAGGAGTCAAATCGCGCGGTGGTCTCGACCCTGTTGCCGAGTTGGCTGGAGCAGGACACCATCGGCGGGGAGGCCTACAACTTCTCGTTCGGCCTCTACTCGCGAGAGGACGCCGCTATCTACGACAAGGAGGCGACGCGAGTACTGGTGCATGAGAGCGCGCGGGCCCAACTGCGCGGCTTGGAGTTGGCCCACATGGTTGGGAGGCGCTGCACCCAGCTGGAGCGGAACGCCACCTCTCTCCAGAAGTTGGCGGACGAGAAGGAGGAGGCCCGAAAACTTGCTCAGGAGGACGCGGATCTCCAGAGGAAGCGGGCCGACGCGGCCGAGGAGGCCCTCACGCAGTACTTGGGAGGGGTGGTACGTGCTTACTCCCAATCACCGCTCCTTCTCGCGAATCCGCCTTACGATTTTCTTTCCCTTTCTCAGGATGCGGCGACGGCCAGTCGGATGGGTGCTGAGATCGCCTCCCTTGGTCAGGACAAGTCAGCGCTGGAGGCGCGGGTGCGCGAGCTGGAGGCTGCCGCCGCTGTCCCTCCGCCAGATAACAGGGGCTGCCCGCTCGAACACCATTCTGACTACGAGTTGGAGGTGATGATGCAGAAGAACGCCGCCAGCGCCGCGAAGTACACGATGCAGATGCTGCGACGTGCGGATCTCCTCAAGAGCGAGGCCGCGGAACTCTCGGCGGGCGACGTGGTGCCGGCGCTGTTCCTTCCCGTGCCGGATCCCGGGGATAAGTCCTTCCAGCCCATCTAGGACTTCCCGCCCAGGATCTTGCGTCCTCCTCGCTTCTTTGACATTTGCTTGTTAGGTGTATATACCATGCATTTTTAGTTGTTTGAGATGTAAGCGCGAGCCGCGCCTAGACTTTGCGGTTTTCATCTATTAATGCTCTTATAAATGCTTCCTCGCCTGCCTCATATGCATATTTGCTATTACCACGCGGGGTGACCTGCCTCTGCGGCCCAGCCCCGCTGAGGTGGCTACCCGCCCGCCAAGCGAGGCGAGCCGGCTCGTCGCTCGCCTGAGTCATCAGATTTCTTGCGGGTTCTCGCCTAGGTTCTCGCCTCCTTTCGGCCGTCTTTTTGGGGGCTGGATGATTACACTAGACCCCCTTTCGGTTAATCTTCGCGACTCCAGCCCCTAATCAACACCGTCGAGTGGCTTCCCCCCCCACGCCAGCTAGATGAGAGCCTGACAGCGGGGTATTCTCGGGGTCCAAACACATTCCATCGAGTGACTTCCGGCCCTGCCAGCTAGGTGAGAGCCTGACAGCGGAATCTTCTCGAGGCCAAGGATGACACCGAGTGACTTCCGGCCCTGCCAGCTAGGTGAGAGCCTGACAGCGGGATCTTCTCGGGGTCCAAACACATTCCATCGAGTGACTTCCGGCCCTGCCAGCTAGGTGAGAGCCTGGCAGCGGGATCTTCTCGAGGCCAAGGATGACACCGAGTGACTTCCGGCCCTGCCAGCTAGGTGAGAGCCTGGCAGCGGGATCTTCTCGGGGTCCAAACACATTCCATCGAGTGACTTCCGGCCCTGCCAGCTAGGTGAGAGCCTGGCAGCGGGATCTTCTCGAGGCCAAGAATGACACCGAGTGACTTCCGGCCATGCCAGCTAGGTGAGAGCCTGGCAGAGGGATCTTCTCGGGGTCCAAACACATTCCATCGAGTGACTTCCGGCCCTGCCAGCTAGGTGAGAGCCTGACAGCGGGATCTTCTCGAGGCCAAGGATGACACCGAGTGACTTCCGGCCCTGCCAGCTAGGTGAGAGCCTGACAGCGGGATCTTCTCGGGGTCCAAACACATTCCATCGAGTGACTTCCGGCCCTGCCAGCTAGGTGAGAGCCTGACAGCGGGATCTTCTCGAGGCCAAGGATGACACCGAGTGACTTCCGGCCCTGCCAGCTAGGTGAGAGCCTGACAGCGGGATCTTCTCGGGGTCCAAACACATTCCATCGAGTGACTTCCGGCCCTGCCAGCTAGGTGAGAGCCTGACAGCGGGATCTTCTCGAGGCCAAGGATGACACCGAGTGACTTCCGGCCCTGCCAGCTAGGTGAGAGCCTGGCAGCGGGATCTTCTCGGGGTCCAAACACATTCCATCGAGTGACTTCCGGCCCTGCCAGCTAGGTGAGAGCCTGTCAGCGGGATCTTCTCGAGGCCAAGGATGACACCGAGTGACTTCCGGCCCTGCCAGCTAGGTGAGAGCCTGGCAGCGGGATCTTCTCGGGGTCCAAACACATTCCATCGAGTGACTTCCGGCCCTGCCAGCTAGGTGAGAGCCTGGCAGCGGGATCTTCTCGAGGCCAAGGATGACACCGAGTGACTTCCGGCCCTGCCAGCTAGGTGAGAGCCTGACAGCGGGATCTTCTCGGGGTCCAAACACATTCCATCGAGTGACTTCCGGCCCTGCCAGCTAGGTGAGAGCCTGACAGCGGGATCTTCTCGAGGCCAAGGATGACACCGAGTGACTTCCGGCCCTGCCAGCTAGGTGAGAGCCTGACAGCGGGATCTTCTCGCCAAACACATTCCATCGAGTGACTTCCGGCCCTGCCAGCTAGGTGAGAGCCTGGCGCGGGAGAGCCAAGGATGACACCGAGTGACTTCCGGCCCTGTCAGCTAGGTGAGAGCCTGACAGCGGGATCTTCTCGGGGTCCAAACACATTCCATTTCTCTATGCAGGCTAGCTATGACAGTACTGGAGTGTTAAAGAAATTTATTATAATAAAAGTATCGCTTACATGCTTCAGGGGAAAAAATGTTTCAAGTCGTCACCACTCCAGGTGTGACTCAGGGTCTCGCCCTCTACATTTTGTAGTCGATATCCTCCTGACTTCAAAGCTTCCTTTACAATAAATGGTCCCTCCCAGCTGGGATTGAGCTTCCCTACGGATGCCGACCTCCCTGCTGCATCCACCTTCTTCAGCACCAAGTCTCCTTCCACGAACTGCTTGACCCTGACATGCTTGTCAAAGTACTTGACCATTCTCCTTTTCACTTCCTCCTGCCGGATAGCGGAAAGGTCCCTCGGCTCCTCCACCATGTCAAGGGAGAGTCTCAGCTCCTCCTCGTTCTCGGCTTGCCACTCCTCTCGGCCCTCTTTGGCCGCAACGACTCGCGGTGTTTGGACTTCAAATTCCACGGGGAGCACTGCCTCGCACCCATGGGAGAGCTTGAAGGGGGTCTCTCCAGTAGCCGTGTTGGGGGTGGTTCTTAGGGCCCAAAGAACCGCGGGGAGCTGCTCCACCCAACTCCCCTTCAAATTCTCCACCTTCTTCTTGAGGAGGTTGACGATGATCTTATTTGCGGCCTCCACCTGCCCGTTGCTCCTGGGGTGATGGACCGATGCGAACCTGAGGTCGATTCCGAGCTGCCCGCAGAAGTTGGTGAATTCGGCGCTGGCGAACTGGGGCCCGTTGTCCGTGACGATGGCCTGAGGTAGTCCGTGGCGGCAGATGATTTCTCCCCAAACAAAGTTCCTGATTACCTGGGAGGTTACCTTGGCCAGCTCCTTCACCTCCATCCATTTGGAGAAGTAGTCAATCATTACTAGGAGGAACCTTCTCTGACCACTGGCTTGGGGGAATGACCCAACCAAATCCATTCCCCAAATTGCGAAGGGCCAGGGGGCCGTGATACTTTTGAGTCGCTGGGCCGGCTGTAGCTGGAGGGGGGCAAACAACTGGCACTTATGACACCTCCTTGCGAACTTCGCGGCGTCTCGGCCCAGGGTGGGCCAGAAATATCCTTACCTGACTATCCTTCCTTCCAGGGTCCGACTCCCGGAATGACTCCCACATTCCCCGGAGTGGACTTCCTCCAAGATCCTCTGCACTTCGCCCCCGGCCACGCAGCGAGCCAGCATCCCTGAGAGGGTCTTCCTGTACAGCTGTCCGTCCTGGAGGAGGTAATACGCTGACTTGTGCCTTAGCTTCTTCTTATCTGCCCCCTCCGGATACTCTCCCGTGGAGAGGAAAGCTACCACCGGGTCCATCCACGAAGTTTGTTGATCAATTTCCATGAGCTCTCCCTCTTCGATGGAGGGGCGGAACAGATCGGTGATGGTACCCCCCACCTGGGGACCATGCTTCGCTAGCTGATCGGCTTGTTCATTCTCTTCCCTGGGCACGTGTCGGATGGTGAAGGTTTGAAAAGTGCCTATGACCCCCTTCGCCTTGGCCAAGTATGATCGCAGGGTGGGCTCCCTTGCTTCGAACTCCCCGTTGATCTGGGAAGCTACTACCATGGAGTCAGTAAGGACCTCCACATCTGACACCCCCAGCTCCCTGGCCAGACGAAGCCCTGCTATCACAGCCTCGTACTCGGCCTGGTTGTTGGTAATGGGAAAGTGCACCACCACCGTCTGCTCGATTCGAGTCCCCTGAGGGCTTTCCAGGATCACCCCCACTCCTAGGGAATGCCTCCCCGAGGCACCATCCACCCTCACCTTCCAAGGAGTCGGGCGGGTGAGTTCTTCCTCCGCCACTTCAACCACGTAGTCGGCCAAGAAGTCGGCCATCGCTTGAGCTTTGATCGAGAGCCGCGGAACGAAGGAGACATCGAACTCGCTCAGTTCCACCGACCACTTAGCCAGCCTGCCTGAATGTTCCACCCCCTCAAAGATGTTGCGGAGAGGATGGTCGGTCACCACTCGGATTGAATGCGCCTGGAAGTAAGGTCGCAGCCTCCGGGCCGAGATGATCAGGGCGAAGGCTAGCTTCTCCAAAATCGGATACCGGAGCTCGGCCTTCCTCAGGACCCGGCTCACGTAATAAATAGGGAGCTGCCTCTTCCCCTCTTCACGAACTAAGACCGAGCTCAAGGCCTCCGCCCCGACCCCGAGATATAGGAACAGGTCCTCCCCCTCCTTCGGCCCTTGGAGCAGCGGAGCCTGTGGTAACTGCACTTTGAGGGTCAGGAACGCCTCCTCGCACTCCTTGGTCCATTCAAACTTCTGACCGCCCCTCAGCGTTTTGAAGAAGGGGGAACACTTCTCCCCTGCCCGAGAAAGGAAGCGACTCAGCCCTGCTAGCTTCCCCGTCAGCCGTTGGACCTCCTTAGCATTCCGCGGGGACCCCAGCTCCAAGATGGCCCTGACCTTATCCGGATTCGGCTCGACCCCCGCGGGGGTGAGGAGGTGCCCCAAGAACTTTCCCCTGCTGGCCCCAAAGACACATTTTAGGGGATTCAATCGCATCTTGTATTTGCGCAGGGTGGCAAAGGTCTCCTCCAGGTCCCGGAGGTGGGAGTCCACATCCCGACTTTTGATCATGAGGTCGTCTACATACACCTCCAAATTCCTCCCCCTCTGCTCCTTAAAGACCCTATCCATCATTTTCTGGTAGGTTGCCCCAGCATTCTTCAGCCCGAAGGGCATCATCCTGTTGCAGTAGCATCCATCCCCTGTGATGAACGAGACATCCTTGATGTCTGGGGGGTGCATCCTGATCTGATGATAACCTGAAAAAGCATCTAAAAAACTCATTACAGAAAAACCGACGGCTGAGTCAATCAGCGTGTCGATCCGAGGCAAAAGATAACAGTCCTTAGGACAAGCTTTATTGAGTAAGGAAAAATCGATACACATCCTCCATCGGCCGTCCCCTTTTTAACCATAACCACGTTGGAGACCCAGCCGGGGTACTGAATCTCAGACACGAAGCCGGCCTTGAGGAGTTTCGCCACCTCCTCCCTGATGGGCTCCGCCAGCTTGTCCGCAGTGGACCTCTTCTTCTGCTGAACGGGGCGTGTTCCCGGGTCCAGGTTGAGGCGGTGGCAAGCCACATCCGCGTCAACCCTCAGCATCTCCGCGGCTACCCCCGGCATCTCCGCGGCTTTCCAAGCGAAGATGTCGACGTTCTTCTGGATGCACTCCAGCATCCTGCCTTGGTCCTCCGGGGTCAGCCCCCCGCTGACGCGGATCTTCTCCATCCTGCCTCCCCGGGTGAGCACCTCCAGCTCCACCACTTCTTTTGCAGCCTCCAGCCTGGACTGCTCCCCCCATCCTTCAGCATCCCCTTCCTCCGGAACGGGGACCTCTACCTCCACCTCTTCTCCCACGGCCCTTACCTCGGCCACCTCCTCCAGATCTCCTCCTGCCGCCTCCTCCTCTGCGCAGTTCTTCATTTCCAGCTCCTCCCCTCCTGCTTCCTGCTCGGCCTCCTCCATCCTTCGCCCCATCTCCTCGGCTCCCTCCTGCCAGGAGATGGTGTTCACCGCAGTGACATAACACTCCCGCGCCACCTTCGGGTCCCCCCTGACCCTGACCTGGACCCCCTCAGCGTTGAACTTCAAGCACTGATGGAAAGATGAGGGGACGCAGCGGAAGGCGCTGATAAGGGGCCTCCCGAAGATGGCGCTGTAGCTGCTGGGGGCGTCCACAATGACGAACCTGCAGTTTCGGGACTGCCCCCCCAAGGTGACATGGAGGCCTACTCCTCCCTCCACTTCCTTCCTTTCTCCTGAAAACCCGAACAAGGGCCCATCCGAGGCCAGCACCCTCTTTGACTCCACCTTCATCGCGTCGAACGCCTTTTTGAAGACGACGTTGACGGAACTCCCGTTGTCCACGAGGATCCGAGAGACAGTGAAATTCTCGATGGCTGCCTTGATGACCAGCGCATCGCAGAATGGGTCCTCGTGGTCTGGCATATCGCTCCTGGAGAAAGTGATCCTCTCCTCCGGGGGTGGGGTTTGGGATGTGGAGGCGACGCTTCGCCGGTACATGGTGTGGAGGCTTGCCTTGCGGGAAGCCTCGACCCCTACTCCCCCGTGGATCACTCCGATTCCCCCTCGGGTTCCAACATCCACCCGGTCTTCGCAACGATCCTCCTCCGCCCGAGGCAGGAGCTCCTCAATCCTCACTTCTTGCCTGCCCTGCTGCTGTTGCTGTTCCCTATTCCCTCTCATCTCGAGGAACTCCGGGCAGGTGGCTGTGGCGTGCCCCTCTTCCTAATGGAAGTCGCAATAGGGCAGCTCCACCCTGACCTCTCTTCTCCTCCTCCTCATAATCCCCCTCCTTGCTCCCAAGGCTATGGCCATGACCTCCTCTTGATCGGGGAGCCGGGGCCTCTGGCCCTGCCTCCAGCCCGGAGGGTGGAACTGATCTTGCCTCCCCTGGTAGTGACCCCTTCCGTAGTACCCTCTCTGTGACCCCTGCCCCTGCCACTCAGGTCTCCAGCCCAGCCGACGGTCGGGCTCTTGATGCCCCCACCTCGGCTGCTGCTGCCACTGGAGCTGCCTTTGCTCCCTCTGCCTAGGCTCCCCTCTTCTCTCCTCCTGTCCCTTCCCTCCTCTTGATTCCTTCTCTTCCTCCGTGGCCCACCTGGCCAGCTTCCTTGCAAATTCCGGGTTCGACGCCTCCCCGTCGACCTCTCTCGCCGCCCTCTCCATCAACTCCTCGTAGGAGAGGGGAGGGACTCTCTTCAGCTCCATTCGGAAGAAACCCTGCTGCAGGCCCAGGGTAAAGGCCATCATCAGACTATGGCCCGGCATCTCTTGGACCTGAGTAACTTCCTCCTGAAATCGGTCCACATAGCTCCCCAACGTCTCGTTCACCCCCTGCTTAATGTGGAACAAAGACTCAGACTCCTTCTTCCTCTTCTTCGAGGTAGTGAACCTCAGCATGAACCCTCGGCGCAGGTCCTCGAAGCAGTAGATGGAGCTGGCCGGTAGCTGGTGGAACCATTCCCTTGCCTTCTCCCGGAGGGTGATGGCGAAGAGTCGGCATTTGAATCCGTCCGACATCTGACGGATGGAGACCACATCTTCGAACCATTGGACATGCTGGACCGGGTCTCCCTTCTCGGTGTAGTAGGACATCTCGGGTTCTCTGAACCCATCTGGAACTGGAGCTGAGGAGACCAGCTCGCTGAAAGGACTGCCTCCCCCCACCGGGCGGGCCGGCAAGTCTCGCGAGCCCAGCTCGCCGAACCGGCCTCGGCCTGCCGAGCCGGGGAAAAGCTCGCGCCCGGGGAGCTCGCACCCCCGGCCTTCCTCGGCCACCTCCTTCCCAGCTCGCCTGCCGGGAGCGTCCTCGCCCAAAGAGGGGGCGGCCGCGATCTGGGCTGCCGGAGTCGAGCACTCGGCCCGCGTGCCGAGTGCGAACTTGACGAGGCCCAGCACCTCATTCCTGAAGTCTTCCAACATCCCCACCGTTGCGAGTGGCGGGGGGGGGGGGGCGGCGAGTTCTGCCCGTCAGATCCCTGTCCTCCTGTCATTGAACTCGCTGAAGCTTTTCTTCACTGACCACGTTCCACGCTCACCGCACCAAAATGTTGAAACCGGAATCCGGTCTCCTGTGGAGTTCGACCCTTGGGGAAGGGGTGGTCTCGCGCCTACTTCGCTCCTGCAAGAAAAACAACAAAGAAGACAAGGAGAAACAGACCCAAGGGCTCGGCAGGGAGGTCCCACCACACACCCGGAAGATCTCAGAGCGCTTCCCCTCCTTAGCCAGATGCCGAGCTAAGGTACCCTCAGAAAGCACTTGAAAACTGGAACAGGGAGGCACTCCAAGCGTGCCTTCTGGGGTACCCCTTGGGTCTTACTTATAGTTTTTGGAATCTGAACTGCCAATAACCAAAAGAACTGACCTGAAAATACCAAAAAGCCCTTGGTCGGGACTGCCAACAGCCAAACTCCGCTGTTCTGAACAGCTATGTGCAGTCCAGCCTGGTCTGCCAACAGCGTGGCTCCGCTGTTCTAAGAAGCTATTCGCACCCATGGGGAGTCAGCTCGCCACCAATCCCTCTCCGCGGGAGGCGGACGCAACTCGGCTCCAGCGGCTCGCCTATTCTTCTTGGGCGAACGCGAGCCGGGCCGCCGCGACCTGCCAGTCCTCTGCCGAGGCGGATAGGCGGCCGGGTCGCGTATAGGGGCTTGCAGATCGCGGTTCGTCGAGCCCATCCGCGAGTGCCGGTTCGACGAATGGTGCCCGCCGCTCCGGTCGACGATTCTCTGAGCGAGCGGGAGGGGTAGGGGAGTCGTCTCGCCCGGCTCGCTCGCTTGAACTGAGCAGGAGCGGACCAGCCTCTTACCGCATGTCTGCTTGTTGCTTGGGTGCGGGTCGCGGGACTGGGTCCGCTCGATCTTCCTGGTGGGGCCCGTTCGACGAACACGGGGTTGTACAAACATCTCGGAGAATCAATTTGGATTCATGCCAGGGTGGTCGACCATGGAAGCTATACATCTCTTGAGGAAACTCATTGACAACTACCAAGAGAAAACAAGATTTGCATATGCTGTTTATCAATCTTGAGAAGGCTTATGATAGATTTCCAAGAGAGATTTTATGGAGAGTTTTAGAAAAGAAAGGTGTAAATGTATCATACATTGACATAATCAAAGATATGTTTACAAATTTAGTGACAAGGGTGAGGACATCTGGAGGATTAACACATGAATTTTCTATCACTGTTGACTTACATAAAGGTTCAGCTTTAAGCCCCATCTCTTTACCCTTAACTTAGATGAGCTCACCAGACATATCCAACAAGCAATACCTTAGTATTTATTGTTTGCGGATGATATTGTTTTGGTCGATGAGAAGCGCGAGGGTGTAAATCAAAACCATAACCGGTTCGGTTCGGTTTTGTGGTTCGGTTCGATATTGTTTCTAAAATCAAAACCATAACCGAACCGCGACCTGCTGAAACCGAACCAAACCGGTTTGGTTCGGTTGGTTTTGGCTTACATGCCTAATTTTTGCATTTTATTTGATGTATTTGGGTCATACCATGAAACTATATGAACGAGTAATAGAAAGAAGAGTAAGACGGATGACTAACATCTCGGAGAATCAATTTGGATTCATGCCAGGGTGGTCGACCATGGAAGTTATACATCTCTTGAGGAGACTCATTGACAACTACCAAGAGAAAACAAGATTTGCATATGCTGTTTATCAATCTTGAGAAGGCTTATGATAGATTTCCAAGAGAGATCTTATGGAGAGTTTTAGAAAAGAAATGTATCATACATTGACATAATCAAAGATATGTTTACAAATTTAGTGACAAGGGTGAGGACATCTGGAGGATTAACACATGAATTTTCTATCACTGTTGACTTACATAAAGGTTCAGCTTTAAGCCCCATCTCTTTACCCTTAACTTAGATGAGCTCACCAGACATATCCAACAAGCAATACCTTAGTATTTATTGTTTGCGGATGATATTGTTTTGGTCGATGAGAAGCACGAGGGTGTTAATGCAAAACTTGAATCTTGGAGAGACACTTCAAAAAGAAGAGTTTTAGGTTGAGCAGGACAAAAACAAAGTATATGAAGCTTAAATTTAGCAGTGCAAGAAGGGCAGATGACTTCGTTATTAAGTTGGATGATCAAGATATTTCCCGTAGTGAGTGTTTTAAATATCTTGGATCAATGGTTCAAAAAGACAGAGGTATTGATAAAGATGTGACACATAAAATCCAAGCGGGTTGGTTGAAGTGGAGAGGCGCGCCAGGGATCTTATGTGATCATAAGGTACCATTAAAACTTAAGGGCAAGTTTTGTCGTATTGCAATTAGACCAGCGATGCTTTGTGTGAGTCTGAGTGTTGGGTAGTGAATTGTGTACATGAGCAAAAAATGGGAGTTGCGGAGATGAGAATGCTTAAATGGATGTGTGGACACATAAGACTAAATAAAATTAGGAATGTATGTATTTGGGATAAGACAGGAATAACACCAATTGCAGAGAAGATGCGAGAAACTTGTTTAAGATGATTTGAACATGTACAAAGGAGACCATTAGAGGCACATGTTAGGCGTTGTGAGAGTCTAGTCACTAGGCATGTTAAACGAGGGAGAGGTAGACCAATAAAGACTTGGAATGAAACTATAAGGAAAGACATGATGTACTTGGGCATTATTGAGATTATGACAAAATATAGGGCACAATGGAGACAAAGGATCTATATAGCCGACCCACTATATTGGGATAAAGTTTAAGTGTTGTTGTATTTGACGTATTTGGGTACCCCCACCTCCAACCAATCATAGCCGTCGATGGTGTGATGCCCTATTTCTTTTATTATTATAAATAAGATGTTTGTGGGTTGATTTGGGGCATTGTAGAATTTGGAGAAACTATTCCCGGATTCCTGCAATCATCACACTATGCTGATTCCGTGGAACATTAGGTGACGACTCTTACGCTTGTATCTCCCTCCCTAAGATACCCCCTAACCCTAATCACCATTTTCCCTCCTCCAATTCCTCTCCCCATCGCCCAAATATCCCCCCCCCAAAAAAAAAAACAAAAACAACCGACAGTTGGCTGTTTTCCCCTCCCATGCAACAGACGGCCAACCCTCCCCCTGCTAGCAACCCAGCCGACGCCACCCTCTATACCCCCATCACCCACCACCGAATCTTCCTCCCCATTAGAAACCACCACCCCCACAGCTGCCTGTTCACAGCCTGAAGCCACCGCCAACCCTTCTTTCCCCCTGATTCATCCACCCATCCAATTCAGAGCCTCCCCTGGCCACCATCCGCCCCCTCCTCCGTGGAACCACCACCAGTCCTCCCATTGTCCGATCCACCTCCCACTGCCTGAATCTATCCTCCCACAGCCTGGATCGGCAATGCATCCGACTCCGAAATCTTCATTGCCTTGGTCATCCCACTACTTGGTGAGTTTTGTTGTATTGGGCTATTATTTTTCTTCATTATTAATATCATTTGGATTTTATACATGTTTGCATCTCTTATATTGTGGTTGTTTGCTTTTAGTTTATTATTGTGATTTGCCGGGTCTATTCGCTGCGTGCTCTCGCTTTGACCTTCCACGCGGAAGAAAACTTATATACAGTAGGCTGCGGAGTGCACAAAACCTAGACTCCTAGGGTGAAATGCAAATGTGACACGCTAGCCCTAAACCACATGCAATGAGACCGTCAGAAGTGACGACAAATAAATTGAGCAATGATAATTCTTTAACACCACACAAATAATCAAGAGTGAAACAATTATTCAATTTAACAATTTTTATATGGCGTTCCTTCGCTCGAAGGGCCAAGGCCAAGCGTGCGACGAATAATTCCTCCTGCAAATTAGTAATGTATCGAAACAAATCTACAATAGCGAGAATCAAAGTAATATATATTAATTCACCAATGAGAAATGTCAAATCACATAAACCAATACCACAAGAGAACTCACAAAGTAGTTGGCTGAACCGAAGCACTGCAGATTATGGATCCGGATTTGTAGATCGGCGATCGAGGATGGACCCAGGCGTGGCCGTGGCTGTCATCGGCGGAGAGTGGAGAGATCGGGCCGGAAATGGGAAAATCCGTCCACTAGGAGGGGGATCCAGGTGGGGGAGGCTAGATCCGATATTTTGGGATCGGATCCGGGGGAGGGGTGATGACCGGGAGGTGGAAATAACGGATCGGGGCTGAAATTCCTAGATCTGAATTGATTCAAGGAATTAGGGCTAAAGGAGAGTGGATCCACGGGAGGAAAGGGGGATGGAGGCCAAGCCCGCGGCTTGGGATGAGGGCCGGCTGTAGGGAGGGAAGAGGATGGGTCGGCGTGAACAGTAACCAACATGAACAATATACGACATGAACAGTATACAACATGAACAGTAACCTGCATGAACAGTATCGTGTTTCCTGTACAGCAACAGGGGGTTGGAATTTGGGGCTGTAGAGGTTGCGGGTGAGGGTTTCAGAGGGGGAAGAAGAAGGCTATGGATGTTGTACCTTGGGGAGGAGTTTGAGCGCCTAGGAGTCGTCACCTAGGGTTCCACGACGTCGGCACCCATGGTTCCACAACGTCGACACCGATGGATGATTGCTGGAATCCGGGAAGAAAGCTCTCTAAAATTCTGCAATTCTTCATTCAACCCCAACACTCCTATTTATAAGAAAAACAAAGCTAGGGCTTTCTATCAACAACTATGATTGGCCGGTGGGGTCGGCCACTAAAATACATAAATAATAAACCCAAAAATATAAACGAATATATGTTTTTGACTCGCGGTGACGTGCCAGACGCAAACGCGGAGTCGGATCGAAGATCCGATCAAGCCTTCCTGCGCGAATAAATGAACGTGGGTCCCGCCTTGTGGCGAACCCCTCCAGGTGCACGATTTGATGGCTCTCCATCAACTCCCCTCGACTGAAAAGTCTTCATCTCCGATGAATGAGACGATCGTACTGAAGTCGAAGTCCAGGAGCGAGTCGATCAAGCTCTGCCGATAGTATCCAAGTGTCGTCAGCGTGTGGGCGGCCCTGCCAATGTACCAAGTTGCGACATTGCGACCTGTCCGAGGTGGGACGAACTGGTGGGATTTGACCTCTATGATGCTCTCGGCTCTCATCTCTCGAAGGGTAGAACCCAGAGCGATCGACGGTGCCAGTGGTGAAACCAAAGAAGACGAATTTCCAGGTGGAAGGGTGTCAGCAATGGATGAGTTGTAGTGGCTATCAGACGTAGGTGGAGTATGAGAGTGGTGAGACAACGAAAGTGGAGGTGGGGGTGGCTGGACATCTCCACTGTTTGGATCCACATACTCGTGAGACTCGTAGTACGGTGTCAGATCTTCAACATTAAACACTGGATGTATTCCCATACTTGCCAGGATATTGAGCCGGTAGGCGTTTGTTTTCCCAATACGACTAATAATTGAGTAAGGACTCATTCGCCTGATGCTTAACTTTTTGACAGGCCCCGAAGGGAGCCTCTCATAGCGAATTCGCACCATAACTTTCTCGCCTTCATTAAATATCTGCTCTTGCCTCCGCTTATCTGCATGAGCTTTGTAATTTTCATTGCTCATTATTATTCGGCATACTGACTTATGCGACTTATGCAAATGTTGTGCAAATGATTCAGCAGACTCACTAGGGCGCAACTCTAATGGGCCCGGGATGAGATCAATGGGCTTCCTAGGGTCGTATCCTGACACTACCTGGAATGAGCTCAACCCGGTGGACCTATTAACAGAACTGTTGTACGCAAACTCCGCAACTGGAAGATCTAAATCCCAACTACCCACATGCTCTCCTACAAGACACCTTGAAAGGTTTCCTAAGCTTGTATTCGCTACTTCGGTCTGTCCGTCCGTCTGCGGATGATATGCCGAGGAGAACCTAAGGATGGTGGCAGTCTTGTGCCACAGGATTTTCCAAAAGTAACTCATGAACCTCACATCGTGGTTTGACACAATCGACTTGGGTATATCATGTAATCAAAAGACATCCCTCATAAATATAGACGCTATGTGAGTCGCGTCTGCCGTCTTACGACAAACAATAAAGTGTGTCATCTTTGAAAACCGATCGACCACCACGAAGATGGAATCATGTTTCCGCAGGGTGCGGGGAAGTCCGAGAACAAAATCCATGCTAATGTCCTCCCAAGGGCAGCGTGGGACAGGTAAGGGCGTGTACAGACGCGTGTTCTGTTTGGTATCCTTTGCCGTTTGGCAGATACGACAGTGGAGGACAACGCGGGCCACGTCCTTCTTAAGGCTGAGCCAGGATAGCCGGTCCTCAACAATGGCTAGGGACTTATCACGCCCAAAATGTCCTGCGGCTCCTCCCGCGTGCAACTCCCAAATCAAATAATCACGGTATGACGTCTGGGGAATGCACAGGCTTGAGCCCCGATACAGATATCCCTCAAAGATTTGATATCCCTCAACAGGGTCTGGTGGGTCTCGGGACAGGGCGGTGTAAATCTCGTCAAAGTCTGGGCATGTTGGATAATCCAGAATCAATCACTCAAGCCCATCTACGCTTGCGGTCATCGTCTGCAACAGGGAAGAGAGACACGGCAACTCAATGCATCAGTCGGCTTATTCTCAACACAAGCTCGGTGCTTGAGAACACAATGAAATTTCTGCAGGTACTCGACCCACTTGGCATGTCGGTGTCCCAGCTTGCACTGCGATCGAGATAACGTAAGGCCTGGTGGTCAGAATACAACACAAACTCCCGGGGAAGGAGATAGTGTCTCCAGTAGCTCAAAGACTGTACAATATCATAAAATTCTCGATCATAGTTCGAGTATTTCTGTGTCCTTATTCAGCTTCTCACTAAAGTAAGAAACTGGGTGTCCCTCCTGGCTCAATACGCCACTGATGCCTACACTAGACGCATCACACGCGACCTCAAAAGCACGGCTAAAGTCCGACAATCTCAGAATAGGAGCCGTCATCAGTCTCTCATTAATCTCCTTGAAGGCTCTAGTGGCTGTGGGGTCCTCCAGAACTCTCCCTTCTTGAAACTGCTTGTGAATGGGGCCGTAATCGTACTAAACCCCTGGACGAACTTCTTGTAGAAGGTGGCAAGTCCGTGAAAACTGCGAGCCTCGTGGATGTTCACCGTCACATGCCAGTCGCGAATGGATTTGACCTTCTCGGGGTCAACAGATACTCCAGTCGAGGATATAATAAATCTTAGGAAGTGAACAGACTCAGAGAGGAATGAACACTTCTTCAGATTCACGTACAATTTCTCTTGGCGGAGGGTGCCAAATAGAAGCCTCAAGTGATCGAGGTGAGCAGCCTGTGTCTGGCTATAAACCAGTATGTCATCAAACTACACGACCAGAAACTTGCCCCTGTAGGATCGCAACACCTGCGTCGTGACTCTCATGAACGTGCTCGGGGCTTTAGATAGCCCAAATGACTTGACTAGCCACTCATATAGACTGTCTTTGGTTAATGTAGTCTTCTACTTATCGCCCTCACGAACTCCTATCTGATGGTACCCACTACGTAGATTGATCTTGGAGAAGATCTGGGCACCAGAAATAGTATCCAGACTCCAGTAGATCGTCGAGTCGTGAGATCGAGAAGTGATACTTGACCGTGATCTTTTTTATGGCGCGATTATCGATGCACATACGCCAATTACCGTCCTTCTTAGGGGTCAGAAGGGCGGTAACCGCACACAGACTCATACTTTCATGAATGAACTGCTTCCGAAGAAGCTCGTCAACCTGCCTCTTGGTCTCAGCGTGCTCATCCGGGTGCATACGATAATAGGGCAAGTTCGGGAGGGAAGCCCCCGGGACCAAGTCAATAGCATGCTGAATGTCCCGTAGAGGGGGCAGCTCATCGGGGAGCTCGTCAAACATAATGTCCGCAAACTCATCTAAAAGGGGACGCACCGCTAGTGGGTGGTCAACAGGGGTGTCCTCAGATGCCTGGGTGGTGGCCACAATGTAGATGATATTCGATTCAGCACTATCTCGCAGAAACTCGCCTCGCCTCAAAATATGCAAGGGCCTCGAGGCACTCGTACTCACAGATGGCTTAACTACACCCTTGGATCTATCCCGGGGCTGGGTGGACGTCAACGTAATTTTCCGCCTCTTGTCGTAAAAGATACACGTGTTCGAGCGGCCGAAACACGTGACATCATGATCAAATAGCCAAGGGCGGCCAAGTAATACATGAACGATGTCCATGGGAATGACATCGCACCAGACCTTGTCCTGAAATGAAGCAATGATGATCGGGACGTGGCAACGCTGGGTGACCTGAATCGCCGTCTTATCTACCCAGACGACACGATATGGGTGGGGGTGAGGCTCTGCCTTCACCTGTATACAGTCAAGCCAACTTGCAGGGACCGCTTGCACTAGGAAAGTATGTGTAAAAGATGGTGGTGCGTTGTCAATCCTCATCTACACGAGGGGTGTATAGGAGGCGTCTAATGACTCCCACCTCTAATGATCTCTTGACGTCACTCTCCCAACCGTCTTCGACAATGGCCTTAACTTCTTCCGTGGCCTTCTCATCTTCCTCTAAACCCTGCTCCTCATCCTCAACTAGCAGGCTCCGCGTGGGGCACTGTGCCTCCACATTTCCTCTGCCGGAACATCTATAACACAGAATACCCCTAGATCGCTGGCCATCAGTGGCGACGGCCTTGCCCTTCGTGTCCGTAGGAACACGTGAGGGTGCAGCTGTGGTGGTCTGTGGCGGAGTGGGTTTCCTAAAAGTCGAGGAATCAGTCCAAGAGGGGAACTGCCTCGTGGTAGATGATCGGAGGTATTGCTCGTACTCTAGGGCGAGCTGAAATATCTGATCGACAGTCTCTAAGCAATGTGGAATCAACTCTCTTCGAATTTCAGAACGTTGGCCTGCCTTAAAATAAGAGGCAGTGACAATAGGCTCCCCCGAGACGTCACTCCTGACGACTAGCTCATCGAAACGAGCAATATACTCAGCTACAGTAAGTGTCCCCCGCCGTAAGTTCTGTAACTGCTCAAATAACTGGTCTCGATAGGACACAGGGAGGTAACTTCTCGTTCAACCTTTGCTTCGACTCATCCCACCTGGTGATGGGGTAATAACCATCTCGCTCCAAAATTCTCTACGCTAATCCAGAATACCTTAGCCTGCCCTACCAGCTTCATTTTTTGCGAAACGAACACAATGTTCGTCACCAGTGGCGGAACTAGGATTTGAAAACCGCACGGACACAATATAGTTTAACATATATTTTATTGAAAGTAGAAGAAGATAATAGAAAATTAAAAAAACTTACAGATCAACAAGCGACTTTACGTTGACACATGCTCTGAAAACGAAAAATAATTTCTTCAGTTGTAATTATTGACTTTACGTTTGTGTGTGGTTCAAATTATTGACCCGTCAAGGATTCAACGTTCATCACAATACAAAAAACTCTCCCGGCACATCTACATGTTCAAAATTATTGATGAAGTAGGAATGATGGCTTACTGCCAGTAGCTCCCTGCTGACATCAAAATGTGTGTCATTCATGTGTATAAAATAAATCCTGCATTGGCATGTTGTTATTCCAGCCCTTCCACCGATTAGCAAATGTCACATATTTGCAAATCCATCAGGTTCTCGATCACTGCAACAACTAGGATACGGCCAAAATCTTGACTCAGTGGATGGATTACCTCAAGAAAGACGTTAAGTGGGAGCCAAGATGCAATACCCCATCTTAGAACTTGAGGACAAGATCGATGTGATGAAGGGGAGTGTTGTTATGGATCTATGATGGGAATAATCCAAAAAGAATATATCGAGGAGGTACAACTCATCAGAAGGGACATTAGTGGCTATCGGGATCCCAGCATGCCTATTGGTTCTCGATGAATACAGTAAAGAATGATTCTCTCGAAACGTATCGAGAGCCTGATAGAGACCTATCAGGTCCCTGGTAGATATAGACGTAGAAATTACTTGCTTTGGGCTGGATTGAGATCCTGATAGAGACCTATCTGGCCCCCCAATACATGTGTCAAATATTTGTTTATCCATTTAGAACTTTTCTAAGGTCTTTTGTGCCAATGTTACATCAGTATTTAAGTTTTGGAGAATAGAAACGAAGGAAGACATTTCTAGAATCCTAATCTGCTTTCTTATCCTATTGAGCACAGAAGATCCTCGGCGCAGCCGTCCCCCTTTCTCCAACTAATAGTTAAGGATGTTTAGCTCCTTGTTCTCCTTCTAGACCAGGATTCCACAATTGGGATTCTTGGGAGTTCAATGGGAAAGAAGTTCTACTCTGAATCCTTCAATTAGGTCCTCTAGTCATTGTGAGCTCATAACATAAGACAACTAATGTTGAATGTTGCAAAAAGAACTCGTGTGGCTAGCTTCCCTCACTGAAGAGATCAGGAGGGAAGATAAATTAGGTTAAAACTTGCATAGCCTTCATTTCCTAACTCCTTGAATAAAGGTAAAATACAAGCCTAACCTTTTTGCAAAAAAAAGTATTCAACAAAGGTAAAATAACAGAAATATTACTCAAAAAAGTATAAGCACATAAAATTAAGATTTCCCACTTTCCTCTTGTTACTACGTGTGCTTTTTCTATGCAAATGTAATAAAATTGTGTCTATAACAAGTGACAGAGTCCCCATCCTCTACCGAAATGGCGTGAGGGTACTCTCATTGCACAAAAAAAATTACAAACGCAAAGAGGAAGAGATCGTTACCCTTGGTGCATGTTTTTCTCCGCGATTGGAGCTCCAAATTGACAGGAATTTAGAAATCAAAAAAGAAAATCGCCACTGTTGGGTTGCAATTTGCGATGAAGATGGAGCACTGTGCACCGGAGGCTGGAGCCTGGAGCAGTCACTAACCGGAGCCAGGAGGAAATTCATTTTCTTATGGACTGGAGGTCGAAATCGACTAGAGGCTGGACTGCTGTCTGCTGGAGCCTGGAGCCTGGAGCCTAGAGCATGCCGTAAGAAAATAAGAAGTAGTAGACTCAGTGGTCGGCAGGTGGGCTCGTCGCCGAAGAGCTGAAGAGCGGAAAAAAGAGGGATATACAAACTTACAACTTACAAAGCTCGTCGCCGTCGGTAGGTCGTGGGCTCGTCGGCGTCGCCCGTCGTCCGTCGGCATCGTCGCGTGCCGCGTCGTCGAAGACGAAGACGTCGAAGAGGGAGCCCTAGCGTCGCGCCGTCGTCGTCGAAGTCGAAGACGAGGAGCAAAATGAAAATGGCGATTCGCGAATGGCCCTAGGTAATTTATCGCGAATCACGGTCGGGCACGTGCCCGACCGTGCCTTAAGCTAGGTCCGCCCCTGCTCGTCACTCATATCATAAGCAAACTAGACCGAAAAAGAAGTGCTTTACACCTCTTCGTCGATCGGGATAATCCTCAGGATAATCATCATTGGCGAAGTCGTATCGAGCGGGTGGGGGACCGTGCTCTCTCCGACCCGGGGGATAATACTCATCGCGGTGATGATCACGACGACCGTGTAGCGGTACACGATCTCTGGGGTCAGGCTGAGGCTGACATGGCATACAGTACTCATCACGCTGATGTGGAAGTCTATCACGCGCTGGATCAGGATTTCGCCTTACCGGCGGAGCTGGGACTCAGTGAGGAATATCACGACGGTGGCGGTCTACAGGAGGCTGACTGACTCTTGGGCACTGGTCGAGACGTGGTGGAGCATCAGGGTCATCCTCAAGTGAACCGTCACGCAGTGTTGGAGTGTCCCTGACGTTCTCTAAGTGGTCCAAACGAAGATTAACCTCGGCAAGATCATGACGCAAATCGTTGAACTGGGCACCTAAGGTGTCAAAACAATCTAGGATAAGGCGTTGAAACTCAGCAAAAGCGGCACCCGAATTCGAACTTGCCGCTCGGTCGTCAATTATTTACGGTTCTAACATGCTTGCCCTAAATATCCTACCACTACGGAGCATGCAAATGACCTAACGTGGCTCTGATATCAAATGATGTAGGGTAGGCTACGAGGTGCACAAAACCTAGGCTCATAGGGGGAAATGCAAATGTGACACACTAGCCCTAAACCACATGCAATGAGACCGTCAGAAGTGACGAACGATAAATTGAGCGATGATAATTCTTTAACACAACACAAATAATCAAGAGTGAAACAATTATTCAATTTAGCAATTTTTATATGGCGTTCCTCCACTCGGAGGGTCAAGGCCAAGCGCGCGGCGAATAATTTCTCCTGCAAATTAGTAATGTATCGAAACAAATATACACTAGCGAGAATCAAGGCAATATATATTAATTCACCAATGAGAAATGTCCAATCACATAAACCAATACCACAATAGAACTCACAAAGTAGTGGGCTGAACCGAAGCACTGAAGATTATGGATCCGGATGTGTAGATCGAAGATCGAGGATGGACCTAGCGGCGCGGAGATGGTGGCGGTGGCTGTCCTCGGCGGAGAGTGGGGAGATCGGACCAGAAATAGATAGATCCGGCCACGAGGAGGGAGATCCGGGCGGGGGAGGCTAGATCCGATACTTTGGGATCAGATTCGGGTGGAGCGTTGATGACCGGAAGGTGGAAATAACGGATCGGGAATGAAATTCCTAGATCTAAATTGATTCAAGGAATTAAGGCTAAAGGTGAGTGGATCCACGGGATGGAAGGGGGATGGAGACCAAGCCGACGGCTTGGGATGAGTAACGGTTGTAGGGAGGGAAGAGGAGGGTTCGGTATGAACAGTAACCAGCGTGAACAGTAACCGACGTGAACGACACCTGGCGTGAACAGTAATCAGCGTGAACAGTAGCCATCGTGGACAGTACCCGGCATGAACAGTAATCGGGTTTCCTGAATAGCAGTAGGGGGAGTTGGAATTTGGGGTTGTAGGGGTTGCAGATGAGGGTTTCAGAGGGGGAAGAAGAAAGCTATGAATGGGTAGTACCTTGGGGAGGAGTTTGAGCTTCTAGGAGTCGTCACCTAGGGTTCCACGACGTCGACACCGAGGGGTGATCGCTGGAATCTGGGAAGAAAGCTCTCCAAAATTCTGCAATGCTTCATTTAGCCCCTAACACTCCTATTTATGAGAAAAACAAAACTAGGGTTTCCCCATCAACGACTATGATTGGCCGGTGGGGTCGGCCACTAAAATACATAAATTATAAACCCAAAAAATATAAACTAATATATGTTTTTGACACGCGACGACGTTCCGGATGCAGCCGCGGAGTCGGCTCGGCGCTCCAATCAAGTCTTCCTGCGCGAATAAATGAACGTGGGTCCCGGCTTGCGGCGAACCCCTCCAGTTGCACAATCCGATGACTCCATCAAAAACCTAACCCGCTTGCTTAAACGAATTATTTTTACTTTTACCATAATCATGCGCGTGTAATTAATTTATTTAATACTTAATTTGAATTATCTGTCGGGCTTTGCATTGCATGTAGGGTTAAGACAACATTACATCCACCACCTATAGATTCATCCCGTGTCACCTTTATTTTCTTCTCAATTTAGATTTCCGACAAGAGTATTTTCTTTTTCGTTCTTTTCCTCTCTCCAAATTTAACTTCCAATGAGAGTGCTGGTGTATTCTAATTGCCCATTCACCTTGTTCATCTGTTTTGACTCTGCTTAACACTGATATGTCTGTTTTTAAGGATTTCATTCATCATTATAAACATTTTCCTATTTATGTGATTATGTTGTAAATTTTAAAAGCCTATTTTTCCGCTTATTTTTTTCCTCAATCATCATCATCATCAATAGCCTCATCCCAATTTTCTTTCAACATTGTTGTTGGATTTTTATATGTTCTGTGATTGTGCATTATTAAGGCCCGCGCTTTCTCTTGTCAGAGCATAAATAACACTTATCTTCTGATCAGTGCACATTTATATTCAAGCAAGTGGCTTTATTGTTGAAGTTAATATCACTTTAAATTTCCCAGTGGTCAGAGAGGAGAAGATTCGATCTTGCTGGATTGTTATCATCCATATTGAGGGTCCATTTTCAGGCTTATGATCCAATTTTTTTGATGACATTGAGGTACCTTATAAGGTATTTATGTGCTCCCACTCTGTAGATTTGATGGGAAGTTCTTTATGGTTCCGAAAAGTTACCATTTACTTTTCGCTCTACAAAATGCAGCATCCATAGAGTGTTTTGTCTACGCCAAGGAATTTCTTCTCCTATCTCAGATCTATCTGAAAGGTTACTTTTTGAGGACCGTGACCCTCCTGCAACTCCACAGGAAAGTTTGTGTGAGGCACCTCCATTTGATGAGGTAGATTTTTTTACTCATTTTTTATGTTCTAAGCTGTTTATTGGCATTCAGCTCTTTAACTCGTGCAAATTCAGGTTGATATACAAGCCCTAGCACATGCCGTGGAGTTAACAAGACAGGGTGCCGTGGATAGTCTGAGATTTGTCAAGGGCGATCTATTTCAAGCATTTCAGGTTTTATTACATTCGTGTACTAGATAACATAATTTTGTTTTCCATTAGTAAGATTGTTTTAATATCAGCTTTTTTCATTGTTCTTGATAGACAAATAAACATTATAAACATCAGTATGTATTAGCCCCATTTTTTGGTGGATTTACATTGGATGATAAATTCTATTCTATTTTCATATTCAACACTCAGATATTATTATTTACCCCTCTTTGGGCCTCACCCACCAATTGCCGTGGCATATTGTTGTTAACAATTTTTAGTTTACTCATTAATCAAGCTATCTTCTTTCTCTCACCAGCACCTATCTTTCCCTCATTTCTTCTTGCCCTCTCTTAACCATCAAGTTTTGGGCATAGGATCCAGTCTTTTTAATCAGAGAACTTTTAAGTGGTTTCATAAGAAAAAGAAAAACAAAAAGAATTTTAAAAATGAATTGTGCTATATTGAGCTTTCTTATCAATGTGCACAACTGCACATGTACTTGAATACATGGGTAAACCTAAATTTTTATAAATATTTGAGATTGTTAGATGAAGGAGAGCCTTGCCGCACCGGTTGAGGTGTTACCGTGTGACCTTGAGGTCACGGGTTCGAGTCTTGGGAGCAGCCTCTTGCAAAAATGCAGGATAAGGTTTCCCTACATTTCACCCTTGTGGTGGGACCCTTCCCCGGACCCTTACTACGCAGGGATGCTTTGTGCATTGGGCTGCCCTAAGTTTTTTTTAAGATTGTTACATTTGCGCTCCTGTGGATCCCATCATGGCTAAGAAGAATTTGGGGGACTTCTCCTTAATTTATCTTTTAATATTAATATATTAATTAAACTATTTTATAATCTTATTATTGGTGTCTCCCTAGTTCTATATAAGGATTTCTCTTTGTAGTTGAGGATTATTGTTTATCTTGTTATTGAGTATTCAATTTAATATTGGGCAAATGAATCAATCTTCAAATTGTATTGCTGGAGAGAGCACGTCTCTCAAAGTGTAATGACTTTGTTCTCATTGATGTGTTTAGCCTCTTTATCCACTATAAATTTACATTTAATCTCGGCCCACCGTATCCTTTGTCTGTCGGGATCCAACCTCTCTCGCTCTCTTTGTTAAGATGGACACTCAAATGCCTCTTTCGTGCTCTCCTTTGTCGATCCACGGTGCCTCTTTGGCCTCATTCAGTTCCAACCACAAGTACAACACCCTCCCACCCGGTTGAAGACCTTATATTCTTATTTCCACTGCAACAACCTCTTCGTTGCTCAAGGCCCACACACTCCCCTCTTGGCTCCATTAACCATGGTCCAGATTAGTTCCTACCTTTCCTGAAGGACTCCAGTTGTTGTCCCCCATTCAGTCCCATGCCTTTACTTTCAACTTCTTGCTTTGGCGCTTCACTCTGCGATCCTGCCAACCATTCCAATGGTGACTACCCAGCTGAGATGGCCATCTCATTCTACCAGTACATTCTCTACTGTCGCTCCAATTTATAGCACCACTAGGCTTACCTCCATTTACCACTATCAACCTCATCATCCCGCATTATTGCGTCCGCCACCACCCCTTTCACACATGCACAGATACCTAAAGCACCTTAGACAACATGATTCCACTACCTAAGCAACAGTTAGCATAATTAGCCTTCAGTTGACCAACCATATGTCGACCAACCATCCTTATTTTTATACCAAAAAATCACAATCTATGATCCTTCCTAGGTTCTGATGCTAGAGCCTCATTCTCCCTTCTAAAACACAATTTATCCTTTTTTTATCATAATCCTTCGTAACCGACTCCCACCTCTATTTTTGATCTCATTGGACCCCACACACGCCACTGTATGCTAAATACTGTAGACCTTGCTGTGCCATTTCTTACTCATATCATCTTTTAAGCACACACCCCACTCCATTCATGATCAACACCTTCACTACACATAACAAATACCAAAAAGCAGCCAACAAATTTTTTATCACGCGTAACCCCACCCCAATCAAACTTTGTTATTCCAAACCCATACTAGCCCACATCCAACCTTCATTAACACCCTAGACTTCCATCTTCATCACATACTGTGACACCCGCACTTCACACCGTAACTTGTACTATGTTACCGGCCCTTTAATGATTATTTTACGCACTGCATTCATGGCTACAAAAGAGTTGCGCCTCTCTAGCTTCACCGGCACGCCTCCACTACTGTCATCGACCTTGCCACATAGTCGCCCGCTGCATGCGCGCGCACATTCTCTATTGGCGCTAACAGTTCGCCCCAACATCATCCATTCATTGTTCATTATCCAGATTATCTTCCCCCGCCGAACTTGTTAATTACATATACAAGTTTGTGTGATCCGGACAACAAATAGCGAATCAGTCCCATCATTCTCCTCCCACATTGGCTTCTTACTTCTAAAACAATCTCCAACCCTCGATATGCCCCTATAGATGTCTGTCAAGTGAAGAATCACAAGGCGCCTCTTTAGTTTCTCTTATAAAATTCAGAAATTTAATTTATGTTTTAAAATTAATAAATTTATTAATTTATCTTGTAATCTTATTATTCTTGACTCCCTGATGGGGATCGGCCGCATGTTCGTGTTCGATGGAGATCGGGCCACCACTCGGTGGGACCCGTTTTTTCATATTTTGCGCAGATGCGTTGATTGGATCGACGATCCAAGACCGCGAGCGCATCCGGAGCATCATTTTTCATTATATATGCATTTTTTATGTTTTATTTGGAGTTGTATTTATTTGTTTAGGACATAGGGTGTAACAGACGATCGTAGAAGTTTACACCGGGTGCCCAACCGCCTCTCTCATTATAAATAGGGGCGGATGTTCAGATTATCAGTTATTGTTGGGTTTTGTGAGAGAATTCAGAATTCCGACAATTTTCGTGGTGTGACGCCGCGAGCCCGAGGTGTAACGCCCCGACCATTTTCAGTTATTCTTGATTTACTTCATTTTCCCGTTCCTTTCAATTATCTCATACTGTTTCTTCCAAATTAATCCACGATCTCTTCATCATAAAGGAGAAAACCGCCCGTGTATCCGCCCATTCCTGTACAGTTCGCCTTCTCCATTGCACGAAACCGCTAGCCACTAGTTGTAGTCTCCTGCCTGGCCGCACTGTTCATCCCCTTCCTGCAAAAATCAATTCCGCACAAAAGCTTTCGATCATCCCTGTCCTCTGCCGCTATTTCCGTCTCAGCCAGCATAGCCCATCATCATTCCTCTCTAGCAAGTCCAGAGCCTCACGATTTCTTCAATTCCCCTTCACTGTTCATCTCCTCTCCTCCCTGAAAGGAACGACTATTTCTTGTAGCCGCAGATAGGCGTGCATCCCCTTCCTCATTCCCGCACATTCCCTCCTCTCTCGTACTTGGTCGAACCTTCACGTCGTGCCCTAACTGTCGTGGATCCACCGCAAGGCTCTCTACCAGCCACTGTTCTTCTTCCTCTAGGTAGGTTGGTGTTCTCCAGTCGTGCATTCTGCCATTTCATTTCTTCCAGAGCAGCGCCCCTCCCCCCCCACCCACCCACACCCACCACCACCACATTCTGATCCTCCTCCAATAACAGAACCCAATCCCTACATCCACCCTCTGTTACAACAACACTCATGTCAACACCCCTTGCCCGAGCACTTTCTTTTCTTCCCCTCATCCTAAGCCAGCCACTGCCTTAACATTCAAGACCACGTTTAGCAGATTGTTGTTTCTTTGCTACTGGGATTGTCCTCCAACGACCATTCTAATATTTTTTCCCGTCGCCAAGATTATTTCAGACTCGCAACGACCACTCACCAACGCCTCCCACTGGATTCCTATATTTGTGAGTGTCTTATACTGTGTTCTCTATTTTATTATTAGGTATTGGGTGTTTCACAAATATATTGCGGGAATATTGGCTTGTTTGCACAGTTGATTTCAAGTTTTTATTTTCCTATAAAGTTTACTCGTGCGAGCTGTTGCTGAAAATCCTCCGTGCGGAGAAAATTGTGATATTGTTCGTATGCTTGAAATTGTGATTCACGTTGTGTAAATTTGCCTAATTTATATAATTATAATTGCATTAATTCTATTCCAAAATTATTGATAACATGTACACATCATTTAAATTGGGCTCAATGGCATTCATTCCACATATACACGTAGCTTTGCATTAGAGTGTTGTCACATTCATTTTCACATTGTCCCGTCATGTGTCAGTTTGCTATTAGAGGTAGGTTCAGGTTTAGTTTAGAATACGTGGGACTAGAACCTATATGTTGCACCATGTCATATCATTGTAACAATTGCTAATTTAATCTTTTATTTGATGAAACATGAGTCCACCAATTTTATTAATCCTCGATTTGAGGAACCACCATCCGTCTACACTTGACCCCATAGAGCTCTTTCAGGGAGATCTTCACGATATTACAATGATTATCCTCGATCGTGATACATGACTTCCAGAGATCGTGCTGATCCACTGATACGATCTCATTATGCTAGAGACAATCAGTATGGTTATTGTCATCGTTCTTATCCTTATACTCGAGTGGATCCTATTTATCCTTCGACATGACTTTATGATGACAGAGTTCAGTATCGCTCAAGTCATCGACGCCACACATCTTCTCTATTTGAGGAACCCGAGTCAGGTCATCATCACTACACGTCTCCTCTATATGAGAAACCTGAGTCTGTATATGCGTGACCACCACCTCATGTTCGTATGACTCTTGTCCACCCACGAACACAACATGATTATGTTATGGACGACGGTCCCGATGACCCTCATTAATCCAGCAGAAGTCACCTTCATCGAGGTAACATCACACAGTGGCCTTCCTAGTATTCCAAAAAACAGACATAACAGAAGCCGAATTATAGCAATGGATTCTTAAGATGTTTGATCAATTGGATTCGTACCCGCGTTACCGCCATTGAGGGTCGGCCAAGGCACTCCACTTCCTAAAGCAGGAGAGCCCCACCCACTCCTGATATTCTATTTGAGGCAGAATGGGATGTCCTCCAAACACAGGATGTGTGGAGTCAACCCCCACGAGAGACCGCTCCACTTAGAGAGCATGCCCTCAATTATATTTCTATTATCTCACTATTGAGTGTGAACTTTTCCCGCATTTCATCCGATGGCGTATCGAGCCACATCACGATCAGGAGCCGAGAGCCTAATAGTGTTCCCGTGGTAACCACCTCACCCCTTTCAGGGAACACGACCCCTTATGATGGTTTGCTTCTGGAGAACCCTCACTCTATTGACGAGTTCTTTGACGACCCCCCTATGGAGCCTCCATATGAGTCACCTCGTCCTTGTGAGGATGAGATTCAGGTGAGTGACACGTTTATGAGTATTGAGACGTTGGTATCTCCCATTATCGCCCCTGGTATTGATAGTGCTCCAGAGAGAGGATTTTGAGTATAACGCCCATATAATGGTTCTTGATTGTAGTCATATAGTCACTTGCACTTTAGATGAGTTTTGGGACGTACCACTTGCTGACCCACCGGATGCATTCTTTCTTGTGATGGGCACCCACCTCACTTTAGAGTTGCATCCTATTGTCAGTGCATGTGGCTTTCAAATAAGTGGTTGATGCAGGACGACGCGTAGAGTTTGCGCGTCTGTCGGCTTTTCTCTAGGAAACCCTAAATGCGTGCAATGAATAAATTCAAATTAGAGCGGGCGTTGCGCAGACTTTGAAATTAAACAACTTGATTTTTTTAAAAAGCACAAAAAAACTAATTGCGTAAAAAATGAATCTTCTTGAACTACCGGTTCAATTTTAAATTCGGAAGGTTGTTTGTAAATTTCGTTATGTTCCCCTAGTTGTGGCGAAACGGAAATCGTGAACTCCAAATACGTTTTCGCCTGGAGTTTTCGACGTAGCATTCACTGACAAAATTTGGGTGAAAACCCAGCAATGAACTATTTAACCTAATGAAAAAATTTAGAAACACACAACGGAAAGCGATAGAAACTAATTACCCACGGAAAGAGGCGTCTTTCCGTATCCGAAGACGACGACGATCACACAAATAATTTCTCGTCACCTTCGATCTCCCGCTCCGAGGTCGACCGCAATCGCACGCGTGCACAACGGAATTATATCGCTCTCTCACACGGGGTGGTTCCACGGAATCACTCACAATGTAAGAAGCCACAAACGAACAACCTAAGATCCACTCGCTCTCACACTCAAAGTGGATCTACGGAATCTCAAACACAAGAATCAAGTTTCACTCAACTGTTGGAAGTAATTAGCAAGCAAAAAATTTTGCTAAGTTCACTCCATACACACTAACTGTCACAGAAGCTATCACCATGAATCATTCCACGACAACTCTTAAACAAGGAACAACCAAGGCACGATTTCATGTACCAGCTAACTGTTCATTTTCCACACCTCTCACGGAAGCAATTCCAGCAGAACTATCCCACCCACCGGACTCAATGAAGTGGAAACTAATTAAGCTCGATTTCAATATTAACCTAAAGTTATCACACGGAACTCAGCGAACAGGAGCAATAAACAGGAATTCACAAATCACAATAACAGTAATCTTGAAAATTTTTACATCAATCTCTCAATAACTCTCCAATGGGAAGTAAAAAAAACAAGCAACTCTCATAAATTTCAACATTCATCCCTCCTCTAAAAATAGGATCGACAGAGTGATCCGGCGGTTGTTGTAGTCGTGGTCACTAGCTGGAGCTCCGGAGAAGACGGGGAGTGCATCGTCGTGGGAGAGAAGGCGTGTAGCGATTCCGCCATTATCACTACCTACGGCTCGATCGGGAGGAGGAAGATAGACGGACCGGCTGGGGATTGACTGGACCGGTACCTTTAGGCTTAAATAACAATTCTATACCTATATGTATAGGTATTCTATATATATATATTATACATATATATATATATGTTTTAACAGTTAATAATGTTTTTTTTATATATATATCCTTACTACTACAATAGAAATATCAACGCCATGAGTTCAAAATTCTAACCGCCGTCGATCTCTGACTTGATAAATCGACTGCCGTCCGATCGAGATCAATAAAATCACACCCTCTCACCACATTTTACTAGGTCTCATAAACCCTACTACTAGGGTGTGCTAAACCTATTTAAAATTAGACCATAAAATACTTAAAAATCAGGTTAGCCACAACCCGCCCGCTGCACACCGGCTAGCTCGCCCGCTTCCAGCCCGTACAGCCCGCAACCAACCCGCGCCAGCCTGATAACAAGAACTCTTCAACAGGCAGACCCGTCTCTGCTTTCTATACTGAAAACTGAAAGGAAAATGGGCGGTGTGGGACTATTGAAATAGGCTGATGAATCATGGCGGGCTCTGCTACTTTGTATGTTTTTTAATTAATGTTTTGGAAATTAATGCTGACCCGTTTGCTGCTTTGTATGTATTTTAATTAATGTTTTGGAAATTAATGTTGACCCATGGTGGGCTCTACTGCTTTATAAACAATTTAATTAAGTCTTTATACTATTTTTGGGGAACAGTTAGCACCGCGATAATTAATCAATGTTTTAGAAATTACGTAGGGGGATGAACAATGGCGCGAGCCACACTATTCATCCGCCTTTTTTATTTTTATTTTTCAATAAATTTATTATTAAAAAATTTTTAATTGTTTTTTATTTATAAGAACTATCAAGCGGGACTCCAGGGGAGGGCGAAGCCCACCGTCGCCGGTCAGGTACTATCGTGCTTGGCCAAAGGGGCGGAGCCTCGTGTCGGGCACAGGTAGATCTTGCATAAGAATCGCGGGGGCGGCTTCGCCCGCCATCGCCGGTCGGGTACTATCGCGCTTGGCCATATGGGCGGAGCCCCGTGTTGGACACTCATGAATTGTGTACATGAGCAAAAAATGGGAGTTGCGGAGATCAGAATGCTTAGGTGGATGTGTGGACGCACGAGACTGGACAAAATTAAGAATGAATGTATTAGGGATAAGACAGGAGTAGCACCAATTGCAGAGAAGATGCAAGAAGCTTGCCAAAGATAGTTTTGACACGTACAAAGGAGACCATTAGAGGCACCTGGTAGGCATTGTGAGTGTCTAGTCACTAGGCATGTTAAACGAGGGAGGAGTAGATCAATAAAGACTTGGAATGAAACTATAAGGAAAAACCTGATGCACTTAGGCATTAGTGAGATTATGACAAAAGATAGGGCACAATGACGACAAAGGATCCATATAGCCGACCCAACTATAGTGGGAGAAAGGCTCGAGTTTTTGTTGTTGTTGATTGTCTATGTGGATGACATTGTCATGACTGGGGATGACATGAAGGAGATCCAAAATCTGAAGACAAGATTGACTAGTAAATTTGAGGTAAAGGATCTCGAGAATCTCTAGTACTTCCTTGACATTGAAGTTACAAATCCAAGAACAATATCTTTATCTCCCAGTGGAAGTACATTCTAGTCCCGATGGAGACAACGGGGATGAGTGGGTGTAGACCTGCAGACACCCTATTGAAGCCAACGATAGATTGGGGAGGGATGACAGAGAAGTTGTTGCATATATCAACGGTTTTCAATGGCTTGTATGGAGGCTCATGTACTTATTTCACACTCGCCCATATATCTCTTATGCCTTTGGAGTTATCAGTCAATACATGCATTCTCCTAAATGTCATCACTTGGATGCTTCCCACTAGATTCTTCAATATCTAGAAATCTCTCCTCGGCATGACATCTTATTTACTCCCAACAAAGAATTAACCATTGAAGTATTCACAGATGTAGACTGGGCAGGGTCTGTTGATGACCGTAGATCCACTTTTGGATATTGTTTTTGGTTGGAGGAAATCTCGAGAAGCAAAAAACAACAGGCTGTTGCCAGGTCCAGTACCGAAGTTGAATTTAGAGCTATGACCCTTGGAATATGTGAAGGAATGTAGATTCAGTCCTTATGTCTGAACTTGGGATTCAAGACATAGGTCTCATCCGGCTATATTGTGATAACGCGGTGATCATTAGCATCGCGCACAATCCTGTTCAGCACGACCACACTAATCATGTTGAAGTCGATCGACATTTCATCAAGGAGAACATAGTGAGTGGAGTTGTGAGCACTCCATTTGTCCCCTCTCTAATCAATAGCTGGATGATGCTCTTACTAAGGGGTTGAGTCATAGAACATTTGGAAACATTATGACCAAGTTGGGTTTAACAGACATCACAAGCTCAACTTGAGGGGGAGTGTTAGAGTTTCCAGTTTATTTTTTGATTTTTTTTTTGTATCTTTGTGGGCTGTATTTTGTCACTCCTATATATAAAAGAGTGACTCTTGTTTAATTGATACTTTCAATTTACTTCCAACAAGAACTAACCTGTTAAAATGTATAATATGGCGTTTCAGAATGAGTTGTGCCGGATTAGGCTGGATTTCTCAGTACTTGATGAACTTGTTCTTGAGTACTGCATATACAGGGGAATTACAGATCCTGCCACCATACCTTCATCAGGTAAATATTCCTAAAAGGTTTTCATAATACTCATCAAATTATTGTTATTGATTGATAATTGAGTATTTGACCGTTGTAAGTCCATTTGAAATATTCTGTATCAGATCTTGCGAATTGTATATCTCCATTATCTGATGGCGAAGCATCTATCAATAACATTGGGTTAGATGGGTTCCACGAAGTCAATGTAGACCATGCAAGCATACACGAGGATTACTCAGATATACACTGCCCATCAGAAAGGACAGCCAACCATGAAGATTGCAGCACGAGCAGTGTGGATAATTTGCAGAGCTACTCTGGAAGGTTAAGAAAAAATAGGTACGATGCATCCAAGGAAAGGAGAAGAAAAAGATGGAGAGGGCGCACTGATCCTCTTGAACTGAACTCTGAGGTTACTATTTCTGACAAGGACAATCACAATGCCATGACTTCAGCTTTCGATGCCTCCAGAGATAAATGTGTGGAAGATAAAGTAGGTTCAGAAATCTAATGAACTTTCTATTTATGTGTGGGTCCTAGAGTTGATTTTGATGCATTCTCTGCAATTTTTTTATTTAAAGGTCTCGAGGAATCATTCTTTTCAAAATTTTAGTATCATAGATATGCGCAAATATGAATTGGTGTTAGAGATGAAAGAGCTGGCCAATAAGGGGATGGTTGCTGAAGTAGTTGAGGAAGTGAGTACCATGGATCCCGAATTTTTCGCACTAAATCCTACATTGTTGTTCCAATTGAAGCAGGTGAGATTTGTTTTTGGTCCAGATAGGCATTTGCATTTGTCATCAAGGTTTCTAAATGGAGGTTTTGAATGATTGATGGCAGGTGGAATTTTTTGAACTTGTAAATAGTGGTAATATTCAAGTAGCTCTCAAGGTTGCTTGCACTCATTTAGGTCCTCTTGCCTCGAGCAATCAAGATTTGGTGAAACCCCTGAAAGAGACATTATTGGTTCTGTTGAAACCTAACGAAGAAACGCTTCGAAAAGTGGTTCCTTTGTGTTCACTTGCAAATAATCTTCAGGTAAATTTTGAATATCATTAATTTTTCTGGTTCCCACCCTCTCCAATGCGTCACACATTTGAGAGAAGGATCCAATCTAGATTGAATGTATATCAAACTAACTCCTAAATTGCATTTTTTTTAGCTATGTGGGAATTATCTTTTTTAATTATCTTAATCTTGTAGTCACTTAGATAAGATATTCATGACTTTTGTTGATTTGAAATGTAACCCTACTTTTATAAATGTGGATGAGAAATTGTGTACAATTCGTATTCAGTGAGCAGAAGGATGATCCTCCCCAGTAAACCATAGTAAGAGAAGGTTTAACCCTAGCGCTCAATGGGCTAGTCCGGTAAGATGATCGGGCTCAACCCGCGTTCTATGGTGCTAGCCCGGGTAGCACAGCCAAACTCGCCGCCGAGTAGGTGAGGCTTGCCCAGGCCAGTCCAACCCCCGGGCTCGCCCAATTCAGTAAGCAACAATCTATTGAAGACGTGGTCCTTCAGGCCTTGTCAACAACCTAAGAGCATCGCCCTCTGATTCCATTTCCTTCCCTTCTAAGACCCTTACCATTACACTTACCTCAGCTTCCCCTATCCACCTTGACCACCACAAAATCTTCTCCACTCGCCCCCACACGCAGAACATTTCTTCCAGCACAACTACGTTCCTTCTAGTAATAACCCTCATACCACCGTCGTCCGACATTGATCAACCTTCCTTTCTTCCATTCGCAGAAGCTGCGACCGATGCTCCTTCCTAGGCCTTGTCAACAACGCCTCGTGATGCAACTTGCAAATTAACTCCTTTTTTCACATTTTTTTTCTTGTGTTCGCATTTGTTATTCAATCTCGTTCATTTTATTTTTGGTTGCATGCGTGCCATTTTATTTTGCATTTATGTTCCCGCATGTCTCTTGCCCACACTTTTTATGTGATTGTATTTCTGTTACGACTTATTGATGTGACCGACCAATGTGATCCTCATTGTAAGAGCTCCGACAAAATTAAGTCTTAGTGTCAATTAAAGAGAGTCATATACAAAATGTTAAAATCAATTATTTTTTAGAAATAAAAAATTAAATCATGTATTTTATAATTTTGGAATTATTTGATTATGAGTAGAATGCAAGAGTTGAACCAACCCCTTCGAAATTACCCCTAACTCTAGATAACCTCAATATAATTAATTCCATTAAAATGAAAAGGTCCTAATCCTCCATGTATCCAACAAGGATATTCAAGTATGCTATTGCAAATTACCGAACAGGGCCCCCCAAGTCGAACCTTCCCAGTACTTGACGCCGCACTTTTGGGACTCGCCGATAGGAGTGCAAGTTGAGTTCAGCTGTCTCGAAAAACGCTCGACTCGAGCTCGAGCCAGTTGAGCTTGAGCTCGAGCTCGCCTGCTCTTGTTCATGAGCTCGTGAGCCGGCTCGCGAGCTTTTTTTAAAATATATATATAAATATAAAGAAAATTGGCTAATGAGCTGAAAAGCTCGTGAGCAGCTCGAGCTCGACTCGAGCTCGAGCTCAATATATTGGTCTCAAGCTTGAGCTCGAGCCATGCAAAATGAACTTGTCGTGCTCGAGCTCAAAATATTTAGCTCGAGCTCGAGCTTAGGAATTTTGCCAAGCTCGACTCGAGCTCGACTCGTTTACACCCCTACTCGCCGCTACCGCTGGAAACCTCCCCAGGGTCTGGTGGCCCCTTCTCCACTTTGACGCCACCAGCCCTGTATGCCTTGGAACTCCTTTCCACATCCTTTATTCTTGCTCCTCCCCTTCTTTAGCCATCCCCACCATCGATGATCATCTTTGAGCCCTTCACCCCTGACTCAACGCCCCAGTTATTTTCTTCCTCCTTAGCTATCTCCCATGGAAATCCCATCCAACCTCTTCCTTTATCCGCTTACCAAGCCTCCCACAATGAACTTTAAGCACTTACATAACGATAGATAGCTGACCACTTTAAGCTTTCACAACCCCAAATTCCACAACTACAATTATTTACTGTCGCAACCCTTATCCCCACAATCGACCCGATAAGCATCCGAACTGCTAAGGAGTTGATCAGGTGCTGCCAAGCTCGACTCGAGCTCGAAATGTTTCTCTTTTTTACATTAGTCCCACACCTTGTATAGGGGACTCGTCTCTCTTTCTCCCTCCTATATATATATATATATATATGTATTCGTACATTGTATTTGATAACGAAGAAGTATAGAAAAGGTTCAGCTTTTCTCTACACTTAATAAAACAAATTCTGGGGAATTTTAAATCTGCAGTTCACTCTTTGACAACACAGGTTGCTATGGGTAGAAGACTTGGTATTGAAGAACCTCAACTCATGAAGATAATGAGAGCAACACTTCACACACATACCGAATGGTTTAAGCTGCAGATGTGCAAGGATCGATTCGAAGAGTTCCTGAAAATAGACCGTCTTAAAGAAGTCAATGTTCACATCAGAGGTGACACTTTGGCAGAGGGACATGTCGATAATTCTGTTCGCGTTCTCTCCCAAAACACTTCCAGTTCAAGCAGCAAATTACCTGATGATAATAGCAGTCTATCTCAGGCCTCCTCAAATGAAAGTCTGTATGATGAGAATGCAGTAATTAAAGTTATGGTAAGCTGTGCTCTTAATTGATTTATGCATACTTCTTTGGATAACAATGTGCACTAATTCTTTGCGCTTCACTATCTCTAGAGTGTCTTTTCACTATGCCCTACTGCTTTAATGAACTTTTCGTCCAAATATTTGCTCCCCTTCTCCTAGTGGCATCTAATGTAAGGGTCGTTTACCTTGACCTCCCCTGTAAGTTTGTAAAATTACAGGTTGCACCCCTCTATCTTTTGAAATTACAAAAATCTCCTCTTTAAATTTACATTTCATAACATGCATTCACAAAAATACCCACCTGGAGTGGAGCTTCAAAGGGATATTTGTATGCTATGAAATTTAAACTAACTGGGGAGGTTTATGTAGTTTTAGAAGATAGAGGAGTGCAACTTGTAATTATATTAACCCCTAGGGGAGGTTTGGGGGTAATTAATAGCTTAATCTAATAAATAAATATGTCCCTTCCATCGATTATAGCCATTGGCATATTCCATAACCATTTCCTATGTTCCTGGTTTGGAATAATTACAATAAACTCCCCTCCAACTTTGCATAATTACAAGGACCTCCCCATCTTTAAAACTTACCAAATCTCCCCTTTAAGTTCGCATTATTAATATGTACAAAAGTATCCCTTGAAGCTTTATACTTCTTTGGGATTTATTTGAGACCCTGATACTGCTATAATTTGGGACTCACAACATACTCTTAACAATCTCTAATCATCCTAGGCTCTTGTTACTACTCTCCAATTAGATTTACCTCGCCTAACATCAAAATTTCGCCAATCAGGCTCATAGTTAGGCACAGTGCCCTCATAATTAAGATCAGGGTGTCACAAAAACTAAGGAGACGATGACTTCTACCACAACGGCCATCTTACATAGTTTTGAACAACTTTATTGGTTGTGATGACATGAAGGCTCCGTTTGGCATGGTGGTGGCGGTCATGAACACTGGTTATGAACCGTCATTCGTGAATGTCCGACCTCACCCAAGAAACTTCATCCACTTTTATGTTCAAAACTAGTTTTCTCTTCTTGGTAGAGGTCATAGCCGTTGCCATGCCAAACAATCATTCTATGATGGTGGCCTTTTGTCCAAACTCAGCGGAGCAAAAACACCATGCCAAACGGAGTCGAAGAATCTATTAAATCAACATGAAATTCTGTTATGATTACATTTAATGATTCTTCATCTTGGAGCAGGAGTTTCTGGCCTTGCCAAGGGCAGATGCAATTCATCTTCTGATGCAGTACAACGGGAATGCTGAGACTGTCATTCAGCAGATCTTCTCATAGCCCTCACTGTACAGTTGTAAGCTGCATTATTTTGTAGATTTATGTGCATCTTCCAAAACTGAATAATTATTCATTCCATGGGTGTATGCCTTTTTGGTGTGATTCAGGTGTTCTCTGTTCCTCGGGACATTGAAATTGTGCGGTAATTTGTAATTCTTTGAGTTAATATTTACTTCTTCTTTCAAGCTACTCTCCGCTGCAAGTAAAAGATGTACATTATGTATGTATGTATGTATTATTATAACTAGATAAGAATATGCAAATTATCCAAGGAGTCTGCTTGTTAGGTCAGCGTGTTGAATATTTATTTGTTCACTGGGATTTTCATATTATTGTGTGTGCTTCATATGTTGTTGGGTCTGCCCACCTAATAGCAATTGATTTTTAGTTAGTTGCTTGGGATTCTAATATGGTATCAAGGCCTATTTGGCCGCTCTGATTCTAATACAGTATCAGAGCAGACTATTTCAATTGGTTCAGAGTTATTTAGTGGATAGCTCGAGCGGTTCTTTTTTTTGTCGCTTGAATCATTTCAAACTCATATCAGAGCAGCCTGTTTTAGTTGGTTCATAGCTATTTAGGGGATTACTGGTCCGGTTTGGTTTGTCTTTGTCGCTTGTTGCATCATTACAGACTCATATAAGAGCAGACTATTTCTGTCGGTTCATAGTTATTCTCGACCGGTTTGGTTTTCTTTGTCGCTTATTACATCATTTCAAACTCATATGAAAGCAGACTATTTCAGTTGTTGGTTGGTCTTTCATAGTTATTGTGATGGACGAGACGGTTACTTGTCTGTGCTTGGTCTTGTCTTATTTACAGCATTTCATTCGACGCATCATTCGAAAGCACTTAGACCATTTCAGTACGTCGTAGTAGAGTCTATGAGTCTGGACTGGATAATCTCGGACTTATTTAGGGGATAACTCGACCGGTTCAGTTTTTTCTTTGTCGCTTATTGCATCATTTCAAACTCATATCAGAGCAGACTATTTCTGTTGGGTTAGAGCTATTTAGGGCATAATTTGACCTGTTTGGTTTTTCTTTGACACTTGCTGAATCATTTCAAACTCATATTAGAGTAGACTATTTCAGTTAGTTCAGGGCTATTTAGGGGATAACTGGAACGGTTTGGTTTTCCTTTGTCGCTTATTGCATCAATCCAAACTCATTTTGGGTCCATTAAAAGCTAACTTGAGGTTATTAAAGGGAATTGTTATAGGTACCGCAGTTTTGATTATGACACCGCATAATGTTAAATTTAAGGGATAAATTCAATCCTTAAAAAACCTAATGACACCCTTTAATTGGCACTTCTCAAAAGATCCAGAGAGACTTACGCAGCCTCTAGAGTCGCTGCTTCCGACCCGTCCGTCTCCGGCAGGAATCACTCTGCCCTCTCTGCCCATCTCATTCGTGCTACGCCGCCGACGAACCAATGATGCCCGTTCCCTCTTCGACGTCTTCTCCCTTGACCCTGATTTTACTCGCACTGACATCGCGCCAGAGCTTTTCGAGGAGCTCTTTCTCCCGCACCTCTTTACGGCGAAAAAGCTGGAAAAGCGGAAAACGTAAAATCCCGAAGCCGCGTGCCCGCAAAAAAATCGAATCCGAGGCGAAGGACGAACGAATGAACTTCTTCTCTCTCCTTACGGAGGACGGGAGCTTGACATCACCGACATTAGATTGTTTTGTTTTTTTGTTGACGATCAATCCGATCTTGTAGGTTTTTTTTTACAATCTCGCCGCACTCATCCACTTGATCTCGGCGGCTTGCTGGAGCTCCATTGACTTTTTTTAAAATTTCTAATTCAAATTACAACTCTTCTATTTCTTCATGGCAGTCGATGTGGTCGGCGATCATTATACAGAATTTTCAGCCGGAGAAATCAACATTTTATATAATGCAATTAATAAAAATTTATTTGCGGCGCCTTAAAAAAAATGCGGTGCATTAATATTTTAGGGTGCCTTTAGCCATGTCCGGTGCTTTTAACAAAATGATGTCAATAGCTAAAAGTGCGGTGCCTATAACAATTTCCTTATTAAATCCGGTAAAGGGGATGGTTTGACTAGGTAAAGCTCGAGATTACCAGGCCATGTTAAAGACAAATAGACACCACCTGATGCACTCTGGATTTATGATGAGCTGATAATTTAGCTACATTCTGCTTTGAGATCACGTGAGGACACAAGCTTAGCTACCTACAAAAATCGTCGGTGAAAAACGCAACAAAGACGTTGAAAATATGCACTCAATTTCTAAAATCAGCGTCAAAAAATTCTAAAATCATGACCAAAAATCACGGGACGATCGGAGTCCAATCCAAAAAGTCTCCACTCAATGATGTTCAGCAGAAACACATACAATATCTTTCTTCTTTTATCATTAGATGGATCCTACATCTAATACAAATATAAAGACAAGATAAAGACACATGTATATTGATAAAGACCATCAAGTTCAAGTCAGAGTGACTCGCTTCAAACTGATTCTTTGACCATCATGCAGTTCCTCAAAGATCTTTCAATATTGTATCAAGCTGTCTTGCCTACGTCGACACATGCCGTCACTGACACACTCCAATCAACCCACAATTCGTCAGTAGGTTGTCCCGTCCGAGGCTCAGATGCCTCGCCACCAATATCCCCCTTTAGGCAAAGATATCTCCCCGCACTGAACGCCAATAGCCAGAGATGCGAACTCGATTCACTGTGTTCGCCCTAGTCAAATACGACAATTGCCCATCACCGTCCTTCGCCCACCAATGCATGCCTCTTCGGCTCTGGCCAAATCAGTCTTTGTTCACATGGTTGCTCCTCCATATTTGCGCACATGCGCATTGCATCCCCATTACACGACCACTTTCTCTGCAACACCTTGCGGCTCAGCCCCCGCACAAGGAGTCCTCAACGTCTCTGCCCTTTGCAACACTTGCCGCTGTCAAACCTTGGAATCAACTCCCACGACCTCAAGAACTCTGACCACCACTGGAAGTCGCAATCAAAGAAGAAGAAAAGGGGTCTTGGGTGGTCTATTCCGTCACGCGACTACTTCTTGTAGAGGTGAGAGTTGGCTATCACTTTTTTTTTTCATGTTTTTCACATGGGCTGCTAGCCTGCTAGAATGGTAAGAAGTTGGTCCTCCTTTGTCTTCCTTATTTCTTTTAAACGACTTCACGTGGGCTACATGATAGGCAGGGATAATATATATATTATTTATAACAATAATCCATAAGGAGTTAAGGATATGAGTCATCGATTGTTGAAGTCTCATGATCTCGTCGATCTGACATCCAATCGCTTGTTGGTTACTTAGTTGTCAAAATCTGTAATATTAGTAAAGCATTTACTATTTATATTTGTTTCCTTTCCTGCAAAATCTGTTTAGATTTGTTGCTATTCTTTTGCCTTTAATTCAGCCTTGTATGGCTATATCTTTTTCCTTTAATTCAGCCTTTGTATGGCTATAAATATGTAATCTTTTTATGAGGAATAACACAATCTCTGCAAGCCTTTCTTTCCTCCATAAAATTTCTGTCCGTTTCTATCGGTGTGCGTTTTTCTTTCTGTGGTGGCTCCAACACGTGTATCAGAGCCAGGTTGGAACCATAGGAAGAGGAAGACGACACCCAGTTGTCGTATAATTCTTCATCCATTCCTTTCCTCCAAATGACGTCCAAAGAAGGTTCGGAGGATCCACCGAGGACGGGATCATACAGAGGAAACATCCAGTATCCTGTGCTCACGAGGAGCAATTACGGGGTATGGTCGATGAAGATGAAGGTGTTTTATTTCTGTGCAGGAGGCATGGGAGCCATCGAACCGTCTGATCCAAATGGGGTCGTTGACGCCGGATGAACCATAGGGCTCTAACGGCGCTCTACCAATCCGCCCCCGATGATATCCTCTTGATGCTAGGGGATAAATCGCAAAGGAGGCGTGGGAACGTTTAAAGACGATGAACTTGGGCGCAGATCACGTCAAGGAGGCAAAGTTGCAGACGTTGAAGAGCGAGTTCGAATCCTTGCGAATGAGGGATGCGGACACGTGGATGATTTCGCCTTGAAGTTGAGCCCAACGTCAATAAACAACGAGAATTGGGTGACAAGCTCGAGGAGGTGTTTGTAGTGAAGAAATTCCTTCGTTCGGTGCCATCAAAGTTCGTCCAACTTGCCTCTACCATTGAGCATTTGGAGATTTGCAAACAATGACCATGGAGGAAATCATAGGTCGGTTGAAGACCCATGAAGAGCGAATTCGTGGGAGTAGTGAAAGTGAAGATGGCCGAGTTCTTCTTACTCAGGAAGAATGGACGGCAAGGAGCAAGCAGGCCATCAATAATGGAGGGCGTGGTAGTGGCCGCGGCGATCATGTTGGGGACGCAGTCGTGGTGGAAGACGCGATCGAAACAACAAACAACATCCAAGCCCCAATCCGAACCAAAGGGGGGGGGGGACGCGGGGCAAGGATAAGTCCAAGAATCCAATGCTTCGCGTGCCAAAAGTTCGGCCACTACGCCTCTGAGTGCCCCTCTAGGAAGATGGAAGAGAAATCCAACTTCGTTGAATACATTGGAGAGTATGAGCCAGCCCTCCTCATGGCAAAGGAGAAGATCTTGCTCCATCATTTGTGTGCACAGAGCTTTTCCTAAACGAAGAGAAGGTACAACCCGAATCCCTTCATAATGATTGTGAAAATCACACGTGGTATCTCGACACCGGGGCAACTAACCACATGACGGGGTCAAAAGACTTTTTCACTCAACTTGACTCAAGTGTGAATGGAAAAGTAAGATTCGGTGATGGTTCCGCTGTAGAAATATGTGGTCGGGGAGAGATTGTCATCAAAACCTTGAAGGGCGATCTTATGGTGCTCAAAATGTAATTACATACCCAAACTTCGCAACGAATATTGCAAGCTTGGGTCAACTTGAAGAAAACGGGTGCAAGATCGTCATGGAAGGAGGTTACATGCTCTTGTTCAACCAAAAGAGCGCTTATTGGCGAAGGTAGAGCGATCCAAAAATCGTCTCTACACTCTCGGTCTAAACGTGGATCGACCGGTGGCTATGCTAGCGGAAAAGTACGAAGAAGAAGAGTGTCTTTGGCATTCAAGATACGGTCACCTAAACTTTCGGTCTCTTCATGACATGGGACGGAAGGAAATGGTAGAGGGTATGCCCTCTATCAAGCATGTTCAGCAACTTTGTGATGGTTGCATAGTGGGAAAACAGCGGCGCACACCTTTCCCACAAGAATCTGCTGGTCGGGCAAAGGAACCACTTGGGTTGGTGCATGGAGACCTTTGCGGGCCAATTTCGCCACAAACTCCGGGAGGTAAACAATATTTTCTACTACTAGTTGATGACTTTAGTAGATACATGTGGATAGCACTAATCAAAAACAAGGATGAAGCCTTGGATGCTTTTGTCAAATTAAAAACAAGTGCAGAGTTGGATGGGAATTACAAGATAAAAGGTTTTCGAAGCGATAGAGGTGGGGATTCACCTCAAAAGCTTTCAATTCTTATTGCGAAGAAGCCGGCATAGAAAAACGTGTTCCTCACGGCGCCATATTCACTGCAACAAAACGGTGTTGTGGAGCGACGAAACCAAACAGTGTTTTCGATGACCCGGTGCTTACTCAAGTCAAAGGCGTGCCAAATGAGTATTGGGGAGAGCGATGACTATGACGGTCTACTTGCTCAACCGAGCGGCCACTCATGGAGTTGAAGGAAAAACCCCATACGAAGCTTTCCACAAGAAAAAACCCAAGGTACAACACTTGCGGACTTTTGGTTGCGTGCATTTGCAATGATCGTGAAGCCAAATTTCATGAAGCTAGCCGATCGAAGCGAAGAATTGGTGATGTTCGGGTATGAGACAAGATCTAAAGCTTACCGACTATATGATCCAATCGCAAGAAAAATTCATGTGAGTCGGGACGTCATCTTCAAGGAAGCGGAGAAGTGGGAATGGACGAAGGAAGGTCTCTCTGAAAATCTTCATGTACCGAAGCCTTCTTTGATGATGGAGATGTGGACCACGGGACTGCTCCTCGCTCCGCTGGCTGCTGCCGCTCGCCGGAGCACGCCAGGTCGCTGTGCAAGTGGGCCTGCCGCCCTGCCTGGTGGCGCCGGTGGACCTGGAGCCGCGCCTGGAGCTGCTGTCTCAGGTGAGCTGGCTACCGCGGGTCGGACACCATCTACTGCTGCTGAGTGTGGAGCTACTTCGCCGCAACCCAGTGAAAATGGGTCCTCTGTTGGTGAGTTCTCTCCTTTACAAAGTTCTGCCTATGAGTCCTCTGTTGGTGAGTTCTCTCCTTTACAAAGTTCTGCCTCATCCTCTTCGAGTGAACCGAAACATTTTCGGTCACTCCAAGACATATACAATGATTCACAACAGATAGATCTAGCACTGGAGGACGCGGGCCTTTGCATGTGGGCTGCTGAAGAGCCATCAAGCCTTGCTGAAGCAGAAAAAAAGCTTGTTGGCGAAAGGCAATGAACGAGGAGCCGACTGCCATCATCGAGAACACACTTGGAGATTGTCACTCTTCCAGTGTGGCCACAAGCCCATCGGTTTGAGATGGGTTACAAAGTGAAGAAGGACTCGCACAGGGAATCATCAAGCACAAAGCTCGCCTCGTGGCGAAGGGATACGTCCAAAAGCCGGGAGTGGATTTTGAAGAAGTTTTCGCTCCGGTGCTCGAATTGAAACAGTGCGTCTTTTGATTGCTTTAGCGGCACAAGAGGGTTGGGATATTCATCACATGGACGTGAAGTCCGCGTTCTTGAACGGTGACTTAAGCGAAGAAGTTTATGTATCTCAACCGCCGGGGTATGTGCAAGCAGGTGATGAACATAAAGTGTTGAGACTAAGAAAGGCCCTCTATGGCCTTCGTCAAGCGCCACGGGCATGGGAACTCCAAGCTAGATCAAAGTCTTACCTCACTTGGTTTTGAAAAATGCCCGCATGAGCATGCCGTATACAAAAGGTGCGTGGGTAAATCTAGTCTACTTGTGGGAGTTTATGTCGATGATTTGATTATTGCCGGTTCGTGCAATTGAAGTGGCCAAATTCAAGGATCAAATGAAGATGTTATTCAGCATGAGTGATCTCGGGCTCCTTACCTACTACTTGGGAATTGAGGTATGTCAAACACCTCATTCCATTACTCTATGCCAATCTGCATACGCTATGAAAATCCCTGAAAAATGTGGGATGGCGGATTGTAATCCGAGCCAAACACCAATGGAGGACGACTCAAGCTAAGCAAGGAAGGCTCGAATCCATTGGTGGATGCAACGGAGTATCGAGTATTGTTGGAAGCTTGCGCTATTTGGTCAACACACGACCGGATATTTGCTACTCTGTGGGGATAGCAAGTCGATTTATGGAAAAACCTACCACCCACATCAAGCTGTGGTGAACAAATATTGAGATATATACGTGGCACAATTGGTTATGGTATCACCTATGATCGGAAGGATGCTGAAGCAAGGTTGGTGGGCTATAGTGATAGTGACATGGCGGGTGACGTCAATGACAGAAAAAGTACCACGGGCATGGTTTTCTTTCTTTGAGGAAATATCATTACTTGGGCATCACACAAGCAAAAGACGGTGGCTTTATCGTCTTGTGAGGCGGAATATATTGCGGCGGCAACAGCTACTTGCCAAGGTGTATGGTTACTTCAACTACTTGATGACATAAGGAAGCGTTCAAGATGCAAAATATTACTTAGAGTGGACAACAAATCGGCAATAGCTCTTTGTAAAAATCCGGTGTACCATGAAAGAAGCAAGCACATAGATACAAAATATCATTATATTAGGGAGTGCATCGAAAAAGGCAAACTGGAAGTGGAATATGTCAACACTCGTGAACAATTGGCAGACATGCTCACAAAAGCACTTGGGAGGATCAAATTCATCGAGATGCGAGAGAAGCTACAGGTGCGGAACGTGAAGGCATGGCAAACAACTAAGTAGAGAGTGTTTGTTGGTTACTTAGTTGTCAAAATCTGTAATATTAGTAAAGCATTTACTATTTATATTTGTTTCCTTTCCTGCAAAATCTGTTTAGATTTGTTGCTTTTCTTTTGCCTTTAATTCAGCCTTTGTATGACTATATCTTTTTCCTTTAATTCAGCCTTTGTATGGCTATAAATATGTAATCTTTTTATGAGGAATAACACAATCTCTGCAAGCCTTTCTTTCCTCCATAAAATTTCTGTCCGTTTCTATCGGTGTGCGTTTTTCTTTCCCGTGGTGGCTCCAACATCGCTCCCAAATTCCTTCATGACTCAATCCACGACATTACAGATCTTTTGACGTCCGTCTCAGCAGGTTTATCCACCTATGATAAAACCTGAACCCAACAATTCTCCCCCTTCCCGACTAGAAGGAGCTTGCAAAAGTGGCGATTCTCCTGCGAGCCCCATCACTGTAACTTTGCATCTCTCTCACACAAACGATCAGACTCGGTGTAGGAATGTGGCAATCGTAGATCACCCGACGCCGCTGGCCAGCAACTATATGAGTACCGCTCTCTTGTCCTTGCGTCGTTGACTCTGAGACATGTTGTCTCACCTGCCTGTAATTGTTCTTTCCTTCGAAGAATCTGCGCTGCCCATGCCTCGCACTGGTGGCTTTGTCACCTTTACCCATGCGCTTCCTCGCACCTGTTGCTCTTGCCTCCATACATTAGAGACTGGATCTCATGCTACCACGATTTATGACCAAAGAATCTTTTGTCGCCAAATGTACTATCATAATCATCCGCGCCCAGTCGATGTTTTGTTTAAAAATTCCATATATGAGCCAGCAACGACTAGATTTACTCATTCATCGGAACATGTACCATTCAACATGAGTCGAATGCTTCTTCCTTTACTTCTCGATGCATGGTGTATACTTTTTAACTTGGGTCGACTTCTTCTCAACTTATAAAAGCGTAACTTGAATTTTTTTTCTTGATTTGAGACTTTAGTAGTTTGTACCCTAGTATCTCTTTTACTTTTACATCATAGTGCCTTTCGATATATATAATAAGGAAATTCCTAAATAACATAAATTACTTGATAGATCAAATTATGAGGTTTTTCCCAACAATCTTCCTCTATTTGGTACAACAACTGACAACAAATCGAACCGAATATCTGGTACATGATGAACGTCCTTGATCAATATATAGGACTCTTGTTTGTCTTCAGGCGCACATCACAGACACCAATAGCTTTGCAAACTCTCCCTTTAACCGTCTTCAACACCCTGCATTCACCTCAGATATAAGTAGCAAATTGTGTTCTATCACTCGAAACGTGTGTTCAAGCCCTCGAGTCCACCAACCACGAACCATCTACAAGCGATTTCAGACATCACCTCGTCACTCGCAAAGATTATGTCGTCCTCAAAAGTTGTCACTACCAATGTTGCGGGCTCATCCTGCTTCCCTTACTCCTGCATTTGCAATATCTTCCAGGGATTACACTTTCTCTTTATGTGACCTTTCTTGCCATAATGAAAGCACACAATATCTTGGTGCGACCTGGATTTGCTCATGTTAGACCCTCTATCATTTCTGCTCTTATCTCTCCCCTGGATTTAGTGTAAAAGACATTTGAATGGGAAGAGAAGGTAGTCACATAAAATCGACCCGAGATTTCTTTCTCACCTCCTTTTTCAGAATCCAACTCTTTGCAATCTTCATAGTCAAAACATCTCTTGGAGACGAGTTAATCGGCGAAACTCGTACCATCTCCCATGAGAGAGAGATACTTCAACAACCATAGTACATTGAGCTCATCCTCAAAGGTTTCCTTCATGGTAGACAATTGATTGAACATTCCTTGCAACTCATTCACATTATCAACTGTATGTGTGCCTCTTTAAATTATAGGTTGCACCCCTCTTCTGAGATTATAAAAACCTCCCCTATAAAAGTTTGCATTTCAAGCATCCACACACGAAACTATCTTTCTGAAAATTTACTCCAATGGGGCATTTTTGTGCACGGATGTTGTGAAATTTAAACTTACTGGAGAGGTTTTTGTAATTTTAAAAGTACGAGGGGTGCAACCTGTAATTATGCTAACTTATGGGAAAAGTTTTGGTAATTATTCCTAATGATTTCCGAAATTATCAGAGGGGATGCCATGCGCTGATTGATATGCCGTTGTTGTTTAATATCGTGCACGATGGGTATCATTCGATACTCCCGCAGTCCCGCCTACGGACCACGTGTAGGAGGAAGCATGCCCCTCCTCTGTTTCATATACTAAGTAATAGAAGATAAAAGTTGTGCATATTTGTTTTTAAGGTGATAAGTATCTTAGAATAACACTACATAACAATTATTAGAATATGTGGTTCCATGTGTTGGTGAGAGACATGCCACCCCAATCATCTTGTGTGTGGTTAATGTGGATTAGGTTAGGAAGGTAATAGTGGGTTCAATGTCTATTATGGGAACCTAGTTATAGTTTGCGGAACCCGCAACATCAGAAACTGCGTCATCTTGGGTATGTTATGCGGGTTAGTCGAGAAAGATACGCCGGGGTCAAATTGTGACGTGGTGTGAGATTCGCTGGCCTGCTGGGAAGATTGGGAGGAGGCAAAACTTGAATGTCCTCGAGAATCGACGATGTCATTCCATTGCGGTCTGGCCAAGGTCTCACACACTCGCAGAATGTGTTGCCTTAACATATAGCCTTCGTTTGGGAGACTTATTTTTACCGGTCATGCGGTTACGACCGCATGAATTAGCTGCTGCAAATATCTTGTTGAAAATTGGCTGCTGAATCTCTTTGTTGGAGGAACTATACTGATCTTTGGCAAATTCTGGGATGTGTAGCTTCTGGGTCTGTTTGGGACAGCTCTGGCGGATTGAAAAGCTGTTGTCCGGATAGAACTGTTTTAAAATAGATCTCTGGAGAGCAGTTTTGAAAAGCTGCAGAGTGTTTAGGTGTTCTGTGCAGAAGTGCACTTTGAAGAAATGGAGCGAGAGCGGGAGGAGGAGGGAGCGTCGGCTCCGGCGAGATGTGTCGGCTCCGGCGAGATCCGTCGGCTCCGCGAGTTGCAGGAAAAATTGGAAAAGTCGGGGTCGGTAGATTCCAAAACATATGAGAGAGAAAACTATTTTGCGGGAGCAGAAGCTGAGGGGGGAGGGATTTCCGAAAAGCTGCAAAACAGCTCCAGATTTACGAAAAGCTCTTCATAAAGAGCTGTCCCAAACACACAAAAAAACCGCTCTGGCGGCTGAAAAAGAGATTCTCCAGCCGTCAGAGTTACGCCAAACAGACCCTCTGTCTCCAACTTTACATAATTGCATGAATTTCCTATCTTTCAAAATCATCAAAGCCTTTCCTATAAGTTTATATTGTTAACAATGTAGCAGAAGATCTATACTTTTAAAATAGTTGTACCACCCTTCTGATCCCAGATTCCGCCACTGACTGTTTTTTTAGCTCTTCTCGCCTCCTACAGTGCTCGCCGTTGGGTTGAGCTTTCAGGGCTTCGGAGGATTCTCCCGGCACAACTCCCCGGTGCTGATTCTCTTCCTTCGGTAGTAGAATCATGCATCCATAGCGTAGGTGCATCTATTTTTGCCGGAATTTTCTTGTGCGGAGTCCGGGTGATCTCCGGGAGATCATATTTCGATCCCCGGGAGATCATATTTCGATCCCCGGGAGATCATATTTCGATCCCCGGGAGATCATATTTCGATCCCCGGGAGATCATATTTGATCCCTGGGAGATCATATTTGATCTCTTGGAGATCACCCGACTCCTAGAGATCGTATTTTGATCTCTTGAACATCACCTGGAGGGAGTCCTGACTTCGGACAGAAAAATTAGACCTATCTTTACTTTTTTTAGGGGTAACGGGAACCGATCCTCTTCCAGGAAAGGATTTCAAATCAAAGCTTAATTTATTAACTAATGCTGATCAAATAATTTATTTATTGATGTTTCATTTTGTTTAGCAGTGGCGGGTCGATCCGGCGGATGGAAACGGATTGTTCAAATCGGAGGGGGGAGGTGGCTGCTCCAAACCGAGTTTTTTGGGGCATTTCTCAAGGCGGGCGGGTCGAAACGGAGCAAACGCCGCTGAAGATTCATTTGTTTACCCTCCTTCCAGCGGCGTTTGCCCAAAACGGCGCAGCGAAATGCCCAAACAAATAGAGCCCGAGTCTGTGCTATAGTGACATGATGATAAACCTGTAATGTTATTAATTGAAGTGGTAAGGGCTGGTTTGGGGGCTCAGATGTCCTGTGGATATCCACCGGGAGGTCTGCACAACTGGGCGGGATTTGTCCTGCCAAACACGCCACAAAATTTGAGCTCGATTTGAGTTCCAGCTTGGCCCAACTCCATTTGAGTTCCAGCTATCTCAAAATTATTTAATTCGAATTATATTTCAAGTGATTCATGACTGATTCGAATCGCCTCGAAATATGTCTCGAGTGAAATTGATTCAATTAAAATTGAGTAAAATTAATTGTAACTGCTTACGATTCGAGTTAAAATCCGAGCAATTTCAAATTTGAAATAATATGCTCAGTCTTAACGCCATCTTACAGCTGTTTATCATCTTTTACTGTAACTTATCTAAATATCACTGTTTCAACGCTACGACTGCAGTCGGCCTGCTGGTCGCCCTACTCCATCCCCAATCGCTAATTCGCCACCATGAACTCCGCCGCCGCACCCCCTGCCATCGACGACGGCGAGATCATCTTCGAGATTCCGGACAGCTTCCGTATTTACCGCAGCGGCCGAGTGGAGCGCCTCTTCGAAGACGTGCTCGTCGCCCCCTCCCTCGATCCTGCAACCCTAGTCCAATCCAAAGACGTCGTCATCAACCCATCCACCGGCCTCTCCGTCCGTATCTACCTCCCGCCCGCCGCCTCCTCCACCAACAGCAAGCTCCCGATCCTTGTCTCCATCCACGGCGGAGGCTTCTGCTTACTCCGCTCCTCCTCCTCGATTTACCAAAGCTTCATCAATCCCCTCACCGCCAAGGCCCGCGTCCTCACCGTCTCCATCGACTACCGCCTCGCGCCCGAGCATCCTCTCCCCGCCGCCTATGACGATTGCTGGGAAGCGCTCAGCTGGGTTGTCGGCCGCGGCGGCGCCGACGATCCTTGGCTGTCCAAATTCGGCGATCTGGATACCGTTTTTCTATCCGGGGAAAGCGCGGGGGCAAACATAGCACACAATCTAGCGATGAGGCTGGGAAGAGAGGGGTTGAGGGTAGAGGGGCTGATGTTGCTGCATCCTTTCTTTTGGGGGGAACGGAGGATCGGAAATGAAGGGGAAGAGGCCAAGGAGCGCAAGGTGCAGGAAGCAGCTGTGCTGTGGAAGACTGTGTGTCCGGCGACGACGGGGCTCGACGATCCGTTGATCAATCCGGTGGCCGATGGTGCGCCGAGCCTGGCGGATCTGGGGTGCAGGAGAGTGCTGGTGTGCGTCGCGGAGCTGGATCTGTTGAGGGACAGGGGGAGGATCTACTATGAGAAGCTGAAGGAGAGCGGGTGGGCTGGAGTGGCCGAGTTCCTCGAGTCGGAAGGGGTGGATCATGGCTTCTTTTTCAGGGACGGGGGCGTGACGACGGAGGAGCTCAGGGAGCGGATGATCAGCTTCATGAACAACTTCTCCATTCCCATTTCAAATGAGGTATGATCCTCCTGTTCTACTTGTTGGGGTTATTTGCAATATGGTTGTAGGGTTTTGACAAAATGTATTTCAAATTGTTAAATATTACAAAATGCACCTCCAATTAGAAAAAAAAAAAACTTAAAAAATGCACCCCCTCCCCCTATTCATTTGATGGTGTGGATGCATTCTCATCTGATCTAATGATGCAATTTTTTTTTGATTAAAAGAGAATTATAAACGGATGAGATTAATGTACCCGTCAAATCAACACGAAATAGATCTGTAAACTGTATTCATTTTCACTCCAAGTGGAGAGGATGCTCATTGGCCGGATCCGGATCGCCTCCATTTCAAGTGAAATGAAGTGGATCCATTTCATCATCTAATGAATAAGACAAGTTTGAAAGAAATCTTGTGGTGGAGTTTTTTTAATTAAAAAAATCTAAAAAAACATGGGAAATGATAAACCAGTCAGATCAAAGAAATTTCAATCTGTACCGTGAAATGGATCTCTTTCATTTCGTTTGAAATGAAGACAATCCTCATCTCTCATGGCCCCCACCAGGGTGCAAAGTACCAGTCTTTTTCTAATTGGGGATGCGTTTTACAATATTTAATAATTTGAGGTGCATTTTGTCAAAACCCTAAATACATCTTGCCAATTACCCTACTTGTACTCGGGGATTGATTCTCTTTGATTAATAATGTATGGCTATAAGCTATCAGCGTGTCTGAATACATTTTGAACTCATCATCAAATGTTAATTTCGCCTCAGGGCTTTATGGATTGGGAATTAACAACTTTATCTTGTGATTTATGTTTTTCAGATTAGGCTCCGGCGGTGGTCGTTATTAGAGGGGTTAAATTGTCATTCGTTAACGCTCATTTAAGGAACTTCATTCACTTTTATATTCAACCAGATGATGTTTATTTGGTGATCATTAACAAATGATGGTTTAACTCATGCATTTATGACCGCCACCATCGTGCCAAACTGTGCCCTAATTTCTGCAACTCATAGCTAGCTAGCTATTTGTCTGCTATATACGTCCCTCGTGAGAAGCGAACAGCAAGGAATTGGGATAAAAAGTAGATAAATTACATATCTCCATTATTGCCTCATGTGATGATAAATTACAGTGTTCCGATGTTGAAAAGAGTGGTGGTGGCCGTGAAAAAAGCATTGTTGGGAGGTTTGAAAAATCTCTATTTAAATGTTTTTTTTTCAAAATGTGCTTTTATTTTGAAAAAATAATTTGTTAATAATAATTGTTTAGTTTTTTTATAGTTAAAAATGTTTTATCCTAATTTTTTATAGCATAAATTAAAAAATATTATATAAATTATAAATAAAGGACGTTTTTATAAGGAAATCATATTTGACTATTAGCAAATATTGATTACTAGCAAATTTTTTTGGCAATAGCTATTGACAAACCATAACAAAAATAAAAAAAACTTAATAATTCTTTCCAAAAAAAAATCTCAACCAAATTTAAATTTTTGTACAAAACTTAAATTTTTCCAAAAAAATTCTCAAAAACAATCTTTTGTGCCAAAATATTACAAAACTTAAAAATTTAATTAACGTCTTTGTACAACCTCATATTCGCTAAGTGGGTTTTCCATCGGGATAGGTAATTCAAAAACCTTCCGCCAGGGTAGGCGGAAAAGCTTCCGCCTGGGTAGGTGGAAAGCCCCCGGGATGGGTAGAACTCTCTAGACCTAAGGCGTGGAATGTAGCTCTTTCATTCAACGTTCTCAACGCTTTTTGTTCTAAGGCGTTGAGGGGAGCTCTCGCTCTCGACACTCTCGGCGTCTTTTGAGTTAAGTCGTCGAGTGGAGCTCTCACTCTCGACGCTCTCAACGTTTTTTGTCTTGAGTCGTCGGGTGCAGCTCCTTCACTCAACGCTCTCAACGTTTTTTGTCCTAAAGCGTTGAGTGTGCCTTCTCTTGCTATCGACACACCAGTACTTTGACATATTTCCTTGGACCTAGGATGGTCCGGTCAGATAAAGGAAGTAAGTGGTAGGGCTGAGATGCCTCCCGCCCAGTTCGGTCCAGAGGTAAATTTACCTGGATACCCTTGGAGGTCTGCATTTAGCTCCTCAAAACATTGCGGTTTGGCTGTTGACGGACCACTTTGGGCTGCATTTAGCTTCTCAGAACATTGGAGTTTGGATGTTGGCATACCAGTTTGAGCTGCATTTAGCTCCTCGGAACAGTGGAGTTTGACTGTTGCCAGACCACTTTGGGCTGCATATAGCCCTTTTGAACAACGGAGTTTGACTGTTGGCAGACCAGTTTTTTTAAATCTATAAATAAACCCACAAAATATCTCAGAAAGCAAGCTTTCTCATTTTCTAAATTCTTGTAGCTTTTTGAGGGGAAGCGCTCTGAGATCTTTCGGGTTAGTGGAGGGACCTCAATGTTGTAACTCATGGTCAGTTCCTTAGTTCTCAACAATTGGTCAAAGGTGTGAGTTTGGGAGAAGTAGGTGTTAATTACACCTCAAGATCCGAACTCTCGTTGGGGACGATCTTTGGTTCCAACAATCTCCATCCCTTTGATTCAAAAATCTTCAATCGCTCCAAATAACTATATATTTGTTGAAGTTGGTGACCGGGCGGTCTGGCGGTTTGTCTTGGCGGGTTGAAGACCGCGCGGTCTGGCGGTTTGTCTCAGCCGGCTTGGAGACCGGGCGGTCTGGCGGTCTACTCTGGCAGTCTCTCTTCCTCTCTGGTGGTAGCCGTGCGGTTAGCCCTGCTGTCTAACCGCGCGGCTTGTGCGGTTTGTTTTGTATAGTCCGCTTAGTCCTGTAAATTATAGTCTCACATCTCTTATTTGTATTCTCTCATCTCTCCTCCATTCTATATAAAGGAGGGCATACCTTTGTAATAGATACCTTTTTTGGATAATAAAATTTCAATTATTCAAAAGTCTATCCATTTGTTCTTTTCTATTCGCTACTTTTAACATGGTATCAGAGGACACGGTCATTTCCTCATGATTCTATGCGCTCTCTGCTTCTAGCGGCTTGTTTTCCGCTATCCGCGACCTCTCTCGCGGATTGCCTTCTCTTCTGTCCGCCGCCCTGTTCGAGCGGCTTGTTTCTGTCCGCTGCCCTGTTCGCGCGGCTTGCTTCTTGGTTCTCTTCTCCTACTGCTATTCGTCGCAGCGACCTATTTCCTTGTCGCCGCGCTCCTTGCTCTTTCTTGCCTCTCCGATTTCCTTGTCTTTGCGGCTTGTGTCTACCCGCTGCGGACTTCTTCTCCCTGTCCGCTTCTGCTTTCCCCATATCCGCTTGTCCCTATACTCGCGGTTTGCTGCTGTGATCTGCCTGACCGTGCGGGTTGTTCCTTTCTCACCCGCATCTTGGTCGCGGTCACCTGCTCTTCTCCTCTCTTCTGTTCGCTCGGCCTTTTCAGTCCGCGCGACCTCTTCCCCGCTGTGCCTAATCTCACCATCGGGGTCCCGCTCCTAACCTCACCATCGGTCGGGGTAGTTCCTATTTTGTCACCTTCATTGATGATTTCTCTCGATGTACGTGGATATATCTTCTCAAAGATCGCTCCGAGCTGTTCTCTGTTTGGACCTCCTTTTATTCTATGGTTAAGATTCAGTTTGATACATCTATTAAACTCCTTCGTTCTGACAATGCTAAGGCGTATCTTAGCCACGACTTCTCCTCCTTTTGTATTCACCATGGTGTTATTCGTCAAACAAGTTGTGTCTACACCTCCCAACAAAATGGGGTGGCGGAACGCAAAAACCGTCACCTCCTTGATGTCGCTCGCACTATGATGACTCAAATGCATGTTCCTCGCTCCTATTGGGGATATGCTGTCCTCCTCTCCTGCTATCTCATCAATCGCCTTCCCTCCACAGTTCTCCACGGTGCTACCCCCTTCTCCATTCTTTATCCAGACAAGGATCCCTTTCCTCTTCCTCTACACATCTTTGGGTGCACCGCTTTTGTGCACTCTCCCGCTGCCACCCGTGATAAACTCTCACCACGTGCCACCAAATGTGTCTTTCTGGGCTACTCTCCCACTCAGAAAGGATATTGCTGCTTTGACCCTGTTACCCGCAAGCAATTTGTCTCTGCGGATGTCACCTTCTTTGCCAATGCCTCTTACTTCTCTCCCGCTTCCTCTTATACTCCTCCTGATCCTACTTCTCATACCAACCCATCCATTCCCTCTGCTCCCACTGATGTTCCGCCCTCTCCACCCACTCCACCGTCTTCCCCATCCTCATCATCTCCACCCTCTACTCCGCTTTCTCCCTCCACTCCGCTGCCATCTCTCTCTACTCCCGGGGCAGCTCTCTCCACCACGGATACTCCGGATACTGAGGCACCTGCTGACCTGGATCTCCCGATTGCTCTTCGCAAAGGGGTTCAGGCCTGTACCCAACACCCGCTTGCTGCAGTTGTTTCCTATGATCGTCTTACCCCTGCTCGCAGAGCTTTTGCACTGGCTATCTCGGCCACTGGCACCCCCCGTTCCTACCAGGAGACCCTTGCTATTCCTCATTGGAAAGTTGCCATGGATGAGGAGATTGCTACTCTCACTGAACGGGATACCTGGACCCTTGTTCCTCCTCCTTTCGGCACAGATGTTGTTGGCTGTCGCTGGGTCTTCGTGGTGAAGTTTCTCCCGGATGGCAGTGTGGATCGTTATAAGGCTCGCCTGGTTGCCAAAGGTTTTACCCAAACTTATGGGATTGATTACTTTAACACTTTCTCTCACGTGGCTCGTCTCAGCACTATTCGGGTTCTTCTCTCGGTGGCTGTCAACAGGGATTGGCCCATCTCACAGCTAGATGTTAAGAATGCCTTCCTCTATGGTGATCTGCAGGAGGATGTTTACATGGAGCAACCTCCTGGATATGTTGCTCAGGGGGAGACACGGGTATGCCGGCTAAAGAAGGCTATCTATGGCCTCAAGCAGAGTCCTCGTGCCTGGTTTGACAAGTTCAGTGGCATTGTTGCGGCCATTGGTTTTACAAGAAGCTCAGCAGATCACTCCTTGTTTGTTCGGAAAACCGCCTCTGGTCTTGTTGTTCTTGCGGTTTATGTTGATGACATTCTTCTTACTGGCGATGACCAGGATGGGGTATTGATGACCAAGAAACACCTTCGTCAACATCTGGTCACAAAGGATATGGGCTCCCCGAAATACTTTCTGGGGATTGAAATCTCTAGAAAGCCTAACTCCATGGTCCTTTCACAACGGAAGTATGCTCTTGATCTTTTAAAGGAGGCAGGACTGACTGGTGCTAAACCTGCACGTTGTCCTATGGCTGTTGGAGAAGACAAAACTTGGACAGATGACTCACCTCTTCTCTCCGATCTTACGAGATACCGACATCTGATGGGCAAGCTCATATATCTCACGGTAACCAGACCCGACATCTCTTACGCTGTTGGCAAGGTGAGCCAGTTCATGCAAGCTCCGAGGGAGTGTCATCTACAATCTGCTCTGAGGATATTAGAGTATATTAAAGCTGCTCCAGGGAAAGGACTCCTATTTCAGAAAAATGGTCACCTTAGGGTTGAAGCGTACTCTGATTCAAGCTATGCGGATGACAAAGGGGACCACAAATCGACTTCAGGTTTCTGCACATTTGTTGGAGGCAATCTTGTGAGTTGGAAGAGAAAGAAACAGTCTGTCGTTTCCAGGTCTAGTGCAGAGGCGGAATATCGCAGCATGGCATCGACTACATGTGAGTTGAAGTGGTTGCGGGCTCTCATGCTTGACTTAGGAGAGGTTTACAACTATCCTCTTCCTATGTTCTGTGACAATAAGGCCGCGATACACATTTCCAAAAATCCGGTCTTTCATGAGAGAACAAAACACATAGAAGTCGACTGTCATTTTATTCGGGAAGAAATATTGAAGAAACAGATTTGCACTCCATTTGTCACTTCCGACAACGAGTTGGCAGATGTCTTCACCAAGCCGGTGTCCGCTTCCTTTTTCCACATCTGCGACAAGCTAGGCATGATCGATATATATGCTCCAGCTTGAGGGGGAGTGTTGAAGTTGGTGACCGGGCGGTCTGGCGGTTTGTCTTGGCGGGTTGAAGACCGCGCGGTCTGGCGGTTTGTCTCAGCCGGCTTGGAGACCGGGCGGTCTGGCGGTCTACCCTGGCAGTCTCTCTTCCTCTCTGGTGGTAGCCGTGCAGTTAGCCCTGCTGTCTAACCGCGCGGCTTGTGCGGTTTGTTTTGTATAGTCCGCTTAGTCCTGTAAATTATAGTCTCACATCTCTTATTTGTATTCTCTCATCTCTCCTCCATTATATATAAAAGAGGGCATACCTTTGTAATAGATACTTTTTTTGGATAATAAAATTTCAATTATTCAAAAGTCTATCCGTTTGTTCTTTTCTATTCGCTACTTTTAACAATATTCTATCCAAAAAAATATTAGTTAGAACATTATGCCGCTGTTATACACCAAGAAACAAACAATGAACTGAAATCATGAAGGAGAAAGAGGTGAAACCTGTAGGGCGAAATGGAAGGCGGTGAGATGATGTTTGGTATACCGACGAGAACTGTCGGCGGCAAAACTGTTGAATTTTCTCAAAGTGGTCAGCAAGATAGCCCAAACCAAATTAATATTCTCGGCACTACCCAGTTCACACTTTGATCTAACGGAAACCCAAGGAACAAGGTTAACACCAACACCCAATGGAAGCACAAACAGATCTTTTATACATTACACTTCTTTACAAGACGAGGTATACGCAGCGAGACATGATTTCACTAGTATAAAAGCTATAACAGAAAGCACACAAACAAGCCGGGCGGACATCACTGGAAACCGCCGAGACCGCCGAAGTCGCCAAGTCCTCCGAACCCGCCCGAGCTGAAGCTGCAACACGTCGAATAGACACGGAGTCCGCCGAAGCCGCGAGGCCGCGCGGACACACCGTTATTCGCCTACTGCTGATGAACTGAAGAACAGACCGCTTATCCGCCTGCGCCTGGCGGACAGGTTATTTGAACTTGCAAATGTTGAAGCAGAGAACTGACAAGCCGCAAAACGACCTGCTGAAACCGCAGAGACCGCACATTTCCAAGTACTTGACAAAAGTCAAAGCCAAACTCCTGGCTCCTTGAAGCTACCCGCGCGACCTGCACACAGCAAACCGTCAGCTCTACTCAACCCGTGCGGACAGAAACGCAGACCGCAGCAATTTGCCCAAGCCCCACTTACTGTTCACTCAGTTACTGTAGACGTGCCGGGGGGTCCTATTTATAGGCGAGGTGAGGAGTGTGGTCACCGCCCTAGTGGATAGAGACACCGCTCCAGCTCGCGCGCTAGCAAAAAACTCCGTCCACTGAGTCCGCAAGGACTTAGCCAGATTCCAAGGAATAACCCGCCAGGAGCAAGGCACAGGTCACAACAAGGCGGACTTGCCTCACACTATGCGGATAAGGCACAATCCGCACAGTCCGCAACATCACCAAATGGACAACCACCCATTCAGCAACAGTTCACACACAAACAGAGGCAGTCCGCATAATACAAGACCCAAGCCTCCATCCGCCACAAGTCCACGACCAAAGGCAGAGTTACAACAGTCCGCCCGGTCAACAGCGGACTCGGCGGATACGACAGACACACTGGACTTGTCACAGAATGTGACCAAGTCCAGTAAAGCACCAAAGGGTCAAACGCGAGTACGGCGGACACAAAACCCCTTCCGCCAACCATCCAAGCAAAATCGCCAACACTCCTACAGAGTCAATGGCAGAGTCCGCAAGTAATCCCCGCACGGCTACCCAAACGGTCAACTGCCGGACTCCACACACCAGTCCGCGATAGACCTCCACAGTAGTGCACCTGCTGTACTACCAGAGCTCGGCAAGGCCACAACCAAACTCCTAAGGCCAATCCGCCACAGCGGATACCGCGGACATGATCCAATTCGCCAGGTAACAAGCCTGCAACACGGCCGCTGATCAGAGCACTGCCTTCAGTCCGCGAACCTCTATCCGCTCAGGCCGCTCCTTACTCAGCAAAGCCACCAGGACAGCCAACACCCTATCCGCAGACAGCAGTCCGCCCAGACCGCGGACTTAGTCCGCACAAGCCGCTCAGAAGAACAGCCAGCTTCCACTAGACTTATCACCAGGCCGCATAACAGCAGTCCGCCCAGTCCGCCGACTCTGTCCGGTCAGGCAGCCCGGCCTGCCCATCAACCACTTCCACTTCACAATTTTCAACACTCCCCCCTTGAAGTGAGAAGTGGTGATCAAGCCCAGCAAGCTGCGCAACAGCTCAAAAGGCCCCCTGTCACAACCCGCATTTCTTCAACGAGCACGTCGTATCAGAGCAAGAGGAAAAACGGGTTATGATGCCACGTCGTGCAGGGGATAACCGCACACGCTCAGGCAAATATTTACACTTACTAGACTAGAGTAAAATCATCAGTTAGATGCAAGAACACCGTTGAGTTTGATGGCCGTATCCCTCGGCCTAGTAGAGCAAAATGTGGTTGTACGCGGCGGAAAATAAGTTACGTTAGTTGTAAGTTTTCCTATATGCACTCTAGATTTATTATACCATAGGAACCAAGATCACAAAGTCTTCTTTTCCATCATAGGTAGGTGGTCCAAGTCGCTGAAACTGCGAGATAAAAGTCATCGCAGGAGGAACCACAACTGGGGGTATCAACGTCATAGAAGGAGTAGAAACAGTGGGGCCTCTGACAGTCTCTTGCACTCTTGGTGCTAGCCCAGACATCACTGATGACATAGCTTGGAGCTGAGACTGCACATCCTGCACTTGCCTCGTCAAAGCATCATTACTTTGTCGTAGACTATCCATCAGGGCATTATTCTGCGCGCCCGAAGACTCGCCCTCAGACTGGGGAGTCTGCCTTGTCACTGGACGCTTCGACATCCTATAAACACGTTCACCCTCATCAAGCTCAAACCCAACACAAACACACAACTACTATGTACAGACAATACATGTATAAATATGAACATCAACTGCGAACTTGCTCTGGGGGTTTGAGAATGATGTTATGCCTAGCCTAAGATGACTCACCGTCATCCCACTAACTTGTGCCAAAATGATGAATGCATGAATTTATTTGACCCAAAACCATGAGTGTACAAGTGTCATCATGTAAATCTTTAGCTTGGCACGTTGTGCTCATGCAATGTTATGTTATGCGTGCTGTGTTATGCATGCTAAAAAAACCTTAATGCATGCCATGAGCGGTCGTACGCATCACAATGCTATGCATCCCATACTACATAACATTGCATGCAACGAAGAAAAGAAAACGTGCTAGTCGCATCCATGTGGTGAGGTTATGCATCCCATACTACATAACCCTCACATGTTGCCCCTATGATGGCTACATATACAACCACATATTATGTATCCCATACTACATAATATGCCTCATATACTTCTGTTCATGCCATGAGTGTAGTGTTCGTGCTTCGGCCAAGACGTACTGATGACATCTTGGTGTGTGTATAATATGATGATGATTAATAATGTTTACTAAAAGGAAAGTTTGCCCGACCAAGTGTCAAGCAAACCTCCCTCTGATACCAACTGTCACAACCCGCATTTCTTCAACGAGCACGTCGTATCAGAGCAAGAGGAAAAACAGGTTATGATGTCACGTCGTACAGGGGATAACCGCAGACGCTCAGGCAAATATTTACACTTACTAGACTAGAGTAAAATCATCAGTTAGATGCAAGAATACCGTTGAGTTTGATGGTCGTATCCCTCGTCCTAGTAGAGCAAAATGTGGTTGTACGCGGCGGAAAATAAGTTACGTTAGTTGTAAGTTTTCCTATATGCACTCTAGATTTATTATACCATAGGAAAACGTCTGTTTTTACGTGATTTGGAAATACGTCTTAGTTTACCAGAACATGTATGCATGACATAGAATAGTATGTTTGTTTTAACTTTAAACTATCTAATGCAACCTAGCATAAATCCTTCCCAAGAGCAAGTAGACATCATCTCATCCAAATGATTCATATTAGCAGTCTAACATTCATATGTAGCAAGTAAAGAAAGCCACCAATGTGCGCCAACAAGCTGACACGAACCCATTGGGGCGTATGTATGTCTGTACAAGGAAGTAACGAACTACCTCGCCCAACAAGCTCGGCAAGCTCCAAGGAAATTTCACCAAACTCTAGCCGCTCAACCGGCTACAGCCTGCACCTGAGACATTCAAGAAAGAACACCTCAGCAATTGTCAAGACTACAACATAGAGCATTAAGTTTAGAAAATATGACGAAAGGGCTTACCGACCTCGTAGCAATTTTTCATGTAAAACGAGTGAAAAACAAAGGGTGGAAAACAAGTGTTAAACACTGCTAACCTAAAGTGTAAAACGCACCAAGTAAGTGAAAGTCTCATCAAGTCCTGCTCAACCCGCAGGAGCAACAAGACAACACATATATGCCCATTCCATCATCTGGATAACAAGAAACAACTATACTAGTGAAACATAAGCAACAGTTAAGTTCGATTCCGCAAGGGTCTTTTGGTGGCGGCCCTAAAGTGGAACGCACCAATAAAAGCCAGCCCAAATTGGGGCCAAAACGATGCTTTACACCACAAAACAAAACCCGGTGGCCACCAAGGCTGAAACCACACCACCCCTTACCGAATCCTCACACAAACGCTCCTGCCATGGTTCACAATTCGCCTCGCAAAACTCACCATAATCCAAGCTAAACCCATTCCATTTCATCGTCCTCACTCATGACTACAAATTGCCCAAGTTATGTCAAACTTGATAGAATTTGGGTCTCTACTTCACCATAAGCGAACCCCACGACTAAACATAATAAGCTCGTGAATCATATGAACAAAAAAAGTAACTAAGAGAGAAATACAAGGTAAAACATGATAAAATGAGATGAACAATAGGTAAGCATATAAACTGGGAAATTCTTGAAAGACAAGATGATTTATGTTTGTGAGTCCTAAACAAAAGTAAGAGTAACAAGACTAACCTATTTAGACAAAAGTGAGGTGCAAAACAAGAAGAACAAGCTAGACAATTGAAATGGGAAAGCTAGCTAAATTTGCACAATCAAAACACAAGAAAACAAGATTGACAAGAGTGAAGAACACCGCTTGCCTGAACCGAGATGCCACCGCAACGGCTGCTCCTCTTTCTCCTTCCCTTGCCTTAGCTTTTCTCCCTTGCTTTCTTTTTGAGAATGAAGAAGAATGTGAAGAAAGGGATAAGTGAGGAGGAGGAATCTCTTTTTCGGCCTTATTCAGGGCTAACCTATTTAGACCGAGAAATGAACGGCACAAAAAAACTGGAAAAAAATGATTTTCGGCCCTGACACGCCCTGTGACACGCCCGTGTCACAGGCCGTGTCACTTAAGCGGTGGGCAACCGCCTCTCCTCAAAACAGTACACGGTCTGTGACACGCCCGTGTCACAGGCCGTGTCACTGAACACGCCTATCTACACGGCCGTGTCACACGACCGTGACACAGCCCACAACACTCGCCAAACAACTCGAGAAGGACACGGCTTGGGGACACGCCCGTGTCCCAAGCCGTGTCACCCCTACTCGACACTCGTCGAGCGAATTTCGTCGAGCGAAGTTTGTCGACCGCGGGACACGCCCTGTGACACGCCCGTGTCACAGGCCGTGTACCCCTTCGCTCGACACTTGACACTCGTCGAGTGAATTTCGTCGAGCAAAGTTCGTCGAGAGCGGGACACGCCCTGTGACACGCCCGTGTCACAGGCCGTGTACCCCTTCGCTCGACACTCGTCGAGTGAATTTCGTCGAGCAAAGTTCGTCGAGAGCCGGACACGCCTTGTGACACGCCCGTGTCACAGGCCGTGTACCCCTTCTCTCGACACTCGTCGAGTGAACTTTGTCACCGAAATTCGTCGAACACCCGGTACACGCCCTGGGACACGCCCGTGTCACAGGCCGTGTACCCCGACACGCCCTGGGACACGACCGTGTCCCAGGCCGTGTCACCCAAAGGCGCTCCAGGTCCCCATGCTACAAAAAACTGCAGCCATTATTTTGGCACCTAAGGGGGTAAAAACCAGCAAACGCTTTTATCGACTAACTCCAAAATGTCATACAAATGCCATAAAATCAACCCGTTTTGAGCAACACGACTCAGGCTCGAGAAAGTGCATGCATTCCCTAAGAGGCCTCACCGAGTCCCCAAAAATAGGCTCCGGCTTGCTGGGAACCGTGCAACTAGGCTACCAAAATAGCCACTCGAAAGCCTGCGTGAAACCCATACTCAAACAACGGTCAGAGCCAACGCAACGCCCATCAATTGTATGCAATCATTCAACGAAAAAATCTGGGGCGTTACACCCCCTCGACAGTAGCTTCGTGAAGATGTCAGCAAGATTGTCTTCACTCCGAACATGCCCGACCAAAAGAGATCCCTCCAACACCTTCTCCCTTATGAAGTGGTGATCGATCTCAATGTGCTTGGTCCTAGCGTGACACACTGGATTGTTTACCAGCTTGAGAGCACTCTCATTGTCACCTCGGAGTAAAGTTGGCTCTTGCACTTCTTCATGAACATCCTCTATAAGCCTCCTCAACCAAATGTCTTCCCGAGCAGCCAAGGCCGAAGCCTTATACTCTGCCTCCGTAGTTGAGACGGACACCGAGTTCTGCTTCTTGCTACACCACGAGATGCTAGCTGAACCGCAAGTGAACACATAACCTGAAGTTGACCTTCGATCATCCGAATCACCGCCATAGTCAGCATCTGTGTACCCAAGCAAGACAAAATCCGAGTCCCTTCTATAGAGAAGTCCCATGTCAGAAGTTAACTTGACATACTTCAAGATGTGCTTCGCCGCCACTAGATGAGATTTCCTTGGTTCAGCCATAAACCGACTTACTCGGCCAACAACATAAGAAATGTCTGGCCTAGTAATCGTCAGGTAGATCAAGCTCCCAACAAGAGCTCTGAATACCAAGGGATCATGAAGAACCCTTCCCTCATCTCTTTGAAGCTTCAGCCCATGTTCTAGTGGAGTAGAGCAACTCTTCCCTTCGCCCATTCCAAACCGCTTCACAATGCGATCTGCATATCCTCTTTGGCAAATGAGTATACCGCTCTTCTTTCTCTCCACTTCAAGACCGAGAAAGTTATGAAGCTCTCCCAAGTCTTTCATCTCGAAGCGTATAACAAGCTCAGCCCTGAGCCTTGCTACTTCCCCCTCCGAATTCCCTGTGATGATCATGTCATCCACATACAGCAGGACCAAGACTTGCAACTCCCCCTTCTTCTTGACGAACAAGCTAGAATCTGAGTTAGAGGCAAGATACCCACAGAATTGCAAATACTCTGCTATCTTCCCATACCAAGCTCTAGGAGCTTGCTTCAACCCGTAGAGAGCCTTCCTGAGCTTGCAGACATAGTCCGGATGAACTTCAGAAATAAAACCAAGAGGCTGATCCATGAAGATATTCTTGTCAATCTCTCCGTAAAGAAAAGCATTCTTCATATCGAGCTGCCACAACCTTCATCCCTTGCTAGCAGCCAAGGCGATCACCACTCTAACTGAAGTCATCTTCGCAACTAGACTAAACATCTCCTCATAGTCTTCTCCATACTGTTGTGAGAATCCTCGAGCAACCAGACGAGCTTTGTATCTTTCAATGCTCCCATCAGCCTTCTTCTTCAACTTATACACCCACTTACAAGTTACCGGAGTAATGCCTTGGGCACAAGATCTCAGGTTTCATTCTTCTTGAGAGCAGCGATCTCTTCCTTCATGGCATCATCCCACTCCTTAACTCCAGTGACCTCGTTGAATTTTGCAGGCTCTCGCTCATCCAGAGGACCTGCAAAGAAGCAGGAGACAAAGCTCATTGCATTCCCATCATAGCACCGAGCCAGTAGCTTAATAACCCTCTTCGATCTCCGAAGGGTCGGCTCCTTGCTTACTGCCTCCATTGCTTCTTCGGGCTCAACTCCTACTTGGGGCAAGCTTTGAGCAGTGCTCCCCCTACTTCCTGAGCCAGAAGGCTCAGCCTCAGAGTTAGAAGCAACAGGAGCTGCTGGTGAAACAACAAGCTCCTCTTCCTGGCCTTCAGCAGCCACCATCGGTTCTTCATCAACCTTGCTATCAGATAGCTCAACTGAGCCTCCACCATACGACATCAGTTCGTCAAAGACAACATCTCTTGACACAACAAACTTCTTCGTCGCTGGGTCCATGCATTTCCATCCCTTCTTCCGCTCATCGTAGCCAACAAAGACAAGCTTCCTTGCCTTTGCATCCAGCTTAGTCCGTGAAGCATCCGGGACATGCATATAGCAAGTTGAACCGAACCCCCTAAGGTGTCCCACACTCGGCTTCTCCTTCAGCAAAAACTCAAAAGGAGTCTTCATGTTGATCGGGCTGAGCGACATCCTGTTGATGACATAAGAAGCACAAGACATCCCCTCCGCCCAAAAGGACCTTGGTATATCTTTCGCATGAAGCCAGCATTTGCAGGTCTCCGTCAAATGACGGATCTTCCGCTCCGCTACTCCATTTTGTTGTGGAGTGTGAGCACAAGTGAGCTCTCGTTGGATCCTGTGCTTCCTGCAGAAGTTAGAAAACTCGGAGGAGATAAACTCACCACCGTTGTCAGTTCTAAGCTTCTTGATCCGCAAGCCAAGCCGGCTTTCTACCAACTCCTTGAACTCCACAAACAAACGGAAGGCTTCTGACTTCTCCTTCAAGAAGTAAACCCAAGTATACCTTGAGTAGTCATCAATCAGGACAAGCATATATCTGCTTCCACCAAGGCTGGCAGTGACCGTTGGTCCCATCAAGTCGTCATGAATGCACTCAAATGGTTGCTTGCTCCTTGTTTGTGGTTTATCAAATGGAAGGCGATGTGCCTTACCGTATTGACACCCCGCGCAAACATGCCCGTCACCAAAGGAGGACAACTTAGGCAAACCTCTCACCAAACTTCTACTAGCCATAGCCTTCAGCTTGTCCATTCCCACATGCCCTAGCCTCTCATGCCAGATAGCAGCGCTATCGTTGGCTCTTATTCGATCAACATAAGAATTGGTTGCAAGAACAAACAAGTTCTTAACCCTCCTTCCTACATGAGCAACATCAGCCTTAACCGCTGATACGTTGCGAAGGAACTCTACGTCTGTTGCCCTAAACAGAACGTGATAACCAGCATCTACTGCATTGGTCACCGAGAAGAGGTTCTTCTTCATGCCCGGTACGTGATACACACTCCTTAATGTGAGTGGCCCCTGATCACTACCCAAAGACACAACTCTCTCTTTCTCTACTGCATAAACAGTATTATCAGCAGTGATAATAGCTTCATTACCTGAGTATGCTTGCATGGAGGAGAACTTCAACTTGTCTCTGGTGAGGTGATGACCACACCCGGAGTCCGCGATCCATTCGTTGTTAAAGTCCTCAGCAGACAAGACACGGACACAAGTGCCCGTCATGAAAGCTCTGCCCCATTCTGCTTCCTCACTCCTAGAGCAAGCTTCCTCCTTTCCCGCAGCATGCCCAGGCTACAACTTGACCTTGCAGTCCCGCTTGAAGTGCCCTCGCTGATGACACCTGTAGCACTTCAAGTTCTTCTTCCAGTCCTTAGGAGCATTGCTCCTCTCCGGCTGATAAGACGTTGAAGGCTCTTTCTCACCAGTGACCTGCTTCTTCTTCCCTTCCCATCTCTTCTTCTTCTTACCCGTGAAGAGTGCTTCACTGCTCTGCTCAGAGACAGTAACTCCAGCCATCTACCTTGCCAAGCTTTCCTGTGAAGCAAGCAGATTCTCAAGCTCCAACAAAGATGGTTGAGTAGCCCAGCCTTGAACTGATGTCAAAAAGGCAACATACTCCTTCCGCAAGCTGCGGATTACGTGCCTCTTCAACTTAGCCTCTGAGATAGGCTCATCAGGATCAAGAGCTGAAATCTCTGCACATAGACTCTTCATCTTCAAGAAGTACTTAGAGATGGGCAAGTCTCCTTGAGTTATCCTGGCCAACTCATTCTCCAGAAACTGAAGTCGAGCTACATTCTTCTTATTGAACAACTCATCAATGGTTGTCCAAATATCAGCAGCCGACTCACATCCAATGATGTGATCAAACAGTTCTGGGGAAACAGCTCTCTTGAGAACAAACTCCGCCTTAGCATTTGTTTTTCTCCAGAGCCTAACCTGCTCAGCAGTACCAAACACAGCAGTCACTTCCTGTATGTCGTCACCACCGACGACCTCTCATAGCTCCTCACCAAGAAGATAACTCTTCATGCACGACTTCCACTTCTTGAAGATAGTCCGCGTCAAGAGTTCAATGTCAAGACCTCTTGCATAACTCCCTTCCATTGCACCAACTGTTGGTCCGCAACCTTTCAGAATCTCAGAGCACCAACGCAGGTTGATCACCACTCAAGCACAGAGTAACAACACTGGTTGAACACCTCTCACGTAACTGAACCTGCCTCTGATACCATGTTGAATTTTCTCAAAGTGGTCAGCAAGATAGCCCAAACTAAATTAATATTCTCGGCACTACCCAGTTCACACTTTGATCTAGCGGAAACCGAAGGAACAAGGTTAACACCAACACCCAATGGAAGCACAAGCAGATCTTTTATACATTACACTTCTTTACAAGGCGAGGTATACGTAGCGAGACATGATTTCGTTAGTATAAAAGCTATAACAGAAAGCACACAAACAAGCCGGGCGGACAACACCGGAAACAGCCGAGACCGCCGAAGTCGCCAAGTCCGGCGAACCCGCCCGAGCTGAAGCTGCAACACGCCGAATAGACACGGAGTCCACCGAAGCCGCGAGGCCGCGCGAACACACCGTTATTCGCCTACTGCTGATGAACTGAAGAACAAACCGCTTATCCGCCTGCGCCTGGGGGACAGGTTATTGGAACTTGCAAATGTTGAAGCAGAGAACTGACAAGCCGCAAAGCGACCTGCTGAAACCGCAGAGACCGTACACTTCCAAGTACTTGACAGAAGTCAAAGCCAAACTCCAGGCTCCTTGAAGCTACATGCGCGACCTGCACACAGCAAACCGTCAGCTATACTAAACCCGCGCGGACAGAAAACGCAGACCGCAACAATTTGCCCAAGCCCCACTTACTGTTCACTCAGTTACTGTAGACGTGCCGGGGGGTCCTATTTATAGGCGAGGTGAGGAGTGTGGTCACCGCCCTAGTGGATAAAGACACCGCTCCAGCTCGCGCGCTAGCAAAAAACTCCGTCCGCTGAGTCCGCAAGGACTTAGCCGGATTCCAAGTAATTACCCGTCAGGAGCAAGGCACAGGTCACAACAAGGCGGACTTGCCTCACACTATGCGGATAAGGCACAGTCCGCACAGTCCGCAGCATCACCAAATGGACAGCCACCCCTTCAGCAACAGTCCGCACACAAACAGAGGCAGTCCGCATAATACAAGACCCAAGCCTCCTGTTGGGTACATTGGTCAAATGTACCTGATTTGAAGAAGCCTCACCCAACTCAATGATATACATCATAATGTATTTGATGTATGTTTGAGTTACTTGTGCAGGTTAAGAAATCACTGGACTGAAGCAAAAAGTTTCTAAGTCCATGTGTCGACACCCAGAGGGAAAGTGTCGACACTTAAGAAAGCTTGTGTCGACATCCAGACAAGAAAGTGTCGACACTTGGAGTCATTGTGTCGACACCTGGGATGCAGAGTCGACACCAGACAGAAAGTGTCGACACTTGGAGCTGTGTCGACACTCAGTGAAGAAAAGTGCAGACAGAAAGTGTCGACACAAGGAGGTGTGTCGACACCCAGTGAAGCTGTGTCTACACCAGAAAGTGTCGACACTTGGAGCTGTGTCGACACTCAGCAAAAGTCTGCAGAGTCTAAGTACAAGTGTCGACACTCAACACAATGTGTCGACACTATGCAGAAGAGTCAGCACTTGAAGTAAGTGTCGACACTCAACACAATGTGTCGACACTCAACAGAAGAGTCAACATTTGAAGTATGTGTCGACACCCAGAACAACGTGTCGACACACAGCTGAAGACTCAACACTTGAAGAAAGTGTCGACACAAGGAGCTGTGTCGACACTTAGCAAAGAAAAGAATTATCAACAAAATATTCTAAGTACAAGTGTCGACACTAAGGGAATGTGTCGACACTCAGCTGAAGTCTCAACAACAAGAAGGTGTGTCGACACAAGGAGCTGTGTCGACACTCAGCAAGATTCAACATAAAAGACTATGTGTCGACACCAAGAAGCAGTGTCGACACTTGACAGATTCAACACAAGAAGATGTGTCGACACAAAGGAGATGTGTCGACACATAGAAGAATTCAGCAAAAGCTAGAAGAACAAGTACTTGTGTCGACACTCAATTTCAGTGTCGACACATGCAGAAGAATCTGTGTCGAGACATACAAGGTGTTGTGTCGACACCTTGTAGACTTGTGTCGACACTTACACAACATGTGTCGACACTTGGACTATAAGTGTCGACACTTAAAGACAGAAAGTCACGACACTTACAAACAGTTAGAGATTTTCAAGAAGTGACTGGATGACTTGACAGCTGCCGTTCCAGCCGGTCTACAGCAACTGTCAGAGATGTCAGAAGTCAGTTATGAACCGGTCCAGCCGGTTACCATGAAGAAAGCCTATAAATAGGTACCTACAGTTTACAGAAACTGTTGTTGAAAGTTGTTGAAGTTGTTGATCAGATTATTGTTGAAGTAATTATAGTGGTACAAAGAGAATCAACACAACAAGATCTAGCAGTTCAAGTGCAGATCTAAGAAGTTGGAGAGAGAGGGCTCCATCCAAGAAATCAGCCTTTGGAACTAGGCTGAGAAGAAGGATTCAGATTCAGTCTGGATCTTAAGTGGCAGAGGTCAAGGAACAACTGCAGAGGATTCAGTCTTATTCAGTTCTACTCAAGAAGCTTTGAAGAAAGCTAAGTCAGGGTGAATCCAGCTGAGTTCTTCCAAGAACTCATCAAGAATCTCTCAACTCCCCTCCTTTAATTCTGAGTTGTAGAGTTATTATTTGTATTACATTTTTAACTTGTAGGATCCATTGGATCTGAGTGAATTGTAAGCCTGTATTTATAAAGGCTGAGGGTAGGGCTTGTTAGCCTGAGTGTAGGAGATAGAGATCTCTAAGTGTAGGCCTTGTTGGCTGAGTGTAGGCCTTGGTTGGCTGAGTGTAGGCCTTGATTGACTGAGTGTAGGCTTTGGGATAAAGCTGAGTTGTAAGGCTTTGGGCCTGAGGTGTAGGAACCAATTTGGGTTCTGAGACAGTGGAGAAGTTTGGCCGAATCTAGTACACTGTTAGATAGGCGAAGGGGGAAAGTGGATGTACCCATATCTTGGGGAACCACTATAAAACACTGTGTGCTGTGCTGTGATTGTGCTGTGGATTAGCTGTGTATATTTTGTTATTGTTGTTTGCTGTGCAAAAGTAGTTTGAAATCTGTGATATAACTGTTTGGCTGCCAACAAAGTTAGAAAAGGATTAGGTCACCTATTCACCCCCCCTCTAGGTGTTTAGGTACCATATCTTTCAAGTGGTATCAAAGCGAAGTTCCTCAAAACAAGGACTAACAGTCTGAGGAGATCCTGTTTGGCAGATTCAGTGTAAGGCATTACACAGTTTCAAGAAAATCAAGAAAATCAAGAAACATGGGTTCTTATGAGAATCACAAGGAATTGGGTTCCATGAAATTACCCATATGCAGAAAGGAGATCTTTGGGATCTGGAAAGAAAGGGTAAGACTATTTATGGAAGCCTCTGACCCTAGAATGTACATCACAGTTAAGGAAGGGCCTTATGTGCCAATGAAGATTTCAGTATTGGATGCAAACCAGAGAACTCCAAAGGATTTCTCTGAGATGACTAAGGATGAAATTGTCCTGGCCACCATGGACAAGAGGGCACAGAACATAATAGTGAGTGTCATTGATGATGCAACTTTTCAGAACTTAATTCACTGTAAAACAGCAAAAGAGATGTGGGATACTCTCATTGTCTATATGGAAGGTTCTGAAGAAGTTAGGCAAGATAAGAAGTCCTTGCTAAATCAGGAGTATGAAAGCTTTAGGCAAGGAAAGGGTGATAGCATCACTGAGTGCTATAAGAAATTTTACAGAATAGTTAATGAACTCATGTCTTATGGAAGAGAGTTCAGTAACTATGAACTAAATGACAAGTTCCTAAGGTCCCTAACCAAAGATTGGGACACCAAGATCTGTGCCATAAGAGAAATGGCTAAGTTGAGGGAAATTCCTCCTCCCACACTGTTTGGCAAGCTATTGTCTTATGAAATGCAGTTAACAGTGAGAAAAGAGGAGGAGAAATCAACAAGGACTGAGCACAAAGAAAGAACTGTTGCTTTCAAGACAGAAGTTCCCAGAAAGTGCAGGAATAAGTCTTTAACTCCACCTCCAGAGGTAGTTGAATCAGAATCTGATGAGTCTGTCAGCACAAAGTCTAAGAGCAGTGAAAGTGATGAAGACTTTGCTGCTTTCACTAGACACTTTCAGAAGTTTTTGAAAAAGAAACAGTGGAGGTCAAGGCCTTCTACATCACAAGGAAAGGAAGACTCTTATCAGAAAAAGAGGTCTTCAAAGAATGACAAGAAAAGGACAAAATCAAGCAAGACAACTGGTTCAAAGATTGTTTGCTATTGCTGCAATAGACAGGGCCATGTTATTGTAGATTGTCCAGAGAAGAGAAAGGAATCTGGTGACAGGAAAAAGACTCACTTCAAAGGGAAGAAAGAAAAGTCTTTTGTTGCTAAGAAGGAGAAGACTCTATCAGATATCTCTTCTTCAGAAACTGAGTCTGAGGCTGAAGCCTACATAGGGCTGTTTGCTGAAGAAGAAGAGGAAGAATTCATGCAGATCTTGGAGTCAATTTATGAACAAGAAGACAGTCATTGCCAATGGCTAATGGCTTTGACAGAAAGTGCCAAAATCCTGGAGCAGCCAGGACCCAGTCAGGTACAAAGTTCAAGTTTAAATTCAGTCTCTTGTTCTAGTTCAGATTCAGATTCTTCTTCATCAAGTGATGAGAATGTATCTGAGTCTGAGGATGATATTCATCAACTTATAGATGAATATAAGGTACTGTTGCAAGCCTACAAGAAAAGCAAGACCCTAGCCAAAAGTCAGGCAAAGGAAATTGCTGATCTTAAAGCTGCTGCAACAGATTTTGAGAAGCAATTTGATCAAAAACTGAATGAGATAGCCAGACTGAAACACATAACAATGATTCAGATGAGAACTATCACCTATAAGAATGATCAAATTAAGTGTCTGGAGAACAATCTTCAGAAGGAGAAGGACTTGGTTGCTAGGTTTTCTAAACCTAAGTCAGTGTTACCCATAATTGATGAATTTGTTCATCACAAGGGTAAAGCTGGACTGGGCTTTATTAGACCTGCAGGGACTGAGCAGTCCAAATATAAGTCCAAGGGCAAAGCCCCAACATTCAACAAGCCTGCTGTAGTCAAGACATCAAAGGCAGTACCTAAGCAAAGGTACAATAAATTTGAATGTTGGTGCTGTGGCAAAGTTGGCCATTTTGCAGTAGACTGTTGGCACAATGTGAGTGCCAAAGTGAGTTCCAAACTACCTGTTGGAAAGCCAGTAGGTAGGTTTGTCAAATTGCAAACTAACAATCACCAAGGACCCAAGAATACTTTGGGTTCTAAGGTTCATTAATTTGTTTTGCAGGTGAGTCCAAGTGGTCGTACCCCTACATGGTACTTGGACAGTGGATGTTCTAGACATATGACTGGAACTAGGGGACTACTGAAGGACTACATTCCAATCAAAAATGGTCCTAAAGTGACCTTTGGTGGTTCTGAAAAAGGAATCATCAAAGGGTTTGGTAACATTTCTTCAAACTTAGTTACCATTACTCAAGTGGCTTATGTTAAAGGGTTGAAACACAACCTAATAAGTATAAGTCAATTAAGTGATGTAGGGTATGACATCTCATTTGTTAAAAATGGTTGTCATATCAAGAGGTCAAGTGATCAAGAGATCATTTTGACAGGTTATAGGAAGAGGAATGTCTACTGCCTAGACATTATGATAAAGAATAATGGTTCTCCAGTTTATCTTGTAGCTGATGAGACAGTCTCTCATTGTGTCAAATGGCACAAGAGGCTAGCCCATCTTAACTACAAGACTATTAGCAAACTCTTTAGCAAAGAGTTAGTGAGGAATGATCCTCAAGTTAAGTGTGTTAAAGATGACATTTGCTCAGCTTGTCAGAAGGGCAAGCAGACTAAATCCACCTTTAGAAGCATAGATAATAAAGATGATGTGAGGTGTTTGTACCTCTTGCATTTGGATCTCTTTGGTCCAATGCCAGTTCACAGCTTAGGTAGGAAGATCTATACCCTTGTAGTTGTAGATGACTACTCAAGGTTTTCCTGGGTGTTCTTCTTAAGATAGAAATCTGAAACATCTAGTGTCTTCTACAGCTTTGTCAAGCAAATTCAGAATGAACTAAATAGTACTGTGGTCAAAATTAGAAGTGACCATGGTACTGAGTTTCAGTCTGAAAGCATGACAAAACTATGTGAAGACTTTGAGATATTTCAAGAATTCTCTTCACCTAGAACACCTCAGCAAAATGACATTGCTGAGAGGAAAAATAGGACCTTGATAGAGGCTGGTAGAACCCTATTGAGTGATACATCACTGCCAGAGTATTTCTGGGCTGAAGCAGTTAACACTGCATGCCATGTTATAAATAGGGCTACCATCACTAAAGGGCTAAACAAGACCCCCTATGAAGTTGTGAAAGGCAGGAAACCAAACCTATCCTACTTCAGGATCTTTGGTTGCAAATGCTTCATACTTAACAATAGGAAGTCTTACATAACTAAGTTTGCTGCCAAGTCCCAAGAGGGAATTTTTATTGGGTACAACAATAATAGTAAGGCTTATATAGTCTATAACTTGACTACACAAGTTGTAGAAGAATCAGTGCATGTAGTTTTTGATGAGACTAAACTTATTAATAATGAGTTGTCTAGCAATGTATGCAGCCCCACAGGTTTGACAAAGAAAATGGACAAGCTTACTATAGAAGAAGTGCCTGCTGCAAGACAGCAAGGAGAGGAGAGTAGCTGCTGTCCAGGGGGAGAACTACATGTGCCAGTTGCTGAAGAAATCCAAGGTATACAACATGATGCAGATGCTGAAGTGGTTCAACCTGAAGTGAGGATGCCTCCAGCCCACAGGCATCTTAGAGATCATCCAGTAGAGCTGATTATTGGAGATCCAAGACAAGGAGTTCAAACAAGGAGCAGAAATCAGAATGCTGCAATCTATTCCAGCTTTTTGTCACAAGTTGAACCTAAGAAGTTTGAAGAAGCAATACAAGATCCACAATGGACTGAAGCAATGCAAGAAGAGCTTAATCAGTTCAAGAGGTGCAAGGTTTGGGAACTTGTTCCTAAACCTAAAGACCATAATGTAATAGGAGTTAAGTGGATCTATAGGAATAAGATGGATGAACAAGGTGTCATCATTAAGAATAAAGCTAGACTGGTTGCTAAAGGATATAGGCAAGAAGAAGGTATTGATTTTGATCAAACCTTTGCTCCAGTAGCCAGACTGGAAGCCATAAGAATGTTCTTGGCCTATGCAACCTATCAAGGATTCAAGGTATACCAAATGGATGTCAAGTCAGCATTCCTAAATGGTAATTTGAGAGAAGAAGTCTATGTGGAGCAGCCTTCAGGTTTTGTTGATCCAACTCTACCTCATTATGTCTATAGACTTAGGAAAGCTTTATATGAGTTAAAGCAAGCCCCTAGGGCTTGGTATGAAACCCTATCTAATTTCCTCATTGAGAACAAATTCTCAAGGGGGAAAATAGATAAGACTCTATTCCTTAGGGAATCTAGAGGCAAAGTCATACTAGTCCAAATATATGTAGATGACATTATATTTGGGTCTACTGAAAGCAGCCTTTGCAAAAAGTTTGCAAAACTTATGCAAGGTCAGTTTGAAATGAGTAGTATGGGAGAGCTAAAGTTTTTCTTGGGTCTCCAAGTTAAACAGACTGAAAATGGTTTATCCATATGTCAGTCAAAGTTCACCCTAGAACTCATAAGGAAGTATGTTATGGATTCATCCAGTACCATGAAGACTCCTATGGGGTCAAGTATGTCTCTTAGCAAGGATGATGCAGGGAAACCTGTAGATGAAACCTTGTATAGAGGGATAGTTGGCTCCCTATTATACTTGACTGCTAGTAGACCAGACATCATGTATGTTACATGTGTTTGTGCAAGGTATCAAGCCTGCCCTAAAGTGTCTCATTTCACTGCAGTCAAAAGAATATTGAGATATTTAAAGGGCACTCCCTATCTAGGCCTTTGGTACCCTAGGAATGGAGACTTTGATCTAACAGGTTATTCAGATGCAGACTTTGCAGGATGCAAAGAGGATAGAAAGAGCACTACTGGAACCTGTCAATTCCTAGGTGGGAGACTAATTTCATGGAGCAGCAAAAAGCAGACTAGTGTGGCTATCTCCACAGCTGAGTCAGAGTATGTGGCTGCAGGAAGTTGCTGTGCTCAACTTCTGTGGATTCAACATCAGCTAGAGGACTATGGATTTCATGTAAGTAGAACTCCACTTTTCTGTGATTCTACAAGTGCTATTTCAATAGCTAATAACCCTGTATCCCATAGTAGGACAAAACATATTGAGATTAAATATCACTTTCTTAGAGAACATGTAGAAAGAGAAGATATTTCACTTGAATATGTTAAAACTGATAATCAAATAGCTGACATGTTTACTAAGCCCCTAGAAGAAGCTAAGTTCAATAGATTCAAAATTGAACTAGGAATGATAAACTTAGACTAAGTTTACAGAATAGAAAATTGGCTAAGTAAAAAAGTGTCGACACATAGACAAGTCTATGTCGACACAGAATAGTGGTGTCGACACTTCAGGAGAAAGGTGTCGACACATCTAGGAATGTGGTGTTGACACTTCAGAATGTTAGTGTCGACACATGTCCTGAAGGTGTCGACACATCCAATGTGGTGTCGACACTTAAGTTTTACTCAGAATTTTCTAAGTAAAGTCTCGACTATGTGTCGAGATATGTTGTGTCGACACATAACCAAGTGTCGACACATAAAATCTGTTGACTAAACTTGTGTCGACACATGTGTGTCGAGACATTATAAGTCAGTGTCGACACTTATTGCCAGTGTCGACACATCCTAAGATAGCTGTCCCGCCTGTTCATCTTCAAAATCAGAAATGTATAAATAGGGCTCTGTCTTTGTTTGTCGACACGCTTTCAAAGTTTCGAGACCAAAACTACTGTGTCGACATCTCTCTTTTCTAAAGACTAATTCTCCAAACCCTAATGGCTCCTAAGCTTGAGGAGAACGTTAACGAGGGCTATGAGCTAGTGCGCGGCGCGTTCGATGAAGCTGATCAAGAAATCAAGTCGGTGGTAACCCTAGTCGCCAATTCTGGACTAGAATACTTGGTTTCAGAATCAACAAAGATTTGGAAAAAGGAAGTTCTTGAATTCCTTAATGGAGCTGCTGTAGATGAATCTGGATACAGAATCAAATCCAGAGTTCATGGATCTAAGGTCAAGATTTCACCAAAAAATCTGAGGAAGGTACTCCAGTTACCTAAAACACAAGATGAAGAAGAAGTAACTGTCTCCAAGACCAGGGAAGCTTTAACCTGGTGTGGTCTTGATCCTAAGATGAAGATAGGATCTGTCTTCAACAGGAAAGGAATGAATAACCAAGGGAAGTTCATGTCTGAAATTGTAGGAAAAGTCTTACTCAGCAAGACTGGAGGGCATGACAGAGTGTCTGCCTACATGTTTGAAATCATGACAAGAATCATCTTCACTCTGAAAACAGATTGGTCTCAAGTGGTGTATGAGAAAATCAAGGAGAGTCTGAAGAAGCCCAATCTGGGCAGAATACTTAGTCTCTACCTAGCTGGTACCATACCAGAAGTAATGAATACTGCAGCAGGCAGCAAGATAAACCATATGAGGAAAATGGATCAAAGGATCTTTTCCAGATGGGACAGGGTGTTGTCCAAGGAAGTGGCAACTCCAGAGAAGCCAGTTACTAAGAAAGATTCTCCTCCAAGGAAGAAAAGGAAGACAACTCTTGTGACACAGGAGTCCTCCAGTAGTTCAGGGAGTGAAGAACAAGTTGTTTTCACTCCTGATGACCAAGAGGAAGTGGCTGCAGAGAAGACCCCAGCTGCTCAAGATATTGCTGAGATCCAGGGGGAGCTGCCTCAAGCTAGCCCCATCCATAGGGATGACAGCCAGGGGGAGCTTCCAGGTGTAGAAGAACCCTCTACACTGGAGAGTGAACAAGCCACTAACATCATACAAGAGGTACTCATTGATCTAAATACATTGAATTTTTCTATAGCAGATGCTGATTTGTCTGATGTTCCTCAGCAAAATCAGCTGCCTAGTCATGAACCAGATGTTGTTATCAAAGACACATCTGTTGCTCAAGTGGTTGAAGAACCAAGAACTTCTCCTGCACAGTCTCCACCTGAATATACAATGAAAGATTTGTTTCTAAATCTAGATCAAGAAGATTTTAACATGGACAAGGATGCTGCTGCAGAAGATAAGAGTGCTGCTGCTGAGGGGGAGCAACTGACAGTTCTGGAAGAGCCTTTAAGGCCAGAAAGTGAGAAAGCACCTGATGTGCAAGCTGACAAACCTCCAAGCCCTAAGGAAAGGGTTGAAATAGCCAGCACTTCAGAATCTGAAGAAGATGAGGCTGCTAAGGCTAAGAAGAAGAAACTCTATGTCTTCAAGAGGAGAAGTCAGAGTTATAAGAAAGCATTGCAATCCATTGCCCCACAGCCTATAGTTCAGCAAGCTCCAACTGCTGATTATAGTGCTTTAATGGTTACACTACAGATCAAATTAGATGAGCAAAGAAAGGCAATTGAGACATATGTGGATGAAGGGCACAAGACCCTACAGTTTGATCTTGCACAAGAGATAAAGTCTATAAGGTTTGAAATGAACCTTAACAAGAAAGAGATGACAGACTGCTTCCACAAGGGTGGGAATGCAGTGGTCTATCTAGCAACACACCAGGAGAAGATCAAAGCCCAGGTAGATGATATAGCATTGAAGCAAGGGTATGTACTGGAAAATCAGTTAAGGATGAATGACAACTTGACTGCTTCACACAATGCTATAGTCACTGAATTGAAGAATAAGACTGATGAACCTTCTACATCTGCTGCTGCAGTTAAGGCTGACTTTGATAAAGTATTTCAAGCTGAGATTACTGCTGTCAAGACTGCAATTCAAGCCTCTCAGAAAGCTATCTCTGAACAACTGCAAAAGCTAAAACCATTCTTTAAAGAGGGAATCAGATATTTGGACAGTCAAATAAGATTTCAAAAGGATGATGTCAGAGACCATATAGCTCGAGAAGTCATAAAGGGGGAGAGAGTATTAGTCAAAGCTAGCTCTGACCATGCCAAATGGATATCTAACTCCATCAGAGCTACACTGGGCTATCCTCCACTCTGTGATGATGATAATGTTGCTGAATCAGGGATTCAAACTGCATATCTTGGAGGTGAGCAACCAGAGATAGCTCAAGTGATTTATCCACATCCAGATTTTGACATGGTTCAAGCAGATATAAGCACAATGTATAGCCCACTTGAGGGCAAGGACAATGTCCACATTGACAAGGTTGTTCAACCTATTTCTGCAGCTATGCAAGAGGCATTAGAGAAAGAAGAAGAGGCAAGGTTGTCAAAGAAGAGGTTTAGGGAACAAGCAGAACAAAGGCCAGATTTTGAACAGTGGAGCCCTACCTCTAGAAATATAATTTTAACTGCCTGGAAAGCTGCCAAGGACAATGCTCATGAAAGGAACAAGTGGTTCTCTGAAGCAGAATGGAGGAAACATGAAATAAGACAGGGGGCCATTGTTCAATATAGAAGAAAGACAAAGATGGGAAAGCTACCTCCTACTGCAGTGGAGCCTAGCAAGTACTTCCCCAAGCCATACCACTATTTTGAAAGGCAGAAAATCAAAGCAGAAGAGCTGAAGAAGAAGGACTTAAAAGGCAAGAAGCCTGCTGATGCTGCAACTGCTGAAGCCACTGTCAAAGCTCAAGTCCAACCTGGCAAAGGCATTGTTATCAAAGAACCAGACCAGAAATAGATTAGGAATTGACTTGAAGATTGTTGTAATCTTTTGAATGAAAAACATTTTTGTAAACTGCTGAAAATGTATAAGGAACAATGTTAGAACAATATATGATAAATATATTTCATGATTGTTCTGTAAATGTGTCTATTTCTTGATTGTTCTGCAATGATGAATGTGTATACATGTGTGAATTTCTACATGTTTATGTTTGTTGAAATTTGTGAAGTGGAAGTGGGTGACGGGACAGGCCGCGCGGCCTGTGGCGGACAGCCTTGGCGGACTGGGCGGACTGGGCGGACTGAGGTTTGCGGCCTGGTGAAAAGTCTGGTGGAAGCCGGCTGTGTTCTGAGCGGGTTGTTGCATGGAGTCCGCGGTTTGGTGCGGCCTGGTATCTGCGGATAGAGAGGCTTGCGGACTGGTGCTTTGCTCAGTGGTCGCGGGTGCAAGCTTGTGCTGAAAGGCGGGTTGGCTCTTGTCCGCGGGAAGCTTGCGGACTGATGTGTCCGCGGTATTGGCTGTTGCGGACTAAGCTTAGAGCTTGGCTGAGGCCTTGTCGAGCTCTGGTGGCACAGCAGGGAGTTGCTGTGGAGATCGTTATGGCGGCCTGGTTTTGGAGTCCGGGATTGATCGCTGTGATAGGGCAGGAGTGCGAGGAGCTCGCAGACTGTGGCGGTCTGCGCTGTGGTGTTTTGGCGGACTGAAGTTTTGCGTCCGCCAAGCTCGCATTAGCCCCTTATGGTTTTGGGCTTGGTCACACTTGGTGCCGAGTTCAGTGTGTCCGCCGTATCCGCCGAGTCCGCTGTGACCGGGCGGTCTGTCTTTAGCTGCCTTTGGTCGTGGACTTGTGGCGGATTGAGGTGTGTGTCTTGCGGACTGTCTTGGGTTGGTGCGGACAGCCATTGAAGGGGGTTTGCTGTCCTGAAGCGGTTGGAGCTTTGCGGGCTGATGCCTTGTCCGCTTAGCTTAGGCGGACTGGAGAGGGTTCGTCAATGGTTGCCTTGCTCCTGGCGGTTTTCCTTGGTGACCGGCTAAGTCCTCGCGGACTCAGCGGACGGTGGTTTGTATTCGCGCGGGCTGGGGCGGTGTCGCTATCTCTTGGGCGGTGACCACACTCCTCACCCGGCCTATAAATAGGACCCCCCTAGCACATCTACAGTAACTTGAGTGAACAGTAAGTTGGGGTGTGCGAAGTGTGCGGTCTGTGTTTGCCAGTCCGCACGGATTGTTTCAGGCTGACGGTTTGCTGTGTGCAGGTCGCGCGGATAACTTCAAGGAGCCAGGAGTTTGGCTGTGATTTTGGTCAAGTGCTTGGAAGTGTGCGGTCTCTGCGGACTTAGCAGGAGGTCGCTCTGCGGCTTGTCAGTTCTGTTTCAACTTTGCCAGCTTCAATAACCTGTCCGCCGGCTTCAGGCGGGTAGGGGTGTTCTTCAGTTCGGGTTCAGCAGAAGGCGAATAACGGTGTGTCCGCGCGGCCTCGCGGCTTCGGCGGACTTCGTGGTATTCGGCGGATTGCAGCATAGTTCGGGCGGCTTGGCGACCTCGGCGACCTCGCGGTCTCGGCGGACTCGGGTTCTGTCCGCCCGGCTTGTTTTTTGGTGCTTCTGTTTTTCAGCTGTTATACTAGCGAAATCATGTCTCGCTATGTATGCCTCGCATTGTAAAAAAGTGAATGAATAATAGACCTGCTTGTGCTTCCATTGTTTGTTGTGATTTACCTTTGTTCCTCTAGTCCTTGGTTTCCGCTGGTTCAACGTGCGAACTGGGTAGTTCCGAAGATATTAATTTGGCGTTTGTGCTATCTTGCTGACCACGTTGAGAAAATTTAACAATGTTTACCCTGCTGAATATAATCTGCTGTACATCATTCTGTAATTTTTAATTATGAATGGTGTATATCATTGACTAAGGGTTATGACTTCTCCAAATAGGGGGCGATTGTTGGGTACATTGGTCAAATGTACCTGATTTGAAGAAGCCTCACACAACTCAATGATATACATCATAATGTATTTGATGTATGTTTGAGTTACTTGTGCAGGTTAAGAAATCACTGGACTGAAGCAAAAAAGTTTCTAAGTCCATGTGTCGACACCCAGAGGGAAAGTGTCGACACTTAAGAAAGCTTGTGTCGACATCCAGACAAGAAAGTGTCGACACTTGGAGTCATTGTGTCGACACCTGGGATGCAGAGTCGACACCAGACAGAAAGTGTCGACACTTGGAGCTGTGTCGACACTCAGTGAAGAAAAGTGCAGACAGAAAGTGTCGACACAAGGAGGTGTGTCGACACCCAGTGAAGTTGTGTCTACACCAGAAAGTGTCGACACTTGGAGCTGTGTCGACACTCAGCAAAAGTCTGCAGAGTCTAAGTACAAGTGTCGACACTCAACACAATGTGTCGACACTATGCAAAAGAGTCAGCACTTGAAGTAAGTGTCGACACTCAACACAATGTGTCGACACTCAACAGAAGAGTCAACATTTGAAGTATGTGTCGACACCCAGAACAACGTGTCGACACACAGCTGAAGACTCAACACTTGAAGAAAGTGTCGACAAAAGGAGCTGTGTCGACACTTAGCAAAGAAAAGAATTATCAACAAAATATTCTAAGTACAAGTGTCGACACTAAGGGAATGTGTCGACACTCAGCTGAAGTCTCAACAACAAGAAGGTGTGTCGACACAAGGAGCTGTGTCGACACTCAGCAAGATTCAACATAGAAGACTATGTGTCGACACCAAGAAGCAGTGTCGACACTTGACAGATTCAACACAAGAAGATGTGTCGACACAAAGGAGATGTGTCGACACATAGAAGAATTCAGCAAAAGCTAGAAGAACAAGTACTTGTGTCGACACTCAATTTCAGTGTCGACACATGCAGAAGAATTTGTGTCGAGACATACAAGGAGTTGTGTCGACACCTTGTAGACTTGTGTCGACACTTACACAACATGTGTCGACACTTGGACTATAAATGTCGACACTTAAAGACAGAAAGTCACGACACTTACAAACAGTTAGAGATTTTCAAGAAGTGACTGGATGACTTGACAGCTGCCGTTCCAGCCGGTCTACAGCAACTGTCAGAGATGTCAGAAGTCAGTTATGAACCGGTCCAGCCGGTTACCATGAAGAAAGTCTATAAATAGGTACCTACAGTTTACAGAAACTGTTGTTGAAAGTTGTTCAAAGTTGTTGAAGTTGTTGATCAGATTATTGTTGAAGTAATTATAGTGGTACAAAGAGAATCAACACAAGAAGATCTAGCAATTCAAGTGCAGATCTAAGAAGTTGGAGAGAGAGGGCTCCATCCAAGAAATCAGCCTTTGGAACTAGGCTGAGAAGAAGGATTCAGATTCAGTCTGGATCTTAAGTGGCAGAGCTCAAGGAACAACTGCAGAGGATTCAGTCTTATTCAGTTCTACTCAAAAAGCTTTGAAGAAAGCTAAGTCAGGGTGAATCCAGCTGAGTTCTTCCAAGAACTCATCAAGAATCTCTCAACTCCCCTCCTTTAATTCTGAGTTGTAGAGTTATTATTTGTATTATATTTTTAACTTGTAGGATCCATTGGATCTGAGTGAATTGTAAGCCTGTATTTATAAAGGCTGAGGGTAGGGCTTGTTAGCCTGAGTGTAAGAGATAGAGATCTCTGAGTGTAGGCCTTGTTGGCTGAGTGTAGGCCTTGGTTGGCTGAGCGTAGGCCTTGATTGGCTGAGTGTAGGCTTTGGGATAAAGCTGAGTTGTAAGGCTTTGGGCCTGAGGTGTAGGAACCAATTTGGGTTCTGAGACAGTGGAGAAGTTTGGCCGAATCTAGTACACTGCTAGATAGGCGAAGGGGGAAAGTGGATGTACCCATATCTTGGGGAATCACTATAAAACACTGTGTGCTGTGCTGTGATTGTGCTGTGGATTAGTTGTGTATATTTTGTTATTGCTGTTTGCTGTGCAAAAGTAGTTTGAAATCTGTGATATAACTGTTTGGCTGCCAACAAAGTTAGAAAAGGATTAGGTCACCTATTCAACCCCCCTCTAGGTGTTTAGGTACCATATCTTTCACCTCCATCCGCCACAAGTCCACGACCAAAGGCAAAGTAACAACAGTCCGCCCGGTCAACAGCGGACTCGGCAGATACGACGGACACACTGGACTTGTCACAGAATGTGACCAAGTCTAGTAAAGCACTGAAGGGCAAAACGCGAGTACGGCGGACACAAAACCCCGTCTGCCAACCATCCAAGCAAATTCGCCAACACTCCTACAGAGTCAATGGCATAGTCCGCAAGCAATCCCCGCACGGCTACCCAAACGGTCAACTGTCAGACTCCACACACCAGTCCGCGATAGACCTCCACAGCAGTGCACCTGCTGTACTACCAGAGCTCGGCAAGGCCACAGCTAAACTCCTAAGGCCAATCCGCCACAGCGGATACCGCGGACACGATCCAATCGGCCAGGTAACAAGCTTGCAACACGGCCGCTGATCAGAGCATTGCCTTCAGTCCGCGAACCTCTATCCGCTCAGGCCGCTCCTTACTCAGCAAAGACACCAGGATAGCCAACACCCTATCTGCAGACAGCAGTCTGCCCAGGCCGCGGACTTAGTCCGCACAAGCCGCTCAAAAGAATAGCCAGCTTCCACTAGACTTATCACCAGGCCGCATAACAGCAGTCCGCCCAGTCCGCCGACTCTGTTCGCTCAGGCCGCCCGGCCTGCCCATCAACCACTTCCACTTCACAATTTTCAACAAAAACAATGCGATCTGGAAGGCGGCGAGATGAGGAATCGTTACCTCAAAGAGGATCAAACGCGAACTTGAAGGAGGCGAACTAGAAGGCTCCGCCTGTTCGGAAAGGGGTGCAGAAGGGAAATCACACCAAAAATATGGGTGCAGAAGGGAATCGTCACCAACAACTCGATTCGTTGTCATCACTACTAAAAATATGGGTGCAGAAGGGAAATCACACCAGACTTTGTTGGCTTCATCAACCTTGATCAGCCTCTTGATAGGCTCCATTTTTCGTTAACCCCTACCTAAGGAACTTTATCAACTTTTATGTTCAAACGGATGAAATTTATTAGGTGCTACTTATCAAATGATGGTTTAAACAATGTGTTTATGACTGTCACCACCGTGCCAAACAAAGCCTATTGATGAGGATGGATCCCCATTTATATAAGAATTGGTGTGCACTTAGCCATCTCTCCCATGCTCCCTCCAATTATGGAGATCATGGGTTTGACTAGTCAACCCACTCCCCCCATGATCTCCATCATAATAGGAGAGATCATGGTGGCCTCCCATTCAACAACTACCGCCGGCCGCCGCCGGCCATCGCCGCCGCCGCCGCCCGCCGCCGCCGCCCGCCGCCATCAACCGCCACCGCCACATGCAAGTCGACCAACGTCTGATCGTTACTGGGCATCCGTTGTCGTCTGATCCAGTGGGTAACCACCCACTAACCCACTAAGTTGGTGGTGGGGCCCGCCGTAATCCTCTCCAGGAGGCTATAAAAGGAGCCTCAGGGCCTCCTCATAATTCACTTTTTAGCTCATGGTCATCTTCTTCCTCAGGTCAGAGCTCTGCCGGACTCCTCCCTCAGGTCATCCTCCAGCCACCTCGAACCACCGCGAGCCACCACGAACCACCAGAGCACCACCAACCGGAGAACGCCCAAGTCCCAGTGCGAGCAGAGGAGGAAGAAGACGATCCTTGCAACTAGGCGCGCGGCGGACCCGCAACCCAAGCTACAGAGCCCCAGTGCCGCCACTCGAATTATAGTACTCAAAGCGCTCCCGCGAGGCAGCCTGTTGCATGCGGGGAGCTGCAGTCCTCTTCTCTCACCTCAAGTTGTAATGGGAGGGGCATGTCGCCCCGATTCACCGAACGCCCTGTAACCGCAAGCAGCTAGTGGATTTTGACCGGCACAGACTCGGTCACGTGATTTTTTACCCAATTTAGGGGTTTTTCCACGTCATCACATCTTGAGTCGATCTTTCCTTTTCTCTGACTGTGTGCGCGCTCAACTGCCCCGCATGTTAAGGCGGTCCAGTTGAATCTGGTCCGACCGGGGCATCGAGTTAGCCAGCAACAGTTTGACGCCGTCTGTGGGAATTTTGATTCTCAACATCCTTCAGAAGTCCATACCTCCCTCTTTGCAACATCTAAGCTCCGCTTCAATGTCAAAAAGAAGTGCCCGCTCAGCTGAAGGATCCGTCACAGAAAGAAATACTGAACCATCACACTCTCACTCTCTGGTGGACGCGCCATTGACCGCAGAGGCCCCTTCTGCTCCTGCCACCGCCCTCGAGGGGCGAGTTCGACAAATGGAGGAGCAACAAACTGAGATGCTTGCTCTGCTCAGGACTCTAGCAGCGCCTCCTGCTCCTCCTCTAGTACCAGATAGCCCGTCGCCGCCAAGTCATGGCAGGGCGCAAGAAGCTCCAAGATAAGAGGCGCCCGAGGAATACTCTGACGTCGCCAGCTCCACTCACCAGGTCCGTGGAGGAACTGAAATTGGGCAACACCGCCACAATTGGGGAGACGAGGCCCGACTTCCCCAACTCGAGAGGTTTACCCAGGAAGAGATTTGGGAGGTGATCGAAGAAGAATACCGGCAAGCCGGTCAACGGGACATTCATATTCGCCAACCACTCTGCCAAAGCTCCCCCCTCGCACCACAAATCCTGGCCCATCCAATTCCTCATGGTTTTAAGTTGCCGAACATCGAGACGTTCGATGGAACCGACGATTCGTTGGAGCATGTCAACCACTTCACTACCATTATGAGGATCTACAACGTGTCTGATCAGTTACTCTGCCAAGTGTTCACAACCACTCTCAAGGGGCAGACTCGTACGTGGTTTTACTCCTTGAGGGTGGGCACCATTCCCAACTTCACAGAGCTATCAAGACAGTTCGCGGATCAGTTTATAGCGAATCGAAGGATCATCCGCGACCCTTCCCACTTATCAGGTATCCGTCAGAATGAATGTGAGTTTTTGAAGGACTTCTTCCGCAGGTTTTCTACAGAAGCCTGCCAAATCTCAGGTGTCGACCCAGAGCTGTTAAGAGGGGTGTTCCTTGGGGGTCTCCGTCCTAGCAGTTTCTATTTTGCATTAATGAGGGAAACCGTCCCTAGCTACCCCGATCTCATACACCGTATAGAGGCACAGATCACAGCCGACGAGGCTATTGAAGCACATCGTCAACAGTTCGACGGGAACCAGAAGCGCAAAAGGGAGAAGGAACCGGCTCCTCAACACAAAGAAGGAAGATTCCGAAAAGAACGTCGGAATGGGCAACACCGACGTGACCAACAGAGAGATCAACCGCCCCAGGATTACACACCCCTCAATACCTCCAGAACAAATGTGTTTTACGCAATCCAAGGTAGCGAGGCGCTCCGCAAGCCAGACCCCTCGCTAAAAATACGGGGTACCAGACAAAGTACTGTGAGTTCCACCATGGGCGAGGGTACAACACAGAAGATTGCTCAAAACTTAAGGAGGAGATCAAGCATCTCATCAAACATGGCCGCCTGGGGAAATTCTTACGGAGTTAAGCACCAAATGCGCTGACAGGAAATCGGCTAACTGTTTGCTAGAACAGACTAGGGGGCAACCCCAAAGTCGACCGACCCAAGAGAGGGCTTCGTACCTGTACAACCCATATTCGTCGAGAGTGGGTCCTACCACTACCAGGTCAGCAGAAGTCAAGGTCAACAAGTCAAGGCAGGAGTCAAAGTCAGCACTCAAGATCGCGGAAGGCCTCAGCGACTAAAGGCGAGCTCCTCTCGCATACTGGCCAGGTAGGCGACTAGGCGAGATACTCGCCCAGCCCGTTCGAGTTCCTCTGGAAGTCGCCTAGTCGCCATGGGGGGTGGGGTATAAATATGACCCCCCCCCCCTCCCCTTGCATTTGCCTATAAATAGGACCCCAGTGGTACGAGGTGGAGCACTTGAAATCCTCAGCAGGATACTCGCACGCTTCAGTTTTGGGATACTAGCTAAATCTTTGGATTCCTTTTCCTTGGAGAGCAAGTCGCGACCTTGCGACCTCGCCAGCTAGCTTCCCTTGTACCCAGTTCGGCCATTCTTGGTTGAGAAGGGGCTGCTCCTTTCGAGCATCCGGGTACGTGGTGGGTCCTTCCTGCCGCAACATCTGGGGTCCTGTCTGACCTGTTTCTTCGTTCTAGTCATCTTTGTCGTCTGATCTAGCTTCTGAGCCAATAACCTTAGGCGGCTTTGGTCCGAATTCCGAGGTTGGGATTTTTCCTGGCTTCAACAGTACCTATCAACAAAGCTCTGTCTATTGTAGCATTTATCAGTTTTACTTTATTACGAATTCTTTATAAAAATTTCCACAAGAACAGTCTCACGACTGTAACTCTAATAACTTTAAAAGCTTTCTTATTTTAGGTCTGTAGAAGGCGAGCATCATCCGCGCAATTTGAAATACATACTCACTTCGTCCAAGTACAAAGGCATCCACTTACACTCACATCAACTGCCTTCAGGCAGTGCGCTCCTTACAGCAACTGCTTCCGTGCAGCGTGCTCCTCACAGCAACTGCCTTCGGGCAGCACGCTCTCACAACAACTGCCTCCATGCAGCGCGCTCCTCACAGCAACTGCCTCCGGGCAACACGCTTCTTACAACACCTGCATCCGGGCAGCGCGCACCTCACAACAACTGCCTCCGGGCAGCGCGCTCTACACAGCAACTGCCTCCGGGCAGCGCGCTTCTCACAGCAACTGCCTCTGTGCAGCGCCCTCCTCACGGCAACTACTTTCGGGCGGCGCGCTCTCACATCAACTGCCTTTGTGCAGCGCGCTCCTCGTAGCAACTGCCTCCGGGCAGCGCGCTTCTCACAGCACCTGCCTCCGGGCAGCGGGCTCCTCACAGCAACTGCCTCCGTGCAGCGCGCTTCTCACAGTAACTGCCTTCGGGCAGCGCGCTCTCACAGCAACTGTCTCCGTGCAGCACGCTCCTCACAGCAACTGCCTCCGGGCAGCACGCTTCTTACAGCACCTGCCTCCGGGCAGCGCGCTCCTCACATCAACTGCCTCCGAGCAGCGCGCTCCACACAGCAACTGCGTCCAGGCAGCGCGCTCCTCACAGCAACTGCCTGCGGGCAGCGCGCTCCTCACAGCAGCTGCCTCCGGGCAGCGCGCTCCACCCAACAACTGCCTCCGGGCAGCCCGCTCCTCGCAGCAACTGCCTCCGGGCAGCGCGCTCTCCACAACAACTACCTTCGGGCAGCGTGCTGCTCACAGCAGCTGCCCCTGGGCAACACGCTCCACCCAACAACTGCCTCCGGGCAGCCCGCTCCTCACAGCAACTGCCTCCGGGCAGTGCGCTCTCGACAGCAACTGTCTCCGGGCACCGCGCTACCCACAATAACTGCTTCCCGGCAACACGCTCTTCACCACATCTACCTCCAAGCAGGGCGTTCCTTGTCATACACAGATTGAGTATTTACATTCTCCGGCAATTGATCTGTAGCCAACTAAGCCGCGAGCCCGACTCGCGCAAACTCCCCGTAGGGGCCGGCCCCCCTCACGGCAAAGCCGCAATTATAACACACGCAAACCAAGCCATGAGTCAGTCTTACGCAAACTAAGTTGCGACTACAACCCACGCAAAGTAACGCCACAAGTCAAACTTACAACGGACTCAACACAAGCTGACACATGAACCACGCCGCTCATTGCCTCCGAAGAAGTAGACATCCTTGGGGCAGTAGTCTCCAGAAGAGAAGGCCCGAGTGGCAGGAGATCCCAATGCCATCACACTTCGGTCAGCTGGGGCAGTAACGCCAAGAGAAGCAGTGTGCCCCCTTTTCCGACCATGTGCACAAGGTACCCCGATGACACACTCGGGGGCCCCAGAAGCTCCGCGTCTCGGCAACCTCTTCCCTTCCGCAAAAGTGCACTCAATGCGTCATACATATTACATCTTGCGCACGCTGCACGCATCACATACCCAACAACTGTCAACTGTTACACACCTAAACAAGCTTCTGAGTAAAAGTCCCCTGAACGGGTTCGGCTGAACCGTGGGTCCAGTGAACGCAATTGCGGTAATCTTCCGCAAAGAGCGACCCCACGACACGGTTGCCGGAGCCGCACCCTTGGGGCTTCCCGAGCTGCGATCACCTTGCGCGACAGAGGTCACGCATGGGAGTTCCCGCTAATCCTGCGCACCCTGCGTGCATGATTAATCATGCGCACCCTGCGTGCATGATTAATCCTACGCACCCTGCATGCATGATTAATCTTGCGCACCCTGCGTGCATGATTAATCCCATGCAGGCAAATCCCGCGCGGGATTGATCCCGCTAATCCCGCGTAGGATTAAATTCCCGCGCGTGTAATCCCGCGCGGGATTACATTCCCGCGCCCGTGCAGGATTACATTCCGCTAATCCTGCGCGGGATTAATCCTGCTAATCCCGCGCGGGATTAAGCGGGATGAAATTCCCGCGCAGGATTACATTCCCGCGTGCCTAATCCTGCGCAGGATTACATTCCCGCGCCCGCGCGAATCCCGCGCCCGCGCGAATCCCGCGCCCGCGCGAATCCCGCGCCCGCGCGAATCCCGCGCCCGCGCGAATCCCGCGCGGGATTACATTCCCGCGCGTGTGCGGGATAACGTTCCCGCGCGTGATAGTGGTCCCGCGCGTGCGGGATTAATCCCGTCTGCGCTGGATTAATTCTGATCCCGCACAGTAAGCGCAAACAGAACGCGTGCACCTCTCAGTGTGCGCTTCCTGCCGCACGCGCCTGCTCTCGTGAACTGGTGTGCTCGCCCAGCGCACGTGCAGTCAGGGACGCGCGCGACAAAATGCGCGCTCTCGCATGATTTGATCCGCGCGCCTCCTCGCGTGCCCGCGCACTGGCCGCCGCCTCGTCGTCTCTCTTTTGGGCACACTGACGCTTCCTCTTGTCGTCCTCCTCTCTCTCCCTCAGAAATCTTTTTAACATGTCATTATCAAGGCGCGTCGGGCGCCGCTTTCTGATGTTTCTAGCATGCCGCTCGCCACCGTCATAGTCAAAGATAATGAGAGGAAATTCTTGCTCTCTCGCTTGTACCAACCTTCGACAGCAGAGGTTTTGGGGGGCAATTGATGGGGATGGAGTCCCATTTATATAAGAATTGGTGTGCACTTATACATCTCTCTCATGATCCCTCCAATTGTGGAGATCATGGGTTTGACTAGTCAACCCACTCCCCCATGATCTCCATCATAAAAAGAGAGATCATGGTGGCCTCCCATTCAACAACTACCGTCGGCCGCCGCCGCCCGCCACCGCCCTCCGCCGCCGACCGCCGACGCCCGCCGCCGCCAGCCGCCGCCAGCCGCCAGCCGCCCGCCCGCCGCCCGCCTGCCACCGCCGCCGCCCGCCGCCCGCCGCCCGCCCGCCGCCCGCCGGCCGCCGGCCGCCCACCGCCATCAACCGCCACCGCTACATGCAAGTCGGCCACCGTCCGATCATTACTGGGCATCCGTTGTCGTCCGATCTGGTGGGTAATCACCCACTAACCCACTAAGTTGGTGGTGGGGCCTGCCGTAATCCTCTCCAAGAGGCTATAAAAGGCGCACCAGGGCCTCCTCATAATTCAGCTTTTGGCTCCTGGTCACTTTCTTCCTCAGGTTAGAGCTCTGTCGGACTCCTCCCTCAGGTCATCCTCCAGCCACCTCGAACCACCGCGAGCCACCACGAACCACCAGAGCACCACCAGCCGGAGAACGCCCAGGTCCCAGCGCAAGCAAAGGAGGAAGAAGATGATTCTTGCAAGTAGGCGCGCGACGGACCCGCAACCCAAGCTACAGAGCCCCAGTGCCGCTACTGGAATTCTAGTACTCAAAGCGCTCCCGCGTGGCAGCCTGTTGCACGCGGGGAGCTGCAGTCTCTTTCTCTCACCTCAAGTTGTAACGGGAGCGGTCTGTCGCCCCAATTCACCGAACGCCCTGTAACCGCAAGCAGCTAGTGTATTTTGACCGGCACAGACCCGGTCACATGATTTTTTACCCAATTTAGGGATTTTTCCACGTCATTACATCTTGAGTCGATCTTTCATTTTCTCTGACTGTATGCGCGCTCGACTGCCCTGCATGGTAAGACGGTGCAGTTGAATCCGGTCCGACCGGGGCATCGAGTTAGCCCGCAACACCTATGAAAACCAGAAATGTGATGAGCGTGCGCGATACAATCCTTCCCAATGATACATACTTCAACTTGAACTCAAATCGTTGAGCTTCATGGTCGCTCCAAAAAAACTGTGGGAAGCAACTATGAAGCAAATAAAATGTTGATGTAAAAAAGGAGAATTATTATTTGGTAGGGTTTTCTTAGTATGTGTATAGAGAGCTTATGATCTCAAATTGAATATATTTGATTTGTGAATAGAAAAATTTGCTGATAATAATTTTGAACATAAAAATGCATTTTTAATACATTTAATCAGGGAGTTGTTATAGACAAATCAAAATTGACTATATACAAATTAATATTTTGAAATTTTTAGACTCTTTTTTAATACTATAGACAAATCATATAAAAACTTAAAAATGAGCGAATCTCTCATTTTAACCCTAGTCCGATCCCCCCCCCCCCCCCCCCGATTTCCCCCCAGTCTCCCCTGATTCTCGAGCTTCGTTGCTCCCGATGGTGCCAACAATATTCGTTGGCAACTCGCCTAACATCATCCCCGACGGCGTCCTTGGATACGCCCCCGGAGACGGTGTCCTCGCCGGGCGAGACGAGAACTCGGTGTCAGGGATCGTGTCACAGTTCAACTCTGGTGACGGTTCTTCTTCCGGTAATTTCCCTGTGTTCCCTCTTGGGCTCAGTTTGGATCAAGGGAGGCTGGGTTTTCACACAGTCGAAGAGGGCTCCCGTGGCGGAAGGATGGGGAGGTGGATTCGCCAGGGTGCAGAGGTGAAGACCTCGTCGGAGGCAGGGACCTCATCGTGCTCTTTCGACCATCAATTCGTTTTAAAATGCGGGATTAAAGTATGAAAATTATTCACTTGTTCTTCCACAGGATAGAGATCTGGTCCAGTTGCCTAGGCGGTTTCCAACTTTCGGGCACGTATAATCTCATCAAATCCGTCATAATCTTCCTCAGAAACAACAATTGGAAATTTTAGAATTAAATTTATATGTTCTTGATGATCATGAAGTTGGATTTTGTCATTTCAATTTTTCAGTCTTAGATTTCTCTGGTTTTGTTCTCAAATTTTTTGTCATTCACCTGATATTTATCCTGATTTCTCAGATGGAACAATCACAATCAGTTGGAGCTAAGGAGTGAGACAACACAGAGATGTTTTCTTTAGGATCTATTAAATTTTGTAATGCATAATTACCTAATAGATGTATTAATTTTGTTCTAATATGTTGTAACGCCTAATTAATTTTTCTCTAATGGATGTATTAATCTTGAATTTTAAACTATTTTTTTTTAAAAAAAATTGGAACTGTTTTGTTTATAATAATTTTGTCTGCGTATGACAATTTTTGATTTGCTCTGGTTTGTATATAGTAAAGATTTGTATATAGCCAAATCTGATTTGTCTATAACAACTCCCTTTAATTATGACTCTTTTTGGCATGGCGGTGGCGGTTATGAATGCAGAGGTTATGATCCGACGTCGATCGTGAACACTCGTCCTCACCCAAGGAACTATATTTGTTTTTATGTTTGAAGTAGTTTTTCTTGTGAACATTCATAATTGTTGATATGTCAAATATATATTCATGATGGTGGTATTATTGTCCAAACTCATTGAAGCAAAAAACAATACGTCAAGAGAACAACACTTCATAGTCACCTCATTCACGATCGTTACCACTGTGTCGAACCCTAATTTTTTTGGTTCAGGACCCGGACGAAGATAATCGTCGGAGCCCACTTGATCTTCACGCGTAGCATTAAGATAGTTTATAAGGAAGTTGTTATTGACAAATAAATATTTTGAAATTTTTAGGATCTTTTTAAATATTATATACAAACCATATAAAAACTTAAAAGTGAGTGAACCTCTCATTCTAACCTTAGTCCTATTCCCCCCCCCCCCTTCCCCCTCCGCCTCCCCCGATTTCCCCCCTCGGTCTCTCCCATTTCCCCCTACGTCTCCCCTGATTCCCCCCTTCGTCGCTCCCGATGGTGCCGACAATATTTGTTGGCGACTCGCCTGACGTCATCCCCGATGGCGTCCTTGGATACGCTCCCGGAGACGGCGTCCTCCCCGGGGGAGATGAGAACTCGGTGCCAGGGATCGTGTCTTAGTTCAACTCTGGCGACGGTTCTTCCGGTAATTTCCCTGTGTTCCCTCTTGGCTCAGTTTGGGTCAAGGGATACTGGGTTTTCGCATGGCCGAAGAGGGCTCCAACGGCGGGCGGATGGGGAGGCGGATTCACCAGGGTGCGGAGGTGAAGACCTCGTCAGAGGAAGGGAGCTCATCGTGCTCTTTCGACCATCAATTCGTTTTAAAACGCTGGATTAAAGTATGAAAATTATTCACACTTGTTCTTCCACGGGATAGAGCGGTCCAGTTGCCTAGCTTGTTTCCAACTTTCGGGAACGTACAATCTCATCAAATCCGTCTTAATCTTCCTCAGGTACAACAATTGAAAATTTTAGAATTAAATTTATATGTTCTTGATGATCATGAAACTGGATTTTGTCATTTCAATTTTTAATCTTATATTTCTCTGATTTTGTTCTCAAATTTTGTCACTCACTTGATATTTACCCTGATTTCTCAGATGGAACAATCACAATCAGTTGAAGCTAAGGAGTAGGACAACATAGAGATGCCTTCTTTAGGATCTATTAATTTTTGTAATGCATAATTACCTAATAGATGTATTAATTTTGCTCTAATATGCTGTAATGTCTAATTAATTTTGCTCTAATGGATGTATTAATCTTGAATTTCAAACTATTTTTTTTTTTATTTTTGAACTGGTTTGTATATAACAATTTTGTCTGTGTATAACAATTTTTGGTTTGTGTTGGTTTGTATATAGTAAATGTTTGTATATAGTCAAATCTGATTTGTCTATAAAAACTCCATTTTAAAATTTAGATATTTTAATTTATTCTTCTGTGAAATCGCCTTTTTTCTCCCGCGAGAACATTTCCTCTTCCAGCTGGGTGAAGTGTTTCCTCCTCCGGCGAGCGAAATGGTGGGCTACGCATTCTCTCAGACATTGAAGCATCAGCTCCTTAACATTTTAGAACATTGATAGTAAGGTTCTTTGTTTTGTTATTGTCATATCAGCTTTAAGCAGAAATCCTAAATCGTTACTCTCTTCGTTTTCTCTCATGAGATGGTTTGTGATGTTATTCTGTTTTTGAGATAACTTTTTGTAGTTGTAGTTGCGATAGAGAGAACTTTGTTTGTTCTCTGTAACTCCCCAAATTTAATCGTAGTTATTTTGGTGTGCGTTTAGTTGGCGTCGTTGGGCGGTTTGTGAGTTTTGGTTTGCATTTAGGGGGTGGTCTGCGGATAGTTGTTTGGCTAGGGTTTGTTTTTATATAAAACCTAAAACCCTCTCCCTTCCTCCCTCATTCTCACGGACCGAGACGCCTGTCCCTTTCTCCCGATGTCACTGTCCCTTTCTCCCGATCTATCTCTCTACCTCTCTAAGTTTTCTTTTCTCTCAGGCGCAGTAGAGCCCGACTCCCACGACACTGCTGTCGAACCCCGCCTCCCACTCTCCTGTCGCCGCTAGAAGGAGTCGAGCCCGGCCTCCCATCCCATCGCCGCTGGAAGGGCCGACCCGAGCCTCTATCTCCTTTACCCGACTTCCCTTCCTCTTCCTTATCCCGCCCGCCGCAGGCTAGGGTTGAGGTTGTGACCGACCTCCCTCTCCTCTTGGTCGACCAAGAGGGATTAGGGTTCGGTTTACACTTGCGGGAGGAAGCCGTCTGGTGGTGTTGGTGGTGAGCAACTCGAGTTTGGCTCGGGATCGCGGCAAAGTTTTCGATTTGGAGCTCGGACCGGTGCGTGTAAATCAAATCTGTGACGACCGAGCTATGGCTCCAAAACGCGCGTCAAAGATAACAACTTTTCTTCTTCGATAGGTGAAGCTCTTAATTTTAGCATGATTGCATGGAAGGCCTCCCCACCGACGGGTGGGGGAAGGGTGCTCTTCGACGGGTCGATGTGTACATCCCCGTTATTTAATTGCATTTAGTACTCGAAAGCGCGAGTACGGTTTTAAGCATGTTGTGCGAAGCCCATCCGGATGTATGATCTGGATTGGTGATGTTCTGTGGGTTCTCGGAGAAGACTCCGTTGAAGTTGAATGTTTTGGAATGGGGGTCTGCCCGGGATGACAGTTAGTACTGGAGGTATGCTCTAGGAAACATCCTAATGTTTGCATAGGATCAATGTATAGTTAGCATTAGCTCCCAAGGAGCTTATGTTGTGTTGTGTGCCTAACCAGTCTCTCGGAGACCGTGTGCTAGCGTGTTGAGTTGCGCGTCTTGGGTGCCCAACTTTGGTGGCCACGAGTGCCAACCTTGAAGCATAACATGCGTTATGTCGTGTACGGGAAAAGGGATGCTGACCCGCGTCGTTGTCGTTAATTGACACGATGATTTGAGCAACGAGAAAGAACTGAACTGTACCCCCTCCATGTCGTTCGGCTAAATAGACCTAAAGTACGTGACAGTTGTCATTGGCATAAGCGTGAGTCGAGGCTATAGGCCTGGCTAGTAATGCTCAAGTGGAACCATCCAGTCCGGTACTGAGAGTGGGGGTGGACTAGCGGAGTTCACCATTGAGGTGTTTTATGCACGATTATATGCCTGTGATGGCAAAAAGGTGGGATTTGGGGGAACCTTGTACGCCGTTAAGGTGCCCTGAGTGCACGAGACGTTGGGTTGTTTGCGTCATCGTCTGTGATGAATGATGCTTAAAATGCATAATTTTGTTAAATATGTAAACATGCTAATTGCTTGCAGGGATTAAACACTATCACCTCGAGAAAGAGGTGAGGTCGTTATAATTTGGTCAGCTCCAGCTAACTGTTTCCTTACTTTCCACCGCTTGGTGGATTGTTTAGTGTGCAGGTGCTGCGGAGGCAAGCGGGAAGTAGTGGACTGGAGCCAAAAGCTGTGTCAGCCCTCGAAGGCCCATGTTTTGCTATAATTTTCATGTGTTGCCGGTCTGCGTGCCGAAGTTTAGAAATCACATTTTAATTTGGAGAAACCTTATTAATGTAAGGCCTTAAGGCCAAAACTTTATGGTGTATGTCTTTTCATTCTCGGTTATAACTATTAGTGGACATTCCTAATTGGGTGGTTGTTTTTATCTCGTTGATGTTTCCGCTAATTTGCAAATCTGTGTTAGGGTGCGTTTAAAATTATAAAGAAATTTTGGTTTCATTTCGTAACTCTTTAGTCTGTTTGTGCAATATGGCGTGGGGCCCCGACCGGGCCATCTGTTATATTATTCATGACGGAATGAGGGTGTTACAATTTGGTATCAAAGCTTATATGTGTCAGTTCGTGTCCGCTGAATTCGTGAATGAATTCTTTTAAGGGGTGAAGAGCACATGTGTGTGTCACCTTAAAGATGTAAAATCACCTGTGAATGTCCACTTAGGAATGAAAAACACACATGAAATGTGTTAAAAACATTGTTTGTGGAACCTGAGAGTTCCTTTGTTTGATGTTTACTATGTTTATTAGTCACTAAATTGTGTGTTGCACAATTATATGTGACAAGGAGCGGTGCAGAGTAGTCGTAAAATCAACACCATGCAGAAAGTAATTCACCATCTCAGGCGCATACACCTCCTCCTTCTGTCGAGACAATCTGTTTAGTTGTTAAAGCTGTGTTCACAATGATCAATGCACAACCAAGAGGGTAGGTACACGCTGAGGTGTCCCTGATGCAGGCTGGCGTAGTTGAGCCAGTGGCGGTGAGGCAAGTGCCTGCTGAGCCTTTGGTAGAGAGGCGAGCGACGGGGAAGCAACTAAAGCACTTTATGAGTTTCAATCCGCCTACGTTTACGGGAACGGGATCCCCGACTCAAGCCGAGGATTGGCTCTCACGAGTGAAGAGAATTTTGATGGCTACAGATACGGAGGAAAGACAGAAAGTCACGCTATCCACTTTCCTATTGGACATAGAGGCAAGGCTCTGGTGGGACGAGCTAGAGTTGCATCAGCTTGCGGGCAGGCTACTGTCTGAGGTCTCAATGACGGAATTTTTGAGGTTATTCCTTACACGGTATCTCCTTTATGCACAAAAGATTGCGATGTAAAACCAATTCCAGAGGTTAACTCAGGGCGAGAGTCTGGTGGATGACTAGTTGCATGAATTTACTAGGTTGGGGCGGTATGCAGTCTGATAAAGAAAAGGAAGACCAACTAATTCTATGAAGGTCTGCGGGATGATCTGAGGCTGTTGTTGGCAGGTCCGATGACGCAGGGCTTTCTTACATTAGTAAACACTGCCCGGTCTCTGGAACAGGATATGAAGAGAGTGCATGGTAAGAAAGACCTCTCGGGGAGGAAGCAAGAATTCAAAACGCCGAGTTCTTCAAATTCTAGGTTCCGCACCAGGTGGAACAAGAATGCTAGGTCGTCTGGACCAGCTCCTTCTACTGCTTCTGGAGTTACTACGGGCTAAGGTCTGCACACGTGCTACAACTGTGGCAAGGTGAGACATTATGCTCGAGATTGTTGGAGCCGTCCCGCGAAGTCTGACAGAAAGGCGAGTGCGTCGTATGCTGAGAAAGGGAAAGCAGCGGATTCGTCCGCGTCTCACCATATGTCAGCGCAACCCAGAGTCTACAATCTTGGCCTGCAAAAAGCTATTAAACAAAGCGACGTCGTGACAGGTACATTTGCTTATAATTACTGTCATGTGTACTGGTTATAATTCTTGTGTATAGTTGTTTCTCGTGTACTCGTTAGGTTTCGTGTTGGTATTCAATCATCCAGCAAGAGCATTGTTCAACACCGGTGCGTCGTACTCCTTATCAGAAGACTTTGTGGCGCGAGTCGGAGTGTCTAGTATGTTGGCAGAGGCGAGCATTGTTCAACACCGGTGCGTCGTACTCCTTATCAGAAGACTTTGTGGCGCGAGTCGGAGTGTCTTGTATGTTGGCAGAGGCAAAGTTGGATGTGCACTTACCCAATGGGTGCCTAATGAGTACGAGGGGGAAGAGCCGCGCAAAGGTTCGAATTGGAGAGTAAGACTTCGATTTGGAGGCCGCGCTGCTACCACTATCAAAGTTTGACGTCATATTTGGCGAGGATTGGTTGACAAAGCAGGATGCGTTCATTGATTGCAAATCAAAAGAAATCTTGTTAAGCTGAGAATGCGGAGACGGAACTCGTTTTATGGGTCTACAGGGTGGGAGCAAAACCTTGATGACCGCCCTCCAAGTGGCGAAAGCAACGCGAAAAGGCGCTGAGCTATTCTTCGCTTTAGTAGAGGCTTCAAAGCAGAAGCCCAAGCTATGTGATTTGGCAGTCGTTGCGGAATTTGCAGACGTTTTTCCATATGAGCTTCCTGGGGCTCCGCCTCAGAGGGAAATTGATTTTTGCATCGAGCTTGTGTCGGGTGCCAAACTCGTGTCACACTCTCCTTATCGTATGATGCCAAAGGAGATGGCAGAACTAAAGGTACAAATGCAGGAGTTGCCGGAGCAAGGGTGTACACGTCCGAGCTCATCACCATAGAGTGTGCCGGTCCTTTTCGTGAAGAAGAAAGACGGTAGTTTGCGCCCTAAACCCTATAAATAGACGGGGTAAATGAGTATTAACTACGCTGTTGCGAATTCTTCGGCCTGCTCGTGAGTATCCCTGTCATGTCCCTTTCTCGCTAGCTTTACTCGCATTCTCTTTCTCGCTCTCCTGCTACTCTCCCACTTTCCACTCACCTGTCAAAAATGGTTAGCTATGATGCCAACGCTCGTCGGATGGCCCACGCGACCAACTTCATCGAGGCGGTCTTCAAGAAATTTGTTGCCACTAAAAGGGACTTGGACGACTTCAACAAAAGCCTCTTGCCTGAAGGGTACTAGACCATGCTCCTCGCTCGGACCGAGCAACTTAACTCTTTTCTGGAAGGCGTGATTGTCCTTCCTCTTCGCCACTTCGAAGTCGGCCTGCAACTTCCCTTATGATTAGAGTACTGCCAGATCCTGAGATACGTTGGGATAGTCACTTCCCAGATTAACCCGAACAGGGTGACAATGATCATGAGTTTCCTCGGTTTCTTGCGGGAAGAGAGCATCACTTTCAATCTTTTGGTATTCCGAAAGATTTTCGCCTTCGCGGTGACTACCGAGGGTGTAATCATTTTCAGCAGCCATGCCTGCACCTTGGTCAGCACGACGAACAAGGTACACTGATGGGACGAGTATCTAGTCGTAGTCATCGACAACTTTGAAGGGGTTTCGTACAGGCCTCATCAGCCGCCAGAGGTTTCTTTCCTGTCGCCCATCCTGGAGTGGTCGCGTGAGGCGCTGTTCGAGGCCTTCCGAGGTCGATGGTTCGACGTCATACACTGGCGTTTGAACGTCAACTCGCTTGACGAGTTTTTTCCGGGCGAAGGTACATATCTTGGCGCGATCCTCACTTGCTCGCCTACTTGGTTGTTGCCTTGATTCTGATAGTTGTTGTGACTAACTTCTTCTGCCACTTCTACAGCTACTCGCATTCTTTTGCGAGAACCTCTCCTATGGCGAAGGAGGTTGCGCCTTCGTGCCCAGAGCTTGGTAAACCCGTCTACTGATGTTGAGGAGATACTGCCTCCTGCGGGTACTAAGGGCCAGCCGCGAGCTGACGACAAGGAAAGCTCCTTGCAGAAGAAATCAGATAAGGGGAAAGGGAAAGCAAAGTCCCCCGATCACACGAAGAAGCGCACATAGATTTCCTACGAACTCTTCGATGGGAGGGTGTTGTCGGAGGATGTTGGTGCGTCGTACGTCTACCCCAACTTCAACTGCGGGCATACTAGCAAGGATGCCTTCGGCCACCCGCTGGTGTCCAGGTCAGAAAGCGAGCATAACGTGACATTGAACACAAAGCCGTCGTCTGGTCGAAAGACTGGGAGGATAAGGGAGAATCCTATGACGTCGCCTTTGCGCTCTATGGGCGAGCTTATGCCGAGTCGTTGTTAGATCTCGGTGTGGAGGTGCTTGTTGGATCGATGTTTCACATGCCCTGTGTTTGATAATATCAACTCTCAGATTGTATTTGATCACGTCTTCTGTTGATAGAGTGTGCAGGTTGACAGGTTCAAGTGAAGAAGTAGAAGCAGCCTACCGCCGGGCGTTAGAAGTTACCGCCACGCGCTAGCCCACTTAACACTGCGTCGAGAGCGCTGAGAAGAATGGAGTTGAGTGCGTCGAGACGGTGGCGTTGAGTGGATGCTACCACCAAGCACTATCACCTAACATGTCGCGCTATCCATGGCGTTGAGTGTGTCGAGACAGCGGCGTTGAGAGGATGCTACCGCCAAGCGCAATCGCCTACCGTGCCGCGCTATCCCTTCGACGAACGTCGAGCCAAATTCGTCGAGCGCAAGACTACCGCCTAGCGCTAGCTCTACCGCAGACGCTATCACGATGAATTTTTTGGACCTAGCGCTCGGGAAGAAATCGACGTTAGTCTTACCGCGTCGCGCTAGTCCTTTGACGAACGTCGAACCAGTTTTTGTCGAACGTTGGCCTACCGCCTGACGCTAGTTCTACCACAGGCGTTACGAAAATGATTTATTTGGACCTAGCGCTCTGGACGAAATCAGCGCTAGCCCTACCGCACGACGCTAGCAAATTTTGAAATGACAAATATTCTTTTGAATATTTCTTTCCATAATTGGACGACAGCTGACACAACAAGCGCGCGAACCTACCGCCGGGCACTAGTCTTACCGCCGGCGGTAACCTATTTTCACGAAGACATATAAAAGGCCGCCTTGGTTTTAGTGACTGACAAGGATTTACATCTGGAGAAAAGGAAAGGACGGGAGTTCGTGAATTCTAGGGTTCAGTCGCCTTCTTGCGCTCCGTTCCACAAGTCTCCGTCAAATAAGAAGATAGTCATCTCCCTCCCGCTCGTGATCAAAAGACTCCGAAGATCCAAGATCTACAACGAACACAAAGAGCCGACCGGTTTTCAACAAACAGAGATCTTAAGCATTGGTCGTGAATCGCTCCACGAAGTAGTCTTCAAGAGGGAGAACTTCAATTTTTAAATATTTATATCTCCTATTTTTGTAATCTTCTTGTCTTTTCTAAATCTTGAGGAGAGAAAAATCAACCGGTAAGGGTCGTCGGATTCCGGGGAAGGATTCCGTGAGAAATTGTCCTGGGGATAAGGACGTCTAGATCTGGAGGATCTAGCGGGGCTCTAAGACTCTTCCTTGCGTGGAGGTGAAGAGTGGCTCGAAGACCTTTCTTGGAGGGAAAGGGAGAGAGCCAACCGGTCCGGGTAGTGGGTCGGTATAGAAAACCAAAAAAGTTTTTAAAAATAGGGTTGAAAATCAACTAGACAAGAAAATTAAAAGGCTAACGAGTGATAGAGGAGGTGAATATGTCTCAGGGGAGTTCAAAGAATTTTTTTGTCAGCAATGACCTAATTCCTGAAACCATTGCCCCGTATTCATCACAATCCAACGGTATCGCTGAGCGGAAAAATAGGACTTTAACAAAAATATTGAATTCCATGTTGTTGACTGCTGGAATGTCTGCGTCCTACTAGGGTGAAGTCGTCCTCAGGTCAAATCACATTCTTAATAAAGTACCTCATGCAAAGTTGACTAAAACACTCTATAAGCTTTGGTTTAAGAGACCTCCTAGATTTGATAATCTTAAGACCTAAGGATGTATCACTTATGTTAGGCTACCAGACTCTAGAAGAGCAAAGATTGGACCTAGGATGAACACTTGCGTCTATCTAAGATGTGCAGAGGATAGTGCTGCAGACAAATTTCTAGATCTCTCGACTAACACTACAATAGAATCTAGAAATGTGGTTTTCTTTGAGGATAAGTTTTTTAAGGATAAAAACCTAATGCTACCAGGTCTGCCAGCCACCACTACTGAGCCTATTGTTGAGCCAGAAATGAGAAACCCTGACACTGAGCCTATATACACTAGTGTTTTAACATCTAAAAAGTTATCTAATAGAGAACAAGTGTCTCAAAGCTTCGGTACAGACTTTGTGACTTACCAAGTGGAAGCTGACTCATCAACTTTGAATGCTACTAGCCCTGCGGGGGTCTCTTTCCTCAGTTATTCTATTTCCATCGCTCTTGCTTCTCGCCTCCTCCTTGCTTCCCAAAACATAGGACACATCAAGGTTCCATGTCCCTCTACACAATGCAGATCGCAGTAAAGGGAATCTCCCTCGCCTGATTCCTCACCGGTTGGATCCTCCTGCGACGCCTGTTCCCTTGTCGGGCAATGACCATCGCCTTCTCCTGAGCTCTTCCCTGCCTCCTCTCTGACTAGTTGTCGTTTCTTCTCTCCTAGTTCAGATACCGGGCCTTCCCGGTGGCCTCTACTAGGGCCGGTTCACGGGATATTGGAATTATCGTGCTTCCTCCCTTCTCTTTGGAGCTGATGTGGGCCTCCCCTTCTCTTGCATGTGAGGCCTCTCCTGCCTCCTAGGTTATTCTACCATCTGGGGTTCTTCCCTCCTCCTTCGCTCATTTTTGCCTCTTCGGTGCTACTCTGGGCCTTACTTCTGAAGGTCCTCCTCTTTCCCTGCCTCCCAGGTTCTCCCCATCCAGCCTCGCTAAGAAGTTCTGGTTCTTCTCCTCTCCCTGCACAAACTTGTTCGCCTTTTTGATCATCTCTTCGAAGGATCTTGAGGGCTTGGAGTTGATTTCCAGGCTGAAGAGACCATGCTTTAGGCCAAACCTCAAGGACAGCGTTAGGGTGAAACCATCCACTTTCTCGACTTCTAGAACCTCCTCCTGAAAACGGTTAATGTAGTGTCCAAGACTCTCATGCTGCCCTTGCTTGATTTTTAAAATAGAAGTTGCCACCTTCTTTCGCTTCTTGGACGTCGCAAAACTCGCCATCAGGCCCAGACACAGGTCTTCGAAGCTGTAAATAGAACCTCCGGACAACATGTGTAACCAGTCTCTCGCCTTCCCTTAGAGGGTGATGAAGAAGAACATGCATTTGAATGCATCAGTTATGTTGCTGATAGACACCAAGTCCTTGGAGATGTCTGATCAGGTCAACTCTATCAGAGTAGTAGTTTGGGACGGGCTCTCTGAAGCTATGTTGCTGATAGACACCAAGTACTTCGTCATAGAATGGGCTTCCCCCTAATTGATGATGATGGTCTTCGAACTCGCGAGTATCTTCCTGATACTCGACACTCGGCCGAGTAACCTAGAATCTCGCAGGCTCTTCCATCTCTCTGAACCTGATCCCCGAACAGCTTGTCGGACAGTACTGTGACTGCACCGGTCACTCCCAATCCTCTCTTTCTCGCTCCTTCCCTAGTCGCCTAGGCATCTCCTCTTTCTCCGACGGTGTCATGCGACGAGGCGAGCTCATCGTGACATCAGGACGAGGAAGGAACCCTGCTAGGATGCTCCTCTTAACCCTCCTTGCGAACTCCTCGAACACTACCACAATCACAAAGTCGCCTCCTTTCGTCGAGTTGCCGACTCTTGCTGAGTTGTAGACTATCTCCTCATTCTCTCCTCCATTCACAATCTCGCCTACGCGCAAAACTTTTCTCCTCGGCTACGATCTACGCCCACCGCACTAAAGTGTTGAAGCTGGGAAAATCCCTACTTCAAAATTCGGATCTAGACAGCCTAAGGTTACTAGTCCGGCGGTCGGGCTTGACGGCTTAGCGGGCTATAACACAGAAACAAGAACAACAAAAAGTGTTGGAACCGAGATTCGGTTCCACCTAGAGTTCAGACTTAGGGTGCAGCTCACACCTACTTCTCCCAAGCCATCCCTTGGTGAGAGACCTAAATTTGGGAAATGACTCTTGGCTCTAGCGCGGAGGTCCCACCTCACATCTGGAAGACCATTGAGATCTCCCCCTCTCTAGCCAATGCTGAGCTAGGTGCCTTGGAGGATGAAGGAAGAGGATGATGAGTGGTGAAAAACTGATCTCTCTCCAAGGCACCCCAAGGGTCAATTTATAGATTTTGGGGGATGACCTGCCAATAGCGCAATCCCGCTGCTCTGAAATTACTGAAATACTCATGGGTTGGTCTGCCAACAGTCAAACTCCGCTATTTTGAACTGCTATTTGCAGCCCACCAGGGGCAAAATAGCAGATCCTCAAGCCGGGCGGGATGCTCAAGCCGGGCGAGACCTGGGAGCTGTCCCGCCGAGACCTTGGGAGCTGTCCCGCGGAGACCCTGGTAGCTGTCCCGTCGAGACCCTGGGAGCTGTCCCGCCGAGACCTTAGGAGATGTCTCGCCGAGACCCTGGGAGTTGTCTCGCCGAGACCCTGAGAGCTGTCTCGCCGAGATCCTGGGAGCTGTCTCGCCGAGATCCTGGGAGCTTTCTCGCCGAGACCCTGGGAGCTGTCCCGCCGAGATCATGGGAGCTATCCTGCCGAGACCCTGGTAGCTGTCCCGCCAAGACCCTGGGAGCTGTCCCGCGGAGACCCTGGGAGCTGTCCCGCCGAGATCGTGGGAGCTATCCCGCCGAGAACCTGGGAGTTGTCCCACCGAGACCCTGGGGGCTGTCTCGCCGAGATCCTGGGAGCTGTCTCGCCGAGACCCCTGGGAACTAGCCGGGCGAGACCTTCAAGGGGTCGGGCAGTAGCAAGCTAGAAAAAATTTTGTCCCCCTACTAGAATATCATGCAGTTCAACAATAAATTGACCCCCAGGAGTGCAAAACCCCCGAAAAGCTTAAAAATGTGCAGCAAATCTTGCGCCTTGCTTGGGGACCCCGCTCCGCGAATACGGGGTTGTAAAAAAAGGACCCCGGGTGTGGCAGGGATGTCCCAACACGTATCCAGATGCTTTGAAGAAGCTTTCTCTCCACAACCAAAGATGACCGAGTAGGGTACAAGGTAGACTCAAACTGGCGACCAAGTCAAGACGGCGAATAAGAGGGATAATCGCTAGCTCGAAACCTTTTTGTTTGAAGAAATGATACAAATGCTCAACTCGATGTCCAGGAAATGAGGTGGTTAAGATCTTTTGGGAGATTCCGAAATTCAGATTCTTGTACCCATGAGATCCTATTTATAGACAAATCTAAAGGGAGGGGATCTTATTTATAGCCCTACCTCGTGACGACTTGGTGACTTTTGAGGGACCTCGATCGGGTGTAGACGAGCAACTACCCTAGTCGGCTCCTGACGAGTATGCGAGGGGGACTCGTCATACTCGTCCAGGTCTTCTACTGTCTTGAATGTTGACTTTGATCTCTGTTTTGACCCGTTGACTATGACTTATTGCTGACCTGGCTATGGGGGATCCACTCTCCATGAATACAAGATATGATTTAGGACTTATTTAAAATTGAAAATTAAATATTAAATAAATTGATTTTGAAATATGAATATGAATATTAACACTAACTCACACAGTTATAAGCTTCCAAAAATGATGTGGTGTATATTTTTCCCCTACAACCTTAAATTAAGGGTGCAAATTAAGCCTGTGCTTGGTCAGCCTATGTGTAAGTCCGGTTAGGTCTGGGCCCGGTTAGGCCCGGGTCGGACCTATGGAGGGCTCACAAGACCCCCTTTTCAAATGAAGCCCAACCTGGTGCCCGGAACAGGCCGGGCCGGGCCTAGGCCCTCCCTGGCACCAGGCCCGGTATCAAGATGGGGCGCCAGACTTGGGCCTAGCCCGGACTGACTGGGCCCGGTCTGGTAGGCTCCCTCATGCCCCTCTTTTAACGAGGGGTCCTATTTGTCCGAGGCCCGGCTGGCAGACAAAAGACCTGAGTCTTATAAGGCCCGGGTCTGGAAGGCCGCCTTTTTCCTGGTCTACTTAAATGAACATTAAAGTATGATTCCATACGTGTCCAAGTATTATCCAAATAAAAAATACTTGGTCCGCCGGCAGCCACCGTGACAGGCAAACATTGGCCGCGAATCCAATTAGGGTGTAGACCGGCCATATTTACCAGCCATGCGCGCAGCTCGAGTAAAGCCTTCCATCGTGCAAACCAAGGTATGAGCACCGACACCGCCGCCGCCGCCGCCGCCGACAACGACGAGCTCATTTACGACATGCTCTCCCTGATACGAATTTATCGGAGCGGCCGCGTGGAGCGCTTCGAGCCCTACGAATTCGTCCCCCCATCCGCCGACCCCGCCACCGGAGTCGAATCCGAAGACATCGTCATCAACCAAACCACGGGCATCTCCGTCCGCTTCTATCGCCCGCTCTCCTCTGCCCCCATCGGCAGCCGCCGGAATCTCCCAATCCTCGTCTATATCCACGGCGGAGGATTCTGCGTCCACCGCCCCTCCTCCGCGCCCTACCACAACTACCTCAACATCCTCACCGGTAAAGCGAACATCCTCGCCGTGTCAGTCTACTATCGCCTCGCGCCGGAGCATCCGCTTCCAATCGCTTACGATGACTCCTGGGAGGCACTGCAGTGGGTCCTCGGAGGCGGCTGCGGCGGCGAAGGAGACTGCGACCGAGTCATCATCGCCGGCGACAGCTCTGGGGGGAACATCGTGCACAATCTGTGCATGAGATTGGGAAGCGAGGGGCGGAAGGTGGAGGGAATGGTGTTGGCGAATCCCTTTTTTTGGGGGAAGGATAGAATAGGCGTGGAGCAGGGGAAGGCTAGGGAAGGGTCGATGCTGAATATATCTGTTTTGGATCAGTTGTGGCCGATTTTGTTTCCGGCGTTGGCGGGGCTGGATGACCCGAGATTGAATCCGGTGGCGGAGGGGGCGCCGAGCCTGGCGAATCTGGGATGCGGGAGAGTGCTGATCTGCATAGGGGACATGGATTTGTTGGTTGATAGGGCGAGGATATACTGTGAGAAGTTGAGGGATAGTGGGTGGGGAGGGGAGGTGGAGATCATGGTGGCCGGAGGGAAGGATCATGGATACTTTGTTCTAGAGTACCCCGGCAGCAGAGAGGCGGAGGCCTTTTTGGAGAGCTTCGTCGGTTTCTGCAACAAGGTGTAGGTAGCAGCACCGTTAGATGAACTCTTGGAGAGATCATGGACGTCAATTATTGCAGCCGGACAGCTTCTCAGACCGGACCGAATAACTTCAGAACTGCACCTGTATTTATACTGTTTTATTTGATCTAAGTAATTATGATTAAGGAGAATAAGGCTTCGGGAGGGACTTATTTTCACCCTTCAAGTGAAAATAAGTACATCATGTCTTTTGTCATTGTTACAAATGGAACATGCACGTAACAGTATCTGTCTTTCATTAAAAAAAGGGGATCAAATAGGTCTTACATATAGGAGAAGTGAGGGGGAAGAGAGCCTATCTAAGCAATGTGGGACTAAATGAAGGGGACAATAAATGCACAATAAATACAATATTTAACATATTTAACATGCCCCCTCAAACTCATGGTGGATCATGAACCGAGAGTTTGCTATTAAGATAACAGAATCTGGCAGTTGTGAGAGACTTTGTGAGGAAGTTCGCAACTTGTTCTTCAGAGGCAATGAACGGTAGAGAGATAGTGTTGGCGAGGAATTCTTGACGAGTATAGTGACAATCGATCTCAATGTGTTTTGTGTTAGAGTGCTCGAAGCATCCGCGTGACCATCTAGTTTGGAATGGCCTACCCGTTGCCCCCAGCGGGGTATTTATAGGCGAAACCCTAAATCCCCGACTACGGGTTTGGATTCCTATCGGATCCTAACCAACCCATTAAGTAGCCCATTAAACACTAATATCAATATACCTCAACAATCTCCTCCTATATTGTATATAAGTGTTAGCATAAGAAAGGTGCTACTTATCCAAAAGTTAATAATGACCAAACAAACAAGAGTTTTTCCAGAAATATAAATATGAGTTTTAGATGACAAAATACTAAACTCAAACCAGATGTTCCAAACATGAAAAAACAATAAACTGGAAATCTCAAACCGATAATTGATCTAAGCGAAAAACATATCATCATCATCTGGGTCAAAATCAACTGTCTCTCCTCCAATCTCCACTTTTCCTGCAAACAATTACACCAAGAATGTCATGAGACAAATCTCAATGAATTCAAACATTTGCAGAAATAAAGTGATTAGTTCTAACAGCGGGTGAACTTAATACTCTAACTGGGAGGAAAGAATCCCAAAAAACAGCATCTCTATCTAATTTACACAAAAATTAGATTAATTGATTTCATAGAATCAAATCATGTTCCTTCGATTATTAAGATTATTATTAACGTTCCACAATTGTGCTATATCATCAAGTTTGGAATGATACAACAAGCTGTGACTATTATATCATCAAGTTTGGAATGATATAACTAATAATCATAATATCAGGACACATATCAGCAACCTCAGTACTCCTTTTTGGAATGATACCCAATTCAGCCTTTGGCAAAGAATAGTTATGTACAACCCCGTGTCCGGCGAGCAAGTTCAACAAGGGCCAAACAGGCGAGCTCAGCGAGCTCAGCAGCAGCAGGCGAGCTCGGCAGCAGCAGGAGCGGGCCAGAGCTCGGCATCCGTCGACCAGAGATCGACGATCGACGACCCAGAGCTCGGCATTCGCCGAGCGAGCAGCAACTCGCGGCCCCGCAGTGGAGCTCGGTAGCAGCTGGCGAGCAAAGCACGCCGAAGTGGCCAGGGGTCCCAGCTCGCCCGGGGATCAGAGGTATTTTTTACTATTCTATCCCTGCTGGCCTGCCCATAGCCCTTCGAAAAAGCGGAGTTTGGCTGTTGGCAGGCTCAGCCAAGGGTTTCTCGGTAATTTCAGGTCAGCTATTTTGGTTATGGGCAGTCCGGGTTTCAAAAACTATAAATAGGACCCAAGGGGTACCCCAGAAGGCAAGTTTTTTCCCTGAGCTCCTCTCCCCAAATTCTCTAAGTGCTTTCTGAGGGTACCTTAGCTCGGCTTCAGGCTAAGGAGGGGAAGCGCTCTGAGATCTTCCGGGTTTGTGGTGGGACCTCCCCGCCGAGCCCTTGGGTCTGTTTTCTCCTTGTCTAGTTGTTTTTTCTTGCAGGAGCGAAGTAGGCGCGAGACCACCCCTTTCCCCAAGGGCGAGCTCCACAGGAAGCCGGTTTCCGGTTTCAACATTTTGGTGCGGTGAGCGTGGATCGTGGTCAGCACAGAAAAGTTCCTGCGAGTTCAATGACGGGACAAGGATCCGACAGGCCGAGCTCGCCGCCCCCCCCCCCCCCCGCCTCTCGCAACGGTGGGAATGTTCGAAGACTTCAGAAGCGAGGTGCTGAATTTGGTCAAGTTCGCACTCGGCACGCGGGCCGAGTGCTCGACTCCGGCGAACCAGATCGCGGCCGCCCCCTCATTGGGCGAGGACGCTCCCGGCAGGCGAGCTGGGAAGGAAGTGGCCGAGGAAGGCCGAGGGTGCGAGCTCCCCGGGCGCGAGCTCTTCCCAGGCTCGGCAGGCCGAGGTCGCTTCGGCGAGCTGGGCTCGCGAGACTCGCCAGCTCGCCCAGTGGGAGGAGGGAGTCCCTTCAGCGAGCTGGTCTCTTCAGCTCCAGTTCCAGATGGGTTCAGGGAGCCCGAGATGTCCTATTACACTGGGAAGGGAGACCCGGTACATCACGTCCAATGGTTCGAGGACGTGGTCTCGATCCGTCAGTTGTCGGACGGATTCAAATGTCGGCTCTTTGCCATCACCCTCCGAGAGAAAGCGAGAGAATGGTTCCACCAGCTACCGGCCAGCTCTATTTATTGCTTCGAGGACTTGCGCCGAGGATTCATGCTGAGATTCACCACTTCGAAGAAGAGGAAGAAGGAGTCTGAGTCCCTGTTTCACATCAAGCAGGGGGTGAACGAAACGTTGGGAAGCTATGTGGACCAATTCCAGGAGGAAGTTACTCAGGTTCAGGAGATGCCAGGCCATAGTCTGATGATGGCCTTCACCCTGGGCCTGCAGCAGGGCTTCTTCCGGATGGAGCTGAAGAGAGTTCCCCCCTTCTCCTATGAGGAGTTGATGGAAAGGGCGGCGAGAGAGGTTGACGGGGAGGCGTCAAACCCGGAGTTTGCAAGGAAATTGGCCAGGTGGGCCACAGAGGAGGAGAGGGAGTCGAAGGGAGGAAGAGGTCAGGAGGAAAGAAGAGGGGAGCCCAGGCAGAGGGAGCAGAGGCAGCTCCAAGGGCAGCAGCATCCGGGGTGGGGGCGTCAGGAGCCCGACCGTCGGCTAGGCTGGAGGCCAGAGTGGCAGGGGCAGGGGCCACAGAGGGGAAACTTCGGAAGAGGTCACTTCCAGGGGAGGCAAGACCAGTTCCACCCCCCAGGCTGGAGGCAGGGCCAGAGGCCCCGACTCCCCGATCAAGAGGAGGCCATGGCCATAGCCTTGGGGGCCAGGAGAGGAGCGTGGAGGAGAAGAAGGAGGGAGGTTAGGGTGGATATGCCATACTGCGACTTCCATCAGGAAGAAGGGCACGCAACAGCCACGTGCCCGGAATTCTTGGAGATGAGGGGGAACAGGGAGCAGCAGCAGCAGCAGGGGGCGCGACAGGAAGTAAGGATCGAGGAGGTCCTGCCTCGGGCGGAGGAGGATCGGTGCGAAGACCGGGTGGATGTGGGAACACGAGGAGGGATCGGGATGATCCACGGAGGAGCAGGGATCGAGGCCTCCCGCAAGGCTAGCCTCCACACCATGTACCGGCGAAGCGTCGCCTCTACATCCCAAACCCCGCCACCAGAGGAGAGGATCACCTTTTCCAGGAGTGATCTACCAGACCACGAGGACCCGTTCTGTGATGCGCTGGTCATCAAAACGGCCATCGAGAACTTCACCGTCTCACGGATCCTCGTGGACAACGGGAGTTCCGTCAACGTCGTCTTCAAAAAGGCGTTTGACGCAATGAAGGTGGAGGCGAGAAGAGTGCTGGCCTCGGATGGCCCCCTGTTCGGGTTTTCAGGAGAAAGGAAGGAGGTAGAAGGAGGAGTCGGACTCCATGTCACCTTGGGGGGGCAGTCCCGAAACTGCAAGTTCGTCATTGTGGACGCCCCCAGCAGCTACAGCGCCATCTTTGGAAGGCCCCTGATCAGCGCCTTCCGCTGCGTCCCCTCATCTTTTCATCAATGCTTGAAGTTCAACACCGAGGGGTCCAAGTCAGGGTTAGGGGAGACCCAAAGGTGGCGCGGGAGTGTTATGTCACTGCGGTGAACACCATCTCCTGGCAGGAGGGAGCCGAGGAGATGGGGCGAAGGATGGAGGAGGTCGAAGAGGAAGCTGAGGAGGAAGAGCTTGGAGAGAAGGGCTGCGCAGAGGAAGCGGCCGGAGGAAGTTTGGAGGTGACCGAGGTGAGGGTCGAGGAGGAAGCGATGGAGGTAGAGGTCCCCGCCCCGGAGAAAAGGGCCGCCGAGGGATGGGCGGAGCAATCCAGGCTGGAGGCAGCTGAGGAGGTGGTGGAGCTGGAGGTGCTCACCCGAGGAGGAAGGGTGGAAAAGATCCGCATCAGCGGGGGGCTGACCCCGGAAGACCAGGGCAGGATGCTGGAGTGCATCCAGAAGAACGTGGACATCTTCGCCTGGAACGCCGCGGAGATGCCGGGGGTTGACGCGGATGTGGCCTGCCACCGCCTCAACTTGGACCCGGGAACACGCCCCGTTCAGCAGAAAAAGAGATCCGCGGCGGACAAGCTGGCATAACCCATCAGGGAGGAGGTGGCGAAACTTCTCAAAGCGGGCTTCGTGTCCGAAATTCAATACCCTGGCTGGGTCTCGAACGTTGTGATGGTCAAAAGGGAGACGGCCGCTGGCGGTTGTGTATCGATTTTTCCCTTCTTAATAAAGCTTGTCCTAAGGATTGTTACCCCTTGCCTCGGATCGACGCGCTGGTTGACTCAGCCGTCGGCTTTTCTGTAATGAGTTTTTAGATGCATTTTCAGGTTACCATCAGATCAGGATGCACCCCCCGGACGTCAAGGATGTCTCGTTCATCACCGGGGATGGATGCTACTGCTACAAGATGATGCCCTTTGGGCTGAAGAATGCTGGGGCTACCTACCAGAAAATGATGGACAGGTTCTTCAAGGAGCAAAGGGGAAGGAATTTGGAGGTGTATGTGGATGACCTCATGATCAAGAGCCGGGATGTGGACTCCCACCTCCGGGACCTGGAGGAGACCTTCGCCACCCTGCGCAAGTACAAGATGCGATTGAATCCACTAAAATGTGTCTTCGGGGCCAGCAGGGGAAAGTTCTTGGGGCATCTCCTCACCCCCACGGGGGTCGAGCCGAATCCAGACAAGGTCAAGGCCATCTTGGAGCTGGAATCCCCGCGGAATGTAAAGGAGGTCCAACGGTTGACAGGGAAACTAGCAGGGCTGAGTCGCTTCCTCTCTCGGGCAGGGGAGAAGTGCTCCCCCTTCTTCAAGACACTAAGGGGGGGTCAGAGGTTTGAATGGAGCAGGGAATGTGAAGAGGCCTTCCAGGCCCTCAAGGTGCAGTTGACACAGGCTCCGCTGCTCCAAGGACCGAAGGATGGGGAGGACCCGTTCTTGTATCTGGGGGTCGGGACGGAGGCCTTGAGCTCGGTCCTGGTTCGAGAAGAGGGAAAGAGACAGCTCCCAGTCTATTATGTGAGCCGGGTCTTGAGGAAGGCCGAGCTCCGGTATCCGATCTTGGAGAAGCTTGCGTTCGCCCTAATCATCTCGGCTCGGAGGCTACGACCCTACTTCCAGGCACACTCAATCCGGGTGGTGACCGACCATCCCCTCCGCAACATCTTTGAAGGGGTGGAGCATTCAGGCAGATTGGCTAAGTGGTCGGTGGAGATGAGCGAGTTCGACGTCTCCTTCGTTCCACGGCTCTCGATCAAAGCCCAGGCGATGGCCGACTTTCTCGCTGACTATGTGGTTGAAGTGGCGGAAGGAGAACTCACTCGCCCGGCCCCTTGGAAGGTGAGGGTGGATGGAGCATCAGGAAGGCATTCCTTAGGAGTGGGAGTGATCCTAGAAAGCCCTCAAGGGACCCGGATCGAGCAAACGGTGGTGGTGCACTTTCCCATTACCAACAACCAGGCCGAGTACGAGGCCGTGATAGCAGGACTTCGCCTGGCCAGGGAGCTTGGAGTGTCAGATGTGGAGGTCCTCACAGATTCCATGGTGGTAGCCTCCCAAATCAACGGGGAGTTCGAGGCAAGGGATCCCACCCTACGATCATACTTGGCCAAAGTAAAGGGGATCATTGGGACTTTCCAAACTTTCGCCATCCAACATGTGCCCAGGGAAGAGAATGAATAGGCCGATCAGTTGGCTAAGCATGGTCCCCAGGTGGGGGGCACCATCACCGACCTGTTCCGCCCCTCCATCGAAGAAGGAGAACTCATGGAAATCGATCAACAAGCTTCATGGATGGATCCTGTGGTGGTTTTTCTCTCCACGGGAGAGTATCCGGAGGGGGTAGATAAGAAGAAGCTGAGGCACAAGTCAGCATACTACCTCCTCCAGGACGGGCAGCTATACAGAAAGACCCTCTCAGGGATGCTGGCCCGCTGCGTAACCGAGGGAGAAGCGCGAAGGATCTTGGAGGAGGTCCACTCCGGGGAATGTGGGAGTCACTCCGGGAGTCGGACCCTGGAAGGAAGGATAGTCAGGCAAGGTTATTTTTGGCCCACCCTGGGCCGGGACGCTGCAGAATTCGCAAGGAGATGTCACAAGTGCCAACTGTTTGCCCCTCTCCAGCTACAGCCGGCCCAACGGCTCCGTAGTATCACGACTCCATGGCCCTTCGCGATCTGGGGAATGGATCTGGTTGGGCCGTTTCCCCAAGCCAGCGGTCAGAGAAGGTTCCTCCTAGTGATGATTGACTACTTTTCAAAGTGGATGGAGGTGAAAGCGTTGGCTAAGGTGACCTCCCAGGTGATCAGGAATTTTGTATGGGGGGAGATCATCTGTCGCCATGGGCTGCCCCAGGCCATCGTCACAGACAATGGGCCCCAGTTCGCCAGTGCCGAGTTCACCAGCTTTTGCGAACAACTTGGGATCGATCTCAGGTTCGCCTCGGTCCATCACCCCAGGAGTAACGGGCAAGTGGAGGCTGCAAACAAGATCATCGTCAACCTTCTCAAGAAAAAGGTGGAGAACCTGAGAGGGAGTTGGGTGGAGCAGCTTCCCGCTGTCCTTTGGGCCCTGAGGACCACTCCCAACACAGCTACAGGAGAGACCCCCTTCAAACTCTCCCACGGGTGTGAGGCAGTGCTCCCCATTGAATTCGAAGTCCAAACGCCGCGAGTCATTGCGGCAAAGGAAGACCGCGAGGAATGGCAGGCAGAGAATGAGGAGGAACTGAGGCTCTCCCTCGACATGATAGAAGAAGTAAGGGACCTTTCTGCCATCCGACAGGAGGAGGTAAAAAGAAGAATGGCCAAGTACTTTGACAAGCATGTTAGGATCAAGCAGTTCGTGGAGGGGGACTTGGTGTTGAAGAAAGTAGATGCAGCAGGGAGGTCAGCATCCGTGGGAAAACTCAATCCCAGCTGGGAGGGACCGTTCATTGTAAAGGTGGCCTTGGGGTCGGGGGGCTATCGACTCCAAAATGTAGAAGGCGAGACCCTGAATCTCACCTGGAGTGGTGACGACCTCAAACGCTTTTTTCCCTGAAACATGTAAGCGACACCTTGATTATAAATAAATTCCTTCAAGCTCTCTGATATCATTGTAATTGGCCTGCATGGTGGAATGTGATGTATTTTGGACCCCGAGCAGATCCCGCTGTCAGGCTCTCACCTAGCTGACAGGGCTGGAAGTCACTCGGTGTCATCCTTGGCCTCGAGCAGATCCCGCTGTCAGGCTCTCACCTAGCTGACAGGGCTGGAAGTCACTCGATGGTGGTGATAGTGGACCCCGAGCAGATCCCGCTGTCAGGCTCTCACCTAGCTGACAGGGCTGGAAGTCACTCAGTGTCATCCTTGGCCTCGAGCATATCCCGCTGTCAGGCTCTCACCTAGCTGGCAGGGCTGGAAGTCACTCGATGATGGTGATAATGGACCCCGAGCAGATCCCGCTGTCAGGCTCTCACCTAGCTGACAGGGCTGGAAGTCACTCGGTGTCATCCTTGGCCTCGAGCAGATCCCGCTGTCAGGCTCTCACCTAGCTGACAGGGCTGGAAGTCACTCGATGGTGGAATGTGATGTATTTTGGACCCCGAGCAGATCCCGCTGTCAGGCTCTCACCTAGCTGACAGGGCTGGAAGTCACTAATACGCCCGAAATAGATGTATATAATAACGCAAGTGCACGTGCCGGATCAAGTAATATAAAGTGAGAAGTGATCGTTCCCTCGAGGAGGTGACTGACCTAGTGATCACAATTACTAGCTCTTCCCGTTCTCTAAATTCAAGACAATAATTAAGGTGAATTTCTAGATTTATTTAAATAAGTACTCTTTAGACAAGAACTAAAATGCGCGGACAAGAAAATATTGTTATCCAAGTTTTAGGGAAGCAATCTTGCATGTTGGTTTCCCTTACCTATTGCGATGATTTTTTATAGAAAAAACTTTCATGAGTTGTTTGACTTCTATCCTGCAGGGATGCAAAAGCGGATCTCTTTATCCCTCGATTTCCGAGATCCGGTCACCCAAATTCCCCCAGTTATCTCTAACTTGGGTGGAAAGAAAGTAACGAAAAGCGCACAAATCCACAATGCTAACCCAAGAGGAAATCTCTTTCTCTCCCGAAGTTATATTAGAAATTAGGTTACACTTACACCGCTCCTCTCTCGAATCTCGCAGTGCAGTAAAAAGATGGAATTTTGACTAAAGAAATACGTGACTCCTCTCTCGAATCTCGCCACGTAATATAAAGGATTCAACCCTAGACTAGCATGACTCCTCTCTCGAATCTCGCCATGCTAACTAGAAGATGAATACTTGCTCAAAACATCCACAAATAGAGAACACAATTCCAATAAAGATAGAAAATCAAACAATCATTAAGTCAAAACCTTGAATCAAGTCATCACAACAAGTAAGGTACTCACAACACACAAGATCTAAGAAATTAGTTCATGGCGGAGAGATGAAACCAAATTAGATGGATCTTACTAGACATGCTTCGGAAAATTCAAAAGATTCAGGAAATAATTCACTTGGAAGTGCAAAATCCGTTGCTCTTGACGATCCGGAGTAGCCTTCTTCTTCTTCTTGCCTAGGGTTTGTCTCCCAAGATGGATCTTCTCCTCCAAAAGCTCCCTCTTTTTCCTCTTCTATTTCCTCCAGCACTCTCCTTTATTTCCTTGCTTTTGTCCTTTAAAAACGCCTCCAAATATGCCAAGGGATGCCTCCTTCCAAATTTGAAAAGGTGGCAAAATTCGAATTTCAAAATCTGAAAACCGCCCAGGTGACGTTGCAACCTTCATTTTTTTGGGGTGTTGCAACACCTGCGCTGTGCCTACTTGCATTGCCAACCAGCACGCGAGTTGTTGCAACTATTTATTTTTTCGTGCGTTGCAACCTTTTTCCAGATTTTATATTTTGGCAGATTTCCGTCCATGAGCTTATTCCTCTTGCACCACTAGTAAACATACAATGAAAAGAGACCAAATTAGCCTTGAATTAGATAATCAAATAATTACTTTCATTTCTATAGCTTTCTGTGTTAATTCGTGTCGGATATGCCGAGTAATATGTCAGAAAACGTGGCTAGATAACTTCTTTTGGGAAGTTATCACACCCCCACACTTGAACCTTTGCTAGTCCCGAGCAAAGAGAAATAATTATTTCAAATGGGTGTTCGATAATTATCACTCACCAAATCAGAACAATCCTATCTTGACCAACATTAGTCTAAGATATTCAAGAAGTTCGCTTTACTTAATTGATAAGCTTGATTATTATTAAAAGTTCAAACATCACAAATCCATTAGCTTGATAAAAGATAAAGCATACTAAAGAATTTTGTGTAGTGTGTGCGCCTTCTTCCAGATTATTTACTCCCCCGTACTTTTTTTATTGAAAATCCTCAATAATTCAAAAGGGTAAGACTAAGCTAAGTCATTATGCTAGCCTTGATAAGAATTAGCAGCATACGAGAGCATAGGTTTAGCTTTGGCTTGGTTGGCAATTCATGAATAGGCTTAAATAGTGGCATGGTAATTCCCTAGTTAATAATCTCAATCTTTCACCATATTACGAGGTTCAATCCTTAAGCCTTGAATATATAAACATATTGTGCCAATAGTTGGGATCATTCTAAGTATGTAATTGCATACCCAGGCCACATATCACTATGACAAAAGTTTTGATTATTTCCTTTTTCTTTTTTTTATATATAGTCACAGTTGGGATCATTCTAGATAGGCGTGTACATACTTAGGCCACATATCACTATGACAATTCACAATTTTTCTCTTTTTTTTTATATAAATGCTGAATTGGAACACCCAATAAATAGCTAGTGGATTAAGATAAAACTAGGGAAATATAGGGAATTTGGTCATTCAGTAGTGGGTAGCAAAATGATATAGAACCAATCAAAGAATCTCATGAAAGTTCAAAATGGTATAGCTACTAAAACATTATCTTGACTCACATTATTACTTAGTTCTTGCTCACCCCATTTCCTAATTTTAGAAATCAACATCAAAAGTTTTCAGAGAAGTAAACAAAAACTGGAGAAGGATGTGCATGAATCAAATGCCTTAGAGTGCTTTATCAAAAAAAAAAATCTTGCTAATTTCAAATTCAAAATCTGAACTCCTAAGATTCCCTAGCCGTACCAATTAATTATCATTGAACTTCAAGAATAACTTATCACTAAGTACAGGTCAATATACGAAATCTTGCAATTACGAGTGATCAAATCAAATTATCTACCACCACAATTGCAGGGGCGATATTAGCCAACACCCCCACACTTAAGGGCTTGCTAGGCCCTAGCAAGGTTAATGTGTTATATAAGAAATAATATTCTATCTATACTATTCAGCCTTTGCATGAATTAAATAAACATGAAATTGAAACAGTAAAACTCCCCTGATAAGGAAATGATTTCCTCAAAGTCTCTTGAGTTTCTTTAATGTGCTCCTCATGTGCTCCGATGATCTACATTACTCCGTACCATATTGACCAGCCCAGCTTTTATCTTGACTATGACAGAAGAGAACAAAACATGGAGGCAATCTAATCAAGTTTGGATTAGCAACAACAATGAACCAGAATAACTTAATCGCCTTCATATTCATGTCATAACTGTATTATAGCAATAGCCTAAAACTTGACATATCAATTTGAACATAAGAGCAGAGTAATAAAGCAAATGAAATTTAGGATTTCCAAACAAAATCTAGCACTTAATGAGTCCAAATAATTACGCAAGATCATATCATATCATGCAAGTAGTGCAGAGTAATCATTCACCATGCAGTTAAACAAAATGGTGCAAAATAAGGTCATCCAGAGCGTAAAATAAACAAAAGGGTATCCATCAACCATTAACACATAATATCCAAAAACAAATAAAACCAAAAGGATCTAATCTGACCCCCTTTCATCGTCTTCTTCGGGTTCATTCATTTCTTGATCCTCCTCGCCTTCCGGCTCCACCTCTTCTTCCTGATTCCTTTCTTCTTCATCGAATTCAGTTGGGTCAAGAGTCCTTCCATCAGCTGCTAGCAGCTCTCCCTTGTTGTTGAACTGCCACTGATATCGAAACGGCTCTACATCCTCCTGCAACTTTGCTTTCTTCAAGAGACTATCAATCTTCCTCTCCATAATATCCAGTCGGGAACTGAAGTAGCAGTGCTGGCATCTCAAGTATACTTTTATGTACTCAATACTATCCATAGCTTCATGTAATGTGACCCCTTCTCCGGATGGCACTGCTACATTCTCCCGCTTTCCGGCCCATGACGTTGGAGGTCTACTTCCTATTCTTTTATGAGGTGTCTTAGAACCGCTGTCCATCTCAGTCCCAACTTTGATATTCACCTCCACCACCTGTCCAGTTATCGGCCTCCGCACTTGGGTAATCAAATCATCAGTACCGCAAACTACCCCTGCCTGCCTACAAAGCTCTGTGATCAAGGTTGGGAACCATAGCAGCTTGGCCTTGTCCTCCTGTATCTTCATCTTCAAATGGTTGCTAATTATAGCTCCCACGTTAATCCTATTCCCCTTCAAAATGTGATATATCAGCTCTGCCCTGTCCAAAGTGACGTTGTTCAGGTGGCGGGTAGGCATAACGGTAGCATTTATGAAAAGAAGCCACACCTTAGCTTCCCTGGACAGTGATGTTGATTTCAGCGCCTTCATCGACCTCTGTGACCATTCCGGGTCTGGTGAATTGCAGATCGCAGCTGCCAGTTCGTCGGATGTAATTTGATTGTTCAGACTCTCCAAGTCTTCATCAGCACCTACTCCATACAGCTCGTTAATTACATTGGAAGATATGTTGATCAGCCTCCCTCGTACCGTCACGACCTCGTCCTCCATTTGCTTAGCGTTAGCGTAGAATTCGTATACCCAGGATAGAATGGCCTCCGACCGGTGATGGCAGAACGTCTCCCAGTGTAACTCATGCATTTGGAGAGCGTAGGGAAGACTCCATGCTCGCTTCTCCATCAGGAATCCCCTTTCATAAATCACTGGTAACGTCTTTAGATCCTCAAATCTATAAGCTGCATCCTTGCTAACAAACCGTGACGCTTTCTTCGCTATCGATTTCCCTTTCCTTTTAGTCGACATTACTACATTATGGGCTTAGCAAGATCAGGAACTCCTCACCCTCACACATTCGAGACTCAGGCATGGAGAAGAGAACTGGAATAAGAATGGTGTTAGGCGATTTCGAAAATTACCTGATCGGGCTTGAGATGCAACAGTAGGAAGGGGTCCAGCGAAGTTGCTCTCGTCGTCAGGTCGCGAAATGGCGATGGGCTCGCCGGGAATCAACTTATAGCAGCTCGCCGCCACTCACGCCGTCGATTACGGCCCGCAGAACTCGCCGTCTTCGCCGGATTATCGCGATCTAGGGCAGGAATCGTCCAGTAAGGAAAAGGCCCGGTCGACGGTATTAAAGAGGAATCCGGTCGACGCTTTTAATATGAATAAGCCGGTCGACGATTTCTTATATGAAGCCCGGTCGACGATTTCTACTCATATGGGCCGAAACTAAAGTGTTGCAACCATTTATTTTTGCTGTCGTTGCAACACCTGCGCGGTTTACACTCTCCAAACAGAAATTTGTCAAAGAAAACATTTTAGCGCTGCAACTACCACTACTGCTGCTACCAATTTTTCCGTCAGCACTTGAATTCATTCCTCCACCACTACTCTCCTAATCAAAACCAAAGAAAAACTTGAAGAAAGAAAAAAAAAACTAATAAATTCAAACAGTACTAAACATAAAGCGATGGGTTGCCTCCCACCTAGCGCCTAAGTTAATCGTCTCGGCAAGACGGCTCTCCTTGTACTCGTCAATGAAATTTTATGACCATCGCATCGCGCTGGTCACCACCCTCATAATAAATTTTTAGTCGCTGTCCATTCACCTTGAAAGTTGATCCGTCCTTCTCGTTACATATTGTTACTACACCATGTGGGAACACCTCAACAACTCGGAATGGTCCAGACCATCTCGATTTCAGCTTTCCTGGAAATAATCGAAGGCGTGAATTATACAAAAGCACAAGTTGTCCGCTTCTAAATTCTCTCTTCTGCAGTCTCAAATCGTGCCATTTTTTAACCCGATCTTTATAAAGTTTCGTGTTCTCATAAGCGTTAAATCTAAGCTCTTCTAACTCATTCAAGTGCAGAAGCCTTCTTTTACCCGCTTCTTGAAAGTCAAAGTTAAGTCTCTTGATCGCCCAAAAAGCTTTATGTTCCAATTCTACCGGTAAATGACAGCCCTTTCCATACACCATCCTAAAGGGAGTCACTCCTATGGGCGTTTTGTAAGCGGTCCTATAAGCCCATAGCGCGTCATTTAATTTAAATGCCCAATCCTTCCTGGTTGTACTCACTGTCTTCTCTAAGATGGACTTAATCTCTCTATTGGAGACTTCGGCTAACCCATTGGTTTGCGGGTGATATGCTAGGGCCATTTTATGCGTTACACCATATTTTTTTAAAAGTAATTTAAATTGTGTATTAGAAAAATGTGAGCCCCCATCACTAATTATCGCCCTAGGCGTGCCAAATCTCGTAAATATATTTGCTTTTATAAACTTGAGTACAACCTTAGCATCGTTTTTTTGTGTGGCGATGGCCTCTACCCATTTTGACACATAGTCTACTGCCAATAATATGTAGAAATTTCCTCCAGAATTCACAAACGGCCCCATAAAATCTATGCCCCAAACATCAAATACCTCTACTTCAAGAATATTGGTCATAGGCATACTTGCCCCCCGATGAATATTGCCCGTCTTCTGGCATCTATCACATGCCTTGACAAACAAGTGAGCATCCTTAAATAGCGTTGGCCAATAAAAACCAGCCTCTAGTACCTTCATAGCAGTTCGTTCTCCCATAAAGTGCCCTCCGTAAGGAGATGCATGACACTTTTCTAGGACATCACGAACTTCCATCTCAGGTATGCACCTACGAATGGCTTGGTCAGCGCATATCCTAAATACATAAGGGGCATCCCAAAGATAAAACTTGGCCTGATGAAGAAACCTTTTCTTCTGCTGATAATTTAAATCTGATGGCAAAATGTTACTCACAATGAAATTTACGATGTCAGCATACCATGGGGTATTCCCCTCCGATACTGCCAATAGCCTCTCATCAGGAAAATTCTCCATAATCTCAATGTTTACATGCTTCCCATACTCAGACTCCAGACGTGATAGGTGGTCTGCTACAGGATTCTCCGCCCCCTTACGATCCTTAATCTCCAAGTCGAACTCCTGCAAGAGGAGTACCCACCTAATCAATCTAGGTTTAGCATCCTTTTTCTCTATCAAAAATCGTATAGCTGCATGGTCTGTATAAACTATCACCTTAGACAATATTAAATAGGAGCGGAATTTGTCAAAAGCAAAAACAACTGCTAATAGTTCCTTCTCGGTAGTGGTGTAGTTTATTTGTGCGTCGATCAGTGTCTTGCTAGCATAGTAGATTGTATGGAAAACCTTGTCGCGCACTTGTCCTAAAACTGCGCCCACAGCAAAATTGCTTGCGTCACACATAATGGTGAATGGTAGAGACCAATCAGGTGCAATAATAATTGGTGAAGAAACTAGACTTTGCTTTAATGTATGAAAGGCGGCTAAACACTCCTCGTCCAAATTAAAGTGGGAATCTTTCTCTAACAGCTGGCTTAGCGGCTTAGAGATTTTAGAAAAATCTTTAATGAAACGACGGTAAAAGCCTGCATGGCCCAGAAAACTACGCACTCCCTTAACATTAGTTGGTGGGGGTAATTTTTCTATAACCTCAGTCTTCGCTCGGTCTACTTCCAAACCCTTCTTGGACACCTTGTGTCCCAGAACAATCCCTTCTTTGACCATGAAGTGACATTTTTCCCAGTTTAAAATTAAGTTGGCTTGAATGCATTTGTTCAAAACTTTCTTTAGCACTTCTAAACATTCATCAAACGATCTCCCAAACACTGAAAAATCATCCATAAAGATCTCGATCCCCTCATCAATTAGTTCAGTAAAGATGGCGATCATGCAACGCTGAAATGTGGCAGGAGCGTTACATAATCCAAAGAGCATTTTCCTAAATGCAAATGTTCCAAAAGGACAGGTGAAGGTTGTCTTCTCCTGATCCTCGGGAGCTACCATGATTTGATTATACCCCGAGTAACCATCTAGGAAACAGAAATACTCATTTCCTGCTAACCTATCAAGGACCTGATCAAGGAATGGGAGTGGGAAATGATCTTTCCTAGTTGCTTTATTCAACTTTCGGTAATCCATACAAATCCTCCATCCAGTCACCGTTCTAGTGGGAATCAACTCATTGCTCTCATTTCTAACTACCGTAATACCCCCCTTCTTTGGCACACACTGAACAGGACTTACCCACCGACTATCAGAGATAGGATATATAATACCTGCATCCAGCCATTTGATTATCTCCTTCTTGACCACTTCTCTCATGGGTGGGCTAAGTCTTCGTTGGGGTTCTATTGACTCTCTTGACTCTTCCTCTAGAAGGATTTTATGCATGCAAATTGAAGGGCTTATCCCTCTAATATCTGCAATAGTCCAGCCTAATGCTCTCTTGTTCTCACACAGAACCGCAATCAATTTATCTTCATTCTCCTTAACTAAGGATGCATCAATAATAACCGGTAATGTGTTATCCTCACCGAGAAAAACATACTTTAGGTTTTCGGGTAGCGGTTTCAATTCAAGCAAAGGTGGCTCTACAATAGAAGGCTTCATGATCTCCGACTCGCTTGACCTGCTTATTAACTCAAACATGTTAGCATTTGGTAAATGCTCAAAAGTACATAACGTTTCCTCAGTTTCCTTCGAATCTGGATCCTCTTCTATTTCTTCATTTGTTAAAGCACTAAGAATTTTGTGCTCCAAATTATTTTCATTATGCATCATGCTTATAGGTGCACTCACCTCCTCAATGGAGAGACACTCCTCTTTATCATCCGGAAATCTCATGGCTTTGAGGATGTTGAATGTCACATTCTCATCATTAACTCTCATCGTAAGCTCACCCTTCTGAACATCAATGAGTGTTCTTCCGGTGGCCAAGAATGGTCTACCAAGAATGATGGGGACATCCTTGTCCTCATCCATATCAAGTATTACAAAATCAGCGGGGAAAATGAATTTCTCCACTTTAACCAACACGTCTTCTACAATTCCCTTAGGAAATGCAAGCGACCTATCGGCCAACTGTAGAGTAAGAGATGTAGGTGTAATCTCCCCTAGAACCAACTTCTTATAGATAGATAATGGCATCAGGTTGATGCTCGCTCCAAGGTCACATAACGCTCTCCCAACAAACTTCACTCCAATAGAACAAGGAATTGTGAAACTGCCGGGATCCTTAAGCTTAGGTGGCAGCTTTTTCTGCAATATAGCACTACACTCCTCAGTCAACGCCACTATCTCTTTATCAACAAACTTTCTCTTCTTTGACAAGATATCCTTCATAAACTTGACATAACTTGGCATTTGCTCAAGTGCTTCAGCAAATGGGATATTTATAGTTAGCTTTTTGAAAATATCCATAAACTTCTGGAATTGCATGTCAAGTTTGGGTTTAGCTAGTCTAGATGGAAATGGGGGTGGTGGGTAGATTACGTCTTTCTTTTGATTTAATTTCTCTTTTTGCTTCTCTCCTGCCTCCTTCTCTAATGTGCTCGACTCGCTCGGCATCTTACTTGCCTCTTCTTCGCTAGCTTTCTCAAGCAACCCCTCCCCACTTGGAATCTCTACACCACTCCGTAAGGCAATAGCTTTGCATTGATTATTATGATTTTCTTTTGTTGGATTTAGTGTGGTATCAGAAGGTAGAGTTCCAATGGGTCTTTGACTTAATGAATTTGCAAGTTGACCCATAGTTGTTTCTAGTGATCTTAATGAAGATTCTATTCCTCCCATTCTTGAGTCATACTTTTGGAACATGCCTAAGATAAACTCATCTGATATCTTCCTTTGGTTTAATTGTTGGGGTTGAGAGTTGTTATTGATAGGTAGGTGATTTATATTTTGATTAAACCCTTGTGGTTGATTCATCCCTTGATTATTTTTCCAGGAGAAATTCGGATGATTCCGCCACTCGGGGTGATAATGGTTGGCGAATCCCGGTGGAATTTGCCTTTGTGCTCCTCCTACATAATTTGCCTCTTCAGAAATTTGATTTAATTGCTCCACTGTCAATGGAGCACTAGATGAAGGCTGTGATAATGAATCTAATCTCTTATTAATTAGGTTGAATTGTGATGCCAATTGAGCGGCCAAGGATGTGAATTGGTCCACTTGGTGGATACTAACTGGATTGTTGTTCCCTTGACGCTCATAGGCTTGGTAATTATTGGCAGTGAGGTCTTCAAGAATTGCATACGCATCCTCGGGATACTTCTTAAGCAACGATCCTCCTGCAGCCCCGTCTACTAAGATCATGGTTGCAATTTGCAAACCATTATAGAAGGTGGAAACTTGCTGATGTAGGGCTAACCTATGGTGGGGACACTTTCTCAGTAGCTCCTTAAAACGCTCCCAAGCGTCGTACAGTGTCTCTCCGTTTCCCTGTGTGAATGTGGTTATATCTCTTATTAGCTTTGCAGTCTTCGAAGGAGGAAAGTATTTATGTAAGAATTTTTCGACTAGTTGCGTCCAAGTTGTGATACAATCATCAGGTAAAGAATCTAGTCAATCCTTAGCCCTCCCTTCTAGTGAGAACGGAAACAGTCGTAACATAATTGCATCATCGGATGCCCCGTTACACTTAAACATATCACAGATGGCTAAGAAAGTTTTTAAATGAGAATTTGCATCCTCATGATTGAGACCCCCAAACTTATTGTATTGAACTTGTTGCATAATTAGTGGGTCCATTTTAAAGTTATTCGCTGCAATTGCCGGACGAGCAATGCTGAAATGCAAACCCCTACCTAGAGGTGTATTATAGTCGTAGCATGTCAAGCGAGGAGCATTAGGTTGAACATTTTGTTCAACATGCTCCTCATTATCATCAATGTTGTTTTGCACATGATTATCCATCGCAGGATGAATAATGTTAACAGTCCTAAAGTCTCTCCTGTTTTGTCTACAGGTACGCTCAATTTCAGAATTCAAAGGCAATAATTCTACTTGTCTATACCTGGACATACACTGCACCGAGTTTCAAATAAACTTGATTCAAACAAACAAACAATCAAAAAAAAAAAAAAAAAGACTTGATCTCTAAATACTAGGGATTCACTAATATTATGAAAATAAGTAACACTAACTCAGAAGCACCTCCCCGGCAACGGCACCAAAAACTTGATACGCCCGAAATAGATGTATATAATAACGCAAGTGCACGTGCCGGATCAAGTAATATAAAGTGAGAAGTGATCGTTCCCTCGAGGAGGTGACTGACCTAGTGATCACAATTACTAGCTCTTCCCGTTCTCTAAATTCAAGACAATAATTAAGGTGAATTTCTAGATTTATTTAAATAAGTACTCTTTAGACAAGAACTAAAATGCGCGGACAAGAAAATATTGTTATCCAAGTTTTAGGGAAGCAATCTTGCATGTTGGTTTCCCTTACCTATTGCGATGATTTTTTATAGAAAAAGCTTTCATGAGTTGTTTGACTTCTATCCTGCAGGGATGCAAAAGCGGATCTCTTTATCCCTCGATTTCCGAGATCCGGTCACCCAAATTCCCCCAGTTATCTCTAACTTGGGTGGAAAGAAAGTAACGAAAAGCGCACAAATCCACAATGCTAACCCAAGAGGAAATCTCTTTCTCTCCCGAAGTTATATTAGAAATTAGGTTACACTTACACCGCTCCTCTCTCGAATCTCGCAGTGCAGTAAAAAGATGGAATTTTGACTAAAGAAATACGTGACTCCTCTCTCGAATCTCGCCACGTAATATAAAGGATTCAACCCTAGACTAGCATGACTCCTCTCTCGAATCTCGCCATGCTAACTAGAAGATGAATACTTGCTCAAAACATCCACAAATAGAGAACACAATTCCAATAAAGATAGAAAATCAAACAATCATTAAGTCAAAACCTTGAATCAAGTCATCACAACAAGTAAGGTACTCACAACACACAAGATCTAAGAAATTAGTTCATGGCGGAGAGATGAAACCAAATTAGATGGATCTTACTAGACATGCTTCGGAAAATTCAAAAGATTCAGGAAATAATTCACTTGGAAGTGCAAAATCCGTTGCTCTTGACGATCCAGAGTAGCCTTCTTCTTCTTCTTGCCTAGGGTTTGTCTCCAAAGATGGATCTTCTCCTCCAAAAGCTCCCTCTTTTTCCTCTTCTATTTCCTCCAGCACTCTCCTTTATTTCCTTGCTTTTGTCCTTTAAAAACGCCTCCAAATATGCCAAGGGATGCCTCCTTCCAAATTTGAAAAGGTGGCAAAATTCGAATTTCAAAATCTGAAAACCGCTCAGGTGACGTTGCAACCTTCATTTTTTTGGGGTGTTGCAACACCTGCGCTGTGCCTACTTGCATTGCCAACCAGCACGCGAGTTGTTGCAACTATTTATTTTTTCGTGCGTTGCAACCTTTTTCCAGATTTTATATTTTGGCAGATTTCCGTCCATGAGCTTATTCCTCTTGCACCACTAGTAAACATACAATGAAAAGAGACCAAATTAGCCTTGAATTAGATAATCAAATAATTACTTTCATTTCTATAGCTTTCTGTGTTAATTCGTGTCGGATATGCCGAGTAATATGTCAGAAAACGTGGCTAGATAACTTCTTTTGGGAAGTTATCAGTCACTCGGTGTCATCCTTGGCCTCGAGCAGATCCCGCTGTCAGGCTCTCACCTAGCTGACAGGGCTGGAAGTCACTCGATGGTGGTGATAGTGGACCCCGAGCAGATCCCGCTGTCAGGCTCTCACCTAGCTGACAGGGCTGGAAGTCACTCGGTGTCATCCTTGGCCTCGAGCAGATCCCGCTGTCAGGCTCTCACCTAGCTGGCAGGGCTGGAAGTCACTCGATGGTGGTGATAATGGACCCCGAGCAGATCCCGCTGTCAGGCTCTCACCTAGCTGACAGGGCTGGAAGTCACTCGGTGTCATCCTTGGCCTCGAGCAGATCCCGCTGTCAGGCTCTCACCTAGCTGACAGGGCTGGAAGTCACTCGATGGTGGTGATAGTGAACCCCGAGCAGATCCCGCTGTCAGGCTCTCACCTAGCTGACAGGGCTGGAAGTCACTCAGTGTCATCCTTGGCCTCGAGCAGATCCCGCTGTCAGACTCTCACCTAGCTGACAGGGCTGGAAGTCACTCGATGGTGGTGGTAATGGACCCCGAGCAGATCCCGCTGTCAGGCTCTCACCTAGCTGACAGGGCTGGAAGTCACTCGGTGTCATCCTTGGCCTCGAGCAGATCCCGCTGACAGACTCTCACCTAGCTGACAGGGCTGGAAGTCACTCGATGGTGGTGGTAATGGACCCCGAGCAGATCCCGCTGTCAGGCTCTCACCTAGCTGACAGGGCTGGAAGTCACTCGGTGTCATCCTTGGCCTCGAGCAGACCCCGCTGTCAGGCACTCACCTGGTTGACAGGGCTGGAGGTTACTCGATGGTGTCGGCCTTTAAGTCGTCAGGTGTAGGTCAAAGTCTGTGGCAGGAAACGAAGGGGAAGGGTTCTGACAGGGCGAGCCAGGTCTCGGCGAACTCAGCTCGGCATAGCCAAGGAGGCAAGCCGGACTAGAGGGCTCTGCAAGGGCGAGTTCGGGCTCGACATTTCCGGCTCGGCATTGGAAAGTAGGCCGCAAGCCCGGGCCTCGCCAAAGACAAGCCGGACCAGGGCGCCTCGCACCCCAGGCCCATCATACTTCGAAAAATTTCTTCTTCGATGGGCACAACCTGGGTGGCTCGCGTGCGAGTAGAGGTAGGCAGATAGAAGGCAGAAGGCCGCGCACGAGTAGTAATGGCGTAATACGGGCGGAGAGTAACTCGCCGAGAAATCATTTGGGGCTTGGCGAACACTCCAAACACACTTCGCTCGCGTGCGCGCTCTCATGATCACTCTACTCGCAGAACCTGTCTCGGCGAGGTCGCGGGAGAAAATACTCACATACATTCATGACACAATGAGCATAGTAAAAAAGGACACCGGTATGATCAAAACACTTTCATTTATTATTTACAAGCGTACAGGGAGCTCGCCTCTGCGAGTAGTCAAAAAAGAAAAAAGAAAAGAACAAAAATACAGGGCCGTCAGCTGGCCTCGCCCCCTCCGCCGGAGTGGTCCTCGCCGTCGCCCGAGTGGTCCTGAAAGCTCTTCCCGAACATCGCGTCCAGGCTATCCTCCTTCTCGCTGGGCGGCGTCGCCGGAAATAGACTCGGCATCAGGTCCCGAGCGGAGATCTCCCCGCATCCTTCCACCAGCACCCCTGAGTCCTTCATCATCGCGAGGGTGCACTCGGCGGTCTGGATGGAGTTGATCCGCAGTCTCTCGACGAGGTCCGCCTCGCTGAAGATGCGCGGGCTCTTGTAGGGGAGTGTGGGATCGATGTCGTGCCCCGGGAAGAAGATCTCCGCCTGGCGACGCACTTCGCCGAGAAGGTGCTGGTTCTCCCCCTTCAGCTTCACGTTCGCGCTCTCCAACTCGCCAAGGCGTGCGCGCAGTTGGACGATCTCCTCCCCTCGCTCGACGTCGCGAGCCTGGAGCTCCCCAGCAGCGTCGGCATCTACGGCCAGCTGCGCGCGCAGGCGGCCGTTCTCCTCCTCTAGCTCAGTGTTGCGAGCCTGGAGCTCGCCCGCCGCTTTGGCATCCTGGAAAAAAAAACTCACTTAGCAGCAGCACAAAGCTTTCCAAGTAAAAGAGAGTGGTGCGTGACACTTACCAGCCCGCCAGCAGTCTTGGCGAGAAGACTATCCGCGATGCCGAGCCGCCTCGCCTGATCGGCAACCTGCTCCTTGGCGAGGTCGCGAGCCTGCTCGGCCTTTTCGAGCTGGTGGCTGATGGCGAAGCTGCGGCGCGCCAGCATATGGTGCAGCTCCAGGGTCCGCAGATGGGACTGCAGCCCCTCATGGCCGAGCTGCCGGAGGGTCGACCTCTTGTAGGCCTCGGCATCCTCCCGGCCATAAAGGCCGAAGCCGAGGGCGTAGGCATGACCGGTGGCGGGCTCGCGGTCGTGCCAGGACGGGTGCAGGGTGGAGACGGAGACTCGATGAGCGAGCTCGTCCCACTGCAACATGGGCTCGCCCGCGGAATCCTTCCAGCGCGCGCCGAAGTTGAAGAGGGGGTGCTGCTTCGGCGGCGCGCGCTCGCGGGCAGCCCTCTTCGCCGAGGAAGGAGGGGAGATCGCAGCCGGGGAAGAGGGGGCCTTGCCACCCTTTCTGCCCTTGCTGGTAGTCTCTTTCAGCGGGCTCCCCGGGGACACGTCGGGAGGAGTCTCCGACGAGCTGATGTACTTGGGGCTGGACTGATGTTGTTGTTGTTGTTGCCCCCGCGGAGCCAGCAGGGCTCTCCGCATCTTCTTCACCTGACGGGGGCCAGATGGCGGGTTCGACCCCGCGTCCTCAGGTCGCCTCTTGCTGGAAGAGGGCTGCGAGGAGACCGTCTCATCTCGGCAAGCCGCTGCCGCCGCCCTCTCGCGAGCAAGAGGGTCAGTATCAAGCCCCGGGTCCGCAAAAGGCGGGTTCGCGGGGATTATTCGCTCCCCTGCAGAAAAATACTTGGGAAGGTTAGAAAACTCAGGGATGATAATGTGTCGAGTCCGCGAGTAGGCGAGCTCGGCAAGAGGGAGGAAGCATACCTTCGCCGGGCAGAACCGGGGGGAGCGCGTCGAGGCCCCTCCGCAGGAAGGCGACCTCGAAATCTTTGTGGAGGAAGAATTTGTGGAGCTCGGCATCGTTGCCGGACACGGCCGGCGGGCGGTACACCTCCTCGCCTTTCTGTTGCGACGAGTAGGGGATGTTGCCGAGATCGCCCTTGATGAAGGCGATCTTGGTCATCCAGGTGTGGTGCTTGTTCGCGATCTCGCGAACTTTGATCAAGGAGCCGCCGAAGTAGGCGACCCCATCCGTCGTCGCCTTATAGGAGAAGAGTTTCCTGAACACCGTCAGGTTAAACTCGATCCTCTCCCGCCGGAGATAGCTCGCGAACGCCACCATCATGGCGATGGCGTTCGAGTTCAGTTGCGCGGGGACGGCCCCGTAGTATTTCAGGATCTGCCGGATCTCCGGCCACAAGGGAAGTCGCAGCCCCACCTCGAAGTGCGAGATGGGGAATGCGAGTTCGGTCTCATAGAACGTGTTGATTGCCTCGCCCGGCCCCGGCCTGCGTGCCTCAAAGCCCGGCGGCACATACAGGGCCTTGAATTCGGCGAGTTCCTCCTCGCTGGTGTGGCCGTCAAAAAAGCAATAATCCGCGAAGTGCTGCGCGCACTTGGAGCGGCCATCAGCGTCCGGATTAGTCTTGCCCATGGTGGCAGGAAAGAAGCAAAGCACAGCGCGAGCAGAAGAAGGAAAAAACAGGAGTGGAAGCAGAGCAATAAAGATAGTACGGGGGTAGGTGAAAGGGGGGGGCTATTTATAGGAAAAAGAATCTGAGGCAGGCTGTCACATCGGCGCATCTCGCCACCCCAGCTCACCACCCCAGCTCGCCGACTTCCGGCGCGTCCTCACTGAGGCTAAGTCAAAACATTACGACTTTTTATTTAAATAACAAATGAACATGTTCTAAAAATTATTCATCCCAGCAGGGGAAAGTTCGAAACAGAAAACAAGGCGCGCAAGCAGGGAGGGCACCAGGACGCGAGCGCCGGTCGGCTCGGCAGGGGAGCCCGCGAAATTACCTACCCCGGCCTCGCGATCCCCGCCCCCCAAGCTGCCGCGCGCGGAGAAGCTCGCGGATCCTTCCAGAGTTCCTTTGCGAGACCAAGAGACCGTCATCTATCTCATCCAGGAGTCGGGAAGGAGACATCAACTCGCCAGGCCAGCCGAGGCGCACCTCCTCAGCAAGGCGCGCATAGTCGCGCTGCAACGTCTCGTTGACTCCTTGCACCTCGCGCATACCACCCACCAGCTTCTTGAGGAGCTTGACCTCCCTCCTCGACAGCTCACCCTGATCCACCTCCGGACCCAGATAAGAGTCCAGCGAGCTCGGAGACGGCAGGGGAGAATGGTGGGCTGCCCGCGAGGACTCCTCGGCAGCCGACTGACTGGGAAGGGCTGTAAAGGCAGACGTCAGCAAGAGCAAAAGCTTGTGAAGCACAGAGTTGAGCGAGGCGGACCTGAAGAGCTCGGCGGCTCAAAGGAGATGCGAGGAGGGATGAACCTCAGGTCTTTCCCGCGACCTGGTCCGCGAGCCCCCGGCGAGATGGGCTCGAAGCCCGGGACAGGAACGGACCCCAGGCCCCCCCAGCGACCGCGTCAATTTGCCGAGGGGAGTCAGGTGGTGAAGCTGGCCTCTGCGAGCTCACGGGAAGGATCCCGAAGAGGAGCGGCGGATCCCGTGGATGGTTGTCCGGGGGTGAGAGTCGCGAAGTGGCGGGCATAACCTCGCCTTGCGGCGTAGGAACCCGCGGCACGGTGCCCTCGTCATCTGGAAGGCCGCCCTGATCGTCACCAACAACAACGACCTCTCTATCATTCTCCAGAATAGTTCGAGTAGAAGAGCCGGTCTCGCGAGCCAAAGTGGCCCTCAGGTCGTGGAATATGGGCTCGGCCGCCTCGGGAAATGGCCTTGACCTCTTGGAGCTCGGCTCGGCAGGGTTAATTTGAGGGACCTTTGCGGGGACCGCCGTCAGCGCGGCAATGCGGGCCTCAGAAGCCTGGCGGGCTCGATCTATGCGCTCTTGAATCTCCTTGGGAAGGGGCATCTTGGCAAGGCAGCAGGGGGAATGGCAAGAGCCAGGCAGCAGAGCAGGTGCATATATATAGCCGCAGGTGGCCCCCACCATAAGATTCCCTTCAACTCGCCAGCCGGAGCTCGCCGCACACTTCGGGTTGGACGTTTCTTTCCGAGCTTTTTGACAAGCTCGGAAAGAGCGGGGATTGTGTACAACCCCGTGTCCGGCGAGCAAGTTCAACAAGGGCCAAACAGGCGAGCTCAGCGAGCTCAGCAGCAGCAGGCGAGCTTGGCAGCAGCAGGAGCGGGCCAGAGCTCGGCATCCGTCGACCAGAGATCGACGATCGACGACCCAGAGCTCGGCATTCGCCGAGCGAGCAGCAACTCGCGGCCCCGCAGTGGAGCTCGGCAGCAGCTGGCGAGCAAAGCACGCCGAAGTGGCCAGGGGTCCCAGCTCGCCCGGGGATCAGAGGTATTTTTTACTATTCTATCCCTGCTGGCCTGCCCATAGCCCTTCGAAACAGCGGAGTTTGGCTGTTGGCAGGCCCAGCCAAGGGTTTCCCGGTAATTTCAGGTCAGCTATTTTGGTTATGGGCAGTCCGGGTTTCAAAAACTATAAATAGGACCCAAGGGGTATCCCAGAAGGCAAGTTTTTTCCCTGAGCTCCTCTCCCCAAATTCTCTAAGTGCTTTCTGAGGGTACCTTAGCTCGGCTTCAGGCTAAGGAGGGGAAGCGCTCTGAGATCTTCCGGGTTTGTGGTGGGACCTCCCCGCCGAGCCCTTGGGTCTGTTTTCTCTTTGTCTAGTTGTTTTTTCTTGCAGGAGCGAAGTAGGCGCGAGACCACCCCTTTCCCCAAGGGCGAGCTCCACAGGAAGCCGGTTTCCGGTTTCAACAAGTTACGTAAGTCATCAAGTTTGGAATAACTGGCAACTATCTCACCTCTAGCTTTCATCAGATAGCATCTGAAATACTTTAGTGTGCTCAACGTAGACGCTTGAATGTAAGCAGACAACGGTTCTTAAATTTAAAACATAAGCTAGGTATTAAGTCCTCCTAAATGGACGTTAATCCCATCTCCCCCGATGTTTTAGATGTTAGAACCTTACATAAGCCCTTAGTAAGGACATCTGCTACATTATCTTTTGATCTCACGTCCAATAGGGAGATTATCCTCTGACTGGTGAGATAGGTCAACCAGGCCTGTTTCATCCTAAGTTGTCTTCGCTTGTCATTGAACAACGTATTTGTAGCAATGGTCTTTGTGGCCTGATTGTCACAATAAATCGAAATAGAGTGCATTTTCAGACTCGTCATTGGAATGTCCAATATCAGATCTCTTATCCATTCTGCTTCTTCTCCAGCTGAAGCGAGAGCATAGAGTTCCGATTCCATAGAGGATAGTGCAATGCACGTTTGCCTCTTAGACTTCCAAGCTACTGCTGCACCTCCTAGTGTAAACACAAAGCCACTAGTGGATCGACAATCAGCTATTTCCGAGCACCAAGATGCGTCGGAGTACCCTTCAAGCACTGGAGGATGCCCACTGTAACATAAAGCATACTTCTCAGTATACTTTAAGTATCTCATTAGCCTGTCTAAGGCGTCCCAGTGGTCCTTCCCAGGGTTACTGGTGAATCTACTCAACATGCCGACCGTAAAGGCTATGTCAGGTCTAGTGCAGGTAGTGGCGTACATGAGACTTTCTATGAGTTTGGAATAATCCAACTGTCTGATAGCTGAACCTTCATTCGGTTTCAGTCTACTGTTATAATCGTATGGAGTCTCAGCTTTTTTGCTCTTATCGTAACCCCACTTTTCCAGTAGATTTCTAATGTAGTGACTCTGACTCAGGGTAATACCCTTTTTTGTGAAGTTCACTTCCATTTCTAGGATGGTTTTCACCTCACCTAGGTCTTTCATGCTAAATTGTGCCGTCAAGGCAACTTTCACGTCTTTCACCTCAGACTGATCAGTGCCCAGAATTAGCATGTCATCAACGTACAAGCATATGATGGCTACTTTATTTGCACTTGTTCTAACGTACAGACATTTATCTGATAGGCTGGATTTGAAACCCAAGCCTTTTACACAGGTGTCAAATTTTTCATGCCACATTTTGGGTGCTTGTTTCAATCCGTATAGTGACTTAATCAACTTACAGACCTTATTTTCTAGACCTTCTATGACGAACCCTTCAGGCTGGTGCATGTAGATCTCCTCAGTCAGATCTCCATTCAGAAATGCAGTCTTGACATTCATCTGATGAACAGTGTAGTGTTCAATAGATGCTAGTGCAAGAAGAATCCTAATAGTCGCATAGTGACATACAGGTGAGTATATATCAAAGTAGTCTACACCACTCACTTGAGTGAAGCCTTTGGCAACTAGACGTGCTTTGTATTTTGCGATACTCCCATCAGGATTTAGCTTCTTCCTCAGAACCCACTTATTGCCAATGGTTTTAGCCCCTTTGGGCAGATCAACCAAAGTCCATGTATTGTTCTGCATGAGAGAGTTCATCTCTTCGTCTATGGCTTCTTTCCATAATAGAGAGTCTCTAGATCGCATCGCTTCCTTATAAGTGGATGGATCAGCTTCAACGTGGTAAGTCACGAAGTCTGTACCGAAGCTTTTAGGCATTTTCTCTCTACTAGATAGCCTTCTGGTATCTAAACCACTCGTGTCTACAGGCTCAGTGTCAGAGTTACGTTGTCCTGGCTCAACTAAAGGCTCAGTACTAGTGGCTGGCAGACCTGGCAATGTCAGGTTCTTGTCCTTAAGGAACTTATCCTCAAAGAAGACAGTGTCTCTCGATTCTATTACAGTATTAGTGGAGAGATCCAGAAACCTGTCTGCAGCACTATCATCTGCACATCCTAGGTAGACGCAGGTATTAGTCCTGCATCCAATCTTAGCTCTTCTAGAGTCTGGTATCCTAACGTAAGCGATACAACCCCAGGTCTTAAGATTGTCAAATCTAGGAGGCCTCTTAAACCAAAGCTCGTAGGGTGTCTTAGTCAACTTTGCATGGGGAACTTTATTAAGAATATGATTTGACGTGAGGACGGCTTCACCCCAATAGGCCGTAGGCATGCCAGCAGTCAACAACATAGAATTCAACATTTCTGTTAAAGTTCTGTTTTTTCCTTTCAGCGATGCCGTTGGATTGTGGGGAATATGGAGCGGTGGTTTCAGGGATTATGTCATTGCTGGCAAGGAAATCTCTGAACTCCCCCGAGACGTATTCTCCTCCTCTATCACTTCTTAGCCTTTTTATTTTCATGTCAAGTTGATTTTCAACCCTATTTTTGAAAATACGGAATTTTTCAAATGCTTCATCTTTGGTTTTAAGAAGGTAAATGAAATTGAATCTAGAGTAGTCGTCGATAAAGGTTATCAGATACTTCCGACCGCCTCGAGTGACAAAACTTTTGTAATCACAAATATCGGAATGTATTAACTCTAGCAATTGTGTGCTCCTAGAAACCTGACTAAAAGGTGTTCTAGTTATCTTAGTTTGAGCACAAATTTCACATTTTTCAAATTTGGTTTTTGTGTCGAGGGGTATGTTGTGAGTTCTAGCTAGCAGGAGAAGTTTTCTGTAATTGACGTGTCCTAGTCTTGCATGTAAAGTCTTAGGATCTATCAGATTAGAATTAACCTGATTAACTACCTCGTGTGCTAGACTCAGCCTATACATCCCATTAACGACAAATGCGCAACCAAAGTAATGTGAGTGAACCATAAGGGTTACCCGACCACCACTAATGTTAAAAGACATACCCGCATCGCACAACAGACTAATCGAGATTAAATTAGCAGCTAATGTCGGTATAAATTTAACATTTTTCAAAATAAGAGTTTTACCTGAGGAGAGAGTCAAGGTAGCGTTGCCGACCTTCAGCACGTCAGCTACAGCTCCATTTGCAACAGTGACAGTCTCTTGCACCTCTTGTGCATCCTCCAGAAGCTTTGGATTATGACAGACGTGGCAGGTAGCACCTGAATCGAGCCACCACTCTGAACTGGCCGTCCCGTTACCGACCATGGCAACAAAGTCGGTAGGCGCAGTCTGATGAACCATGTTGGCTTGATTATTGGTTCTTGGTGTGCTGGATTCGCCCCGTTTGGGCTGACGGCACTCGGAAGCGCAGTGACCCCACTTATTGCAGTTGTAGCACTTGCCTTTGAATTTCTTCTTGATTTGTTTGCTGGTGGCAGCAACTGCGGGTGCACTGGTTGGTGGGCGAGTCTTGCCAGGCTTAGGCTTCCGCTTAGGGTGCGTGATCATGTTAGCAGTGGAAGACTGCTTGCTGATCGTCTCTATAGCGTGCCTAGTCCGGTTCTCATCCTCAATGCAGATGAAGCGCTTGAGGTCTTTAAGACTCACCTGCGTCTTCTTCCGGTACATCTCAGTCTTGAAAGAATACCAGGGCGAGGGCAATTTGAAAATGATCGCCCCTGCAACAAATCCATCTGGCAGAGGGATGTTTTCACTGTTGAGCTTGTCCACCAGATTTTCAAACTCAGCAACCTGTGGCAGAATTTCCCTTTCCTCAGTGAAGGTGAATGCCATGAACTTGTCCACCAGGTGCGTCTTGGACATGTTCTCCTCCTCCTTGAACTGCTCCTCTAAGGCTTCCCAGATCTCCTTGGCCCTTTGCATCTTGCCGTACGTCTCTGCAAGCCTGTTGGAGAGGCAATTCAGGATGTAGTCTCTGCAGAAGTCCTCGTCGTTGACCCATTGATCTTCAACGTCACTTCCTTTGAATTCTTCAAAAACAGTCTGCACTGTGTAGAAGATATTCAGGTACTTCATGCCGAACTGTGTGTTGCGCTTCCAGGCACTGTACTCGGCGTTGGAGAATTTCTCCAGCTTGATCATCGGCACGGGAGAGGAGTGACTGATCGCCTTTGATATTTCGTGTCTCTTTCCAAACGATAGTATTCTACTAGCAATCTAAACAAGAGCAGTAAAACCAAGAAAGAAATCACCTGAGCCGCGGAGACGATGAATTCTTCAGATCCAATCCAGGAGAAAAAGATTTGGTCCTCTTCTTCGGCTGAGCACAGTCGCCAAAGACTAGGTATCAATCAGCACACAACTGAAGTCACAGCTTCCTCCAAGCAAGCCAGAGGAGACGAGAACTCCACACCAAAAACTCAGTGCAAGATTATTTAGAGGTGAAGACGGACGGGCTTTGCTTCACTGATATGCAAACAAGGATCCAGATGGGTGATAACCTCTCTGCCTCCTTCTACAAAAGGTGTGATCTGGACGAGACCTAGACAGCAGCAGCAAGTCTCCTTCCTTAGAAATATTCAGAGAATTTTTCTACAAAAAACCACTCTTTCGGTGCAAGCAAGAAGTCCTTCCGATCAGCACAGGAATATAGCCAAAATAAAATTATCACTATGATAACAACGAGCTTCTCCTCCGGCAAGAACGAACGGCGGCTGAGGTCTTCACGATCGACGAAAGCGCAGGATCTAGCGAATCGGTTTGGTGGCTTCCCGTGAAAGCAGCGACAGCACAGGCCGCGATCCGCCTCCTTCGCGATCGGCTAGGGCGTAGTCGGGGAGCGGCGCGGGATCTGGAAAACCCGAGCGGGATTCAGGCGCGGGATCTGGAAAACCCGAGCAGGATTCAGGCGCGGGATCTGGAAAACCCGAGCGGGGTCGACAGCGGGATCGACAGAGAAGCTTCAGGCGGCGGGATCTGGAAAAACGGAAGAGCAAAGCGGCGGTCGCGATCCCGATCCCGATCGACAACGGCGCAGAACCCCTTCTTCGTCGATCTCTTCCCGATCGACAAACGAGCGGCAACCTCTTGATTTCACCGATCCGCGAGGCCGAGAATCCCTTCTTCGTCGATCTCTTCCCGATCGGAGAAAACGCACGGGAGCGGGGGTCGGTCACGGGACGGGAGCGGGGCTAGGGCAAACTTCGAGAATGTTAGAGTGCTCGAAGCATCCGCGTGACCATCTAGTTTGGAATGGCCTACCCGTTGCCCCCAGCGGGGTATTTATAGGCAAAACCCTAAATCCCCGACTACGGGTTTGGATTCCTATCAGATCCTAACCAACCCGTTAAGTAGCCCATTAAACACTAATATCAATATACCTCAACATTTTGTACGTTCATGGAACACCGGATTGGAGGCTATTTGAATGACACTTCGATTATCACAGAATAAGGGAGTGAGTCCTGTGATTTGCACACCAAGATCATGAAGAAGACGTCGGAGCCAAACTATTTCAGCAGTGGTGGAAGCCATGGCACGATACTCAGCCTCCGTGCTGGAGCGCGCAATGGATTCCTGTTTCTTACTACGCCAGGAGATCAGAGAGTCGCCTAGAAAAATGCAGAACCCAGTAGTGGAGCGAAGATTCGTAACATCCCCCGCCCAGTCAGCATCCGAAAATGCTCGGAGGGTGAGTGGCAAAGTGCCAGAGAGAAAGAGCGAGCGGCTGACAGAGGCGCGAAGATAGCGGAGAATCCGGAGGACCGCGGCATAGTGAGCTGAGCGAGGAGCTTGAACAAATTGACTGACGAAGCTAACAGCGTAAGCAATGTCAGGCCTAGTCATAGTGAGATAAACTAGCATCCCGACAAGGCGCCGATAGCGGGAGGCATCGGAAAGTGGTTCCCCATCTGTTGGAAGAAGTTTCAGATTGAGTTCCATTGGGGTGTCAATAGTGCGGTTGTCAGTGAGACCGGCCACAGAGAGAATATCCGAGATGTACTTTTGCTGAGAGACCAGAATGCCGCGTTTGGAGCGGGAAATCTCTAACCCAAGGAAGTAGCGAAGGGGGGCCATGTCCTTCATCTCGAACTGACTACGTAGGTGTGTCTGAAGAGAGGCAATGGTGGCATGGTCATCTTCGGTGATAATCATGTCATCTACATACAAGAGCAGGATGACGCAACCCTGAGCGGAGGTGCGAGTAAACAATGCATGATCAGTCTGTCGTTCAACAAAACCAGCTGCTAGAACCGCTGTGCGGAAGCGCTCAAACCAGGCACGAGGAGCCTGTTTGAGACCATAGAGGGCCCGACAGAGGTGGCAGACGTGGCCAGGTGGAGCGGAGAGACCCGGGGGAGGTGTCATGTATACAGCCTCGGTCAGATCGCCATGTAGAAAGGCATTGGTGACATCCAGTTGATGGAGGGGCCAGTTTCGGGCAGCTACGACCGCGAGTAAGGTGCGGACGGTTGTCATCCGGGCAACCGGGGCAAAGGTTTCGTCATAGTCGATTCCATGTTCCTGTGAAAACCGACGAGCAACTAAGCGGGCTTTATGACGCTCAATAGAACCGTCTGGACGAGTCTTAACTTTGAATATCCATTTGCAGCTGATAGGGATGACACCAGGAGGACAAGGAACGAGATCCCAAGTGTGAGTCCTGTGGAAGGCTTGAAGTTCAAGTGCCATGGCGTGCTGCCATTCGAGTTTTCCAACTGCCTCTTGGTATGACTGGGGCTCCCGGTGTGCGTGGAGAGCGGTGAGGAAGGCCTGGAAAGCAGAGGAATAAGAGGTAGTCGTGGTGAGAGCAGAAGGGGTAGACCGGTCAGAACTGTCGTCGTAGCGAGCAGGTGGGTGGCGATGGCGAGCAGAGTTACGCCGAGGAGGAGCAGGAGCCACGGTGGCAGAGGCGGACGGAGCGTCAGACAGAGCCGTATCAGAAGCAGGAGCGGGATGAGGGGATGTGGGCGGCGGAGGGGGAGCGGATGGCGAAGGAGGATCCTCGGGCGGAGGACGAGGTGGGGACAGGGTAGGAGGGGCAAGTGGAGTCCTGGGGCGAGTTGGAATAGGAGGAAGTAGCGGAAGAGAAAGTGGTGGAGCAAGCGAGGTTGGGGAGGTGAGGTTTGGTGGTGTGGAAGACAAAAACATTTCATGTTCGACGAAGGAGACATGGCGAGAAATGCGAATGTGACGAGCCACCGGATCGTAGCAACGATATCCTTTGTGGTGATGGCTAAGGCCAAGGTGAACACAACGAGAGGAGCGAGCGGAGAGTTTGGTGCATTCAGTGGCGGGAAGGAGAACGAAGCAGGTGCACCCAAACGTGTGGAGAGAGGCATATGTCGGTGGGCGGGAGTAAAGTCGTTCATATGGAGTTGCGCCAGAGATGGTCGTGGAAGGAGTGATGTTGATGAGGTGAACAGCAGTGAGGACGACTTCGGCCCAGAAGGAGTGAGGAGCCGAGGCAGAGATGAGGAGAGCACGAGCTGTTTCGATGATGTGACGATGTTTGCGTTCAGCAACCCCATTTTGTTCATGGGTGTGCGGGCAAGATTGTTGGTGGAGGGTGCCATGCGAGGTGAGGATATTGCGCATGGTGGAGGAGAGAAACTCGGGAGCACAGTCGGATCGAAAGATCTTAATGCGACGCGTAAACTGAGTGTGAAGCATAGCGGTGAACGTGTGATACACGTCGGGTATTTCAGAACAATTCCGGAGGAGATAAACCCAAGCACAACGTGAAAAATCATCAATGAAACTAACATAATAAAGATACCCGGAATGAGAAGCAAGGGGCGCGGGGCCCCAAATATCAGAATGAACTAAATCAAAAGGGGCTGTTGTTTGGGAAGCACTGCTTGTAAACAGTAGAGCAAGGTGCTTTGACAAACGACAGCCAGTACAAACAGAGAGGGGGGAAGGGGAGACACGACCCAAAGCTCTAGAACGGATAACACTTCGGAGTCGATCAGTAGACAGATGTCCTAAACGTCGGTGCCACAAGTCGGCATCAGATATGACAGAGAGAGCAGAAGGGGAAGAGGAGGATGGGGGAACATGGAGATACTCCATCTGATACAAGCCACCAGTCCTACGGCCCTGTCCAATCCTCTGAGCTGTCCGTGAATCCTGCACAACACAATCAGAAGAAGAGAATAAAACCGTTAGACCGAGATCACAGAGGGAGCTGACAGAAATGAGGTTCAGGTGTAGCTGAGGGGCATGGTGGACGTTGGAGAGAGTAAGACGACCAGGAGGGGCAGAGGTCGGGGTGATGGAGCCAGAACGCAGAATAGGGAGAGAGCCCCCATCAACAGTGGTGACCTGAAGGGTAGTGGGGGAGGAGGTACAGTTGGTTAGGGTGCGGGAGTCGGAAGTGAGGTGGCAGGAGGCCCCAGAGTCGAAATACCAAGGTACAGGTGGAGGAACTTGAGCAGCAACAGTACCAGAAGCAGCTGAGAGACTGTGTTCCGCAGAGGAGCTGGCAGAGGAGGCAGGTTGAAACAGGGGTAACTGGAGGAGAAGCTCCTCTATGCGTTGCAGACGATCAGTAGCAGCAGCAGCAGTGGGGTGAGAGCCAGGACCACGACCACGTCCCCGACCACGACCGTCACGACGATGGTCAGAAGTGCGGTGCTCATCAGATCGAGGGGGACGAGTGGGGCAGGCAGACTTCATATGCCCTACCTTCTTGCAGTAGTTACAGGTAACGACACTATGACGCGGAGGAACCGCAAGAGCAGTATCGGGCTGGAGAGCGGGTTGGAGGGCCACTGGAGGTCGGAGACGGGTCTCTTCATCAAGCAGAGCAATCAGGGCGTCATCCAGAGTAGGAAGCGGGACCCGGTGAAGGAGCTGAGCGGCAAGAAGAGAAAACTCAGGACGCAGAGCAGCAAGAAACTGATGAAGATGACCCTCGGAGAGGTGGCGCTGAAATTCCAAAGAGCGAGGACAACCGCAGGGTAAGGGAATCATGGAATCCAGTTCGTGCCAGTAGGCACTCATCACAGTGTAGAAGTCATGAATGGAGCGGCCGTCTTGGCGGGCAGACTGGGAATCGCAGATAAGACAGTGACGCCGAGCGCCTCCACGAGGAACGAAGCGAGCGTGGAGATATTCCCACATGGCACGGGCGGAAGGAAGGCGGCCGATAGACGTGAGGAGCGGTCGAGCAACGGACTCCAGGAGGTAAGCCCGGATGGCTTGATCGCGGCGCCGCCAAAGAGTGAGAGCATCTGGAGGGGTGGAGGCAACAGTAGTTGCGGTAGAGCCGGGTGCAGGGGCGGGCTTGGCGGCAGGGGCGGGAGGCGCACCGATGATGTGCTCCCAAAGATCACGGGAGGAGAGAGCGGCCTCAACGGTAAGGGCCCAGTCAGGCCAGTCGCTAGCGCCGTCGAGCTGGAAGGACGTGGCCTTCAGTGGTGGCGAGATCAGAGGAGCAGCCATGGAGGCTCAAGGGAGCGGTGAACCTGCAGGGAGTTGGCGGACTGGGATTCCGGAGATGGAGGTAGGCAGACGGAAAGGGCGGACAAGAGGGTGCGAGCTGCGGGGTAGGGCAGGCGAGGCGGACTGGGATTCCGGAGATGGAGGTAGGCGGACGGAAAGTGCGGACGGGACCTGCAGGGAGTTGGAGGACTGGGATGCCAGAGATGGAGGTAGGCGGACGGAAAGTGCGGACAAGAGGGTGCGAGCTGCGGGGTAGGGCAGGCGAGCTGCGGACGTGAGGGCGGACGTGAGGGTGCGGAGGAGGAGCTGCGGACTGAGGGTGGTGAGAGCTGGGCTGGACTGGGGAGGAGTGCGAGCTGGGCTGGACTGGTCAGGGAGGAGTGCGAGCGGTGCTGGACAGGGGCGGATAGGGACGAGCGGACTGGATAGGGGCGGACAGGGCCGGACTGGACAGGGGCGGACTGGACAGAGGCGGACAGGGATGGAGGTGCAAGATGGGCTGGATGGAGATGCGAGCTGGTCTGGGGAGGCGGGCGGGTGGGAACAAGCGGACAGCTCCGTGCAGGTTCGGGCAGAATGGCGAAAATTAACCTCGCTCTGATACCATGTTACAAATGGAACATGCACGTAACAGTATCTGTCTTTCATTAAGAAAAGGGGACCAAATAAGTCTTACATATAGGAGAAGTGAGGGGGGAGACAACCTATCTAAGCAATGTGGGACTAAATGAAGGGGACAATAAATGCACAATAAATACAATATTTAACATATTTAACAGACATAATCTTGCTATGCCATATCTTTTGTCATAATCTCACTAATGCCTAAGTACGTCGTGTCTTTCCTTATAGTTTCATTTCAAGTCTTTATTGGTCTATCCCTCCTTTGTTTAATATGTCTAGTGACTAGACTCTCACAACGCCTAGACTCTTGTCAACCGCCTCCGCGAGAGCGCTCCCATTTATGCTTTGCGTCAACGACAGCGCAACCTTCAGAAGCTTCGTGGAGTTAGAATATTTTCCAGTCGGATTGCTCCCATCAAGATTTTGCGAGTTCAGTGTCATCTCAAGCCCGGAGCGCTTCCATCGAGACTCCAAAGACTTAGTTATTTTTCCTCATTTACCATATTATAACGGATTAGCGGTCTGTCGCCCTTCGAGATAAAACCAATCTTTGTAACACTACAAGAAGATGATGAATTTTGGCTTGACACAGTTTCAGCGACGTGTTTTTTCCGGATTTTCCACGTCAAAAACGTTTTGTCTCCATTGTTGTGGTTTTTTAACTGATTGCGCGCCCAGCTCGACTCCGAGGTAAGGCGGTTCGATTCTCCGAACCGAGGAAAGAGACATGTGACTCGCAACAATATTAAAAATAAATTTCATTTATTGTACTTTTAATTTTTTTCAACTTTAATGTAAAAATCATTGTTTTTTTTGTTCAATATTAATAAAAATTATTTTTGTCCATATAAAATTTCCTATTAATTTTAGTGTATATTTTTTTAATGAGATAAAGTAATTATTTAAATAAAAAAATGGAGAATAAAAAAATTGGCCTCGCCCGGAATTGGGGGCCTGAACAGGCCACTTCCTGGGGCTGTAGCCCGAGCCCATATAAATGAAACCCCAGGCTGAACCCGGATGACTAAAGTCAGGGCCCCACGTGTGGTGCCAGCCCGATCAAATCAGACTTTTTGGACAGGCCTGTTGGCTTCTAGATTTTTTGGAATGTAATTAATTAAAACTATTTATGTTATGATCAAGATTAATTCTAAGTTATTCTAGGGTGTTGTTGAGGGTTGCTTGGTTTTTCTCTGTTCCGAAAAATCGTATCACCTTAGCTCTTATTTGGACCGGGCGCAAACAGTTAAAAGAGATCTAAACAGCAATAACATAGAGGAGTTTTTAACGCAAAAAATCTAAAAAGAGTGAAAAACCACGTTATCAGATCTGTGTCAGACAAAAATCTACTATTTTCTCTTTGTTTACAAGTGTTTGATGTTCTCGGAGAGTGACAGACAAACTCTCAATTACAAGCTTTGGGTGTAGAGAAATGAAAAAATGGCTAAATCCGCAAAACCTTGAAGAGTGCGTCTGTAGGGGCTTCTACGAGTGCGTTCTTCGGAGCTATTTCCATTGCCTGTTGCTGCGTCCGCAAGCGTGGTGAGCGTGAGTGGACTAGAGAGGAAGCAAAGCGAAACTCGAGCAATAGAACGATCTAAGTCTCACGTGTTCGTCGAAGAATCTCAGAATTCTCTCTAGTCGCTCAAGTAGCTTGTCTTTAAATAAAAGTCTCAGGGCATTTTTATAACTTTCTTGAAGGGATGTGTTTGTAATTTTGTCCGATTGAATCCTGAGTTGGTGAACGACGTCACTCCCGTTCCGATTTCCCGGATCACCAATTTTCCAAAAAAATGAACATGCACCCAGACTGTCGGGGGGGGGGGGGGGGGGGGAGTGTGCAATTTGCCCGGTGACGGTGGCGGCCACAACCGTTCGGAGTGGATGACGACAGCGGTGGGCCCCGGAGGCCGGCGACCCCCCCCCCCCCCCCCTTTGTGCGTGCCTGACCGAGCACCCACGCGCACACTTGTCGTGTGAGCACAGGTTGGCCGCGCGCACCAGGGCGGCCAGTGGCGTCCGGAGACGACGATGCCCCCACCCCGCTTGCGCACTTGCGTGCATGCCAACGTAGGACGCGCAGGCACTTGTCGTGCGAGCACGGGCTGGCTGCGCGAGGCGAGGTGGCGCACACGGACTGGTCGCGCACGCGCGGTGCTCATCTGCGCTTGATTTTGTTCCTCCTTTCGGGGTGACTTTAAACCCTTTAAGCGTGCGCACAAGGCTTACTTGGAAGCCGCACCAGCCAAAACCATTTATAAACGACTCCTTACATCAGAAGCTTCCATTGCTCTAAAAGTTTGAATAATTATCATAATAAATCAGCAATTTTTGGCACTTTGCACCCCTTAATTAGGGATCCTTGGCTCTTTGCACCCCACAATTCTACTATTATAGGCACTTTGCACCCCCATTTTATTTTTCCCGTCCAAATAAAATTTCTGAGTATTTATTCTATTATTTAAGGGGTAGTTTGGGAAGTAAATTAGGGCTCCACAAAACCCTACCGTAAATCTCACTGTGCACATCCGTGATACTTCACTAGATTAGGATCCGCTCCATTTCAAGTGAAATGGAGGGGATCCATTTCACGGTCTACATTGAATTCACTTTGATCCAACGGGTTCATCATTTCTCATGTTTTTTTTTAAGATTTTTTACTCAAAATAAACTCCACCACAAGATTTCTTTCATGCTTGTCTTATCAATTGGATGATGAAATGGATCCCCTCCATTTCACTTGAAATGGAGAGGATCCAGATCCTACTTCACTTTAGTCTGTTGTCACTGTGCACATCCGCGAACTGCTCCAGCGAAACCTCTCCGGTAAGCGATCCATCAGGCGACAACTCTCCGGCGAGAGATCCTTCAGGGACAACTCTACCGTCCTCTTCCTGCTGCATTCTTGTCGTGCAGTGTACTGGTGTTGTTGCGCTCTCCGACTGCTGCTGCGCTCAGCGGCTGCTGCTGCGCTCTGCGACTACTTATGCGCTCTCCGGGTGCTGCTGCGCTCTCCGGCTGTTGTGCTCTCCGGCTGCAATCTTCGAGCTAATTGTGAGGTATATTGCTACAGTAGTTCTCTTCACTTTTGTGACATGGTTTGCATATTTTTTAGAAATTAGGTTGATATCCCATAACATTACCACAAGTTCAAATTGGGGAAAACACATCCTTCTTATGGCATTTGATTAATCGAGTCACATGAATACCGTGGATCCTGTCACAGATTTCTCCTGCCACTGTAATCTTTTTATCCTGTCACATGAAAACATATCCTTCTTATGAAATTGGTTGACGTCTCATAACATTATCACATGAATATTTTTCATTAATCGAGTCACTGCAATCTTTGTATCCGGTCTATGTTGATGGTGCTGTAGTTTTTTCAATCTATTTCTTTATGCATTTGATTTTAATTTCCCCGATATTTCTACAAATGAATTTATCCATCAAAATGTCGTGGATCCTGAGAGATCAAGAGGCTAGAGAGAGGCCAATGTACATGCCAGATGACACTTCATTGTTCACCGTTAGAGACTCAGAATGCACCATTCAGGCTCTTTTTATGGTTCTACTAGAATATCATATAAGCATGATGTGATCAATTGTTTTGACTATTATGATTACAGTGTTTTAGTGTTGGATAGTTTGCACGAAATGACTACACTTCTTGGTCACTTGGGATGGATTAGATTTTTTTGCAGTTTAAGTGGTCAAGAAAATTGCAATAATATTATTTTATTAGCAACTGATGAAGATGCTAAAAATCTTTTTAGACATATGAACACTGAAAGAGAAGTGAATGTTTACGTTGAAACAATTGAAGTTCAAAGTAACTTTGATACGGAGCACCAAAATATATTTGAGATTGAGAATAGTAGCAAATCATTTAGCAACGAAGATGAGACAAATGAGAATGATTCCACTTTTAGTGATGACTTTCTAGATGGTGATTTTGAGAACGATGATGTATAGTACGATGAAAATGTTGTTGAAGCTATTGAATGAGTTGGGTTGAAGGAGCCAACAGAAGTGTATATGCATGAACATAATCAAATGGTGGAATACTCTATTGGGAAAGGTTAAAAACCTATAACTCCAACAAGAACAAATCATCTCGGTATCAAATTTATCAAGGAAATGCAGACGAATAAAATTTTGAATTTGAGGCGGGGTTGTGTTTCAATACAGCTGAAAAATTTAGAGAAGCAGTTAGAACATACTCTAATATGCAATGAAAACCAATCATATTTACAAAGAACTGTAGTGATAAAATTCAGATCGCTTGTGAATGTGATTAGATAATGTACGCTTCCTTTATATCCCGAAGTGATAAAACTTTTCAAGTGAAGACCGTCCGGAGTGGATGACGACAACGGTGGGCCCCTGAGGCCGGCGACCCCCCCACTTCCCGCATGCTTGACCGAGCACGGGCGCACACACTTGTCGTGCTAGCACAGGCAGGCCGCGTGCGCTGGGGCGGCCAGATGCGTCCGGAGACGACGGTGCCCCCACCCCGCTTGTGCACTTGCATGCATGCCAACGTAGGACGCGCGGGCACTTGCCGTGCGAGCATGGGCCTGCCGCACGCGGCGAGGTGGCGCACACGGATTGGCGGTGCACGTGTGGTGCTCATCTGCGCTTGATTTTGTTCCTCCTTTCGGGGTGACTTTAGACCCTTTAAGCGTGCGCACACGGCTTACTTGGAAGCCGCACCAGCCAAAACCATTTATAAACGTATCCTTACAACATAAGTTCTATTGCTCTAAAAGTTTGAATAATTATCATAATAAATCAGGAATTTTTGGCACTTTGCACCCCTTAGTTAGGGATCCTTGACACTTTGCACCCCACAATTCTACTATTATAGGCACTTTGCACCCCCATTTTATTTTTCTCGTTCAAATAATAATTTATGAGTATTTATTCTATTATTTGTGGGGTAGTTTTGGAAGTAAATTAGGGCTCCACAAAACCCTACCGTAAATCTCACTGTGCACATCCGCGATACTTCACTAGATCAGGATCCTCTCCATTTCAAGTGAAATGGAGGGGATTCATTTCACGGTCTAGGTTGAATTCACTTTGATCCGACGGGTTCATCATTTCCCATATATTTTTATATTTTTTAATCAAAATAAACTCCACCACAAGATTTCTTTCATGCTTGTCTTATCCATTTGATGATGAAATGGATCCTCTCCATTCCACTTGAAATGGAGAGGATCAAGATCCTACTTCACTTTAGTCCGTCGTCACTGTGCACATCCGCGAACTGCTCCTGCGAAACCTCTCCGGCGAGCGATCCATCAGGCGACAACTCTCTGACGAAAGATCCTTCGGGGACAACTCTACCGACGTCTTCCTGCTGCATTCTTGTCGTGCGGTGTACTGGTGTTGTTGCGCTCTCCGACTGTTGCTGCGCTCTTTGGCTGCCGATGCGCTCTTCGGCTGCTTTTTGCGCTCTCCGGCTACTGTCGCGCTCTCCGGCTGCCGTGCTCTCCGGCTGCAATCTTCGAGCTAATCGTGAGGTATATTGTTACAGTAGATCTCTTCACTCTTGTGACATGATTTGCATATTTTTTTTAGAAATTAGGTTGATATCCATAACATTATCACAGGTTAAAATTGAGGAAAACACATCCTTCTTATGACATTTGATTAATCGAGTCACATGAATACCGTGGATCCTGTCACGGATTTCTCCAGCCACTGCAATCTTTTTATCCTGTCACATGAAAACACATCCTTCTTATGAAATTAGGTTGATATCTTATAACATTATCACATGAATATTTTTCATTAATCGAGTCACTGCAATCTTTGTATCTGGTTTATGTTGATGCTGGTGTAGTTTTTTCAATCTATTTCTTTATGCATTTGATTTTAATTTCCCCAATATTTCTACAAATGAATGTATCCATCAGAATGTTGTGGATCCTGAGAGATCAAAAGGCTAGAGAGAGGCCAATGTACATGCCAGATGACACTTCATTGTTCACCGTCAGAATGCACCATTCAGACTCTTTTTATGGTTCTACTAGAATATCATATAAGCCTAATGTGATCAATTGTTTTGACTACTGTGATTACAGTATTTTAGTGTTGGATAGTTTGCACGAAATGGCTACACTTCTTGGTCACTTGGGATGGATTAGATTTTTTTGCAGTTTAAGTGGTCAAGAAAATTGCAATAATATGATTTTATTAGCAACTAATGAAGATGCTAAAAATCTTTTTAAACATATGAACACTGAAAGAGAAGTGGATGTTTACGTTGAAACTATTGAAATTCAAAGTAACTATGACACAGAGCACCAAAATATATTTGAGATTGAGAATAGTAGCGAATCATTTAGCAACAAAGATGAGACAGATGAGAATGATTCCAGTTTTAGTGATGACTTTCTAGATGATGATTTTGAGAACGATGATGTAGAGTACGATGAAAATGTTGATGAAGTTATTGAATGAGTTGGGTTGAAAAAGTCAACAGAAGTGCATATGCATGAACATAATCAAATGGTGGAATACTCTATTGGGAAAGGTCAAAAAATCTCTCTCCAACAAGAACAAATCATCACGGTATCAAATTTATCAAGGAAATGCAGATGAATAAAATTTTGAATTTAAGGCAGGGTTGTGTTTCAATATAGCTTAAGAATTTTGAGCAGCAAATAGAACATACTCTAATATGCAAGGAAAACCAATCATATTTACAAAGAGCTGTAGTGATAAAATTTAGATCGCTTGTGAATGCGGTTGGATAATGTACGCTTCCTTTATATCCCGAAGTGATAAAACTTTTCAAGTGAAGACCATAAAAGAAGAACACACGTGTTGTAGAGCTGCATGCTTTAAGCATTGTACCTCAGATTATCTTGTAAATAAATATCAAAATCACCTTAGGAGTACCCTGAGTGACCGGTTACTTCGATACAAGAGCTTATGCAAATGGAAAATAAAACATCTCTCTCCATCTGGAAAATGTATAGAGCCAAAAAGCATGTTAACAAGATGATTCATGGCACAGAGGTGGATCAATATGCTAGCTTATGGGATTACTGTGAAGAAATTCGTCGTGCAAATCCTAACACGACAGTGAAAGTCCATTGTAAACAAAGTTTGGATTCTGGTGCGAGTATTTTTAAGAGATTATATATATGTTGGGGTGCTTTGAAGATGGGTTTTCTTGCAGGTTGTCCACCCATTATTGGACTTGATGGAACACACCTGAAGACCTCAACTGGAGGTGTTTTACTCTGTGCAGACGGTGTTGATGGGAACAGCGGTATGTATCCAATCGCATATGCCATGGTAAGATGGGAAAATAGAAAGTCATGGGAATGGTTTATTGCTCTTCTACTACAGGATTTGAATGTTGTTAATGATTATGCGTGGACTATCATGTCTGATAAACAAAAAAGGTCTCATACATGCAGTTGAAGAATTACTTCCAAATGCGCAACATAGATTTTGTCTTAGACATATGTTTGGTAATTTTAAGCAAAAACATAAATGATTACAATTGAAAAATTTATTGTGGAGAGCTGCATCTGCTAGTAGAGTTGTTGATTTTAATTATGAAATGGAAAAGCTGAGAGCATGCAATATAGCGGCTTACAATTGGGTAAGGAAAAGAGATCCAAAAAATTTGGCAAGGTCACATTTTAGCACATGGACAAAGTGTGATATGCTCCTTAACAATTTGTGTGAATGTTTCAACAACGTGATCTTAAAAGCAAGAGGCAAACCCATTATAACAATGTTTGAGATAATAAGAATAATTATGATGAAAATAATTTATACACAAAGAGATAGAATGTTGAGAACAAGTGGAGATATTTGTCCCAACATCCAAAAAATAGCGGAGAACAACAAAAAAAGAGTTCATGACTATATTTTAGAATGGAATGACAATGACAAATTTGAGGTAAAAGAATAGGCCGGAGATAAATGGAATGTTGAATTATCAAAAAAAAGTTGCACTTGCAAAAGGTGAGAACTAAGTGGAATTCAATGCGTCCATGCAATAACATGTATTTTCTACAAAAGAGAAAGGGTTGAAGACTATGCAGATTTTTGGTACAAGAAAACACCTTCTTGAAAGCATATGAACATTTATTGAGTCCTATTAAAGGACAAAGGGAGTGGTCATGTGCTAATCAAAATATTGTTGTACCATGGAATGTTAAACCCAATAAGGCTGGAAGACCTTCGATGCAAGCAAGAAGGAAGGAACCAGATGAGTTGAGTAATCAAAAATATGGCTTAAAAAGATCCGGTATAAAGTACGTGTGCTCCAACTGTAACATCTCATTTCCAACTAGACCCCTAAGAGTGGTTTTGGCCATGACTAGGTCATGACAAAACCCTAGGAAGCCAGAAATGGGCCAAGAGATAGGGGACAAAATGTGGAAGATCATCATGGTCTGCAAATAGTAGAACTCTGGCAATAGTTTAGGATGACCATGGGCTACACCTTAACCCCAAGACCCTACCACAACACCCCCAAACATTTTGGGAGGTCCATTAGAGCCATAAGGACCCATTGGGGTCAACCAAAGAGGCTCAGTTGACCAAGGTCAACTCTAGCCCTAAATGGGTCAAACTAGCCTACTTAGGGTCAATTGACCTGCTCCTATCCTAGAGGACCCCACCTATGCCCTACTAACCCTAAAGTGAGGTCAAAGGGTCACTAAGGACACATTGGGGCCAGCCCTAGAGGCCAGGTTGACCCAGGTCAACTCAAGCTCCTAATCTGGTCAAAGTACCCTTACTAAGGGTATGTGACCTCCAAAGTGCAGGGTAACCCTACATAACCCTACCTAGACCTTAGGGGAAACCAATGGGCCACCAAGGACCCATAGGGGTCAACCCAATAGGTCATGTTGACCCAAGTCAACTCTAGCCCTAAATGGGTCAAACTAGCCTACTTAGGGTCAGTTGACCTGCTCCTATCCTAGAGGACCCCACCTATGCCCTCCTAACCCTAAAGTGAGGTCAAAGGGTCACTAAGGACACATTGGGGCCAGCCCTAGAGGCCAGGTTGACCCAGGTCAACTCAAGCTCCTAATCTGGTCAAAGTACCCTTACTAAGGGTATGTGACCTCCAAAGTGCAGGGTAACCCTACATAACCATACCTAGACCTTAGGGGAAACCAATGGGCCACCAAGGACCCATAGGGGTCAACCTAATAGGTCATGTTGACCCAAGTCAACTCTAGCCCTAAAATGGTCAAAGTGCCCTTGCCAAGGGACATGTGACCACCAAGATACCCAACCAACCCTATTCAAGTAATCCTAGACCTTGAGGGAGTCCAATGGGCCACTAAAAATCCAATGGGGTCAACCCATATGGTCAAATTGGCCCAGGTCAACCCTCATTTAGGTCAAGTCAAACCTAGCCCAAAAGGGCTAACCCAAGCCCAAGCCACTTCTTCCTTAGGCTAACCCCATTTCCTTGACCATCATGACCAAGTGGGCTGCATTTAGCTTGTGGTGTTGACCAGTCAACCAGAGGTGACTAGGAGAGAGAAAGGAGCTCCCACCATGTTAATGGAGGAGAGAGAAGATGGGGAAGAGGAAGGGGAGAGTGGAAAACCGGCCAAGGGAGGCTAACAGCCACCATTCATGGCTGCAATCAACTCCTCTAGGGAAGAGTGAAAGTCCACCTAGTGTCAACAAAGTGCACCTATGGGGGGGGGGAATAGGTGACGTGTAGCGCTTTTTGCGGAATTTATAACGGTACCTGCACAATAAAAATAAAAAGCACAGCACACAGAATACACAGACAATTTATAGTGGTTCCCCGACTTGGGTACATCCACTTTCCCCCTTCGACCTATCTCCCCAACAAGGGACGACTCGGTCACTTCTCCAACGGGATTGAAATCCAATCCCTGCACTACCGGAAGGAACCCTTCCACACGTGAGAGTCAACACTCCCACAAAACGGGTTGCACCCAACCCTTACAATACGGAACAAACGTTCCTTTACAACAAAAGTAAATATAGAATGTACACGAGATACAAACTTTGTTTGGAGACTACGGTGTTCCTCTTCGTTCGACGACGTGTTCGTGAAGTCAACGAAAAGTCTACAACCTTGGTCTCTCTTGGAGAGGATCTCCCCGGAACCGGCGGCGGCAACACGAGCGGCGGCTAGCTTCGGGATCGGCGGCTACGATGATGAGCGGCTGCTGAAAATAGAGATCCAATCTTCGTAGCAAAGCAAGCTAGGTCTACTAACGGTCACACGAGGATCGGTCGTCTCGATCGATTCGGATGGGAAGTTTTTCCCGATCAACAAATCGAGAGACAAGGGATCTCTGGATAGACGCGTGAGACTCAAGCTTTGCTAAGCTTCTGTCGCCGGAGATCGGGAAGAAGAGCGATCAGCAGCGGCGACGGACTTGCGCGAGCGGCGACGGAGGCGGCGGAGAGATTTCGTGATTTTAGGGTTTGCACTCGCTCGGCTTCTTTTCTGTGTACGTATTCCGTTCAAAATACCTGTATATAAATACTGTAGATGCTTTCCAAAATGACCGTTGTGGGACCCACAAGCTGAATCCCTAAGTCCCGGTCCAGAATCTTAACAGCGGCAGAATCCGGTTCAGGAAATTCCAGAAAAACGCCCAAGTCAAAATCAGTGAGAATCGAAAGTGATTCTCGCCAAGTCGCCGAGAATCAAAGGTGATTCTCGACGATTCGGCGAGAATCAAAGATGATTCTCGTCGAATTTGCCTTGGTTGCACGCACTGCTTTAGGCCAGGTCGAGACGGCGAGAATCAACCAGTGATTCTCGACGATTCGACGAGAATCACTAGTGATTCTCGCCGAATCGGCGAGAATCACTTGGTGATTCTCGTCGATTCTTACTTAGAAGCAGAGGTGCTTGCTTAGAACTGGCTGGATCGAGATCGGCGAGAATCAACTTCTGATTCTCGACGAATCAGCGAGAATCACAAGTGATTCTCGCCGAATCGGCGAGAATCACTTGGTGATTCTCGTCGATTTAAACTTAGACGAATTTTCGTCTTTCCACCTATGAGGTGCTCCTTGACCCATCCTTGCTCCTTGTCTGCTCCTGCATATTTACATCCCTGTGCTTGAAAATAAGTGCACTCCAATAGAGAGAATACACGTAGGCCAACACACTGATCTGCTCAACGAGGGATTACGTCGTGCAGACCCGTGTATATTGACCTACTGCACCCTGACATTGGTGTGCACTTAGCGTGGAAAAACTGCAAGCACAACTAGAAAGATTTTATCAAATACATGGTCTATTGACCTTAGCTTGTCCAGGGGCTTCTTCAAATCAGGTACATTGTGGATACAATACCCAATAATCTCCCCCTATTTGAAGAAGCCTAAACCCTACAAGCTAAGGTGAATAGAGCAAATGAGAATGAAAACCATAAACTTAAAATTGAGTTGAGTGAGTTATCCCTTACCAATACCAATTTCTTGGGAGCAAGCTTGGAGCCACCTTAGCCTTAGCCATTAACCAAGAGGGTAATCTCCCCCTTTTCGGCTTCTGCAAATCGGGGTCTGTAGCGTTTGGCCCTTTGCTCCCCCTCAGTTCTTGCATCTGTACTCACGCTGGAGTTCCTTGCTCCCCCTCAGATCGTGCACGAGCCTGGAGCTTCTGTAGTCTTCATTCCTCATAATTGAGCATCCCCAATTCAGTCTTGAAAAGATTGAACTTGGCCTCGTCTAAGGGCTTTGTGAATATATCAGCAATCTGCTTGTCCGTGGGGACATAACAGAGAGAGATGTCCTTGTTTTCCACGTGCTCCCGAATGAAGTGGTAGCGCACTTCAATATGCTTCGTTCTGCTGTGCGATACAGGATTGTTGGCAATGGCAATTGCACTGGAGGAGTCGCAGTACATGGGTACTTCCTTGAACTGAAGGTCGTAGTCGGCTAACTGGTTTCTGATCCATAGAAGTTGTGCGCAACAGCTTCCTGCCGAAATGTACTCTGACTCTGTTGTGGAGGTTGCAACATAATTCTGTTTCTTGCTGTTCCATGAGATAAGCCTCCTGCCGAGGAATTGACACGTCCCGGAGGTGCTTTTCCTGTCATCCCTACTCCCTGCAAAATCAGCATCTGAAAAGCCTATTAGCTCGACATCATTGTTTCTCGGGTACCACAAGCCAAGATTAGGAGTACCTTTAAGGTATCTTAGAATTCGCTTTGCAGCGACATAGTGAGATTCCTTAGTGTTCACCTGATATCGGGCACAGACACATGTGGAGAACATAATGTCCGGTCTACTGACAGTAAGGTAGAGCAGGGATCCAATGATGCTTCTGTATTTGGTTTCATCGAAAGGTTTACCTTTCTCATCCTTATCCAGAGACATGGTGGATCCCATTGAAGTCCTCATAGAGGTTGCACTCTCCATACCGAATTTCTTAAGGAGTTCATTTGTGAACTTCGTCTGAGAGATGAAGATTCCATCCTCAGACTGTTTCACTTGAAGTCCTAAGAAATACTTGAGCTCTCCCATACTGCTCATTTCAAACTTTCCTTGCATAAGTTTAGAAAACTTTTTGCAAATATTGTTGTCCGTTGAGCCGAATATTATGTCATCGACATAGATTTGCACCAGCAAAATCTTGCCTTTGACTTCCCTGAGAAACAATGTTTTATCTATTTTACCTCTGGAGAACTTGTTCTCAAGAAGAAAACTAGATAAAGTCTCATACCAAGCTCGTGGAGCTTGTTTCAACCCATATAAGGCCTTATTGAGAAAATAGACATGATTGGGATAAGTAGGATCGACAAAACCTGGGGATTGAGCGACGTATACTTCCTCTTTCAGGTCTCCGTTCAGGAATGCCGATTTCACATCCATTTGATAGACTGTAAATCTTTTGTGTGAAGCATACGCTAGGAACAGCCTGATTGCCTCGAGCCTTGCTACTGGTGCGAAGGTCTGGTCAAAGTCAATCCCTTCCTCCTGTCTGTAACCTTGAGCCACCAGCCTGGCCTTGTTCTTTACGATGACACCATGTTCATCCAGCTTGTTTCTGAAGATCCACTTCGTGCCAATCACATTCTGTTTGTATGGTCTGGGAACCAGCGTCCAGACATTGCAACGTTCGAATTGATGTAGTTCCTCTTGCATGGCCAGAATCCATGCCGCATCCTTGTTCGCCTCGTCGAACTTCTTTGGCTCTACCTGTGACAGGAAGCTAAGATGCAATACTTCGTTAATAGTACCTCTTCGAGTTCTGACACCGACACGAGGATCTCCGATGATCTGATCTCTAGGATGATCCCTCACGTGCCGGAGCTCAAGAAGTCTGGAGTCTGGAGCTTCGACTACTTCTTGTGCTTCTCCTTCTTCTAAGATATTTGTTCCATTTTGGTCTTCAACATTTTCAGATGACGTGGAGGTGGAAACTTTGACGTACTTAGGAGCGTCATCTTTAGCGGTCTCATCCAGACTCAGCTGTTCAAGTCGAGCACCTGCATCTTCAAGAATACTACTGGAAGAATTGCTGTTAAGCAAACTTCCTTCATCAAATACAACATTTATTGATTCTTCTACCACTAGGGTTTTCTTATTGAAGACCCTATAAGCCCGACTATGGGAACTATAGCCCATGAATATGCCTTCGAAGCATTTTTCACCGAATTTAGTACGCGGGTACTTCCTATTATTCAGTACATAGCATCTGCAACCAAAAATCCTTAAGTAGGACATGGTTGGTTTCCTGCCTTTCAGTAGCTCGTAGGGCGTCTTACGATGATGCTTGTTAATCAATGCTCGGTTTTGTACATGACAAACTGTATTGACACCCTCTGCCCAGAAGTATTCCGGGAGAGAAGCGTCTTTCAACATTGTCGTGCAGGCTTCAATGAGAGTTCTATTTCTCCTCTCCGCAACTCCATTTTGCTGAGGAGTGCGCGGGGAGGAAAACTCATGAAAGATACCTTGTTCTTCACAAAATTCTGTCATTGCACCAGATTCGAATTCTGTTCCATGGTCACTTCTGATTTTGACCACGGAGCAGTTAAATTCGTTCTGAACCTGCTTGACAAAATTAGTGAAGATGTCAAACGTATCTGACTTTCGTTTCAAAAAGAACACCCATGTAAACCGAGAATGATCATCAACTATCACTAGCGTATAGGACTTGCCTCCCAAGCTATGAACTTGCATTGGACCAAACAAGTCCATATGTAAAACGTAAAGACATCGGGAAGAGTCTTTATCTGCGATGCTCTTAAAGGTAGCCCGAGTCTGTTTGCCCATCTGGCATGCAGGACATGGGCTATCTTTGATGCACTTGATACTGGGAGCATCCCTTACCAAGTTCTTAGAAAACAGCATACTAATTGTCTTGAAATTAATATGTGTCAATCTCTTGTGCCATTGTTCACAAAGAGATGCACTGCCTATTGCCACAAGGCATACGGGGGTAGATGAATCTAAACTCAGAAAATCTAAACAGAAGATATTTCTGCTCCTAATGCCTGATAATACCATTTCAGAAGAGGTACGTGAAATTATCAGACATTTATCCTTGCAGAACTTAACGTCATAACCTTTATCACATAACTGACTTACACTGATCAGGTTATGGTTTAACCCTTCAACATAAGCCACGTCGGTGATAGAGATTATACCGTTGGAAATCATACCATAACCTCTGGTGACTCCTCGATCTGACCCTCCAAAGATGACTTTGGGTCCATTCTCGACTGGAGTGTAATCACGCAGCAGGCTTCTTGTCCCGGTCATATGCCGGGAGCATCCACTGTCCAAATACCAGATCGGCGTTTTGGGGGCCTTTGGACATTCCTGCAAAATAAAATTAATTTGCCTTAGGAACCCAATCGAACTTGGGTCCTAGATTCCTGGTTAGCACACTCCCCCTCGGTTGGTTAACCCTACGAGTGGTCGGTCTCGCATTGCTAACATAGGGAGTCTCGTAATTCCTTGGATTAAACCAACAATCCATGGCAAAGTGATCGATTTTACCACAGCACCAACAGTCGAATCTGTTGTACCTCTTCCTAGGCTCCTGCCTTACCCTGGGAACGGTGGGTACTGCTGGGGCCTTGGATCTGGAGGTGGAGGCCTCATGGTGACAACAGTCACATGACTTTGTCACCTTCTGTATAACAGGCTTGGCTTTTGGTGCCTGCTTTCCATTATGGCCGCTAGAGAACGGACCATAATTTACTATGTGGATTTGCTCATAAGGTGCCTTGAAGGCACTCTCACCGAAGTTCCGGGGAAAGTTCCAACCGACATACCGGCTCTTTGGCTTTGCAACCGAGGGCCGGAAATGATGCCCAAATGTTGACTCAAAGTCATGTTGGTTGCAAGGAAAGCCAGGCTTTCTGAACGCAACAGGACTAAGAGGAGCCTTACCCTTTTCATCAGCAGAGGCCTTCTTGGCGGCCTTATTCTTCCTCTGGTTCCCGTTTCTCCTGGAAGAGGAACCAGATACCCCTACATGCCCCAAGCCAGCTCCTTTGGCCTGAGCAGAGAAGGTATCAACAACTGGAAGAACAGTTTTTGGCATAGAGAAGCTCTTGACGATCTTCCTTTCTGCCGCAAGTTGTTCTTCCAACTTGTCGACTTCCTCCTGCTTAATATCAAGGAGCTTAAGAGACTCTGAGTGCTTTGAAGTCAGGTCGAGGTGTTCCTGTCGGAGAGAAATCAAGCTGGTGACCTCTTCCCTTAGGGAAACACACTCGCCCTTAAGGAATTTTACTTCCTTTTTCTCAGCCTTCAATCTCTTTCGGCACTCCTCGAAGGTGTTGAGCAGAAGCTTATACTTCTCGAGGAGCTCAGCTTCGCGGGCCGAAAGGCTATCCTCAGGTTCATCATCCTGAGACTCAGGATCAGAGTCAGAGTCGGAGAGAGGTGTGTGAGCTTTTACCTTCCCAGTAAATGGGGGACATTCTCCTTCTGAGTCGGAGCGACCCACCAGCCCGAAGTAGGCTTCCTCATCATCACTGGAGTCTGAGAAATCAGACTCACTTAGTGTCTTTGGCCTTCTGGCGATGTAGCTCCGCTCCTTCTTCTTATCTCTGGAGGATTTGAGCTCCTCTCCTTTCCCTTTTTCTCTTTTGCTTTGATAGCAGTCGGCCACGACGTGTCCTGGCTTGTTGCATCCAAAGCAAATAATATCAGAAGAACGATGTTTGTTAGGTTTAGATGCATACCTGTCAGAAGAATAATTTTTCTTCTGATGCCTGGAGGAGGAGCTGTCTTTCTTTCTTTGATTCCTCATCTTGAGGAACTTCTTGAACTCTCGGGTGATGAGGGAGAAATCTTCCTTTGACAGCTCTGAGCTGGAGGAGCATGGCTCGGAGTCCTCCTCTTCTTCCTTATTCCTGGCACGGTATGACACCGCACCCTTCCCTTTTCTGGAGTAACTGGCTTTTAGAGCCACAGTCTTTTCTTTTGCAGCAGCCTTTTCTGCTTCTTCCTCTGCTTTCCTGGTGTTCAGCTGAAGCTCATAGGACATCAGCTTCCCAAACAAAATTTGTGGATCAGTTTCTGCTAGTCTGCCAAATTCTCTGATGGCGCAGATCTTTGTGTCCCATTCCTTAGTAAGGGACCTAAGGAATTTGTCATTGAGTTCACCATTAGTGAACACTCTTCCGTAGCCCTTGAGGGCGTTGACAATCTTTAGGAAGTTCTCGTAGGTGACTCCGATCTCTTCCTTAGGCCCTTGTCTGAAGGCCTCATACTTCTGATTCAGGAGGGATCTCCGATCATCCCTCACTTCATCCGTGCCCTCCATTAGGATGATCAGGCACTGCCAGATCTCCTGTGCTGTCCTGCAGTTGCTGAAGTTTTGCATCATAGAGTCATCAACTGCGCTGACCAGGATGTTCCTTGCCTTCATGTCAAGGCCCACGAGTACCATCTCGTCCTTGTCCATTTCAGAAAGTGTCTTCGGCACTTTCTTGGTGGGATCAATGGTGGAGGCCTTAGTGGGGACATAAGGTCCCTCCAGCACGATCATGAAGAGTCGGGGATCGACTGCTTCCATGTAGAACCTGATTCTTTCCTTCCAGATAGGAAAGTTTAGCCTGGTGCATACTGGGATCTTGCCGGAGAACTTGAGCCCGTCCATAGTAGATGTTTGCCTTCTTCTTGACACTATTGGCAGGATTCAACTCAAGGTGTTAACCTTTTGATGAGCAACCTGCTCTGATACCACTTGAAAGTCCATCTAGTGTCAACAAAGTGCACCTATGGGGGGGGGGGGAATAGGTGACGTGTAGCGCTTTTTGCGGAATTTATAACGGTACCTGCACAATAAAAATAAAAAGCACAGCACACAGAATACACATGCAATTTATAGTGGTTCCCCGACTTGGGTACATCCACTTTCCCCCTTCGACCTATCTCCCCAACAAGGGACGACTCGGTCACTTCTCCAACGGGATTGAAATCCAATCCCTGCACTACCGGAAGGAACCCTTCCACACGTGAGAGTCAACACTCCCACAAAACGGGTTGCACCCAACCCTTACAACACGGAACAAACGTTCCTTTACAACAAAAGTAAATATAGAATGTACACGAGATACAAACTTCGTTTGGAGACTACGATGTTCCTCTTCGTTCGACGACGTGTTCGTGAAGTCAACGAAAAGTCTACAACCTTGGTCTCTCTTGTAGAGGATCTCCCCGGAACCGGCGGCGGCAACACGAGCGGCGGCTAGCTTCGGGATCGGCGGCTACGATGATGAGCGACTGCTGAAAATAGAGATCCAATCTTCGTAGCAAAGCAAGCTAGGTCTACTAACGGTCACACGAGGATCGGTCGTCTCGATCGATTCGGATTGGAAGTTTTTCCCGATCAACAAATCGAGAGACAAGGGATCTCTGGATAGACGCGTGAGACTCAAGCTTTGCTAAGCTTCTGTCGCCGGAGATCGGGAAGAAGAGCGATCAGCAGCGGCGACGGACTTGCGCGAGCGGCGACGGAGGCGGCGGAGAGATTTCGTGATTTTAGGGTTTGCACTCGCTCGGCTTCTTTTCTGTGTACGTATTCCGTTCAAAATACCTGTATATAAATACTGTAGATGCTTTCCAAAATGACCGTTGTGGGACCCACAAGCTGAATCCCTAAGTCCCGGTCCAGAATCTTAACAGCGGCAGAATCCGGTTCAGGAAATTCCAGAAAAACGCCCAAGTCAAAATCGGTGAGAATCGAAAGTGATTCTCGCCAAGTCGCCGAGAATCAAAGGTGATTCTCGACGATTCGGCGAGAATCAAAGATGATTCTCGTCGAATTTGCCTTGGTTGCACGCACTGCTTTAGGCCAGGTCGAGACGGCGAGAATCAACTAGTGATTCTCGCCGAATCGGCGAGAATCACTTGGTGATTCTCGTCGATTCTTACTTAGAAGCAGAGGTGCTTGCTTAGAAGTGGCTGGATCGAGATCGGCGAGAATCAACTTCTGATTCTCGACGAATCAGCGAGAATCACAAGTGATTCTCGCCGAATCGGCGAGAATCACTTGGTGATTCTCGTCGATTTAAACTTAGACGAATTTTCATCTTTCCACCTATGAGGTGCTCCTTGACCCATCCTTGCTCCTTGTCTGCTCCTGCATATTTACATCCCTGTGCTTGAAAATAAGTGCACTCCAATAGAGAGAATACACGTAGGCCAACACACTGATCTGCTCAACGAGGGATTACGTCGTGCAGACCCGTGTATATTGACCTACTGCACCCTGACATTGGTGTGCACTTAGCGTGGAAAAACTGCAAGCGCAACTAGAAAGATTTTATCAAATACATGGTCTATTGACCTTAGCTTGTCCAGGGGCTTCTTCAAATCAGGTACATTGTGGATACAATACCCAACAAAGAGGAGTTGATTCCAGCCGTTTCCCAGCCACCAATGGGTGGATTCAGCCCCCCTCCACTCTACCCGAGCTACACCATTAATGGTGTTGATGACCATTGAAGAACCAACCACCTCCCTTCCCCAATTGCCATTTAAACACCATCAGTGGGCCAAGGGGAATATTTTCGAGCGTTTACCTGGAGGAGACGAGCCATCCCACTGTGCTGTTGCAGAAGTCGAGTGCCGCCGCCGTCGTCAATGGCATCCCGCCGCTCTTCCCGCATCCAGGCCGCCAGGAAGGTCCTCCTCCACTCCTTCTCTCATGAATAGATCATAACAATCAATAGGTCCAAGGTCCGGGCTCAATTGAGCCCGATCCAATTCGGTATTTTCATGGATTTTCTGAAAAACTTCACCTCTCGGGATCGCCGGAAAAGGGGCTTCCGGCGGCCAAGCCGCCGCCTGGCGACGACCACCACCTCAACGGAGGTGTTGGTGCCGGTGGCCGGCCGGGGAGGTGGTCGGATCGCCGGCAGTGGCGTTTGGAAATTGCTCCAGGCGGAACGAATCGCAGCCATTGGCTGGAGGTTGAGGATGACCGGATTCCGTTAATCCTGCGCCAAGATTCGTGCAGATGGATGAATTAAACTATAGTATATGATATGTGTGTTATATGAATTCTGTCACACTTATGTCATTTAATGTTTTAATTATTTAAAATAGTTAGAGGCTCTATATGATGAAATGATCAACATAGGATTTGTAGCCCCTTGGGTCTAGTGTATTTTAAAATTGGTTTGGACCAATTTGGGTGCCTGGTCTGACCAGGGCACCCATTTTGGTGGGGCCTACACATTGGGCTAGGCAGAAATTCAATTGAGTGCCCACACTTTATCATTGCTCCAAATGAGCTGTAATTTTGGAAGATAGTCCACCTAGACCATATCTAGGAGTAGACCAAAAATGGGAATTTTTGGGGGCACTTTTTCTATAGTTTTGGAAATTATATAATTTATCTATGATAATTTAATTAGGTGGTCTAATGACCTCCAAACCCTCCCAAATTTTGGTGAGTGGTCCCTGGACTCATGTTATGTATCTGTATAAAGTTTCACCTAATTTGGAAGTGTTTTGAATAAGTATTGACCCAATCCTAACTTTACCTTAATAAGGGTAGTTTGGTCAAAAAGTGCACTTTTGATTTTGAGTGACCAAATCACCTCAACAGAGGCTGGAATTTGGGCCACTAACTTGTTATGGCACTTAGCACCTCCCCCTGGAATGTGGGGTAGTGTGGAATTGATTTGCCCTAAGTTCCTAGGCCAAACCCTAAGGAGGGACATTTTTGCCTTGTGAAGGGCATGAGGCCTAAACACCTTGGATGAACATCAAATTTTGCAAAGAGGTTCCTAGGATATAGAAAACCCTCTGTTAAAAATATTAACTAATTTTGAAAAGGGTAGGGTCCCCAAAACCCTAACCCTAGCTTAGGACCTAAAACTTGTAGTGTAGGTTTAGGTTAGCTAAACATCTTGAAACTTAACCAAATTTGGGTAGTGAGGGAATAATGATGTGTTGAGCCTCTGGTAATTTACTTGGGGAGTTTTGATCAATATTTATAGCACTTCATTTGTAACCAATAAGATTGCCCTAATTAATAATTTGGCTATTGTGGTCTCACTGCCCATTGAAAGGGCATGAAACTTTGGCAGAGGTAGTTTTAGACTATACTAATCATGTATGAATTTTGATAGAATTTTTGGATATCTAGTTAGGGCATCTACTTCACAAGTGCATTACTTTGGTTATATACTAAATAATTCTTGCAAGAGCCCAATATTTATTGAAAAAATATGAAACTTGATTCATAGTGTTTCTAGCTCAATATTATCATGTGGAAATTTTGTGGAAATTTTTGATGGTTAATTAGTATACTTTGTCCATTAACCCATAAACCTGATATTTCATGAGAAAATCAAGTATAGCCTTATTTTTACATGATAAATTATGAAACTTTTTCTAGGGTACTTGTAGGCCATCTTAATCATCACTGAATTTTCTATGAATTTTTGGAGGTAGTATTGCTGTAAAATCTTTTAGAATGACTTTTTATGAGATATCTTTGAAATTAAATTTAAGGGCCTAAACCTTGCTGAAAAAAATTGAAGACTTAGGCTTTAGGGTTGATTATGCATTTTGTAATTACCATAAATTTATTGGAATATTATCTTGTCTGAAATTGCTACTTCATGTTCAAACTTGGGCTTTTTGGATACTAGAATAAATAAATTAATTATCAAGAAAATTAGGAAAATTATGAATTTCTGGATTTATGCTTCAAATGTCATTTTAGCCCTCTAATAATTATCATAAGTGTATTGGATGATCATATAGCATACTTCCCTTTTTACGGGTCATATAGCTTAAGTGGTCTGCATTTAGCAAAACTGCAGGAAATCATTTGGGATATGTATTAGAGCATATGTGATGGGTCTTGTTGGCTTGCTGGAAGGATAAACAGTAATAGGTGCATCTTGGAAGATAAAGTGAGTAGGGAGTTGTTTTGGCTAGGGTTTAGAGGCGCTCGGGGCCGACGAAAGATCGTCCTCCCCGAGGTGAGTGGAGTCAAATCACCTTAAGATCAGCCTATCGTAACATGAGGAAGTAATGGGTAAGGGGATCAACCAATAACAATAATAAGTACCTTGCGAAAGGGAACGCTGGGCGTAATCCCAACATAATTCCTAGTGCCCCTTGAGAGCCCTTCACAGGGAATACCGGGGGCAGTCCTGGGTTAACGTAAACTGTTTTAACAAGCTGAAAAGAGTAACTTAGTAATTAGGGTTGCACATTTCACAAACACTGATGGCACCGGATTTTAACTGGGAGCTTCGGCTCGGATGGTTAAAAGACGGACTTTGGGTCCGGGGAGCTTCGGCTCGATTGTTTGAGACGGACGAGTTGGTCCGGGGAGCTTCGACTCGGTTCTTGATTACGCTAATTTGCATGTGCATAAATGAAAGGAAATTAAGGTGGTGGGTCTTCGGTATTGGAGGGTCGATGCACCGACGCCAATACGTTGACTCGGCAAGTGTGGTTAGCACTTGGCCATCAGAAGTCCGGTGCGCCAGCCGGCAAGAGTACGCAGGAGTCCGCTTCGTGCACCAAGCGTTGAGGCGTACGATAGGTCTGACCGGTAGTGCTTTACTGGTTTAGAGGTGGGCGAGGCCCAACCCACCGCTTCCGTCTGCCACTACGAGGTATCCTGAGAGGTTACGGCTCCAGAAAGGGGGAACTAAAGGTCTGTGTGCACAGAGTCGGGTGTGTGCGTTGCACTTGCATGTCCATCATACCCACTTGCATGTCATAGCATAATCGTTTCCTTTAACCTTGACACCTAAAGTATAAGTGGAATGAGACGCTTATACTTTAGGACCTGCAAAACGACCCCTTGGTCTATAAGTGTAACGCCCCGAAACTCAAAGGAGCAAAGGGGGATGTTTTGGGCCAGTTTGAGTTCTGGCTGCAGGCACACGGCCTGGGACACGGGCGTGTCAAGCCTGTGTCGACACTAAGGCGGGAAGTCGACACTTTGATCTCGACATTGTGTCGAGACTGGGCACACGGCCTGCGACACGGGCGTGTCGCAGGGCGTGTCGACCCGTGCCGACACTTAGCCGCGAAGTCGACACTGTGCTTTGACGTTATGTCGAGACATGACACACGGCCTGCGACACGGGCGTGTCGCAGGGCGTGTCAGCCCGTGTCGACACTCGTCCCGCGAAGTCGACACTTTGGTGTCGACAATGTGTCGAGACATGGCACACGGCCTGCGACACGGGCGTATCGCAGGGCGTGTCGACCCGTGTCGACACTTAGCCGCGAAGTGTCGAGACCGTGTACACGGCTTGGAGCCCAGGCGTGTCAAAGTGACACGGGAAAGGATACGGGCGTGTCCTAGAACCCGTGCAGTGCTCGGGTTGAAAAAGGGGAAAATCATGGGGTACACGGCCGGCTACACGGCCGTGTCAGGTGGAACACGGGCGTGTCAGCTCGAACACGGGCGTGTTCGATACCCGTGTGAGGTTCCAGGTGATTCGATTTTGACGGCGAATGAGGCACACGACCCTGGACACAGGCGTGTGCCTGGCCGTGTTCGGTCCAGATTGGGCATTTCAGCCCCGAATCGAAGCCGTTCATTTCTTTAACTGAAGATCCAACGGCTGGGGGTTCTTCCTGAGAGGATATACCCGTGAGTGGACTTAGAAATCCATCACTTTTCATACCTTATCCCTTTCCAAATCCTTAGAGAAAGAGGAGAGCCAAGGGTGGAAGAAGAGCTAGATCCCGCCATTGGAGGAGCTTCGGAGCTCCGAATCGCGAGCCGACTCCGGATCCACGGAGGCAACGCTAGTGCGGTGGTTTTCATCTGATTACTTTTCAATGGCGCCAAAGAGGAACTCAAGGGTAACGATCCTCATCTTGAGCATGAGTCGCTCTCTTTCTTTGCATAGGAAGCCCGCTCTCGCAAGTTTGCGGAGAGTTGGAGGCGTTCCTTCGGGTAGATATGTGAAGTCCCCGTTGTTTAGAGTCCGTATGCGAGAACGGACATAGGCATGATGTGTGAAGCCTACCCGGATATGTTGGTCTGGATCGGTGATGTTGCATTGCATAAGGCCGGAGAAGACTCCGTGCTATTGGTTGTTTTTCGGGTTTTCTACGCGGTAGATTGCAGCAGGGAGCCTTGGGGATTAACCCAAAGGTGCACCCGGAAAACTGGGCGGATACGAGATCTTGCCAACTTGGTGGCCTGAGAGCCAACTTGAACATAACGGAGTTTTGTGACTTGTGATAGAATGGGACTCGGAGGAAGTTTGACCCGCGCAAATGGCTTAAATTGTCGTTGCGATGTGAGCACGGGTTAGATGGAACCGTACCCGCTTTATGTCGTTCGGTTAAAGAGACCTAAGGTTACGTGGCACTTGTCGTTGGCATAGATGTGAGTCTTCGGCGGTCAATGACTTAAATTGACGTGACCCATGCCAGGAAGACAAATTGCTCATAGGTTTGGCCGTCTAAGTGGCGGTGGTGAGTCCGGAATGTTAATGGCTTTAATTGACGTGACATCGACCGGTTCACCGAGAATGTGCCCTGAGTGCACGGGGCGTGTGGCCGTGCGAGCCAACGTCTGTGATGAAATGGCTATGGATATATACATTGCTCGCTTATGCTAATGAAATGCAGGGAAGGAGCATCGCCGCCCCGAGTTGGGGGCGGGATCGTTATAATTTAGTCAGCATTGCTGACCGTTGCCTTGTTTTGCCACCGTGCGGTGGTTTGTTGCTTGTAGGTGCAGCTGGACCAAGCGGTCAATAGCGGGCTAAAGCCCTTTTTGCGAAGCTGGCCCTCGAAGGCCCAAGTAGAAGTGTTTACTGCTTTATTCATGTATGACCGGCCTGCGTGCCGTGGTTTGTAAAACATGTATTATTCAAGTGAAACATTTTGTAAGGCCTTAAGGCCGGTTTTTGGGTATTTTTGTATAACATTCCTTTTGGTATTAGTGGACATTCATGCTCCTATGCTGGGTTCTTGTTTACAACTTTATAAACTGCTTCCGCTAGAATGCTCTGTGTAGGACGTTGAGATTAGTTGGATGGTTTTCATAAGTAACCACCCGGTCTGTCTATGGTATATGGCGTCGGGCCCCGGCCGGACCTACTGCTATATACTATGCGACGGATAGGGGGTGTTACAATAAGCTTGTGTGAGCAAGTTTATAAATTAAGGTTAATTTTGGATATATATATTTACTGCTGTTTGATAACCGACACCCCAACGTATAAATTGGTATGAGACTTTTTATACGATGTGAGCCTCGCAGAAGACCCCTTGGCTTATGTGATTTCACATAAGTGAAGGTTACTTTTCATATTTCAGCTTATTGTCTTACATACTATAGAAATTGCTAGTATAGGACCGCTGCCATCTGCTTTTGATATTCTCCACCTTCAAGTCCTCCCCTTTCTTCCTCTCCACTCGGTGCCTAGGAGCCGTGGGGGAAGGGGCGTGGGATGATAGGACTTAGTCTTTTAGACTAACGGTTTTCGAACCGCATCATTTAGGGGATCGTGGAGACCAGCATGGAAGAGCAGCCCCAGAGACCGGTGCGTTTGGAGGTGGGGTAGTCTAGCTCCGGAGTTCATACAGCCGGGACCGTGAGTCTCGACCTTGAGTAGATTTTTCTGCTTCCGCATGAGTGATTCTTGTAGTGAGGATATGTTGTACCGGGCATAAGCCCGTTTTGCTGCTACTCTGATGTTTTATTCTGTGGACACTCCCTTCGTGGAGATATTTTTATTATGACATGTGATTCTCTGTGGACTGCAATTTGCATTTACATTATTGTGCTACTTTTCTGTGATCGAAATCGGCCGGCAGAATTGGCGCTTTGTGGTGATGACCCTTCAGGGCGTGAAGGAGTCACCGCAAAACGGCGGTTCTGGGCCTAAGACCTCGGTGTCGAAAAGGAAAAAAAGGGGTCTTACAAGTGGTATCAGAGCGGACCTCGATCGAAAAGTAGCAGTCCACAACCCTGGGTCACCCCCGCGCGAGTTTAGTTTGGGGACAAACTAAGCAGCGGAAGCAGTGGTGTGCCCATAAGGGGAATCACATGCAAAGTCCACCTTTTCATTAATTCCACTTGTTCATCAGCTAGCAATTGAAATTTTTTTTGTAGCCTGCGGCAAATCCTGCCCCCAGCAGGGAGCACCTCCGGCTGCGAAAATCTCATCTTATAATTCTCTAGTCAACGAGTTAGACTCAACTCACTAGGAGACATGACTAACCACGATAACTTATAGTATGTCGTAGTCTGAAATAGACTTTGGGTATGAACTTGGTTAAGCTAAGGAGATACCTAAAGAGAATAAAGAAGGAGTATAACATAAGAATGGCTACCTAAGCCATAAACTCAGGTAGCCCTACGGTCCCTTTCAAGGATTACTAAAACCGGAAGGACTGCTTTAAGGAGAATTGAGACCAATAATCCATTAGCAGAATGGTAGAAGACACATAGTCTCAACCCTCATACCAGTAACAAGATTACCTGGAGACCACCACCACGACAAACACCAAAGGTCGGATAGGAATTCAAGTTCGGAAGAGACCCGGTTGGGATTGGGAACATTTTGACCCGGATAAGGTTGTCGTAAATATGAGTCGGAGGGTTTAAAGTATGGAGTATATCAACAGATTCAGGTTGGAACCTCAAGTCAAAGATTGATGCCCTAGGGATTGTGCACCCAGCTAGGATGGATATAACATGGTAATATCAAAGATACTCAGCCCAAGGCAGGTAGAGGCTTATCTTTTGTTTATTGGGTGCTCATCTTTTGGGGGCGTGTCTTTTGTTTATTGGGCAAATTAGTTACTGACTTGGGGTTTCCTTAGATCTCATCTAGGAAAGTTTGCGTCGTAAATATAATGAAATGGACGTAAACCGTACTCGGTGCACCCGGGCATCACGAAGATGACTGCGGATTTGAAGAAGACTATGTACTGGCCTGACATGAAGAAGGATATCACTCGGTTTGTGACCCACTGCGAAGCTTGCCAGCTAGTGAAGGCAGAGTGCAAAATCCCCGCGGGTTTGTTGCAACCACTCCCGGTACCAGAGGGGAAGTTCGAAGACATCGCGATGGACTTTATTCACGGACTTCCCCGATCACGAACAGGAAATGACTCGATTTGGGTCATCGTCGATCGGTTGACAAAAGTAGCCAGGTTCATTCCGATTAGGAAGGACGACGCTGTGGGAGTATTAGTACAGAGATTTGTGGAGCAGTTCATTCGATATCACGGGGTGCCCAAGACGATCGTGTCGGATCGGGATGGCCGGTTCACTTCCAGGGAGTGGAGATCCGTGCAAGCTTACTTAGGCACGCGATTGACCTTCAGCACTGCATTTCATCCCCAGACGGACGGGCAGACAGAACGCACCAACCGGATGCTGGAAGACCTTTTGAGGCTATGCATTTTGGACCGCGGGGAACCGTGGGAGAAACTCTTACCCCTGGTCGAGTTCTCCTATAACAACAGCTACCAGTCCAGCATCAGGATTGCGCCTTACGAAGCCTTGTACGGAAGGAGATGCCGGACCCAGCTTTCTTGGGTTCAGGACGAAGATCCGAAGGTGTTGGGATCAGAGTTTGTTGAAGACACCGAGGCTCAGGTGAGGCTGATCAGAGACAGGATGCTAGAGGCGCAGAGCAGACAGGCTAAGTACTATGACGCCCGGCATCGACAGGTGGAGTTCCAGGTGGGAGACCGTGTGTTTTTGAAGATCCGGCCCATGCATGGAGTCTCGCGGGTGCGTGGTCGGAGGAAGAAGCTCAGCCCTAGGTACATGGGCCCTTACAGGATCCTGGAGCGGATCGGACCCCTAGCCTACAGGCTGGAGTTACCACCAGAGCTGGAAGCGCTGCACGACGTCTTCCATATTTCTTCGCTGAGGAGGGCTCTGCTACGCCCGGAGCAGCAGATTGTGACCACCGAAGGGCCGGTAGCTTCAGACCGGTCTGTTCGTTTGGAGCCGGTGAGGATCGACGACCGAGGAGTACGGGTCTTGCGACGCAAGAAGGTCCCACTAGTCAAGGTCCTGTGGAGGAACTACGGCCAGGAGGAGCATACCTGGGAGCCGCAGGACCTGATGCGACAAAGATACCCAGAGCTGTTCAGTTAGGTATACCTCACAAACCCCTTAAGATGTTTAACTTATTTTTCTGCTTTAAACTACTAAGGGCTGCACTAGGCAGATAAAGACTTATCTTTTGTTTATTGGGGGCTTATCCTTATTTATTGGGATCTTGGTTTGCCAATTGGGTGAAATGGTCATAGATCTAGGTTTCCCTTTAAACCTAATTTAGCAAACAAGGCGTCATGATGGGATGTTACAAGGTTCTTTTCTTCGGTAGTAAGTCCCGTAGGCTCAACCTTGATTTCAGGGACGAAATCTTTGTCTTTGTTTATTGGGATTTGTAACATCTCATTTCCAACTAGACCCCTAAGAGTGGTTTTGGCCATGACTAGGTCATGACAAAACCATAGGAAGCCAGAAATGGGCCAAGAGATAGGGGACAAAATGTGGAAGATCATCATGGTCTGCAAATAGTAGAACTCTAGACAATGGTTTAGGATGACCATGGGCTACACCTTAACCCCAAGACCCTACCACAACACCCCCAAACATTTTGGGAGGTCCATTAGAGCCATAAGGACCCATTGGGGTCAACCAAAGAGGCTCAGTTGACCAAGGTCAACTCTAGCCCTAAATGGGTCAAACTAGTCTACTTAGGGTCAATTGACCTGCTCCTATCCTAGAGGACCCCACCTATGCCCTCCTAACCCTAAAGTGAGGTCAAAGGGTCACTAAGGACACATTGGGGCCAGCCCTAGAGGCCAGGTTGACCCAGGTCAACTCATGCTCCTAATCTGGTCAAAGTACCCTTACTAAGGGTATGTGACCTCCAAAGTGTAGGGTAACCCTACATAACCCTACCTAGACCTTAGGGGAAACCAATGGGCCACCAAGGACCCATAGGGGTCAACCCAATAGGTCATGTTGACCCAAGTCAACTCTAGCCCTAAATGGGTCAAACTAGCCTACTTAGGGTCAATTGACCTGCTCCTATCCTAGAGGACCCCACCTATGCCCTCCTAACCCTAAATTGAGGTCAAAGGGTCACTAAGGACACATTGGGGCCAGCCCTAGAGGCCAGGTTGACCCAGGTCAACTCAAGCTCCTAATCTGGTCAAAGTACCCTTACTAAGGGTATGTGACCTCCAAAGTGCAGGGTAACACTACATAACCCTACCTAGACCTTAGGGGAAACCAATGGGCCACCAAGGACCCATAGGGGTCAACCCAATAGGTCATGTTGACCCAAGTCAACTCTAGCCCTAAAATGGTCAAAGTGCCCTTGCCAAGGGACATGTGACCACCAAGATACCCAACCAACCCTATTCAAGTAATCCTAGACCTTGAGGGAGTCCAATGGGCCACTAAAAACCAATGTGGTCAACCCATATGGTCAAATTGGCATAGGTCAACCCTCATTTAGGTCAAGTCAAACCTAGCCCAAAAGGGCTAACCCAAGCCCAAGCCACTTCTTCCTTAGGCTAACCCTATTTCCTTGACCATCATGACCAAGTGGGCTGCATTTAGCTTGTGGTGTTGACCAGTCAACCAGAGGTGACTAGGAGAGAGAAAGGAGCTCCCTCCATGTTAATGGAGGAGAGAGAAGATGGGGAAGAGGAAGGGGAGAGTGGAAAACCGGCCAAGGGAGGCTAACAACCACCATTCATGGCTGCAATCAACTCCTCTAGGGAAGAGGAGTTGATTCCAGCCGTTTCCCGGCCACCAAGGGGTGGATTCAGCCCCCCTCCACTCTACCCGAGCCACACCATTAATGGTGTTGATGGACATTGAAGAACCAGCCACCCCCCTTCCCCAATTGCCATTTAAACACCATCAGTGGGCCAAGGGAAATATTTTCGAGCGTTTACCTGGAGGAGACGAGCCATCCCACTGTGCTGTTGCAGAAGCCGAGCGTCGCCGCCGTCGTCAATGGCATCCCGCCGCTCTTCCCGCATCCAGGCCGCCAGGACGGTCCTCCTCCACTCCTTCTCTCATGAATAGATCATAGCAATCAATAGGTCCAAGGTCCGGGCTCAATTGAGCCCAATCCAATTCGGTATTTTCATGGATTTTCTGAAAAACTTCACCTCTCGGGATCGCCGGAAAAGGGGCTTCCGGCGGCCAAGCCGCCGCCTGGCGACGGCCACCACCTCAACGGAGGTGTTGGTGCCGGTGGCCGGCCGGGGAGGTGGCCGGATCGCCGGCAGTGACGTTTGGAAATTGCTCCAGGCGAAACGAATCGCAGCCGTCGGCTGGAGCTTGAGGATGACCAGATTCCGTTAATCCTGCGCCAAGATTCGTGCAGATGGATGAATTAAACTATAGTATATGATATGTGTGTTATATGAATTCTGTCACACTTATGTCATTTAATATTTTAATTATTTAAAAATAGTTAGAGGCTCTGTATGAGGAAATGATCAACATAGGATTTGTAGCCCCTTGGGTCTAGTGTATTTTAAAATTGGTTTGGACCAATTTGGGTGCCTGGTCTGACCAGGGCACCCATTTTGGTGGGGCCTACATATTGGGCTAGGCAGAAATTCAATTGAGTGCCCACACTTTATCATTGATCCAAATGAGCTGTAATTTTGGAAGATAGTCCACCTAGACCATATCTAGGAGTAGACCAAAAATGGGAATTTTTGGGAACACTTTTTCTATAGTTTTGGAAATTATTTAATTTATCTATGATAATTTAATTAGGTAGTCTAATGACCTCCAAACCCTCCCAAATTTTGGTGAGTGGTCACTGGACTCATGTTATGTATCTGTATAAAGTTTCACCTAATTTGGAAGTGTTTTGAATAGGTATTGACCCAACCCTAACTTTACCTTAATAAGGGTAGTTTGGTCAAAAAGTGCACTTTTGATTTTGAGTGACCAAATCACCTCAACAGAGGTTGGAATTTGGGCCACTGACTTGTTATGACACTTAGCACCTCCCCCTGGAATTTGGGGTAGTGTGGAATTGATTTGCCCTAAGTTCCTAGGCCAAACCCTAAGGAGGGACTTTTTTGCCATGTGAAGGGCATGAGGCCTAAACACCTTGGATGAACATAAAATTTTGCAAGGAGGTTCCTAGGATATAGAAAACTCTCTGTTAAAAATATTAACTAATTTTGAAAAGGGTAGGGTCCCCAAAACCCTAACCCTAGCTTAGGACCTAAAACTTGTAGTGTAGGTTTAGGTTAGCTAAACATCTTGAAACTTAACCAAATTTGGGTAGTGAGGGAATAATGATGTGTTGAGCCTCTGGTAATTTACTTGGGGAGTTTTGATCAATATTTGTAGCACTTCATTTGTAACCAATAGGATTGCCCTAATTAATAATTTGGCTATTGTGGTCTCACTGCCCATTGAAAGGGCATGAAACTTTGGCAGAGGTAGTTTTAGACTATACTAATCATGTATGGATTTTGATAGAATTTTTGGATATCTAGTTAGGGCATCTACTTGACAAGTGCATTACTTTGGTTATATACTAAATAATTCTTGCAAGAGCCCAATATTTATTGAAAAAATATGAAACTTGATTCATAGTGTTTCTAGCTCAATATTATCATGTGAAAATTTTGTGGAAATTTTTGATGGTTAATTAGTATACTTTGTCCATTAACCCATAAACCTGATATTTCATGAGAAAATCAAGTATAGCCTTATGTTTACATGATAAATTATGAAACTTTTTCTAGGGTACTTGTAGGCCATCTTAATCATCACTGAATTTTCTCTGAAGTTTTGGAGGTAGTATTGCTGTAAAATCTTTTAAAATGACTTTTTATGAGATATCTTTGAAATTAAATTTAAGGGCCTAAACCTTGCTGAAAAAAATTTAAGACTTAGGCTTTAGGGTTGATTATGCATTTTGTAATTACCATAAATTTATTGGAACATTATCTTGTCTGAAATTGTTACTTCATGTTCAAACTTGGGCTTTTTGGATACTAAAATAAATAAATTAATTATCAGGAAAATTAGGAAAATTATGGATTTCTGGATTTATGCTTCAAATGTCATTTTAGCGCTCTAATAATTATCATAAGGGTATTGGATGATCATATAGCATACTTCCCTTTTTACGGGTCATATAGCTTAAGTGGTCTGCATTTAGCAAAACTGCAGGAAATCATTTGGGATATGTATTAGAGTATATGTGATGGGTATTGTTGGCTTGCTGGAAGGATAAACAGTAATAGGTGCATCTTGCAAGATAAAGTGAGTAGGGAGTTGTTTTGGCTAGGGTTTAAAGGCGCTCGGGGCCGACGAAAGATCGTCCTCCCCGAGGTGAGTGGAGTCAAATCACCTTAGGATCAGCCTATCGTAACATGAGGAAGTAATGGGTAAGTGGATCAACCAATAACAATAATAAGTACCTTGCGAAAGGGAACGCTGGGCGTAATCCCAACATAGTTCCTAGTGCCCCTTGAGAGCCCTTCACAGGGAATACCGGGGGCAGTCCTGGGTTAACGTAAACTGTTTTAACAAGCTGAAAAGAGTAACTTAGTAATTAGGGTTGCACATTTCACAAACACTGATGGCACCGGATTTTAACTGGGAGCTTCGGCTCGGATGGTTAAAAGACGGACTTTGGGTCCGGGGAGCTTCGGCTCGATTGTTTGAGACGGACGAGTTGGTCCGGGGAGCTTCGGCTCGGTTCTTGATTACGCTAATTTGCATGTGCATAAAGGAAAGGAAATTAAGGTGGCGGGTCTTCGGTATTGGAGGGTCGATGCACCGACGCCAATACGTTGACTCGGCAAGTGTGGTTAGCACTTGACCATCAGAAGTCCGGTGCGCCAGCCGGCAAGAGTACGCAGGAGTCCGCTTCATGCACCAAGCGTTGAGGCGTACGATAGGTCTAACCGGTAGTGCTTTACTGGTTTAGAGGTGGGCGAGGCCCAACCCACCGCTTCCGTCTGCCACTACGGAGGTATCCTGGGAGGTTACAGCTCCAGAAAGGGGGAACTAAAGGTCTGTGTGCACAGAGTCGGGTGTGTGCGTTGCACTTGCATGTCCATCATACCCACTTGCATGTCATAGCATAATCGTTTCCTTTAACCTTGACACCTAAAGTATAAGTGGAATGAGACGCTTATACTTTAGGACCTGCAAAACGACCCCTTGGTCTATAAGCTTGTGTGGGCAAGTTTATAAATTAAGGTTAATTTTGGATATATATATATTTACCGCTGTTTGATAACCGACACCCCAACGTATAAATTGGTATGAGACTTTTTATACGATGAGAGCCTCGCAGAAGACCCCTTGGCTTATGTGATTTCACATAAGTGAAGGTTACTTTTCATATTTCAGCTTATTGTCTTACATGCTATAGAAATTGCTAGTATAGGACCGCTGCCATCTGCTTTTGATATTCTCCACCTTCAAGTCCTCCCCTTTCTTCCTCTCCGCTCGGTGCCTAGGAGCCGTGGGGGAATGAGCGGGGGATGATAGGACTTAGTCTTTTACACTAACGGTTTTCGAACCGCATCATTTAGGGGATCGTGGAGACCAGCATGGAGGAGCAGCCCCAGAGACCAGTGCGTTTGGAGGTGGGGCAGTCTAGCTCCGGAGTTCATACAGCCGGGACCGTGAGTCTCGACTTTGAGTAGATTTTTCTGCTTCCGCATGAGTGATTCTTGTAGTGAGGATATGTTGTATCGGGCATAAGCCCGTTTTGCTGCTACTCTGATGTTTTATTCTGTGGACACTCCCTTCGTGGAGATATTTTTATCATGACATGTGATTCTCTGTGGACTGCAATTTGCATTTACATTATTGTGCTACTTTTTCTGTGATCGAAATCGGCCGGCAGAATCGGCGCTTTGTGGTGATGACCCTTCAGGGCGTGAAGGAGTCACCGCAAAACGGCGGTTCTTGGCCTAAGACCCCGGTGTCGAAAAGGAAAAAAAAAGGGGTCTTACATCAACTGTGGAGTGACTGGGCATAACAAGAAAAGTTGCGGTCAATCTTCAAAGAGTTCAGAGCCAACAACAACTGTCAAATTAAAATTACCGGTACGTAGTACTTCAATTATTACCTTGAAATTGTCATTATCTATTGATAAATAATTGGACAAATTTACACTAATGCCGGTAAAGAAGAAGAGTGCAATGACAGATTATATTGCAACTCAAGAATCAGTAGTTCCGTCATTTCATTAAGGTTAGAATTATCTCTCTTTTCATTAACCAATTTTTATATTACACTCATTCTCTAGTGTTTGGTTGTTTAACAAATGAAGCAGATGTTTAGGTGAGGAAGATCTTTGGGATGGAATCGACTAAGAAGAGCATAAGAGGCAACATTTAGAGATTTTATTGTGATTTTAATGTTGTTTAGACTAATGTATTACATGATATATTCAAGTAATTTAATTTTTGACTATGAACAAATTTTCACTGTTGAAAATGATTTTCTTTGAGTTGATTTTCATTGTCCAGATGATCCTATGTATTACATGATAAGAGGAAACGATAACAACTTCAACCATTTTTTCTGAACATCTATATGCACGAGAACAAAATATGAATTGATTGTTGTGTAAAATTAATCGTAAATCAATTCAAAACATAAATCAAAGAATTGACAAACATTAGATAAATAAAGAATGAAATTGTGCAAAGAAATTATGACATGTTATCTTTCTCATTTTCTTTCACAATGTTTTTTACTTAGAAAGGATGAAAACTAAGTGTTTGATAAGCATTCAGCAGAAGAAACTCTTCCAAACCATTTAAACTTCTGACCATTCAAATAAAAACCAAAATCCTGTGAGGATACTGAAATTCAAATATCTTTTATGCTCACAGACAAAACAAATCATGCATTTATGTATTCATTATGTCTCAATTGGAACTGTAATTATGAGAAAAGGAGCCAGAACAACATAACGAATTATATTGTATCTCAGGTACTGGTCAATGGTAATATGAAGAATTTAAGAACAAGCAGAAATTTACTATGTATCTCAGGTACTGGTCATATGAAGAATTTAAGAACAAGCAGTCTTCCGAAAGAATAAAAAAAGATATTTGAGACAACCATTCCTCCCTCTACCTACTTGAAGCATACACCAACAACAACATCAAAAAAGGCTCTTAATTCTTAAAAAATTAGAAAGTAAGAACTTTAAGATCCTAAGTCATAATCCATACAAAAAATATAGCATTCAATGCCCATTTAACTACTTTTACACCATTCAACTATTAACACTAAGGCTCCATTTGGTTCGGCAGTGGCGGGTCGATCCGGCGGGTGGAAACAGAGAGTTCGAACCGGAGGGGGGGAGGTGGCTGCTCCAAACAGAGCTTTTTGGGGGGGGGGGGGGTTTCTCAAGGCGGGCGGGTGGAAACGGAGCAAACGCTGCCGGAGGTTCATTTGTTTACCCTCATTCCGGCGGCGTTTGCCCAAAACGGAGCAGCGAAACGCCCAAACAAATAAAGCCTAAGAGAACGTAAATATATATAATTATAATAAGTCACCAACAAAAGACATTGATGCAGCACGAGTCTACAGTGTTGAAACCGAAAACTCGGTCTCTTGTGGAGTTTACCCTTGGGTAAGGGGTGATCGTGCACCTACTTCTCTCCTGCAAGCAAAACAACAAATGAAGCAGAGAAGAACCGACCCAAGGGCTCGGCGTGGAGGACCCACCACACACCCGAAAGATCTTAGAGCGCTTCCCCTCCTTAGCCAAATGCCGATCTAAGGTGACCTCAAAAAACGCTTAGAAGATCAGGGAACTAGTGGGCATAAGAAGCATACTTTCTGAGGTACCCCTTGGGTCCTATTTATAGATTTCTGAAATCGGCCTGCAAATATCCAACTTCCGCTGTCCTGAACGGCTATGTGCAGTCCAGGTTGGTCTGCCAACAGCGTAACTCTGTTGTTCTGAGAGGTTATGGGCAGACCAGCAGAGGCAAAATGGTAAAATACATCACAGATCAATGAGCGAGTAGCCCTCAACATTCTCTACTCGGCAAGGGCGGCGAGCACAGGCACAGACTGCCCTGCTCGCGAGCCGCGATCCCGCTAAGCTGTCTGGACTCGGCGAGCCATCTGGAGGTCGGCAAAAAGGGTCGAGAGAGCGACGAACGTTGAGCTCCGTTCGACGAGCGCCGAGCTCAGTTCGTCGAACGTCGAGCTTGCGAGGTTGGCCGAACTCGCGTGGCATGCGCCGGGCTCGCCTGGGCGAGCTGGAGGTTGCTGAGCCCCATCCCCCTTGGTGTTCGCCCGTCTTAGAAAAAGGAGTGCTGGCCGGTCTGGTTTCTTGCAGGCCCACTCGTCGGATACGAGATTGTACATACAGGTGCCACAATTTACATGACCACAAACACAACTGCATCACCAGAGCAGCTTCAACATATAAAAAATCCCAAAATAGCTACAATTTCAATTATGACCAATAGCATCTGAGGCGGAGGGAGGAATGAGACGGCGGCCGGCGGAGTGAGGAATGCGACGGCGGCCGACGGAGTGAGGAATGAGAATGGGAGTGGGGAATAGCATCTTCGACGGAGTGAGAAACGAGATCGATTAGAATAAACGAAAGGGACGGCGGCCGACGGAGTGAGGAATGGGAGTGGGAGTAAGATAGGGAACATATCTCACCTACTCCTGGTTCTACTCACTGTTGCTCAAGCGAAGCTCCAACGATCTTCATGGAAAAGGATCCTCCGGGATAGAGGCCGGTGATCTTAATGGAAAAGGATCTCTCCGTGAAAGATCGCCGAAATACGGAGATGGAGCAAGTGGAGTTGGAAATAAAATAATATCCTAAACGTGTAGCTTTATTAAGTCATGGCCAAAATACCTCTCCCCCTTTTAAATGCAAAATTTATTAAATGAGAAATTATTATTTAAATAACTAGAGGGTGCAATGTGCTATATTAAGGCTTTTCAAGGGTGCAAAGTGCTATATTAAGGCTTTTCAAGGGTGCAAAGTGACAAATTTTAAATTTGAGGGTGCAAAGTGCCAAAAAATCCTAATTAAGGGATGCAAAGTGCTAGAAATCCATAAATGGGAGATACAAACTTCTCATAAATGAAAGGATTATAAACCAAATGATGCGCGCTTAGCTTTGTTCAAGTTTTCCCAGAAGACCAGTTTTGATAAAACAATGCAAGAGACGAGAGGACGCATAGTAGTCCCCTTTGCAAACGAGATGCACGCAGGGTGTTCGGCTAAATTTCTCAACCATACATTCGACCGAATTCTCTCATCTAAGGCGTTCTAATCCGATGGGCCATGGCTGATGATAAATATAGAAATACTCAATATAGCTGCGAATATCAACGGCCAGCAATGGTATCTCAAAAATCGTAATCCAATCGAAACGAAAATTAAGAAGAGGATGAAGAAATAGAGGAACACAATAGCAAGCAACTCTTCTCAGGATGCTTCACCTTCTCCGGTGGCCGCGCCGCCCGCCCTTCCAGGGGCTGCGGCGATACTTTTACTCGTCTGACCATTCCTCCTCCCATCTCAACCCTAAAGCCTTCGACCACCTCCGATCCCCACCTCCCGCTCATTACCAAACCATCTCTCCGCCGCCGCTCTCCCTCTCTTTACCGGCATCCAACGCTTTCCACCTTAAGTTTATTCCGTTATATGCCGCCGCTGGTGCCTTAACCTCCGGCCTCGCCCTCACAGCATATCTCCACTACTCACCGCCACCGTCCGACGGCCGTGCCCACTCAAGGATCAATGAGCTCTACGAGAACCTAGAGCGAACCCTAGAAAGGTCCAAGGGTTCGCTCCGTCGCTTACTCGACCAGATGGTGCAAACAGGCGCCGCTGCTACGGTTCTATGGAAATCACTAGCGTCCGTCTTGTCGTCTGCGAATCAGGAAGTCCGGTCGGGTTTCGAGCTCCGGGTAGCTGCCCTGCTAGCGGATATTGCAGCTGCCAGTGAGGCTCGAAGGTTGGCCATCGTCGGAGCCGGTGGAGGGGCAGTGGTGGATTGGCTGCTGGAGAGTGTTGCTTCACCGCATAATAAAGGGGATCACGGCGGGAGGCAGGCGGAGTCTGCAAGGGCTCTCGCACATTTGATCGCCGACCCAAATGTGTGCGAGAAGGTGCTCGGGCGGCCAAATGCTATTCCAAATCTTCTTAAATTCATCTTCTCCTTCCAGCCCAAGCGGCAGAAGAAGGTAAGCAGTTTCTTATGAATATGCGACAATGTTGATCCCTCTTTATAGTTCACTGCTAATATTTTTTTTCTCGAGATTTAAGTGGAAGGAGCTTAAGAAAAGCTCTTTGCATGGGGAAGAAGATAAACCGTGTTGTCAAGTTAAATAATTTAGCTCAGATGCCCGGTGTTTATTTGTTTTCTGCATTCCAGTAATGTTTTCATATCTTGATTTGGGTTTCAAGTCTATCAGATTATTAGAGTACTTACATTAAAAAGTATCAATACATCGCCTTTGGTATAATGTGTTTTTCTGGCGAAGCTTCCATATTTCATCCTCTTTACTATTCTAATAGCAAAGCTTCCATATTCTTGGTTGTGTGTTTCTAAGTTATTTATTTCCATAGTTGTTATGAGCACCCTGAGGTAATGGTTTCGAGTCCGGGAAGTAGCTGGTGCAGCACATACCGCTCTCTCAACGTGAGCACGATTTCACATGCCTAATGACCCATTTCATCGAATACTTGACATGCATGTTCTAAGAGAGTCCTCCTCAAGCCGGACTCTAATCGAGCTTGTCTCAACCCGGCAAATTGCACCAACAGAAACTAATTCTTCTAAGTGGAGATTCCAACGAGGGGTAGCTAATTTCAACAATTGTTCGCGACCCTCCCTAAGGTTAGAATATGAGCTTCCTCTGTTGCGACTCTTCGCATTCTTGACTTATCCGTTGTTTCCGAGCACACACTGAGCCCTTAATAGGCACAATAAACGAAATGGAGAAGAATCACACCCAAAGAAACCAGGAAGACGCTACACCCAAGCAAGATGATCAGTGAGTCTCACACTGGATCCACCACGTCGACCGAGGGGGGGGGGGGGGGGGGGGGATGGTGTCGCACCACCACGGTATCCCGACAACACACGTGTAGGGAAGATTCCCTGTTTTTGGCCAAAGGAGGAGTACCAAAATCCCGATTACGGGTGGCTGCTCGTGGACCGAAGGAGTGAAAATTCAAATTAAGTTCATTAGGTTTTCTGCCCCAAAAGTCAGGTATAAATTTGGTTACAATGATCACTCATCCTCTCATCAAAAACAAACTAATCTTAGCCATCCAAGTCCTCAAGCTTAAAATTAAATTGCAGGAAATTAAAATCGGGCTTTGACCGTCTAACATTTTGGTCACCCAGATCAACTCAAAATAAATAGAAAATGCACCCAAGATTGTTTGAGAAAATACTAATATGAGCAAAAAAAATATTAATGGATTTTGTCGTGATAGACCCTCCTCGTGTTAGGCCTAAGATTTATTGGTGTGCCCCCTCCTCTAATGGTATTGAGTCAGCTCCATCAATCCTCCCCCTCTCAAAAGCACTCATCACCTATGAGTGGCCTAAATGGTGCCGGTGTAGCATGACATCGTCAAGATGCTCCATCTCCTCGACAGTAACCCATGTGACGTCAGATTTCAGGCGGTCATTCCAACAAACCAAGTAGCGTTGGACTCCACCATTAGTGGAAGCAATGATGTGTTCATCTAAAATCTATTCAGGAGCAAAAAGAACCTTCAAAAACCTAGGAAAAGCATTAGGAACAAACATACGAACATATGTAGCCACTAGAGTAGGTGAGATATGAGGTAGCTCCATGGTCGAATTTTTTTCAGAATTTGAATCACTTCCCACCCCATGAGAAATGATATGAGTAGAAAAAGAAATGGAGCAAAGTAGTTCTTGCGATGCTTTAATAAACATTGTAAGATTAGAAACATTAAACATGAGGTGTATGCCCCAATTTGTAGGCAATTCGAGCACGTAAGCATTGTCGCCCAATTTATTTAAAACCTTAAATGGTCCGGCTCTCTGGTTGGCTAGCTTCTTTATGGTACCTGTGGGTAACCGTTCGAGGATTAGTTTAACCAAGACAAAATCTCCAACACAAAAAGTTTGCACATGTTTATGCACATTTTCCTGCGATTGGTATTGATCGTATTTAGTTGTTAAACTGTGTTGGATCTCTTTATGCAACACATGTGAATAATGAGCAAAGTATCATGCAAATTGACTTGATTTATATGTGGGGGACTACAGAATCAAATCAAGAGGCACACGTGAGTTATAATCATGTACAATTTCGTTAGGAGAAATACCCGTGGAGTGATTTTTAGAGTTATTATAAGCAAGTTGGTCTTGTGGAAGGATAAGATCCCAAGTCCCCTGACAACACAACAAATTGCCCAAACTTTTATTTACCACCTCAGTTTGACCATCCGTTCGGGGGTAATAGGCCGCACAAAAAATTGAAGTTTGGTTCCGACCAACATCCACAAAGTTTTTCAAAAATATGAAGTGAATTTTACGTCTATATCGGAGACAATAGTTTTAGGTATACGGTATACCTCTATGGCTAACTATCTCTCTAAAATAATTTTTTTTGCAATATGAGAAGCATCATTGGTGCGGTTAGATGCAATAAAATATGTACACAACAACTAAGATTGAATCGTGTTGATGAGGGGTAAGAGGAAGACCCAAAATGAAATCCATGCCAACGTCCTCCTAAGTCCTAAGACATGGATGGTATGGGAAGTGGAGTGTATAAACCGATGTCTAGCTTACTAGTTACTACCCTTAGCAAGTCGACATTTGTTACAACTACGCACAATTTGGTTAACTATTTTTTTAAAAAGCGATCAAAAGAATGTCTTCAACCAAAGTAATAGTTTTATCCTGACCAAAGTATCCCCCTAAACCACCCCATGCAGCTCCCAAATGATGAAGTGCCTAAGTGAAGCGTCGGGGATGCACAACTTAGATCCCTTAAATAAATTAAATAACCATTGCGGAGGAATAAAATAGTGTTGAGATTCTTTGTGAAGTGCTAAGTATATGTCCTTAAAGTCTTTACAGGCAGCGTGCTCTTGTTTGACGCATTCAAAACCAAGTACTTTAACCTCGACAACGGTTAAAAGTAAGGTAACTCGACTTAATGCGTCGGCGACACGACTGTCCTTTCTTTTGCAGTGTTTTGTCCCAAAAGTCTTTTCTCGTAAGAAGGAACCCACGTGACTTGTCATGGACTAAACTTTTGTTTAGAGTTGATATACCTTAGTGATTCGTGATCCGAGAGGAGGATGAATTCTTTGGGCAAAAGGTAGTGATGCCAATGACGTAAGCTTTGGATAACAGCGTAAAGCTCACATTCATAATTTTAATAATTAAGTTTGGGCCCACTTAATTTTTCACCAAAGAACCCAACCGGGCGCCCTTCTTGGCGTAATACCCCTCTTATTCCCGCACTGAGGCATCACAAGAGGCTTCAAAATTTTTATCAAAATCGGGTAGACGAAGAATAGACGCCTCATTCATCATTTTTTTATTTTAATAAACGTAAAAGAAGCATATTTAGTCCATGTAAAATCACGCTATTTTAAGCATTCGGTAATGGGAGCCATAGTAGTGCTAAAGTATTTTATAAAATGTCTATAGAAGGTGGCTAAGCCATGGAAACTCCAAACGTCGCAAAGGCTGTTGGGTTCCGACCACTCTAAAATTGTTCAAACTTTCACGGGGTCAACCTTTTAATAATATAACCCAAGAAAATAACAAAATCATCCATAAAGATACACTTCTTTAAATTTATGAAAATTTTTTCCTCTCTAAGAGTCGCAAAGACTTGCTTTAAATGATTTATATGCTTACTTCTGGAGAACTATAGATAAGATGTCATCAAAATATATTAACAATTTTTTTTCATAAAACGATTGAAAATTTGAGTCATCATGCGGTAAAAAGTGCTTTAGGCATTAGAGAACCCGAACGGCATTACTAGCCATTCATGCAAACCCTCTTTTGACTTGAGCGTTGTTTTCCATTCATCCTATTCTCGAATCCGTATTTGGTGACGTCCACTTCTAAGATCTAGTTTTGAGAAAATAGTGACACTACTAAGCATGTACAACAATCATCTAAGCGTGGGATGAGAAAACGGTATTTAACGGTAATCTTGTTTATGGCCCGACTATTTCACACATTCTCCATGCATCATCATTTTTTTGGGGCTAGAAGTGCAGGTACCACACAAGGACTTAAACTATGACGAATGAAACCTTTGTCAAGTAAATCTGATATCTGCCTTTGAAGTTCCGCATGCGCCGCAGGATTAAGACGATAATGATGCAAGTTGGGAAGAGAAGACCCAAGAATAAAATCGATAGCATGTTGGATACTCTTAAGGGTAAAGGGGCGGTAACTCAGATGGGAGTTCATCCGAGTGAACATCCTTATATTCTTCCAATAACATCAACATCTCACGGGGCAAAGATGTCGTGGTTTCGAGTAAGCCATTAGATTGGAGCAAAACTAAAGCATAGACCATGCCATCAAAGAAACTATCTTTCTCAAATTCTCTTCGATCAATTAAGTTTAACGTTTGTTTGACCGCGAGGCGGGAGACATCTAAAGTCTTGGCGAATAGATCCTTAGTGGAGGAAGGGTGTAAGGTGATTTTTTGATCTTTAAATTTAAATTCATAATTGTTAGCACAACCAAAGTGGGTGACGTTATAGTCATAAAGCTAAGGACAACCAAAAAAGACATGACACACGTCCATAAGAATAACATCACACCAATTTGGTCCACATATTCTTTATTGACAAGCAAGACAAGGCATTGTCGGGTGATCGGTATAGAAGTCTTATTGACCCTTGCCACTTGGCGTGGAGTGGGGTGTGGCTCCGTGGTCAATTTCATCCCGCAGTTTCAGAAATGACATTCATACAACTCCCACTATCAATGGTGAGTTTACAAGATATTTTTACCATTTTTAAAGTATAAAGAAAAGATGATTGAGCGTTTCCAATCATGCATGCTACATGGGTGTTCAGGATGCAACACATGACCATAAAATTGTGTTTGTCTTCCAAGTCGCTTGGAATGTCAGGCTCCTCAACATCACTATGCTCTTCATAGATGATATTGTCGACATCGGCAGTGACTTTGATCAAAGTCACTAACTTATTTTGTGTAGGACATTCAACCGCATAGTGCTCGGGTTGGTTACAAACATAACACATGACGTTGGCCTTGCTGGTCTTGCCCATAGGAATGCGCTCGCCTGTTGTGTCGTTGGCTTTCGATGATAACGAATTTTGAGTTATCAGTTAAAATAGTCTTATCTCGTGAATTAGGAAGGTGTGCGAAAGATGTTTTGGAGTGGAAAAAATCTTTGGAGGAGGGTGCCCGCTGATATGTGGTTATCAAAAGATGTTTTTCGATATCAAGGGCAACACTCATGACAGAGCTTAGATCATTGTGATCATATCACTAGATTTAGTTTTGAATTTTTGGACGAAGGCCCTTACAGAATCTCGAGACGGTAAGTTCACATTTCTTGAATTTTGTAACAATCATTAAATCATTTTGCTCGCCTATATATTCACTGACCGGTCGATTACCTTATCTCAGCAAAATGAACTCATCAAATATATTTGTTCGATGGTAGACAGGAACAAGGTGAGAGGTTAATAAGTTGCGCATTTGGGCCCACGTATGAGCGATACGACCTACACGATGTTCTTCATTCAACCAAAATACTTGAGCACGTCTCTCTAATTTCAACCGAGCGACAACAACCTTTTGATTATCATCCAATCTCTGTCAATCAAAATAATATTCCATTTTCATGAGCCAATCCTTAAAAGTTTTGGGGTCACCGAGTCCGTCAAAAGTCGGGCATCTATTTTAATTTTTTGAGTGAGGTCATTGTGCCAATCCCTATTCTGGTCATGCGCTTCATTGTCATTGTTTGGACGTGATTGACGGTGTGGGGGATTGTGAGGTGGAGTGTTGTGGTTTTGGTGTTGAGGTTGGAAACCGGTTTGAATTGTTTGGGTCAAGGTGGCAAGCGTCGCGGTGAGTTAAGCTATTTGATCGGCGAGATCACGTTGGAAGGCCGCGAGTTGGGCTTGCGTAATCTCCCTATTATTGGGATTTTCGTCCATGTTATTAGACACAGATGAGTGCGAAAAATATTCGATCCCCAAACGTGCGTGCATAAAAGAAAGGTGCAACAAGACCCACAAGCGAAACAACCCAAAAATTTTAAAATGTTTTGGAGGAACCTTAGGATGTTTAAGATATGCAGGAAAATTATTTTTGAGTTTTGATTTTTTTTTGTGCTTAGATTAACGAGGAAGAAATTCTGAATTGGAATTTGAAAGGGATCGACAAAAATTGAAAAACTTCTGCGCTGCCTCTGATACCAAATTGGCGCATCATAGACTGCTCTCTCAACGTGAGCACGATTTCAAGGGCCTAATGACCCATTTCATCAAACACGTGACATGCGTGTGCTAAGAGATTCCTCCGCAAGCCGGACTCTAATCGATCTTGTCTCAACCCGATAAATCGCACCAACAAAAACTAATCCTTCTATCTGGAGATACACAACCGGACAACCCTCCCTAAGGTTAGAATAATTAGCTTCCGCTTACGTGACTCTTCACGTTCCTGACTTGTCCGCTGTTTCCCAACACACACCGAGTCCTTAGCATGCGCAATAACCGAAATGGAGAAGAATCACACCCAAAGAAGCATGGAAGAAGCTATACCCAAGCAAGATGATCGGTGACTCTCACGCCGGATCCACTGCGTTGCACGAGGGAGGGGGGGGGGGGAGATGGCGTCGCACCACCACGAAGGGGAAGAGGTGGCGCCGCACCACCACGGTATCCCGAAATCACACCGATAGGGAAGCTTCCCTGTCTCTGGCCGAAGGAGTACCAAAATCCTGATTACGGGCGACTGCTCTTGGACCGAAGGAGTGAAAACTCAAATTAGGTTCATTAGGTTTTCTCCCCCAAAAGTGAGGTATAAATATGGTTACAATAATCACTCTCATTCTCTAATCAAAAACAAACTAATCCTATCCATCCAAGTCCTTAAGCCTAAAATAAAAATGTAGGAGGATGAAAACATTTGTACCCCTTTTGAGTAGCAGAATAACCAATAAACACACACTTGAGAGCTCGAGGGTCAAGCTTGGTGGGAGGAGGGTGATGGATGTGGAGCGAGCTGAGAGGACGAGACTCGAAGAGTCCCAAGAGGGGTGATGTTCCCAAGAATACGAGATGACATGCGATTGATTAGATATGCTGCCGTAAGGACAACATCCCCCAGTAATACTTGGGAAGATGCATGGTGGAGAAGAGACATCGAACAACTTCCAGAAGGTGACAATTCTTACGCTCCACAACCTCATTTTGGGCAGGAGAATAAGCACAAGTGATTTGGTGTATAATGTCATAATCAGCCAGATATTCCGCAAAACGTGAATCCAGATATTCACGACCCTTATCACTTTGAAGGATCTGAATTTTAACATGAAACTGGGTGAAGATCATGTTATGAAATGTTTTGAAGGTGGGAAAAACATCGCTTTTGTTTTGTAATAAATATAACCAAGTAGTGCGAGAAAAACATTCAATAAAAGTGACAAATCAAACACAACCAAAAATAGAAGATATGGGTCCAGGACCCCAAACATCAGAGTGAATCACAGAAAAAGGAACAGAACTTGGCAACGAAACATGGTTAACTGAAATACGATAATGCTTGTTAGCGGTACAGACATCACAAACAAAAGAAGTAAAAATAACAACAGACATATTAGGTAACAATAGCTTTATAATAGGAATAAATGGATGTCCTAAGCGACAATGCCAGGAATATAAATCGGATGTGCTGGAGTGAAGGGCCTGTGGAGGTGCCACCGGACAGGAGTTGAGCACGTACAGACCATTGACCAAACTACCAGAGCCAATCATCGTACCCATCTTCAGGTCTTGAAACACACATGATGAAGGATGAAAGTTACTGAGGAGTTCATGAAATTAGTCAAATGACTAATAAACAGTAAATTACGTGTGAAATTTGGAACATGTAAGACCGACGATAAGGTGAGAGAGGAACTTGAGATGGAGCCCTTTCTGACAATAGAGGAAAGGGAACCATCATCAATGCTTACCTTATCACGACCTGAGAGAGGAGTATATGAGAAAAAACTTAAGGCGGAGCCAGTCATATGGTTGGTGGCTCCGGAGTCAATGATCCAATGTGCGGAAGAGTGAGAAGCAACAATGTGAGCACCTGGAGTTTCAGTGTGGACATACAAAGATAATGCAGAAGGCTCCGTAGAGCGGCCTTGCATCATGTGACAAAGGGCAAGGACCTCATCAGCCGAGAAAGCACCTGAAGAATCAACACCATGCAGAGCAGGAGAAGTATCTATAACAACATCAGTGAGATGGGCAGAACGAGGCAGTGTGCGACCAGTGGAACGACCGAAGCTACCACCACCACGAGAAAGAGCATCACCTCTTGGTTGAGGAAAGTCATTGAGTCGGAAGCAGGTGTCTCTGGTATGACGGGTCTTCCCACAATAATCATAGAGGAGATGGTCTCTATCAGTATCCTTCATCTTAGCATCACGGATAGGACGAACCCCCAACAATGAAGGGGTATCCGCAGCTAGAGCAGAACTTTCGGGAGCAGGGTCGGGAAGGAGAGACTGACGACGATCAAGCTCATGTTGGACAATGCTATAAACCTCCGGAAGGGACGATAGCGGCAAACGCCCCAAAATCTGAACACTAATCTGATCTAAGTCCCAATGTAGACCATGGGGAAACTCAAAACAGTCTGGTTGCGATCTTCCCTGACACGTACCATAGCCTCATCAACATGACTAACAAAGGTGAGAGAATCAAAATGATCGTATTCCTGATATAATTGGGTGAACTCCAAAAAATAAGCAGGGGGGCGATCACCCTGGCGGAGTAAGGATATCTTTCGTCTCAACTAGAAGATCTGTGCAGCATTTTCTTTTCGAGAATAAGTGGTCTCCGCACGTCGCCGAATATCAACTGCGGGATCCAAAAAGAGGTAGTGGCGAGCGATAGACTCCTGTATTGAATTCTTTAACCTAGACATGACTAAGGAATTTTTGGAATCCCATTGAGGCCAATCAGTGACAATCTTCTTCGGTTCTGTAGTTTGCTCAGTGATATAGCCAAATAGGCGACGAATCTTCAGAGCAAGATTGATAGAGCGAGACCAAGACAAATAATTTGAATCATCTAATCGGATAGTAGTAATCTGCGGAGTATTGTGATCGTGACTCCCACGCAGAGGACTAGCAGGAGGAGGAATCAGAGGGGGAATTAGTGTTGAGGTAGAATCACTGAGCGATGACTTAGTGGCTCAAGAATAGAAATCCGGAGACCACACGCCACGCAAGGGAACAATGAGCAACCAATTCCACCAAGGAACAATCGAATTAAGAGATAGGAGGAATAGAAATCAACTCCATTCGATAACAGGGCATCAATCCTTAGGAGACGACGCCAGAAGGAAGGACAGCCTCACCACATATCCGACGCCGGAAAAGAAAGGGCTACAAGCCCTAGGAAGCCCGACGACGACGAAGAAAGAGATGCAGGAATCGACGCTGAAGAGACACGGGAAGCGCGGGCTGGCTGACGACGAACGACCCGTGGAAGCCCAACGACGATCGATGTGCGAAGAGAGATAACGGCCGCCGACGACGCCTGGGAGGAAGAGAGGCGTCAAAGAGAGGAGGCGAGCGGAGGAGCGACAACGACGAAAAAAAGAAAGTTGAAGAGGTGCGGTGGCGGAACGACATGATCAGGAAGGAGCTGCTAGGGCACCCATTTTTTGGGCTCTGATACCATGTTGGAGAAAACCTAGAATAATTCAATTGCATAAGAGGGCTTGTCCCCTCTATATATGGAGACGGACCCACAAATAATTCAAGGAATAAAGAAATAAAAAACCCAAGACAATACATATTGTAACCGTTTCTAAAGTAGCTAAGCGGATTGTTGAGGTCAGATCTAGTTGGCGGTCAGGCCTGGTGTTTAGAGTTCTCAAGCAGCCTCTGGTACAGTCTGACAGTTAGACTTCGTCTAACCACAATTATAACAATGAAGGCGGACAGACGACAAAGCTAGCATTGAAGTTTTATAGTTGTACAGTTAACTTTTTCTAACTGCATAGTCTGAGCGGTTAAGTTTTTGTGTAACCGCCTATTCGCTTGTGACAGACGTTTATTTTCTCTTTCTTATTTTCTCTCTTTCCCTTTTTTCTATGAATAAGGGGCATATTCATGTATTATGTAACTTTTTAGAGCTATAAAGTTCTGTTATTTACCTCTTTTCTTACAATTAGTATTGTCAAAAACACCAAGATATACTTATGGAGTACTCACCAAAATGTCTTTCATAATAACTTGAATGGTGGCTGACACATTGGTCAATCTGTATTTCCTGCCTACTCGTTTGAGTAGGACTTGCAATTTCCCGCCTACTCGTTTGAGTATGATTTGTCATTTACCGCATACTCGTTTGAGTAGGACTAGAAATTTTATCGCTTTCATTTCCCTCCTATTCGTTTGAGTAGGACTTGCAATTTTACTACTTTCATTTCCCGTCTAATTGTTTGAGTAAGACTTGCATTTTACAGCTTTCTTTACTGTTTTTATTTACTGCTTTCATTTACTGCTTTCATTTCCCGTCTACTCGTTTGAGTAGGACTTGCACTTTCAATTATGCAATTTCTTTTCTTAAGCCGTCCCCATTCCGATGAGTGACTAACCGCTCTTAGCCCTCAGTATCGAAAACATTGAGACAGATAAAATTGTTTTAAATAATTAAAGGTCCTCCTTTTCTCGTTAATTAAATTAACTGAAGCTTTGCCCCAGATTTACGACGCGTAGAATCACATATCGATGTGTGAGCTCTATTTCCGTAGTCCATACACTAGCTTGCCGAAAGGCCGTGCGTATGGACCAATCACCCTTGGGTAAAAGGGAGTTCCGCACCAACCCTCGAGAGAGGAGGCGCGAAATTCTACCGGATTATGTACCCCACCCAATAGCGGGGTTCTTAGCATAATGCGGGCATTAAGAGGAATCTTTCGTCGGACGTGAGCCCAGTCGAATAGTCTTAATGTTCAGGTGAGTGATAGTCTTACAGATAGGTGAGCTCATTTTTGTGGAACCTCCACGGCCAAGTCTCCGTCTTAATTAATTTGAAATTTAGGATCTCTATTTATTAAAAGTTATTTTAGTTCAAATTTAATTTGGTACCGTTGCGTTTTTTCTTCATCGACACTTTCTGCTTTTATTTTCTGTTATATATATATATATATATATATAACCCGACAAGTTATCTTCGGTAAAATAATAACGAAAGAAGCTTCCCGAGCTGCTTAACTTCTTCAGATCGTCCGGTCCGGATAAAGCAAAGCCTGCCCCCCTCCAGAGAAAAGTAAAAATAATCAACCCGTTCCCGAGAACAATACGACCCTGATATTCCTCACCGGAATATCTTGTACTACACGCGGTAGGTGCACTTGTCTCCTTTCGTTAAACTCGGTTTCAACTTTTTTTTATAGATAATAAATCTGTGCGCCCCGTCTTTCCAAAATAAAATCAACCGCTTTTTCAAAATAAACCACCTGTGCCGCCGCGAGTTTTAACCATCATCAGCTCTGACATGTCCAGCCATGCTACAACAACAACATATTATGTTAGGGAAATATGTTTTCTGGGTTTAGGATCATACATGTCTCTTTTGGAAAGCATCATCCTAGATTTGTAGTGTTCTTTCTTGTACTGTGAAGAGATGGAAGAATTGTTCTTTCTGATGAATTCTGAACGTAAATCAATCTTAGAAAAATATGTATCACCACAGAGCTCTTCCGGGAGCTCTTGAATCATAGGAGAATGGTTCTTGTTCATTACTGTCGCCTTGTTTAATTCTCAGTTGTCTTCACAAAACCACTACCTCTCGTCTTTCTTTGTGTCAAGAAGACAAGGTTTGAGAATGGGCTAGCACTCGGGGATCAACTAGGTGGTTAACATCGATTAGCTGCTCGATCTTGTCTTTTTGATATACCAGGATCTGTGTGGCTGAGCCGAAAAAAATTGTACCCCAACATGGAGATGAATGTTGCTATGGTGGTCGACTGGTTTGGTGGAAGGTCTTGCAGTCTCGAGAAAAGCCAAGACTACATATTTAGGGTGTATTGTTCCCGTAAGAGTAGTAGCCTTGATATAGGGGGTTGTGATTTGTCACTAGAAGGCGTAGAAATTAATCGTATTAGTCTTTTGGATAATGTGAAAAAGGTTGTCGCATGCTGGCGGGGGTGTCTCCTATGAGAATGTGGGTTGGCCTTTCTATTCGAAGGACGTCGTCATATGAGCCCAGTTGATGATGATATCTACTTATGTCTTCAACTACACGATCCGCAATATTTCATTGATGTCGTTGGTTGGAAGGCATAAAAAACAACTATAATTTGACATGATCCCATCTGGAGTCGAAGGTGCTGACAAAAGTCACCCTTTGTTAAGTGCCAACCGCCCCCCTAATAGACAGTAAAGCCAAGTGAAGGCACGGTAGACAACCTCTAACTAAGTACCCAATGCCCACGAGAGAAAATTATGATCCATCGTGCTATCAATCAGAATCAACACTGGATGGTCGTGCAACATCTCGTCAAGCTTCATAGTACGGGCCTCGAAATTTGGCCCTGTTGAGAGAGCATAAAAACTTGTATGTATTGCTTGTGTGTGTAAATACAAAGAGAGAATACAAATATTTAGGAAGAAATAGAGAAGACTAAAGAAGAGAGGAGAAAAAACAAAAATGGGCCCAATAATGAGCTCTTTACATGGGCTTTTCTAAAACTCCCCCACAAGCTGAAGCGTATAAATCATATGCGCCAAGCTTGGACAAGCACTGATAGAAGAGGGTACTGGAAATAGCCTTTGTGAGGACATTCGCAACTTGTTCAGTCCCTGGAACATGCTTTAGATAGAGCTTCTTCATTTGAACCTTCTCCCGGATGAAGTGACAGTCGACTTCGATATGCTTTGTTCTTTCGTGGAAGACCGGGTTCTTGGCAATATGTATAGCAGCTTGACTGTCACAGAGGAGGAGAGCTGGTGAAGGTAGTTTTACACCCAGATCAGTGTGAAGACTCTCAATCCACGTCAGTTCAGACATTACAGATGTCATTGCCCGTTATTCTGCCTCAGCTGATGATCGAGCAACGACCGCTTGTTTCTTGCTTCGCCAGGTAATCAAATGTCCTTCAAAATAAGTGCAAAAACCACTGGTAGATCGCCGATTATCAAGGGAACCAACATAATTAGCATTCGAGTATGCCACCAATGTTGGAGCTGAAGAGGAGGTTCTGTAAACACGTCCTTGGCTAGGAGCTGTTTTAAGGTATCAGAGAATTCGTTCAACAACCTGAAGATGAGATCTTCGAGGGGAGTGAATATACCAACCGACAATACCAACAACGAAGGAAATATCTGTTTTGGTTACCGTAAGATAGATCAATTTTCCCATGAGGTGACGATAATATTCTGGATTCTGGAGTAGGAGATCCGAGTCAGATGCCTAGGCGCACAACTTGTGGTTTACATCCATTGGGGTGTCACTCGGCTTACAGCCTGAATAGCCTGCATCATGAAGGAGGTCAAGACAATACTTCCGTTGAGAGAGGACAAGCCCATCTGGCCGTCTGACAACCTCAAGACCCGAGAAGTATCGTAGGGGCCCCAGATCTTTTGTCTGAAAGACAGAACTCAGATGTAGTTTGACCGCCTGTATCCCTTGTGAGTCATCTCCTGTAATGATGATATCATCAACGTACACTAACAGAAGAACCGTTTCTGTTGTTCGGTGACGAGTAAATAACGAGAAGTCGTCCGAGCTCCGAGTAAAACCAATATTCCGAAGGGCTTTACTGAATTTGTCAAACCATGCCCGTGGGGATTGTTTGAGACCATACAGAGCCTTCAAAAGACGACAGATCTGAGACTTCCCCGTGGTCTCAAACCCGGGTGGTTGCTGCATATACACCGTTTCCTGGAGATCCCCATTCAAAAAAGCATTCTTGATATCCAGTTGGAGTAAGGGCCACTGACGATGGACAACTACGGAGATGAAGACATGAACAATATTGAGCTTGGCCACCGGAGAGAGTTTCCTCATAGTCTAGTCCCTGTTGCTGGGTGAAGGCACGAGCCATGAGACGAGCTTTCAAACGGTCAATCGTCCCATCAACAGCATGTTTGATGATAAAGACCCACTTACACCCAACCAGTTTCTGACCCGGAGGAAGGGGTACTAGAGTCCATGTATGGTTAGCCTAAAGAGCAGCCATTTCTTCCTCCATGGCGGCCCGCCAGCCCGAATGTTTGAGATCCTCCTGCACATAGTTAGGAACAGAGACCGAGGAAAAAGAAGTTACAAATATGTGCAGGTGGAGAGAGAGGCGATGGAGGGAGACATAGTTGGCCAGAGGATGAGCAGTGGAGGGCGGTACCTGATCAGCAGGACGCAGAGTATCCTTGGTTGAGGCCGACTGCAGAGGGGAAACAGAATCAGGAGGACGACGAGTGTAGACACGGATAACAGGTGGTTTGGAGGGAGCAGGAGCTGGTGCAGGTGGAACCGATGAAGGTGGGTGCAGTAACGGGGATAACCAGGCGTGGGATGGATGTCGGGAGAGGAGCTGGTGGTATATGAGCGGGTAAAGGAGCAGGGAAAAACAATTGATCTTCCCGGAAGGTAACATCAGCAGAGACCGAGATCTTTCGAGAATCTGGAGAATAACAGACATAGCCATTCTGGGTGCCCGAATTGCCGTCAAAGATGTGTTTAGCCGCTCGGGGATCCAACTTATCCGAGGACGGCCCCAGACGGTGGACGTGGCAGGTGCTGCCAAAGACATGAGGCGGGAGAGGAAAGACCGGAGTGGAGGGAAACAGTAGGCTGAACGGAGTAGCACAGTGAAAGACGGAGGATGAGAGACGGTTGATGAGAAAGCAGGCAGTGGAGACCGCAAAGTTCCAGTAAGGCTTGAGAACATGCATTTGAAGCATGCAGGAGCGGGCTACATCGAGTAAGTGACGATTCTTCCTTTCGGCAACGCCGTTTTGCTGGGGTGTGTAGGCACAAGATGTTTGATGAATAATCCCGAATTCAGAGAACAAATCTGTAAATCCGTGACCGGTGTATTCGCGAGCATTATTAGTGCGCAATGTTTTTAGGGTGGTGTGAAATTGTGTACGGGTCTCAAAGACAGGCCCGAAAAATACGGGAGAGCTCGGAGCGATCACGAAGTAAAGCCACTAGTGCGAGAGTAATCATCAATAAATGTGATAAAATACCGAAACCCAGAAATACTAGTAATCTTAAAAGGACCCAATACATCGGAATGTACTAAATCAAATAGAGTAGCGCTCCGGGTACAATGCGCAGGAAAAGAAGAACGCGGCTGCTTGCCGAAGATACAGGACTCACACTGAAACGAATGAAGAGAGATATCAGGAAGAGCCCGCTGGAGGACCGGGAGAGGGGCATGTCCAAGACGTCGATGCCACTCGCTGGAAGAGACAGAGGAGAGGATGGTAGGAGACTCATCGAGAAGGCAGAGCCCGTTCCGCAGTGTGCTTTTACCAATGGTAGTCTGCGTCCGCCGATCCTGTATAACAAAAGAAGAAGATGTGAATATGATAGAGCAATCAAGATCACTAGTAAGGCGTACGACATAAAGTAAATTGAACGGGGAGCTCGAATCATGAAGAGCCGAGCTAAGGGAGATCGACGGGTTGAGAGAAAGATCCGCCGAGCCAGAGACGGGAACCGTCGCCCCATTGGCCATAGTGATACACTTCGAATAAGGAGAATCCAAGTACTGGGCAGGCCGTCGCGAGGTAATGTGATGAGTGACACCTGAGTCCACGATCCAGCACAGACTGGTGGATAAACAAGCAGTACCTGTGTTGGAGACAGAGGCAATGGAGGCAGAGGGCGGGTTGAGTAGCCCCTGAAGTTGCTGGAGCTGGAGACGAACGACCTCAAGGTCAGGAGGGGAGGCAGAGGAAGCGTCAGCAAAAATAGACGACGTCGGACAAGGAGGATAACCAATCTTCCGGTAGCAGGTCGCCTCAAGGTGGTCGTCCTTCCCGCAGTAGGAACATTTCGGCCGACCACGGCCACCACGCCCACGGCCTCAAGATCCCAAACGTCCGCCACGAGCAGAGGTTGGAGGGGACGGTAGGAGGGATGGGGCCTACTGAAGAAGGGCCGGGGGAGAAGGTGCAGAAGTATCCGGAGGAGGTGACACTCGGAGAAGCATGGAGCAAACATCAGAGAAAGACGGTGTTGTGGGAGAAGCCAGAACCTGAGTCCGAATGCTCTGAAGGTGAGACGGAACACGAGCCATCATGATGACAATGCAGATGGCTTCCTTCTGAGCGCGCTGAGCAGCATGATCATTGGTAGACGACTGATGCTGGATCCAGGGCTCAGCAAGGGTCTTGGCTCAAGAGACAAAGGAGGTCATGTCTGAAGCCCCGCAAGTGTCGAGAGCGAGAAGATCAGTGAGTATGTCGTAGAGATGCTGAAGGTTGTCTCGGCCTGAGTACAAGGAATGCAGCTCATCCCACATAGCCTTGGCGGTGTCGTGATACATGACCATCTGATAAGGTTCACCATCCAAGGAATTAAGGAGCCAAGTCTGAATGCGACCATCATTGCGGAGCCAGACGTCGGTAGGAGGAGAAGGAGATGCCTGAGTGAGGTGAGGCAAGAGGCTCTTGGCCTGAAGAACCCGTCAAATATAATGCACCTAAGGGATAAAGTTTTTCTTCCCAGAGATAGAAATGGTAGTTATCCACAGCTCGTCGCGGATTTCAGCAGAACAAGTCGAGCGGTCTGCTGGACAAGCCAGGCAGTCTGCAGGCGGACTAGCCGCCGGGCCGGTGAAGTTGACAGAAGAGCCTATAGAAGCAGCATGAGAGAGACCGGTACAGGTCGGGCGGTTTGCAAGCCGCAGCGACTAGAGACTGTAGCGGGTGACAAAGACCGCTGCAAGAAGAACCAGAGATCGCACGACATGCAGTCAAGGAGGAGACCGCGACCACAATGCGGGAAAACAACAAACCGCATGTGGACACCAGCGGTCAGACAGACCGCGGCCCAAAAATGCGGAAAGAAGATAGACCGCACGGTCTCGGTGAGCACACCAGCTGTCAGAGCAAAGAAGGAGGCCACAAGAAGAACTCGAGCGGACAGGGAGAGGAAACCGCGAGTAGAGAACTCGAGTGGATAAGAGAAGAGTCTGCGAGTGTAGAGAACTCGAGCGGATAGAAGAAGAGGCCGCGAGTTGGAAAACATGAGTGGATAGGCAGAGACCGGGCGATTAGCACCAGAGGAGGGGCCCACGGGAGAAGAAATCAGGGAGAAGGCCACGAGCTAAGAAGGGAGCTCGCTGCGGGAAGGGTGAGAGAAACAAACCACCCGGGTAGATAGGAAACCGCGCAGGATAGAGGAGGTGGGAAAGGGTCCCACTGGCGAGAGAGACTCCTATAAAGGATCGAGAGTAAACAGGAAGAGGGTGGAGGCCATGGGATAGGGGTGGGGGGAAGAGAGAGGCGGTTAGCAAAAGAGTAGCCCCGCGCCTTGCGCGAGAAGAGAAGGCCGTCCGGTTAGGAAAACGCAGACCGCGCCGAGCGCAAACAGAGGCAGGTTGGGCGGTTAGCAGAAAGCTAGCCGCAAGGAGAGACCGAGTCCCTCTGATAACATGTTGAGAGAGCACAAAAACTTGTATATATTTCTTGTGTGTGTAAATACAAAGAGAGAATACAAATATATAGGAGGAAGAAAGAGAGAGAACAATCTTATACATTATGTGAGACTAAAGAAGAGAGAAGAGAAAAAACAAAAATGGGCCCAATAATGGGCTCTTTACATGAGCTTTTCTAACAGACCCAATGAAAAAATGGTTGCTCTAGGCGATGAAGGTGGATATACTCGTAATTGGAGGGGGTTGTATCCTCAATTGTGAGAGCATCAAAAATCTACTACAATATTCACATCTTTCTCATTGCCAGTAATAACATGTAGCTCTTTCATTATGCAATCATGAGCGGGCAGTACTGTTGTTTGCAATGGAAGCACAACCTTTTACTCTAGATATCAATGTACTCATGATTCGACAAAATGTGTTGGGTTGAGAATGGTGGTTTTGGTGGAGGAGGTGAGAAAACATGCTGGCAGTTATGTCATTGGTGGGCGATTTTGGAGTATGTGGATAGAGGCAAGTGGGTCCTGGAGTATTATGAGTAGAAATGGGTGTGGAGAATTGGACACGGTTGGTGGACTTGATGGAGAAGTCAACTTCGACCAACTGAGGGGCATCCATGACATTGGAGATGTCCCACTAGATAGTGGTGCTGAATGCGGGAGAGGATGCGTGGTTGGATCCCTTGCATGAAGAAACTCAAATAGTGGTCAGGGGAGCCCGGTAACATGATTAATGAGCTCAATGAATTTGTTAATGTATTTATTGACCGTGGTCCTGCAATGGAGGCTGCAAGGATTTTCCACTGTTATTTGATTAGCAATGTACATGTCTCTTGATTAAGGCTTGCTTCAACCTAGACCACATAAGCCCAGGGATTGTCGAGCGAACGCCACCCCATTCAATGGAGGTCAGAACCCTCACTCTTGAGAGGAACGATCAGGAGCTTTTGTTGTGCGCTGAATTGAAGAATTGTCCCGCTTTTGCTATCCATCACATATGATCGGTGCTGTTGAAGTTGGGATCTTCGAGTGCATGCGGAGCATAGTCAACTATCTTGACTCCGTTAGGAGTCACAAGTTGACTGAGTCCGAGGATAGAGGATGGTTCCTCTGGTGGTAAATGCAAGGAGTGGTCCTCAAGAGTTTTTACGTGCTTCAATGCGAAGCAAGGCAGTTCACATGGGTGCGAGGATGCTAGATTTTTCTCAAGGCAATTTTCAACGGGGTCAAGGCGAGTTTCAGACATGGTATGTGTGAGGGGCATGCGCATTGAAGGGTTGAATAGTGGAATTCCCGTTGCTAGGGTAGCTGTCTGTGAGGTGTCGGCGTGATACCCGCTGCAAGGGCAGTGATTGATGTCGAGCCACACTGCTAAAGTGTATGGAAGGAGCGGCCACAATTGTTTAGGGCTGGAGCCTTCCATCTCGAGTACACTCGTCATGTACCCGCTTCCACCTCGCTTTCATGGTGGTCATTCTCCTCCTACGTAACATTGACATATCCATAAAGCAATCTACAAATGTTTGTGTAAGCTAGTAACGATGAGAATGCTTTTATTTTTATTATATGATATCATTCTTACCAACTGAATAGTGTCTCTCGACTGAAACTGCTTCTTTTAAAAAGCAGTTTAGAAATACATCTTCTGAGAAAGCTGATCTCTGGAGGGGAGGAAGCATGCTTGTTGCTGTTCTGATGGACATCGTCACATCAAGCTGTGATAACATAGATGACTCAACATGTAGATTATATTTGCCTGGAAATGCAGATATGAGAGATATCTCTGCAGCTCTTGAAGTCATCGAGATTGGTGGCGTGCATTTCGATGATAACAGTGGGAACAAAGATAGTGATGATGGCAGTCCCGGGATTAAGGGAATTGGGATAAAGATTCTTGGTGGTACAACTATTTTAGGACTCTCGAGGGATGACAATCGATGGAGTTCAGAAGCAATTGACGGGCATTGGGATTCAACTGCATTTCTAACTAAACATGTGGAGTTGCAGGAAAAAACCTGTAATTCACCACGATCGGGGACTATAGTTTCCTCAGTTGTTCCCGGCCTTTGGGATGATCTACAGCGGGAGCATGTGGCTGTACCTTTTGCTGCATGGGCTCTTGCTAATTGGGCTTTGGCTTCACAGTGTAATCGTTCATATATTCAAGAACTTGATAGAGATGGGCAGGCTGTTATGATTGCGCTGACTGCAGCAGAAAGGACTGTGAAATGGCATGGAAGCTTGATAGCTCGTGCACTTTTGGCTGATTATGACTTACCATTGACTGTTTCCGTTCCTGAGTGGAGTGCTAGTCTTCTTTCTACTGCTTTTGGGGCCAGTCAAGTTGAAGATGTTCCCTTAGCACAATTAGCTTTGTCAGCTTTACTATCCTCTGTTGACCGTAGTAATGAGGCAAAGACTTTCGTGAACAATAGAGGCCTTAATAAGTTGAGGGGAATAGCGGGAAAATCTGGTAAAAATAGACAATTGCAAGAAGCATTGGTGAGGGTTTTGGAATTGCTTTACGATGGTGGTATGCATTTATCCCTCGAAGAAAGTCAAAAATGGTCTGGAACTCTCCTTAGGTGGGTTTTTCAGGAAGCCTTCTCAGAGGGTACACGCTCGTCAACAACAAAGATACTGTCGCACATCCTTGAAGATCACGGGCCTGACTCCATCCCAATTTCTCAGGGATGGTTGGCCATCATGCTTAATGAAATACTTGGAGCTAACAAGATACAATCTTTGAAAGGAAGTACTATCTTGAAGTCTGATAAAATGAAGGTATTGTCTGTCTTCCACTTTCAGCAAAAGTTTTCTTTTCTCCACTTTTATTACATTAATCCTATTTCGTAGTTCCTTGTGAGGTTTCTCTTTTTTGTTACTATAGAAATGTGCTGCATAATGTAATTCTCTCTGTTCTTTTATTTTTCCTCTTTTAATGTATATTTTGATTTTCATACTCATTGTCGCTTACAAAATCTGTTGTCTTCATTTCACCCTTATGGTGGAACCCTTCCCCCAGACACGTGTTGCGGGGGATGCTTTGTGCACCGAGCTGCCCCCGTGGCTATTAGATATAACTAGAAATAAGCACCAAAGTCATGTTTTTTTCAAAACTTAGGGCCTGTTTGCAATGACTTATTGTTTTTGTATTTAGAAAATATGTTAAAGATAAAAATGTGCTTGTTAAGCTATTTTTATTTTAAAACAGATTGCTCTATTTTTGTTACACACACACGCAACATCTTATTTGTATTTTGCATTATGATAAAATGTATGCGACCCCTCTCCCTGTATAAAGAGGTGGCTTGAGAATTTTAGTTATCTTTGATGTTTTAGGGTTTGAGATATCTCTTGAGAGAGGAATTTCAAGGAGGAACCAGCCTCCTGTGATTAGGCACGAGTATTCCTTGTGATTGTATCCAGTTTTCTTATTCTATTGCAATCAATTTTCTCTGTTGGTATCATTGGTCCTACCTGCCAACCTCATCCACTATTTCGCTAGCCGCCAGGAACGTTCTTCCAGCACATGACTCGTCCCACCGCAAATATCGCGTTCGTCCCACCGCACTCGCAAGCGTTCGTCCAACACTGCCTCACCGCCCGTCTCGACCCTCTTCGCGACCTCCTTGAATCGCCCGCGTTCGTACAACACTGCCTCTCTAGCACAGCCTCCTGGAATCACTCACGTTCGTCCAACTGTTCCTCTCCGCGCATCCAACGCCTCTTCGTAACCCCTCTTGGCCTGCCGCTTCTTCCTGACAACTCCTGCACTTATCTTCTAGTCCACAGCTGTCACAACCCGCATTTTCTCCGAAATTAAGAAATATCAGAGTAGAAGGAAACGTGCGTTGTGATGTCACGTCGGACAGGGGATAACTGCCGACGCTCAGGCAACCACCAAATACTAAGACTAGGAAAATTCAAAAGCTTTTGTGACGAGAAAATCATTTATATTTTTAGAGGCCGTATCCCTTGACTTCGTGGATCAACTAGTCCACCCTTCAAAAAAATTATACTTATACGTAGCGGAAAATACTTTATTCATTTTTTTAACATCCTAAGAGAATGCATAAGCGTCCCCAGGGGACACCTAAGACTATGCAAGACCCTAGATTTAACTTATATAATATATATAGGAAATACCCTTTTTACGTGGTTTTGAAAGTAGTGATTAAGCTTTTTAGAAAGGAAGACATAATGTCGAGGCTTTTGATATAATAATTGTTTTTCTTTTATAGATTTTAAAGTAACTAGCAACCTAACATAAATCATCCCAGAAGCAAGTTTAATAAACTCCAAAACAGGAAAACTAGCAGTATAAGCAAGGTACAAAGCATCTAAAAGAGAAACCACCAGTGGGCGACAACAACTGACACGAACCCACTGGTGAGTAGGCATATCTGTACTACAAGTCTAAAGAAACTACCTCCCATGAGTGAGGAAAAGAAAACTCAGCAGCAGTTATAACACTAGCAAACTCCAGAAGAACCCTAGCCGCACAGTCGGCTATATACCTGAACCTGAGGCATTCAAAGAAAAGAACGGCTCAGCAAAGCAATATATATATATGAAAATGAAACAGTAGTATAACGAAGAAGTGAAACAGGCAAGAGCTAAAGTAAACAAGTGAAGGAAAAATACTCGTCATGAGTGAGTAAAAAGGGGTGCTCCAAGTGCACGGGTGAAGTCAAGCCTCACAAATCTCTGCAAGAAGGATTAGCAAAATAAATAAATTCTAGCATGAAGCTAGAGCAGAAAGAGTCACCTAATACTGGAGATGGACAAAATCAGAAATAGGGGCCTAGACTGGTGACAACGGTCCAACCACGTCTAACAGGCCTAAACATCTCAAGGTGCTGTGGTGGTGCCATCAGTCCAACTCAACCAAACTGCTCACATTGTCTTAATAAGACAAGAAGTAAAACAAGGGTGGCGGCATCGGTCCGACCCACCTCAAAACCACATCCTACTCCAGCACTAAGTGACTCGGGAAAACCCTATCTGGTAGTTCCGTGAACCACCATGAAGTCAACACTGAACCCTAAACATCTAGAGTAACCCGCCTAGGAGACTTAGCTGCCAAGCGGCTGTCGGCATTGGTTAATTAGACACGCATCTAACCTCGCAAATTATATTCAACTTGCGTACACAAAGCACTACAGATAATTAAACACTTGAAAATATTATATTGCAAGCAGTTATCTTGGGCTAAACTTCAGTATCAAGAGGTCTTACACCTACGAATTTTATAAGTTTACCAACGAACTAAACCCCTAATTTGTTTATTCAAGCGACTTAATACGAGTGAAAGAGAGTAACACAATACTAACTGTAACCGAGTAGTTTGATACTACACACGCACATGAAAATTGATACAACACATGCACGATTAGTTCACCAACAACACATAGACAAAACATGCAAACCGGGGGATTAACACTAGACAAAACATGAGATTTGGGTGATTTTGACACAAACCCGATTTCGGAGCAACTACGGAGCAAGCTATAAAATGATCTTGCAACTAATTAAAACAAACCATAGCAATGGTTTACACCCAAGGAAGACCGCAACCAATTAAATACCTCATGAAGCGAACAAACTTACTACCGGGGGGCTCTCGAGTTATATCCGATCGGGGCATAAATAAATAAAAGAAAACAGCCCAATAGCACAACCATGGATTTGCAGGAATAACAAAGGGGGGGGGGGAGACAACGCAATGACAATAACAAAAAAAGAATGTGAGGTTTTGTACCGATTTCCATATGCAAAACCAAGTAGAAAAAAAAGAAAATCAGATAATCAATTTCCAGGAATCAAGCAAACAAGGCAAGATATGGATTTTCTTTGGCAAGGGTACACTTGCCTGGACCTCGAAGGACTTCGGCCGGCAACACTCTTCCCAATATGACCGGCCACAACAATCACCTGGGAAAGCCTGATCAAAGACAAATCTGGGCGATTTAGCTTGGGAAAAACGAGAACTCCAACCCCCGATCGGAAAAAAAGATGGTGAAATCCCAAAATAGTTGCCTCGGAACGAAGATCTAGCCTAGAGGAGTTCGAATCCGGCCTCGAACTGGAGATCCGGGCTGATTTGGGCGGTGAACAGGCGGTCGGAGCACTTCGGGACTTCCGCCTGTTTTCCGCCGCACGAAGGAACAGCTCGGGCTTTTTTTTTTCTTTTGCTGGGTGGCTGGCCGAATGGGGGGCGGGGGCGAAAGGAACCTAAATAACCTAATATATATATGTATCTAATCAACCTAATGAAAACTATACGACTTAAATCATAATATAACTCTAATCAATTGAATCTTAAGGATTTAATGGAACCTAATCCTAACCAATATATAACACCTCATAGCCAATCTTAATATTATAAGCTTATAACTATATACTTACTAATTAACTAAGAAAACCACTAGGCACACTAATTACATACCCTAATATATATATACACGTCTATTAACATGCATCCGCGCACCCCAAATCTCTACCCCGCACGCATGCACACGCCCGCGCACGTACAAACTTATAAAACCTTGCACGCACGTGCACGTGCAATTACGCATCGACACGCCCAAATCGCTTGCTATGCCCTAAATGCGTAAACATGTAAATACGCTCACATAAAGGACGACTCGCTAACTAGCGACCGTCGAAATGATGCGAAATTAATGCTCTCGGATTCCGAACAAATCCGCACCGTAGCTAAACACTCGGGCTACGAAAACAACGGCGTAGCCGGACACAACCTCCGACGACCACACACTCGGGCTAACCTCACCCGAAGCCAAAGCACAAGGATTCCCTAAGAGGCTCAGCCGGGCCTCCAAAACAGACGCCGGTTAGCTGGGGAAACCATACAACAGGCTATAACCTCTAAGAACACCTAAAGAGGTACTATAACAACGACACGAGCCGGAAATGCGCCAACGTAACGCCAAACGAGGATTTAAATAATTGCCGAAAAAATTCGTGGGCGTTACAGTCACTCCCCCTAAAAGAAAGTTTCGTCCCGAAACTTTACGTACACTACCTCTACTATAGAGAGAAAGTAACAAAATAAAAGTTACTAGGAAAAAAACATACCCAACAATTCAGGAGAACAGGCGAGGGTAAGCCTCCCTCATAGCCGACTCTAGCTCCCAAGTCGCGCTTTCCAAATCTTGATTCTTCCAAAGAACCTTCACCATCGGGATAGACTTTGTCCGCAGCACCCGATCCTGAGTATCCAAGATGCGGACCGGCACCTCAACATATGAGAGGTTAGGCTCCAACTGGGGCACGACATCCAAGACTTGCCCACTGCTCCACACACACTTCCGTAGCTGGCTCACATGAAAGACATTATGCACGCATGGGAAGTTGACTGGTAGATCCAACCTATATGCTGCCACACCAATACGCTCCAAAATTCTGAATGGGCCCACGTATCTCGGATCCAGCTTATGGTTCTTGCCGAACCTCTTCACTCCAACCATCGGAGACACCTTCAAGAAGACCAAATCCTCCACCGAAAATTCCAAATCGGACCTACGCCGGTTGACGTTCTTCTCATATCTTTCCTGAGCTAACCGAAGCTTTTCCCGAATGAGCTTCACAGCAACCTCCATTTCCTCTAGAGCATCAGGACCCAACAAAGGCCTCTCACCAGCCTCAGCCCAAAACAACAGAGTTCTGCAGCGCCTCCTATACAATGCCTCGAAGGGAGCCATTTGCAAGCTCTCTTGGTAACTGTTATTGTAGGCAAACTCCATGAGCCGCAAACGCTCATCCCACGCTCCACCGTGATCTAGAATGTAGCACCTGATCATATCCTCCACAATCCGGTTCACACGCTCGGTCTGCCCATTTGTCTGAGGGTGGTAAGCGGTAGAATATCTCAAGTCTGTACCCAAACCCTCCTGCAAACTCTTCCAGAAACGGGAAGTAAATCTGGAGTCTCGGTCTGAAATGATACTCACGGGAACTCCGTGCAATCGGATGACTTCGCTCAAATACAACTCTGCTATCTTCTTCATCGGATAGTCGATCTTATAAGGTACGAAGTGCGCACACTTCGTCAATCGGTCCACGATCACCCTAACTGAATCAAATCCCCTTGGAGATCTTGGTAAGCCCGTAATGAAGTCCATGGAGATACTTTCCCATTTCCAAGTCGGGACCTCCAAAGGGGTCAACTTTCCACCAGGCCTCCCATGATCGGCCTTCACCCACTTGCAAGTGTAACATTCAGAAACATACCGAGCTATATCCCCTTTCATACCATGCCACCAGGCGATCTGCTTCAAATCATGATACATCTTCGTGGATCCTGGGTGGTAGGCAACACTGGATCCATGAGCCTCTTTGCATACCATACTCCTGATGTCTCCAACCGCGGGGATGCAAAACCTGCTGCGGTACTTCAAGGTACCCGAATCATCGATAGAGAAATCCGGCAACTCCCCTCTCTCAGCCCTGAGGTACAGGTGTAACAAATCTGCATCATCCTTCTGGTGCAACCTGGTGAGTGAAATCCAAGATGGCTCTGCCACTGCCAAATTGCTTTGCAATTCACAGCATCCCACGGAGATGTCCATCAACAAGAACTCTTCCACTAAACGGTCTGCCGTGAGGTTGAAGATCTTCCCTGTCTTGCGGCTTAGGGCGTCGGCCACCACGTTGGCCTTGCCTGGATGGTACTGGATCTCCACGTCATAATCGACCACAAACTCTAGCCACCGCCGCTGGCGCAGATTCAGCTCCTTCTGAGTAAACACGTACTTCAGGCTCTTATGATCTGTGAAAATCTTGCACTGAGCCCCATAGAGTAGATGCCTCCACAGCTTCAACGCAAAAATCACCGCCGCAAACTCGAGGTCATGCGTAGGATAATTCCGCTCATGAGTTTTCAACTGTCGCGACCCATACGCGATCACCTTCCCCTCTTGCATCAACACGCCTCCGAGCCCAACATGCGAGGCATCCACATAAACATCATAGTCCTTGCCCTCCGTAGGCAATGTCAAAACAGGAGCAGTGCACAATCTCCTCTTTAGCTCCAGAAAGGCCTCCTCGCACTGCTCGCTCCAGATGAACGCTGCATGCTTCTGCGTCAGCTTAGTTAAGGGCGCTGCCAAGGTAGAAAAGCCCTCAACAAACCTTCTATAATAGCCGGCCAACCCCAAGAAGCTCCTAATCTCCTTGGGTGTGCTCGGCCTATGCCAATCCATCACTGCAGAAATCTTCACCGGGTCCACTGAAATGCCATCCTTGTTCACCACATGACCCAGGAAGGACACCTGAGGCAACCAGAACTCACATTTGCTCAACTTGGCGTACAACTGATGATCTCTCAAGGCAGATAACACCAACCGCAAGTGCTGATCATGCTCCGCAGCATTCCGTGAATAAATCAGAACGTCGTCTATGAATACGACCACAAACTTGTCCAAAAAATCTTTGAACACCCGGTTCATCATGTCCATGAATGCTGATGGCGCGTTGGTCAACCCAAAAGACATAACTAAAAATTCGAAATGTCCATGCCTCGATCGGAAAGCCGTCCGTGGAATGTCCGACTCCCGGATCCTGAGCTGATGATATCCTGATCGAAGGTCAATCTTGGAGAACACAGAGCTACCACACAACTGATCGAATAAGTCGTCGATTCTGGGCAGGGGGTACCTGTTCTTGATGGTGACTTTGTTCAACTCCCTATAGTCGATGCAAAGGCGCATCGAACCATCTTTCTTCTTCACAAAGAGAACGGGTGCACCCCAGGGCGACGAGCTCTGCCTTATGAAACCCTTCTCCAATAACTCATCCAGCTGGGTACGCAGCTCCTCCAGCTCTCGCGGGGCCATCCGGTACGGCGCCTTAGCAATAGGACGCGTACCCGGCTCCAAATCAATCACGAACTCGACATCTCTGACAGGGGGAAGACCGGGAAGGTCGCTAGGGAACACATCAGAAAATTCACGGACAACATGAATCTCATCCATCAGCGGCACACTGCTAACAGTCCCCAGCACTGAGACTAAGCAAGCAAAACAATCAAAACTGAATATCCTCTGAGCACATACCGCAGAAATCGCCGGAGAGGCCTGGCGCGGATCGCCATAAATACTCCCAGGCTGACCGTTGTCCTTCTTGAAATCCAAGCGCTTACCCCTGCACTGGATCACTGCATCGTATCTGGACAACCGATCCATACCCAGGATGACGTCAAAATCTTCCAAGTCTATAACCTTCAGATCTGCCTTGGCTGGGAAATCCCCCAACATAATAGGACAATCCAGAATGCCCTGATATGATATCACGGAATCACCCGAGGGGAATTTGACGCAAAATGCATCACCGACACGATCAAGAACCAGCTGGCACCGCTCTACAAAGGCCCTAGCCACAAATGAGTGGGTAGCACCTGAGTCAAAGAGAACGCGCGCCCAGCGGTTCTTTACCTTAAAACTCCCTATATAAATATAAACGGGGAAATTGCACAATCAATAAAGAAAACAAAAGCCAAACTAATCTGCAATGGAAGAAAAAGACTAGCGAGAAGGTTTACCTGAAATGACTTGCGTCGAAGCTTGAGCCTCCGCTGAAGATATCACATTCAGCTTCCCTTTGCCTCTATCCATAGACTGAGGCGGTGACAACGCCTGAAGAGGAACTGGTCGGTGCACAGACTGGAGCTGCGGGCATCGGGCCTTGGTGTGACCTTTCTGTCCGCACTGATAGCAGACCTTTTCCTTCAACCAGCAACGGGCAACATCATGCCCCTCTTTCTTACACAGAGTACACACCGCATTCTGCCTGGGAGCACCCTGTATAGCATGCACATGCTCCTTCTGCGCCGCCGCCCTCTTGAAACATCTCTCAGCAGGATGACCCGACCGGCCACAAAAACTACAAACCTCCTTGCTCCTCTTCCCCGAATGAGCACCGGGCACTTGGGGGCTCTTTGCTTCAACAGCTTTCCTCTTCTCATTCCTCGCCTGCTGTCCTCTATGTTTCGCATTTTCGATGGCCTCTACCTTCAAAGCGGCCTCCACTGCCCCAGCATAACTCACCGCTCCATGAGCCACCGCTAGCTGCTGTACATTGCTCCGCAGGCCACCGAGGAAACGCTTCGCCCTATCCTCCTCTGAGCTCACCAAACTAGGGGCAAAGCGACTGAGTTTGCTAAACTCAATCTCATACTCGCTGACTGAGAGCTGCCTCTGCTTCAGATGCAAGAAGTCATTCATCAGCCTGTCTCGCTCCACTGACGGTAGAAATTTCCGCATCAAGATCTCCTTGAAGGAAGCCCAAGTGCTTCCTCCTACCATTCCCTCATTCTCCCTCATCCCCCAGCTCTTCGCTAACCCCTTCAGCTGATAGGCGGCCAACATCACCTTCTGATCCTCAGACACTCCAGAGTAATGAAACATTTCTTCTATGGAAATCAACCAGTCATCCAATATCATGAAGTCCGCCTTACCATCGTAGGTAGGGGGTTGCAGTCGCTGGAACTGAGTGATGAAAGCCATCTCCGGGGGCACCACCACTGGAGGCACCAAAGGGGCTGGGGGTGCAGGAGGTGCGGGAACAGCTAAACCCGCAGCAGGGTCCTGCGCTCTCGGGGCTAGTCCTGCCACCACAGATATCAGGGACTGGATCTGAGACTGAACGTCCACCATCTGCCTCGATAGAGTCTCATTGCTCTGCCTCAGACTTTCCATAACTGCACCGCTTTGAGCACCAGAAGACTCACCCTCAGATTGGGGAGTCGATCTCGCCACCCTACGCTTAGGCGCCATGCTAAAAGAACGAACAAGCAATCATCAGAATCTAGTTCAACTACTAGGACAAAACAAACAGGTACAGACAAACCTACATAAGTACTTGCTTTCACTGCCAACTTGCTGTGGGGTTTTTTTTTATATATATATATTTCGTTTTATACAGAGGAAATAATGTCATGCTTAACCTAAGATGGTTCACCACCATCACACTAACTCTTGTGCCTATATCGAAAATGCATGAATTTATATTCTTTTTGACTTAAAACCATGTGTGTACATATGTCATCCTGCAAGTCTTTAGCTTGGCATGTTGTGCTTATGCAATGTTATGCTATGCATGATTGTGCTATGCATTCTAAAAAGGCCCTAATGCATGTTATGAGCGGCGTACACATGAAAATGTTATGCATCCCATACTACATAACATTTTCATGCAACGAAAAAGAAAACGTGCTAGTCGCATTCATGTGGTGAGGTTATGCATCCCATACTACATAACCCTCACATGTTGCCTCCTAAGGTGGATCCATATACAAACACATATTATGCATCTCATACTACATAATATGCCCCGTATACTTCATGTTATGCTATGATTGTAGTGTTCGTGCTTCAGCCAAGACGTGCTGATGACATATCGGTGTGTGTATGACATGATGCTAAACTTCTAATACCTAAAAGGAAAGGTTGCCCGACAAATTGTCAAGCAACCTCCCTCTGATACCAACTGTCACAACCCGCATTTTCTCCGAAATTAAGAAATATCAGAGTAGAAGGAAACGCGCGTTGTGATGTCATGTCGGACAGGGGATAACTGCCGACGCTCAGGCAACCACCAAATACTAAGAATAGGAAAATTCAAAAGCTTTTGTGACGAGAAAATCATTTATATTTTTAGAGGCCGTATCCCTTGGCTTCGTGAATCAACTAGTCCACCCTTCAAAAAAATTATACTTATACGTAGCGGAAAATACTTTATTCATTTTTTTAACATCCTAAGAGAATGCATAAGCGTCCCCAGGGGACACCTAAGACTATGCAGGACCCTAGATTTAACTTATATAATATATATAGGAAATACCCTTTTTACGTGGTTTTGAAAGTAATGATTAAGCTTTTTAGAAAAGAAGACATGATGTCGAGGCTTTTGATATAATAATTGTTTTTCTTTTATAGGTTTTAAAGTAACTAGCAACCTAACATAAATCATCCCAGAAGCAAGTTTAATAAACTCCAAAACAGGAAAACTAGCAGTATAAGCAAGGTACAAAGCATCTAAAAGAGAAACCACCAGTGGGCGCCAACAACTGACACGAACCCACTGGTGAGTAGACATATCTGTACTACAAGTCTAAAGAAACTACCTCCCAGGAATGAGGAAAAGAAAACTCAGCAGCAGCTATAGCACTAGCAGACTCCAGAAGAACTCTAGCCGCACAGTCAGCTATATACCTGAACCTGAGGCATTCAAAGAAAAGAACGTCTCAGCAAAACAATATATATATATATATATATATATATATATATATGAAAATGAAACAGTAGTATAAGGAAGAAGTGAAACAGACAAGAGCTAAAGTAAACAAGTGAATGAAAAATACTCGCCATGAGTGAGTAAAAAGAGATGCACCAAGTGCACGGGTGAAGTCAAGCCTCACAAATCTCTGCAAGAAGTATTAGCAAAATAAATAAATTCTAGCATGAAGCTAGAGCAGAAAGAGTCACCTACTACTGGAGATGGACAAAATCAGAAATAGGGGCCTAGACTGGTGACAACGGTCCAACCACGTCTAACAGGCCTAAACATCTCAAGGTGCTGTGGTGGTGACATCAGTTCAACTCAATCAAACAGCTCACATTGTCTTAATAAGACAAGAAGTAAAACAAGGGTGGCGGCATCGGTCCGACCCACCTCAAAACCACATCCTACTCCAGCACTAAGTGACTCGGGAAAACTCTATCTGGTAGTTCCATGAACCACCATGAAGTCAACACTGAACCCTAAACATCTAGAGTAACCCGCCTAGGAGACTTAGCTGCCAAGCGGCTGACGACGTTGGTTAATTAGACACGCATCTAACCTCGCAAATTATATTCAACTTGCGTACACAAAACACTACAAATAATTAAACACTTGAAAATATTATATTGCAAGCAGTTATCTTGGGCTAAACTTCAGTATCAAGAGGTCTTACACCTACGAATTTTATAAGTTTACCAACGAACTAAACCCCTAATTTGTTTATTCAAGCGACTTAATACAGGTGAAAGAGAGTAACACAATACTAACTGTAACCGAGTAGTTTGATACTACACACGCACAAGAAAATTGATACAACACATGCACGATTTGTTCACCAACAACACATATACGCGTAAATTTAGGGGTTTGATACCGCACAAAAAGCTCGGGGATTCGACATTACATGCAAACCAGGGGATTAACAGTAGACAAAACATGAGATTTGGGTGATTTTGACACAAACCCGATTTCGGAGCAACTACGGAGCAAGCTATAAAATGATCTTGCAACTAATTAAAACAAACCATAGCAATGGTTTACACCCAAGGAAGACCGCAACCAATTAAATACCTCATGAAGCGAACAAACTTACTACCGGGGGGCTCTCGAGTTATATCCGATCGGGGCATAAATAAATAAAAGAAAACATCCCAATAGCACAACCATGGATTTGCAGGAATAACAAAAGGGGGGGGGGGAGACAACGCAATGACAATAACAAAAAAAGAATGTGAGGTTTTGTACCGATTTCCATATGCAAAACCAAGTAGAAAAAAAAGAAAATCAGATAATCAATTTCCAGGAATCAAGCAAACAAGGCAAGGTATGAATTTTCTTTGGCAAGGGTACACTTGCCTGGACCTCGAAGGACTTCGACCGACAACACTCTTCCCAACAGGACCGGCCACAACAATCACCTGGGAAAGCCTGAACAAAGACAAATCTGGGCGATTTAGCTTGGGAAAAACAAGAACTCCAACCCCCGATCGGAAAAAAAAAGATGGTGAAATCCCAAAATAGTTGCCTCGGAACGAAGATCTAGCCTAGAGGAGTTCGAATCCGGCCTCGAACTGGAGATCCGGGCTGATTTGGGCGGCGAACGGGCGGTCGGAGCACTTCGGGACTTCCGCCTGTTTTCCGCCGCACGAAGGAACGGCTCGGGCTTTTTTTTTTCTTTTGCTGGGTGGCTGGCCGAATGGGGGGGGGGAAAGGAACCTAAATAACCTAATATATATATGTATCTAATCAACCTAATGAAAACTATACGACTTAAATCATAATATAACTCTAATCAATTGAATCTTAAGGATTTAATGGAACCTAATTCTAACCAATATATAACACCTCATAGCCAATCTTAATATTATAAGCTTATAACTATATACTTACTAATTAACTAAGAAAACCACTAACCACACTAATTACATACCCTAATATATATATATACACGTCTATTAACATGCATCCGCGCACCGCAAATCTCTACCCCGCACACATGCACACGCCCGCGCACGTACAAACTTATAAAACCTTGCACGCACGTGCACGTGCAATTACGCATCGGCACGCCCAAATCGCTCGCTATGCCCTAAATGCGTAAACATGTAAATACACTCACATAAAGGACGACTCGCTAACTAGCGACCGTCGAAATGACGCGAAATTAACGCTCTCGGATTTCGAACAAATCCGCACCGTAGCTAAACACTCGAGCTACGAAAACAACGGCGAAGCCGGACACAACCTCCGACGACCACACACTCGGGCTAACCTCACCCGAAGCCAAAGCATAAAGATTCCCTAAGAGGCTCAACCGGGCCTCCAAAACAGACGCCGGCTAGCTGGGGAAACCATACAACAGGCTATAACCTCTAAGAACACCTAACGAGGTACTTTAACAACGACACGAGCCGGAAATGCGCCAACGTAACGCCAAACGAGGATTTAAATAATTGCCGAAAAAATTCGGGGGCGTTACAACAGCTCTTCCCGCATCCTTCGACCGTCCGTGCATCTTCCCGCACCGCCTTCTAGCGCTGATCGTGGCCTCAATCGCTCGCCTCTCCCTGTGCAGCTTCCGATCCCTCCTATAGCTTTCGATTCCGTCTGTTGGCTTGCTTCAGCCGCCCCGTGTGTGTCCTCACTGCTCCGTCCGAGCTTGACAAGCACTGCTCCTGCTCCTGCACATCCACTCCAACTCCCGCTCCTGCACACGACCTTTCGATGATGGGCTTTTCCCACTGCTGCGCCCTTCTTCTCTGCAGCCGCCCGTGTCGTCCCTTCTTATGCCAAGGGCCTGTCACTCGATGGAATCCCATGTGGAGGCTCTCAAACACGCCCTCATCACTATCAACTCTCGGCTCAAGGCCAAAGCTCGGCAGTTCACTTCATTTATAGCCATGCTTCACAACTTGCATCCGTCCAACACTCCGGGCCTAACGCAACCTCTGCCTTTGGATCCCCCAAAGAACCCAGGGCCTAACACCGCCTCTGCACATTGTCCCTCAAAGAACCTGCTTTGGCGGGATTGCCTCCTCCGCATCTCCCCCGCCTCGACATTCCCACATTCAACGTGACTGACGCCCGGGGTTAAATTGCCCGCGCCGAGCAGTATTTTGACATTCACCAGACTCATCAAGCGCAAAAGATCTCTACAACTCTTATCGACATGAAAGGGTCCGTCATCCATTGAGTCTGCTGGCTCCGCCAGTCCTCTCCCGGTCTCACTTGGACAACTCTCACTGAGACACTCATTCAATGGTATGATCACCGCTATTTCGACACTGTGATTGAGCGCCTTTGCGGGGTTCGTCTGACCAGCTCCATCGACTCGTATGCGGATGAATTTATCGAGTTGGTCACCCACGTTACGGGTTTCCTACCCGACCATTACTTGGGCTATTTCATGCACAACTTACAACCGCATATCCGAGCTTGCCTCCGTATCCTCCATCCGTCTACCGTCAATCAAGCCATAGACCTCTCCCTTCTCGTGGAGGCTGAATTCTTAGCGAACGCTAGGGACCCTCCTTCTACATCACCTCCTTCCAAACCATACTTTGCCACACCCCTACGCCCGTCTAAACCTCTACCACCGCCACCTCATTTATCTCGCCCAACCATTATGGCCCCACGCAACAACCATTCCATCCCTACTCACCGTCTTTCCAACCAAGAGTATCATGACTTGTGAGTAAGGGTCTGTGCTTTCGTTGCAAGCAACCATACTCTCCTACTTATGATTGTCCTGTCAAAGAAGTTCTGCTCCCTCATCGGTGATGTCTGGAAGAAGATCGACATAGCTGACTTTGACGCCCTTGTGATCACAGATGTACCACCGGACGGAGCCTCTGACACTTCAACGACAGCCAACCCGCGGGTTAGCACTATGAGACGGCGGACGACACCTCGACCTTGGGGACAAAGTGTAATTTTCTGGCGAGATATATTGTTTCGCACGCGGGCGCAACATCTTATTATGATAAAATGTATGTGAACCCCCTCCCTATATAAGGAGGTGGGTTGAGAGTTTTAGTTATCTTTGTTGTTTTAGGGTTTGAGATCTCTCTTGAGAGAGGAACTTCAAGGAGAAGCCAACCTCCTGAGGTTAGGCATGAATATTCCTCGTGATTGTATTCAGATTTCTTGTTCTATTGCAATCAATTTTTTGTGTTGGTATAAGCTTTCAAAACAATAAATTTTTTTTCCTTTTTCAGAACTATTTTTAGTTGCCAAATTGTTCAAATATGATTTGTGTCTAGGTCTCAACGTCCTTTTGATCTACTTCATTTTGATATATGGGATCCCGCACCTTTTGTATCCAAAGACGGGCACTGATATTTTGTTATTTTTGTTGATGATTATTCTCGTTATTATTGGATGTACTTTATGCATTATCATTCTGAATTTTTCAGATTTATGTTACTTTTTTCTGCTATAATACGCACCCAGATTTCTGCTTCCATATGTATTTTTCGTTCTGACTCAAGGGAGGAGTAACTCTCTCATACTTTTCGCGTTCTGCTAGCTACTCAAAGCACTCTCTCTCGACTTGTTTGTCTCGGTGCTCACGCTTAGAATGACACCGCTGAAAGGAAACATCACCACATTATTGAGACAACTCACACCCTTCTCATCTCTCACGTTCCTCCCCATTTTTAGGCTGAACCTATTAAAACTGTTGTTTATCTTATTAACCTGCAACCTTCCACTTTCCTTCAGGACCAAAGTCCTTGTGAGTGTCTGTACTCTCAACCCCCACGCTATACTTATCTTCGTATTTTTGGCTGTCGGTGTTGTTCTCCCTCCACATGAGTGTATCAAGATCTCTGCTCAATCTGTTCCTTGTGATTTTCTTATATATAATACGAAGCACACGGGCTATCGATATTATGACCTGGTTGCACGTCGACTTCGCATCTCACGTGATGTCACATTTGACGAGTCTCACACTTTCTTTGTGTCTTTTGTCCCCTCCACCTCACACTCATCCGCTACTTTCTCTGACGTGTAGTTTCTCACTTTTCTCATCTCTTCTCCTCATGTATTCTCTCCTTTGGTATGTCCACCCCTTCCCTTGCCGCAGTCTACTCTATCACCGTCTCTTTCTTTGTCGCAGTCTACTCCGTCATCTTCTCACTCTCCTCATTTGTCACTCACTTCTCCCTCTGACGAGCTGTCCATTGGGAGTCGTGTCTCTCCTCTTCCATATCACTACACTCGTCATCCTACTTCTATTCCTTTGCCTCCAATGCCCCCAAACTCATTGTTTGTCTCCTCTAGTGAGTGTCCCATGAATGATCCTCTAGCGCATCACTACCCACTTCGCGAGAGACATTCTCCTGACTGCCTTAGTTTTGCTATCCTACCACTGGACCTGCTTGCTCTTCCTGTTACTGTATGCAATAATCCATAGCCGACTTCCTATCGTGAGGCTGCCCAGATATCTGAGTTGTAGGCTGTCATACTTGTTGAGTTGGAGTTACTTGAGTACACTCGTACCTGAGAGTTTGTCCCTCTTTCACTCGATATTTTTCTTATTACTTGCAAGTGGGTCTTCAAGGTCAAGACTCGTTCTGATGGTTCTGTGGAGAGGTACATGGCTCGGCTTGTGACTCGTTGATGTAACATTCGTCGCATCGTAGTTCTTACCCGTATATTTAATTTTATTTTTGTATTTCATTTCATGTATTCATTTTCTTTTCATGTACTCATCCTCATTTCAGGTACTTATTTTGGCTCATCGGTTTGACCGCCCAATAAGACCCTGATTAAATAGGTCCGGTAATTTTGATAGTAGGAAAGTAAAGACAAGCTTAGGTTATTTAGGAAAAACATAAATTTAACGTAAATTGGAGGGTAATAATGAATAATATATAGCTTGACATATCAGTTATTGCCAAATCATATCATTGCCATATTAAGAAACCAATAGTTCCGGCCCCTCCTTTGTAAATTGGAGATGAGGAATAATATATGGCTGAAGTGTAATAAGGAATGATATATTTGCAGATCATATCATTGCAATATTAGGAAATCAATAGTTTTGGCCCCTCCTTAATTTGACGGAACACAAGTTGCATGCCAAAGATGGAGGAGGCCCATGTTATTAAATATTGGACTGTGTATAATGAAAAAGAAAACCCGAACTGCAGTGAGATTGTTTCTAATACAATTTCTTTGCCCGACCGGTATCACTCCAAGTCCCGTTCTGCCGTTCAACTCGCCGCTTTCCGCAAGTCGTGCCACCGGCCTTCAACGCCGCTCAACTCGCCGCCCTAACAACCCATTTCCGCCACCCGTTCAATTCATCGGGTGTCGTCTCCTCCCGCAGGGTGTAGCCTCCAGATTCGTCGTCGACTGCGGCACGTTCTTCCGACGGTCTGGAAGTCCCTGCTGCCGACCTCTCCTAGGCCGCACCCCCCCTGGATTTTGAAGCCTAAGGCGCCGTCGACCTCGACAAGTTCTTCCCGACGCCCTGGATTACTCGCCTTCTACCTCACTATTCAGGCCCCAATCCAAGTCCACTCGGACCCGGGCGGCTGTGCTTCATAACTTGGCTGGGCTAGCCTCCTTTGTCGTAATCCCTTAACTCTTGCTCCAATTTAGTTGGCCTAACTTTATGCAATGCGCTTAGATAATTCGAGCTTTCTTTTGACGTTTTACCTCTTTTATTACTGCTTATCTATAAATTGTTATATGTGATTTTTCTTGTTGATTTACGAAACTCGTGACGATTCAACTTATAAAATGCTAAAAAAGTCTCTCAAATAATTATTAGTGTATTTATTAAATTCCGACGTTGGAAAGTGAAATTGCGCGAAAAGCTCGATTCGGCCGCTCAACCCCCATTTTCAAAATTAAACAAATAACTTTATTTTCTAAGTTCTAATTTTATTTTAAGGCAAATAAATTCTTTGATTAAAAATATTTAATTAGTTTGAAACCCTAAGTTGAGTTTACATCAGTTTGGTATCAGAGGTATTTGATTCACTCCAATCATGAATTGGTCGATCCGGTACTTTTGATAAAATTTGTATCAGTATTTTTTTATTAAATCTTTAAAAAAAAGAAGCAGAAATTCCATTATAATCTTTTTAAATCTCTTTTCAAAAAAATCATAAAAAATAAATTATTATGCTCTTTTAAGTTAAAAACTTTATTTGATTAAAAAAAATTAAAATAATAATAATAAAAATCTTTATTTCTTATTTAAAATCTTTACTTTATTTTAAAATTAATATTATTATTATTTTAAAGGTCAATTAAATTTTGTAAGAAAATTTAATCAAATTATTTCAAATGGAGGAAAGTGTCAATCATTTAACACCTAGCGAAGGTTTGGAGAGCACCATAGAAGACTTAAATATTCTAATAAAAAATTTAACCGAAATGGTTGCGTCTCTCGCCAATGTACACTCATGGCACGATGAACCCACTGATCCTAAGCGCATACAACACACACATCCGAGTGATTTTGACAGACGTTTAGGTTCTGATAAATGTTTAGATTGGTGTTATGACATGAAAAATTATTTTAGTGATAGTCAAGTACCTTTGAATAGCCAACTCGAGTATGTAACTCATAGACTTAAAGGACCCGCCTTAGATTGGTGAAAACAACTTCAACACATGAGAGATAAGTTGTGGTTGCCTCCAATCACTACTTGGATTGAGTGCAAATCAGAACTTCGCAAACATTATGTCTCTCCCGATCACCTCCACACTTTATATCGTAAATTTCAAAATCTACAACAAAGAGATTTGTCGGTTGATGAGCACTCTAAAGAATTTCTAGTCCTACAGTATAGATTAGATATTCAGGAGGATGATGAATTGATTGTATCTCGTTACCTGCACGGGTTACGCTACTCTATCAGGGTGCAGCTAGAGGCTCACAATTATCGCAATTTAGAAGAAGTTTCTAGTATGGCTCGTAGGGTGGAGTCTGAGTTTAGATCTACTGTTTGACCCCTCGCTAGTTTTGTCATTGCCTCCACTGTTAAGGACATAGATTCTCCTAGTATCACCACCCCCACGAGTATCTTGGTCCCACTAGTCTCCACTATAGAAATCCCTCCAGTCGAGGAGACTCTTCCTGAACCCAGCTCCAGAAAGAAGAGATTCTTCCTCCTATTTATGACGTACCGGTTGAAGTAGCGACTCCACTTGGCCCCATTGGGTCACCAACTGTAGTCGCTGATTTCCTTCTCGAGCTCCTACCCCGGGAGAAGGAGTTGACCCGCGATGAATCTCTCATCTTAGGTGACATAGACTCGAACTATGTATGTCCTAAGTCTCCGAGCCCACTACACTCACCAACACTTGAGCTTATTGACGTTACATTTGACGGTCACCCACCCGTAGCACTAGTGTCACCACCATATATTGATTTCGTATTTGGAGAACATCATTTCATATCATTACATTATCCTAAACTATGTTTGGAAACAATTATTTTCAAATATAAACATATTTAAGAAAACCCGTGTTATAATGATAGTGAGAGCTCCTAAATGTTTCACACCCAATAAAGATACGTTTTAAAGGATTTCTCTGGAAGCATTTAAATGATAAAATCAATATCAAATTTAAATCGTGTCATATTAAGTTAAATGTAATCAGATTTGTGAAATTGCTTAATTATATTAAATATTTAATATCAAATTTTTTGAATATATTTTGGGGTCGAGAGCACACTACATTCGAGTTTAGTAGCGCTTATCACTCTCTAATCGATGAACTGACTGAAATCATTAATAAGAGTTTGGAGAAATTTTTTTGGCGTTTAGTCGGGGTGAGTATAAAGCACGCGCGTCAAAGGTAACGTCTTTTCTTCTTGGGCAGGTGAAGCCCTTATTTTTAGTATGTTTGCATGGAAGCACCTCACCACCGACGGGTGGGGGAAGGGTGCTCTCCGATGGGTCGATGTGTACACCCCCGTTATTTAATTGCATTTAGCACTAGGAAGCACGAGTACGGTTTTAGACATGTTGTGTGAAGCCCATCCAGACGTGTAGTCTTGATTGGTGATGTTCTGTAAGTTCTCGGAGAAGACTCTGTGGAAGTTGAATGTTTCAGAATGGGGGTCTGCCCGGGGCGGCAATTAGTATTGGAGGTGTGCTGTAGGAAACACCCTAATGTTTGCATAGGATCGATGTATCGTTAACATTAGCTCCTGGGAAGTTTTTATTGTGATGTGTGCCTAACCGATGTGTGCCTAACCAGTCTCTCGGAGACCGTGTGCTAGCGTGTTGAGTTGTGCGCCTTGGGTGCCCAACTTTGGTGGCCATGTGCATTATGTCGTGTACGGGAAAGGGGATGCAGACCCACATTGTTGTCGTTAATTGGCATGACGATTTGAGCAACAGGAAAGAGCTGAACTGTACCCGCTCTATGTTGTTTTGCTAAATAGATCTAAAGTACGTGGCAATTGCCATTGGCATAGGGGTGAGTCGAGGCTATATGCCTGACTAGGAATGCTCAAGCGAAACCATCCAGTCCGGGACTGAGAATGGTGGTGGACTAGCGGTGTTCACCATTGAGGTGTTTTATGCACGATGGTATGCCTGTGATGGTGAAAAGGTGAGACTTGGGGAAACCCGGTATGCTATGAAGGTTATCTGAGTGCACGAGATGTTTGGTTGCTTGCATCATCATGTGTGATATATGGTGCTTAAATTGCACATTGTTATTAAATATGTAAACATGTTAATTGCTTGTAGGGATTAAGCACCACCACCCCGAGAAAAAAAGTCGGGTCGTTATAATTTTGTCAGCTCCAACTAACCGTTGCCTTGTTTGTCACCGCTTAATGGTTTGATTTGCGTGTAGGTGCTGCGGAGCCAAGCGGGAAGTAGCGGGCTGGAGCACAAAGCTGTGTCAGCCCTCGAAGGCCCAATTTTTGTTATAGTTTTCATGTGTTTGCGGCCTGCGTGCCGAAGTTTGGAAATCACATTTAATTTGGTGAAACTAGAGATCTTGCACTTCCTCAAGCAAATGTCACTTGTAATAATTCTAAAGGCCACTTTCTTAATATATCTCATTTCGAGATTTTCTATGTGTTGCCCCGCCCACCTGACCGCCATGCTCTTTCATTACATGAACGTATTTACTTCGATGCGCAAGCTCATATTAATTATTTAAGAAAACTGCATAAAATTATTGCTAATATTTTTCGAGCAAACTTTGAACATTACAAACTCATGGTCGGTCGTTATCGCCATGAGTTGTACTTTTCAAAGGAATGTGTGGTGATTGTTTATTGCAGGAGGTTTGAGCTAGTTCATGTTCAACAGCGCATTGAGTCACCAGTTGAGCCACCCGTCAAGGCCCCAGATATTCCACCCGATCGAGCACCAACGACGATGTCAGATCTCTCCATCGCCAGTTTTTACGAAGTCTCGTCGGGGTCGAGCTCTTTCAACCCCGAGAGAATTGATGCAACATTCGTCGCATTGTAGTTCTTACCCATATATTTAATTTTATTTTTGTATTTCATTTCATGTATTCGTTTTCATTTCATGTACTCATCCTCATTTTAGGTACTTGTTTTGGCTCATCGGTTTGACCGCCCGATAAGACCCTGAATAAATAGATCCGGTAATTTTGGTGGTAGGAAGGTAAAGACAAGCTTATGTTATTTAGGAAAAACATAAATTTAACGTAAATTGGAGCGTCATAAGGAATAATATATAGCTTGGCTTATCAGTTATTACCAAATCATATCATTGACATATTAAAAAACCAATTGTTCTGGCCCCCTCCTTTGTAAATTGGAGATAAGGAATAATATATGGCTGGAGTGTAATAAGGAGTGATATATTTGCAAATCATATCATTGCAATATTAGGAAATCAATAGTTTTGGCCCCTCCTTAATTTGACCGAACACAAGTTGCATGCCAAAGATGGAGGAGGCCCATGTTATTAAATATTGGACCATGTATAATGAAAAAAAACCAGGACTGCATAGAGATTATTTCTAATACAATTTCTTTGCCCTGACGGTATCACTCCAAGTCCCGTTCCGCCGTTCAACTCGCCGCTTTCCGCAAGTCGTGCCCCCGGCCTTCAATGCCGCTCAACTCGCCGCCCTAACAACCCCATTTCCGCCACCCGTTCAATTCACCGAGTGTCGTCTCCTCCCGCCGGGTGTAGCCTCCAGATTCGGCCGCTCAACCCCCATTTTCAAAATGAAACACTAAGTTGAGTTTACATCACTCGTGATTTTCAGCAGGAGCAAGGATGCGACTACGACGAGACCTTTGCTCCGGCCGCTCACATGATTACGGTTTGTACTCTTATTGCTTTTGCTGCTATTCGATATTGGTCACCGTCTCGGCTCGATGTGAAGAATGCCTTTCTTCAGGGCAATTTTCAGCATGAGGTGTACATTCTTCCTCCTCCTGGGCTCTCCTCTCCTCCAGGCCTTATCTTCCGCTTGAGGTGAGCTCTTTATGTGCTCAAGCAGGCTCCTCGCGCGTGGTTTGCACGTTTCAGCTCAACCATTATAGCCATCAGTTTTCAGCTGAGTCCACATGTTCTAGCTTTGTTTGTGCACTCCTCTCGTTGTCGGAGACATTTGTTACTTTATATGGATAATATGATTATTACTGGTGATGATCCTTCTCATGTGGCATTCGTCAAGTATCACCTTCAGCAACAGGTTTAGATGACCAACCTTGAACAACTGAACTACTTCTTGGGACTTGAGGTCAGCTCTACAAATCGCGGTTTTCAACTCTCTCAACAACGTTACACATGAGATCTCTTAGCTCGGGCTGCTCTCTCTTACTCTCACACAGTGGACATCCCTATGGAGTTTTACATTTCGCTATGTCCGGATGATGGAGTTCCACTCTCTGATCCTACTCACTATTGACATATTGTTGAGAGTCTCGTCTACCTCATCATTACTCTACCCGACATTGTCAATGTTCATGTGTTGAGTCGGTTGTTCGTGCGCCTAACTCTGTGCATTATGGCCACCTGCTGCGGCTCATTCGCTATCTCCGGGCGACAACTTCTCGTGGTCTCTTCTTCTCCACTTGTAGTTCTCTACAGGTTCGTTCTTACTCGGATGCTACCTGGGCTATTTATCCCGTTGACCATTGCTCTGTCATTAGTTTTTGTATGTTCTTGGGTTTTTCACTTATTGCTTGGAAGTTCAAAAAACATACTAGTGTTTCTCGTTTCAGCACTGAGGCTGAGCTTCAAGCCATAACTACCACCGCTGAGGATATCATATGACTCCATTGGCTTCTTGAGGACCTTGGTGTCTCCTCAAGATCTCACTCCATTGTGCTGTGATAACACAGTGTCATTCAAATTACTCTGAATCCGGTGAATCACTCACTCTCCAAGCATATTGAGTTGGATGTTTTTTTCCTACGTGAGCAATATGTCTGTGCCACTCTCGCTCCTTTGTTCCTTCCGAGCAGCAGATTGCAGATTTGATGACTAAGCTGCAGATATGGACCCTACATGCATGTATATTATCCAAACTCTCGGTGTATAATCCCCCGTGAGTTTTAATGCGGGGGGGGGGGGGGGGGGTGGTGATGGCGATCGACGACCCACACATGTCTATTCCCGCAGAAGACGATTACTGTTGACCTATTTGAGCGATCCGAGTCCGCGAATGCGCCTAGATGGTCACTCCGAGTTACTTTGATATATTATGTTATTTATTTCGTGTTATATTTAGCCCTCGATCGGCTTGAACATTATTAACCGTCCAAGCGGGTGCACTAGTTTTATTTTCCCTTTCTCCCTATATATACTCTTGTGTGTGGCAAGTTTGAGGGATCGATAGTTGCCCTTTGGTGCAACCAACGGTCATTCTCTCGGTGGACTCCGAGAGGTGTTTCTTTTTGGGAGTTGCTACTCCGCTGCTCCCGTGAGTTCTCCCCCACCCCCTGCTGCCTCCCCTCTCCTCTCCGGCCCCAACTAGCCAACCGTTCTCCCCCAAACTCCCTGCTACCATTCTTGTGTCCCTGTTCCGCTCGCAGACTAGACGCCCGTCGCAGGCCACCATCCTGCTTACTCATCCTGTAAGCCTCTCCCGACTTCATTCTCCTCCTCCACCAGGCCCGGTACCCTCCACCAACCCCGACCCCCTTTTTCTAAAATCTATAGCCGTCCCCACATCACCCCATCTCCGATCCACCACACCCAATTCTCGTTCCACCAACTCTCCTAGCCACAACCCTCCACCACTTATTATAGCCTCAGATCTATCCCATTCAACCCCGACAGCCCATCCGTGGAGCCACACGACATCCCATGGAAGCTACCATCGTCGATCTTCCATCCCTCATCCCGCCTCCACACACATAAGCAAATCTAGGTATGGATGATTTATTTCTCTTTGTTGTACGCTATGGTTGTGCCCTTTTGTTGTGGGATTTGAGATTCTCTTATGCGTTTTGTTACTAATATTCATAGTTTGATTTGCGTGACTTATTCGGTTCATACTTAATTTTTTTTGCAACTCAATTGTCTGTGGATTAAAATTTGTGTTTCCAATTTCAATTATCATGTGATTGATCATGCACAAACTGTGATTTATTTTAATTAATTAATTATTCCCAATTTAAATTAGATGGTTCTTCGCATCAGTGTTGGTGATATACAACCATTTTATTGGATTACTTGTACTGTCATGTCACTTTGAGTTGATCATAACTGCATTCGCATGTGTCGTGTAGTCGTTTGCATTGCACGTTGAGTTAGGTCATCGGTCCCCCACCACCTATAGATTCGTGCTGCATTAATTGGTATCAAAGCAAGGTTTCGTTAGTGCCGCATTTATATACGCAATAGTGGAGTCTGTCGGTTGTATTTCATGACATTATGATGATCATCCGTATTTGCATTCCGCTCATTCTAGATATTGTGATGACCCTTCGCCTCGATTTGCTAGAGACGATCGCTATGATTCTGGCATTTCACGTTATCGTCACTATACCACGCCACGACTTGATGTGGGTAGAGTTGAGTATCTTTGTAGAGCCCCTCCTGAGAGACCGTCGTACTATTTTGATGGTCACTCTCGCCCATCGCCACACGCTCGTAGGGATCATGTTCACCCTCTGACACGTTGTGAGTCTATTAGGGGTGAGTATTTTGTTGACTGTTTGGAACCATATAGAGGTCACCAATATGTGGATAACTACACGCGTTTGGATCGCCCAAGTGTTCCACCAATAGAAATACCTGAAGTCAAATTTCAGCGATTGGTTCTTGATCAATTTGATGTCGTACATGCTCAAATGGATCACTTGAAATCTGTCTTAGGGGAATCATATAGAGCGAAACATCAGGATTTAAGTCAAACCACCGATGCTTGTTGTACTCCCATAGACGTGAGTGATTCACCACTTGATTTTGGCGCTCTTCTTGATAAACCTCCGTGCCCACACAATTTTGAGGCAATGTCTGACCTCGGCCTTGTATTACAGGTAGAGAGCGCCATTAGTATTTCTGGTGAGTTTGGTCACGAGAGCGAGGCTGAGCGACTCAGTGGCACTGTGACGTTCTATCCTTCTTTTATACCTTATGTTGGCCTCGTTACCCCCTTGGTTATAGACCCTTTTCTTGACACTTCACTGACTAACCTCCACTTGAGTATGGATTCCTATCTCCCCTTAGTCTTATTTTGAGTCATGTCGTGATCGAGAGCCTCAAGCCTAGTGCCAACATCTTAGTGGTTGTCTCACCCGTGTTTGGGTACACTACCCTTATTAGTAGTATTCTCTTAGAGGATCATGACCCAACTGGCGGGTTCTTTAACGTTCCCTTAACAAGCCTCCTGATGAGCCACCATCTCCCCGTGAGATTGACATCCCGTTGAGCGAGTTAGTTGTGAGCGCTAGCTTATTGACAACTCTTCAACTCACATCCCTTATTTTGCTTTGGAGAGCGGGCCTTGAGTGCGACATTGAGTATGCATGGATTTTTTTAGGTACCCTTGAGCATCCTCCCGATGTGTTGAGAATTGAGCATATGATCCACCACACTCGTGATGAGTTCTTAAACATATCGCTTGCTTTTAACCCCAGATGAGTTCCTTCTTATTAGCGGCCCTCGCCACACCCAAGCGTCACATCCTGTTATTTATGTCTTTGTTACCCACTCAGGTGATCGCCGCCTTCGCGACAAATGTTCATATGTACCTCCTTGTGAGTTGCCTAATGCGTCACGTTCCTTGAGAGATATTAAGAACCTTATGAGTTCGTATTGGAGTGTTGACGTCTCAAACGATCATTCTGACACTCATTGTACACTCACTGATTTTTATTACTCCACCCAACGAACCTCCCGATAAACCACCCATTTCAAAGGACACTTGACACATGGAGCTTATTGGTTATCCGTGTATCGCGTCTGTCGTGTTGCTCATTTATCAGTCGTATAAGCATGTATTTTTTTGGGTTAATCATTTGCATATTCATTCATATCTTGTGCTTAACCATTCTATGCTGCCAGAGTCATGTTCATTGCAGGTCTTACGCCATTTTCTTGAATTGTTTGAACTTGTCCGATATAAAATTGTGAATAATGATTATTATAAGATTCAAGCAGCTCAACACATGAGAAATCAGATTATTGAAGTTGCGGAGCAGGTTATGATTCACATTCGATCGAAGAGACTCCCATAAGGAGCAACAAATAAGTTAAGTGCCCGCCGAATGAGCCCCTACACAGTCACTCGACGGATTGGTTCAAACACTTTTGAGGTTGATATCCCGCCGACAATGGGAATTCACCAGGTGTTCAATGTAGAGGATTTAACTTTGTATTATGAGGAGCGAGTGTATGTGCACCCATTAACTCCAGCTACCCCTGAGCCAGCCCCTCCCCTCTCTAGTGCCTCTACACCCACCATGCCCACGCAGTCACAGACGGTTGAGTACCGCTCGGAGGATCACACCACCTCGCCTACAGTTTCACTAGCACTATGCTCATACAAAGATACATTGCTTCGACAGTTACCTACGCCTACCGGAGATGCACTACAGATTGCTGGTCACGACTTCACTACGATGAGCGGTTAGATGATCCCGCGACATTTGGTTCACTGGCTAGCCTACCCGATTTCTGACAATACTTGGATTTCTGCTGAGGAGCTCAAGAGACTCGTCCCAGACTTGCGCCGAGAGTACGACCGTCTACACTCACTGAAGATGAGTGCTTTCAAATCGAGGGGAGTTGATGGCGATCGACGACCAACACACATCTATTCCTGCAGGAGGCGGTGATCAGCGACCCATTTGGGAGATCTTAGTCCGCGGATGCGCCCGGATGATCGCTCCGAGTCAGTTTGATATATTATGTTATTTATTTTGTGTTGTATTTAGCCTTCGATCGACCCGAACATTATTAACTGTCTGATCTTGACGCCCTAGTTTTTTTCCCTCTTTCCCTATATATACTCATGTGTGTGACAAGTTTGACAGATCGATAGTTTCCCTTTGGTGCAACCGGCGGTCATTCTCTCGATGGACTCCGAGAGGTATTTCTTCCCGGGTGCTGCTGCTCCGCTGCTCCCGTGAGTTCTCCCCCACCCCCTGCCACCCCCCTCTCCTCTCCAGCGCCAGCCAGCCAACCGCTCTTCCCCAATCTCCATGCTACCATTCCCATATCCCTGTTCCGCCCGCAGACCAGACGCCCTCCGCAGGTCACCGTCCCACCTCCCCAACCCGTAAGCCTCCCCTGACTTCCTCCTCCTCCGCCAGGCCCGATACCCTCCACCAACCCTGACCTCCTTTTCCCAAGCTTACAACCCTCCCTACATCCCCCCAACTCCGATCCACCACACCCAAGCCCTGTTCTACCAGCTCTCCTACCCACAACCCTCCACTTATTATAGCCTCAGATCTATCACATCCAACCCTCGCAGCCCATCCGTGGAGCAACACGACATCCCAAGGAAGCTACCACCGTCGATCTTCCATCCCTCCTCCCGCCTCCATACGCATAAGCAAATCTAGGTATGAATGATTTATTTTTCTTTGTTGAACGCTATGGTTGTGCCCTGTTGTTGTGGGATTTGAGATTTTCTTTTGCATTTTGTTACTAATATTTATAGTTTGATTTGCGAGACTTATTCGGTGCGCACTTAAATTTATTTGCAACTCAATTGTCTGTGGATTACAATCTGTGTTTCCAATTTCAATTATCATGTGATCGATTGTGCACAAGCTGTGATTTATTTTAATTAATTATTGTCAATTTAAATCGGATGGTTCTTTGAATCATTGTTGGTGTTATACAAGCAATTTATTGGATTGCTTATACTGTCATGTCACTTTGACTTGATCATAACCTCATTCGCATGTGTCGTGGTCATTTCCATTGTACGTTGAGTTAGGGCATCGGTCCCCCGCCACCTGTAGACTCGTGCTGCATCAGGGGGTGTTAGATATATTTGTTAGAGGATATAAGGGGAAACAATGTAAAGGCCCATTTATAGGCTCATTTCTTCTTTCTTCTTTAGTCCCACATCTCCTGTATAGGATTCTTTCTCCCTCTCTTCTCCTATATATTTGTACTTTCTCTTGTATTTGACATATGAAGAAGGATATACACAGTTTGCCCATTGTTTTCTACATGGTATTAGAGGCATCGATCCAAATTTGCGGTTAGTCTTTTTTAACCGCCTGTGCTCGGTTCTCCCGCCGGTCTCTTCCCGCCTTACCGCACCCCTGTGCGGTTTGTTTTTCCGGCTTGCCTGGTTTTTTAACCACACCCTTTATGCGGTCTCCTCTCTTCTAACCGCTTCCGTGTCTCCCACTCCAGCTTCTCTCATGGCTTCCACTTCCTCCTCTTCTTGGCTCTCTTATAGCCCACTTTTTCTCTGACAGGTGGGACCCACTCTCATTCGGTCTTGCCGACAAAATCTTTGCTAGTCGCGCTCTACCCGCACGCCCTCTCCTCTGTTTCTCACCGCTTGCTCGCCTTGCCGCTGTAATCTTCTCGCCGTATGTCGGTCTTGCCGACAAGATCTTTGTTAGTCGCGTTCTACCCGCGCTCTCTCTACTCTGTTTCTCGTTGCTTGCTTGCCTTGCCGCTATAATCTTCGCGCCTTCCTTTCTTTCTAGTCGCCACGGTCTCCCCGTGCGCCGCTTTGCTGACTTCCCTTATCGTCGGGGGTTCTCGGTTCCTTTTCTGCTCGTTGCGGTCTGTTTACCCTGCGGCCTGTTCTTGCTGGATTGGTGACCTCTTCTAGTCGCTGCTTTCCGCGCGATCTCTTCTGATCGCCGCTTCACGCGCGACCACTTCTATTCGCTACTTCTTGCGACCTCTTCTAGTCGTTGTTGTCCGCACGACTCCTTATAGTCGCTTTTCTTGGCGCATCTCCTTTAGTCGTCGTGTGACCTGTTCGGCTTGTCGTGTGCTTCCCTTGTTGCTCGGTTTATTTACCTAGTCGCTGGGCTTGGTTCAGTCAGATGGCTTCTGATTCCCCAACTGCTTCCGATTCGTCTACTCTTCCAGGCTATCCTCGTGTTGCTCCTCTTGAGCTTCGTGATGAACTACGCATTACCACCATTTCTCTTCGTGACGAACAAAATTTTGTGGAATTGGTACACTCAGCTCGGCGTGTGCTACAAATTAAAGGTCTCCTTCATCACCTAAGAAGGCCTCCTCCCACTGAATCCACTGGTGAGTGGATCTGTGACGATGGACGCGTCCAATCTTGGCTTCTCAATTCTCTGAACACCGAGCCGTATCATATGACCATGTATCACGAGACGGCTCACGCTATGTGGACAGATTTTCATTCTCTCTACTTTGGGAAGGACAGTTTTCAACACTTGTTTGATATTTTTACTGATCTTCAGTCCCTCGACGCTGGTGTTACTGGAGACATAACTTCTTTTGTTGCTCGGGCTAAAACTTTTGTGGAGGCTTGAATCCAACATCAGCCCCCCCACCACAGACTTGGTTACTCAACGACAGCAGAAAGAGATAGTTTGGATTGCTATGATGATGACCAGTGTTCCCTCACATCTTCATAGTGTCCGCGCTCATATCCTATCATCCGTTGATACTCCGTCCCTCTCGGATGTGTGCTCGATGCTTCTGAAAGTTACTCTTCAGATGCTCCGCCTCTCTCTCCAGCTCCTCTTCAGTAGCCCATGGCTACTCTCGCTCCATCTGCTCGTGGTCCTCCGGCTCGTGGAGGTTGTCAGTCTCTGGGTCGCGGACGTGATGGTCGAACTCTCTTCAAGTGCTCTCACTGTGGCAGGGATGGTCATCTGAAGGCCACCTACTACCGCAAGCATGGCCTGCCCCATCACACTACTGCAACGGCCGCTACCACACCTCCCTTCGCCACTAGTGATGATATAGCTGCTTTACATGCTCAACTCCATCAGCTTCAAGGGGTGGTTCGTCGGTCCTCTGGCTCGTTGGCCTCGATCTCCAATGAAGGTATATCTTGCTTCTCACATAGCTCTCACTGGATTGTGAACTCGGGTGCTATACATCATCTCTCTCCGCAGAGGCCGCCTCAATACTTAGATGCTGCTTATCCCAAGCACATCACTGTGGCTAATAGTGATACGATCCCGGTTTCTGGCACTGCTCATCTGACTCTTACTCCTTCCCTCTCCTTATCCTCGGTTCTCTATGTTCCGGGCTCTGCTTTTAATCTACTTTTTGTTAACCGTCTTACACAAGATCTTGATTGTTGTGTAACTTTCTCACGCTCTTCCTTTATTGTGCAGGATCGACTAACGCAGAATATACTTGGTAGTGAGCGACTGTCTAACGGGCTGTATCTTCTCGATGTTCCTCCAGCTGCTCTCACCACTGTCTCCACCACTGATTGACATTGTCGTCTTTGGCATGCTCCTCTTCTGATTCTCAAGAAAGCTCTTCCCTCTGTTTCTCTTTAAGTTTTTTTTGTGAATCCTGTATTTTCGGCAAACAACACTGTATTTCTTTTTCTTCTTCTTGTACTAGGAGTGATGCTCCTTTATCCTTAGTGCATTCTGATATATGGGGGACCTATAAGATCTCTAGTGTTTTTGAGTATCGCTACTTTGTTACTTTTATTGATGATTACTTGCGGGTTACCTGATTGTATTTACTTCGTGATCGTACCAAACTCACCTCCACGCTCCATACGTTTCTTACGGAAACTCGCACTCAGTTTTCTACCAGTGTAAAAACTTTCCGTACAGATAATGCTCGTGAGTATACTGGTCGCACCTTCTCCAATTTGTGCGCCGAGTTTGATATTATACATCAGACTTCGTGTGCCTATACTCATCAACAGAATGACGTAGCGGAACAGAAAAATCGCCACTTCCTTGATGTTGCTAGATCTCTCATGATCCAAATCCAGGTTCCTCCTCTCTATTGGAACTTTGCAGTTTCTACTGTTTGTCACCGCATCAATCGCATGTCTTCGTCTGTCCTCCACTTTGTGGCTCCCATCACTCTCCTTTACCCATCCATGACTCTCTTCTCTCTCACACCTCGTGTGTTTGGATGTACATGTTATGTCCACCACCATGGTTCTTCAAATGACAAGTTAGCCCCTCGTGCTACCAAAGCTATGTTTGTTGGGTATTCCCGCACTCAGAAGGGCTATGTCTGTTTTTATCCTACTAGTACCACTGGTAAGGTGGTTGTATCTGCTGATGTCTTCTTTCATGAAGACCAACCATATCACATTAGTCCTTCTGATCCCTTTTTTCCTCCTCCGCTACCTCGGCCCACAGTTCCAGTTACGTCCCCGCTTCCACCTCTTATATCTAGTCCTCTGCTTCCAACGCCTGCCCCACCGTCAGTCCTCTCCAAACCTCCTATCATTCAGGTTTTCACTCGTCGTCCTCCATGTCCAGATGCCCTGCAGCAGCTTCCCTCTACCGGTGTGATCTCGCGGCCTGTTGATCCGGCATGCCCCTCGACTGCTCATCCCTTAGCCAATTATGACTCTCTACATCAGCTCTCTCCACCTCTTCTTACCTTTGCTCTCTCTCTCCTTTATCTCTATACCTAAATCTGTGCAAGAAGATCTCCAGCATCCGGGGTGGCGTGCTGCCATGGATGAAGAAATGACTGCTCTGTGGGGTAATCGCACTTGGGATCAGTGTCTCTTCCTCCTGACCAAAGTTGTGTTAGCTGCAAGTGGATCTTTACAATCAAACATGTCGCAGATGGGACAGTTGATCGCTTAAAGGCTCGGCTTGTGGAACGGGATTTTACTCAACAGTATGATCTTGATTATGTTGAAACGTTCTCTCCGGTCGCAAAATTAAATTCGGTTCGGATCTTGCTCTCCTTAGCTGTTCATCGCCAACGGCCCCTCCATCAGCTGGATGTCAAGAATGCCTTTTTGAATGATGATATTCTTGAAACTGTGTACATCCATCAACCGCCCGAGTTTGAGACCATGAGGGAGTCTCGTGTATGTTTGCTTCGCAAATCTATTTATGGTCTCAAACAGTCTCCATGGGCGTGGTTTGAGAAATTCAGCAAGACCGTTTGTGAGGTTGGCTTCAAACAGAACTCGACAGATTTCTCTCTCTTCACTTGTCACCAATCAACTGAGATTATAATACTTCCGGTTTTTTTGAACGGTATTTTGATCACTGGTGATGAATCCGTCAGGATACAACATGTTAAGCAACATTTAAATTCTGTCTTTTAAATCAAAGATCTGAGAAATCTTCGGTATTTTATTGGACTAGAGGTAGCACGACGACCTGATGGTCTTATCTTATCCCAGCGTAAGTATTGCATTGACCTTATGAAAGATGCTGGCCTCTCAAGTTGCAAACCTGCAGAGAGCCCGATGGAAGTCAACCACAAGTTGTGTGCTCAGGGATCTGAGTCTGACTCTTTACTTCCAAATCCGGAATACTATCAACGTCTTGTAGGAAAGCTGATATACCTAACAGTCATGAGACCAGATATATCATTTGCGGTTGGTGTGGTCAGCCGGTTTATGCATAATCCACGGATTTCTCACCTTCAGGCTGTGAAACACATTCTCATGTATCTGAAGACTGCCCCTGGACAAGGACTTGTGTATAAGCCATCTTCCTCCTTTTCTCTTATTGCATACTCTGATGCGGATTATGCGAGCTTGTTGTACGGTCGACAATCTACTACTGGTTTTTGTACGTACTTTGGAGGAAATCTTATCATATGACGGAGTAAGAAACAGTCGGTGGTTGCTCGCTCGTTTGATGAGGCTGAGTACCGTGTGATGGCGGTTGTTGTATCAGAACTAACCTGGCTTGAAAGTCTTCTTATGGATTTGGGAGTTAAATTGTCCTCACCTTCAACTTTGTTTTGTGACAGTCAAACTGCAATCCTTATTGCAAAGAATCCTGTGTTTCATGAGTGGACTAAACTTATTGAAGTTGATTGTCATTTCGTTCGAAAAATGGTTCAATCAAAGATGCTAAAGCTTGAACATGTTTCTGCTTCTGGGCAAGTTGCTGACGTTCTTACCAAGGCATTACCTCGAAAATTGTATTATCAGTTCTTGTCCAAGCTTGGTGCCTACGACTTGTACGCTCCAGCTTGAGGGGGAGTGTTGGAGGATATAAGGGAAAACGATGTAAATGCCCATTTATATGCCCATTTCTTCTTTCTTTTTTAGTCTCACATCTCTTGTATAAGATTCTTTCTCTCTCTCTTCTCCTATATATCTGTACTCTCTTGTATTTGACATATGAAGAAGGATATACAAAGTTTGTCCATTGTTTTCTACAATATTGTACAATATATATGTTATACATATATTAGGCTCACCTTGGATGTTGAAAGCACCCTGTTATGTACATGTATATATATCCTATTGTTGATGTGAATAGTAATTCCGATCCTTTTCCTATCAATTTGAACTTAAGATCTTAGCGTAAATAGTATAAGGTAAATGTAAAAACAGAAACACACTTCCACGTCAGCTAGATCCAACGGTGCAGGAGATTACAGAGCATCACATACACGGACGATGAAAATAGCGCCACGTCATCAATCCGGGGCATCTTATTAATATCTGGCGGACAAATGATATCTGGCAATAGGCTTATCAACAACTATACTATATGACCATTAATTGCTATGTATATAAATATGTCTAAGTGTTTGTAAATGGATTATTATGGAATAAATGAAGTTTAGTGGTGGAGACCAACCCAGGTCAGGTCGACGAAAAATGTCCAACGCCGCACCCGACGGGATCTCTACCAACCTTGAAGATTGCATATTCATTTTTTATGTTTATTGCATTTTATTATGTTGCAAGTTTTATGTTGTCAATTTTTAGTTTGTCGCACGCCTGCGCGCGTAGCTATGTTTGGTGCACGCCTGCGTGCGTAATTTTGTTTGGAGTTTTATTTTATTTTCCACATTATATATATATAAATATATATAAATTTACCTATATATATCAATATATGTATAGAGATAAATATATATATATATATATATATATATATATATATATATATATATATATATATATATATATATATATATATATAGGTAACTGCCGGTTCACCCATCCCCAAAGCGGAGCCGCACTGTTCCTCTTTTCAATCGGCCCGAGAAAAGCAGAGCTGCAAGGTCAGGGTAAGCTCCAGCCGCAACGTCCACGATCCGGAGCACAACCTCTTCCGCGAAGCACGATCCAGCCCCACGAGGCTCCGCCGCGTCTTCGGAAGCTCCAACCGCCAGCCACGATCCCTCTCCCCGACGGTTGCCGACCCGTGCTCGCACGCCATGGCCGCACGCCTCCAGTTCTTCTGATACCTGTTAGTTTTCTTTTTGAAACTCTATAAAAGGGGTGTTTGTACTTTGTTTTTTTTGGGGTGATGAAAATTTGAAGAATATGATGAATGTTGATGAAATTACTGTTTGACGTGTTATCTGATTTCTAGTGTGAGAGCTTGTTGAGGAAGATGAACAGTGCTTCCCTCTGTGCGTTGTTATAGCTGTAGGATTATACATGGATTTGCTTGCTGTAGATTTCATGTACGAGTTTATTTGTGGTAGGATGTTTTTTTTATGCTTGTGAGAGCTGCGTACTGCTTGCCCACTCCCGATAGAGATAATGAACAGTGTTTTTTTTATGCTTGTGAGAGCTGCTTACTGCTTGACCCTTCCTGCGGGCTGTTCTACATCCAGGAACAGTGCCGACTGAAATTTAGTTAGTATTGCATCCTTCGTAGTTGGATTCCCGTTATATAGTGGATGAATAGGTGTTAGAGTTTAGAGTTAGTGAACAGAAGTAGTGTATTAGGACTGTTGTTTGTTGATTCCCGTTGGAGCCACTTTCGTGTGAGGGAGTGTGAGGAAGAGAGTGATTTTTTCGTCTTTGTGTGATTGAAGATTTTGCGGAGCCACCGCGAGTGTTTGAGATTACGTGGATCCACCTTGAGTGTGAGAGCGAGTGAATTTAGGTTGTTAGTTTGTGACTTCCTTACTTTGTGAGTGATTCCGTGGAACCACCTCGTGTGAGGGAGCGATTTAATTCCTTAGTGCCCGTATGCGATAGCGGCCGACCTCGGAGCGGAGATCGAAGGTGACGAGGAGTTTCTCGCGTGATCGCCATCGACTTCGGATACGGAAAGACGCATCTTTCCATGGGTAATTGTTTCTATCCTTTCCTTTGTGTGTGCCTCTATAATTTCTCATAGGTTAATAAACTCACTGCTGGGTTTTCGTCCAAATTTTGTCAGCAAACGCTACGTCGAAAACTGCAAACAGAAACGTATTTGGAGTTCACAATTTCCGTTTTCCTACGACAAGCGGAGCAGAACGAAAGTTGCAAACTTCCGTTCCCGGATTTAAAATCGAACCTTAATTAAGAAAATTCATTTTTTTAAAAGAAGTAATTTTGTGCTTTTAAATCCAAGTTGCGTAATTTTTTTTAGTACTGCGCCCGCTCTAAAATTGACAAAATTAATTATTCGTCGCATGCACTTAGGATTTCCTAGTAAAAGCCGACAGACGCGTAAACCCTACGCGTCGTCCTGCATCAATTTGGTATCAGAGGGAGGTTGTCAAAATTTTTCCAAATTTTGGGATCCGCCCTGCGTAGAATAGGAACCCGCATATCATTTTCCAATTTTTTTTTCTTTTCTCCAAAAAAAAGAGAGAATTTTTTTTAAGCATTATCATTGCATTTGACTTGTGTGTTCGCATGCATCTGCGTAGTGGTAGGATGCGTCAAGTTGAACGTGGTTACCCGAGTCGTGGACACGAAGGGAATGAACCACCACAGTGGTTTTTACCTTTCGCGCACCAAATAACGACATTAACTGAGAGTACCTGTCAGTTGCGTGAAAGGTTGACAAACCTTAGAGGTAGGGTAATCAGATTATAAATACCCCCTCGAGCGTTAATGCCGCCTCAAATTCGAGTTGAGCATTCGGTTCGTGCACATTACGATATTCCTCATCATTATGTGGAAAGGTCTACCGTTAGGAGAAATTCATTATATGAGGATCACGATTACACTTACACTCCTATAGTACCTCATCACAGAGATCTATGCGATACTTCGATGATTATCATCGATCACAGTACATCACTGCTAGAGATCGTGTTGACCCACCAACACGTTCTCGTTATAGAGACGATCAGTACGACGACCATCGTCGATGTTATCCTCGTACCCGAGTGGATCCTATTGGTCCCTCGACACCTTATTATGAGGATAGAGTTCAGTATACCTCTAGTTATCGATACTACACGTCTCCTTTATATGAGGAACCTTAGTTTGTACATTTGCGACCACCACCACATGTTTGTAGAACTCATGACTATCCACGAGCACGACATGATTATGATATGGACGATCGTCACGATTACACTCACGAAACCTATAGAGGCCACTATCGTCGCGAGTACGTCACACCTAGTGATCCTCCTAGTATTCCGAAGGTAAACATGATGATAGACGTTAAGGATCAATAAGAGCATCCCACTGCCCACACTAGGGAGACGTCACTCACTCTATCTGATGTTCTAGTACAGGATGTGTGGAGTCAAGCCGCATGTGAGTCGGCTCCACTTAGTGAACCCGTTCAGGATTCGATCTCTACGAGCTCTATTTTGAGTGTAGATTCCTTGCACACTTCACCTAGTGGCGCACCGAGTTATATCACCACACCCGATGACGCATCGAGTCACATCACCACACCTGATGGCGCACCGAGTGACATTACGATCGGAAGCCGAGAGCTGAGTAGTGATCTCGAGGTAGTCACTTCTACCTTTTCTGAGAGTATGACCCCTTCTGATGGTTCATTTATGGAGGACCATCACTCGACTGATGAGTCATTTGAAGAGCCTGCTATGGAGCCTCCAGATGAGCCACCTCGTCCTTATGCGAATGAGCTTTATCTGAATAGTACACTTGCGAGTTTTAAGACATGGATTCCTGCTCCATTGTCTCCCTTGATGTTGATAGTGCTTGGGCATAATCATCTGGTTGCTCGCACTCTAGATGAGTTATGGAGCGTACCACCTGTTGACCATCGTATTTGCGATGAGTTTTTCTATGTCCCACCTAGTGAGCATCCTGATGCCTCACTTTCGCTTAGCACATTTATTATGATTGTCACATTTCGTGCACATTTATTTGAGAGCACTTCATATGTTGTTGGAGCCTACGTTTCCATGCATCGCTTTTGCGACGAATTTTACTATACCCCTCCTGGTGAACCCCCAGATGAAAAACTTATGGGTTCACCGCACATTTGGGATGTTTCCGTCTTTAGTGGCACAGTCGAGTTTGAGGGTGCACTCACTGATTATTTGATGTCATATCATGCCACCCACACTTTCAGAGACAGTCCGGACACTATGTTGACACACCTGATCACTGATGTCTCTGATTTGCACTTGTGTGTTCATCGCCCCCGCGATGAATTCTTTTATGATCCACCCTCTGAGCCTCCTGATTATGTACCCCTTTTAGGAGTTGCTCTTACTATCTGGGACCATCAGTTAGTGGCCTTAGTCGTATTAGTAGTTCATTTATGGCATTTGCATGATTTGCATAAAAGGTTTTTGAGCGGAAAGTGCATAGTATTTATGATTTTATGCAGCTCAATTTTAAAACGAAAGCATAAAAGAGCTACTAGTTTTAAAATGAATGACTTGGTTATGATTTGGCTAGATCCGGAGCGGTTACCATCTGGTACCGTAAAGAAGCTAGCTACTGTAGAACTGGACCCTTTCAAGTAGTAAATCGGATTGGGCAAAACGCGTATGAATTTGAGATGCCTTTCGTTTGGGGAGCAAATCCTGTTTTAACGTGGCCAATATGACTTAATTCTACGATTACTCACATGAGTATTTAGAATCTCCATTGCCTTCTCCTCCATTTGTTTCTTCTGGGTTGGTGAGTGAGAGTGAGGAGCCACATTCACGACACCTTGATTTTCATTCTGATACTGACACTTATATCGTAGTTCCTTCTATTTTCACTGACAGTTTCAGGTTGAGCATGGGCACCAAGAGATTCTCCTATTCCAGATCCCGAGCACATATTGGTCGATGACCACTACTGATGATGGTTTCAGAGATACTTGGTTCGTTGACATGGATGTTGACTTCTCCCGCACTACCGCTCGGAGCACTCACCAGAGATGAGTGATTTCGAGAGGGGGAGAGTTGGTGGAGACCAACCCAGGTCAGGTCGACGAAAAATGTCCGACGCCGCACCCGACGGGATCTCTACCAACCTTGAAAATTGCATATTCATTTTTTATGTTTATTGCATTTTATTATGTGGCAAGTTTTATGTTGTCAATTTTTAGTTTGTCGCACGCTTGCGCGCATGGCTATGTTTGGTGCACGCCTGCGCGCGTAATTTTGTTTGGAGTTTTATTTTATTCTCCACATTATATATATATATATATATAAATATATATAAATTTACATATATATATCAATATATATATATATTTTTATTATATAATACAATATGCATATTTGGATCACACCATAAAATTCATCTGAACCGTCCGATCTCCAAAGAATTGCTTCGGACCGTTGGATCAATATAGGATGGCCTGCAATTATCCAAAGCATAAAAACAAGTACTGTTCATTTGCGTGAAATCCCCGATAGCAGCCCCTCCCGCATCCCGCCCCCACGGCCTCACCCCGCCGTCGCCGGCGGAGCCGCCGGCGGCCTGCCCGGAACCCACCGGCGGGTTCGCCGGCCTCCGGCGAACCCGCCGGGGGTTGTCCGGCGGCGAGCGTGCAGGGCCACCGCCGGCGGTGGCCCTGCCCGATCGCCGCCGGACAACCCCCGACGGGTTCGCCGGAGGCCGGCGAACCCGCCGGTGTGCGCCGGGCAGGCCGGCGGCGGCTCCGCCGGCGGCGGCGTGCGAAGCGGCGGTTGCCCGTGCGCCGGTTTTAATTTTTTTTTACGATTTTTTATTTTTCTATATATTTAAATAATTTATATAATTATTAAATAATTAACAAATTATTAAATAATTATTTAAAAACCAGAAAATTAAAATTTAAAATTAATAAATAACTTTAAAATTTTAAAATTATATCCCAGGCGCGGGCGAAGCCCGCCGCGGGGGCGGGCGAAGCCCCGGCATTAAATAATTATTTAAAAAATCCGAAAATTAAAATTTAAAATTAATAAATAACTTTAAAATTTTAAAATTTTATGCCGGGCGAGCGAAGCCCGCCGGGGGTGCGGGCGAAGCCCGCCGGGGGGGAGGACGAAGCCCGCCGGAATGTCAAGCGGGCGAAGCCCGCTTAGTTGCGGGCGAAGCCCGCAGCGACGCATCGAGAACGGGCGGAGCCCGTTCGAAGATGCTAGTATGTATATATATATATATATAGGTAACTTCCGATTCACCCATCCCCAAAGCGGAGCCGCACTGTTCCTCTTCTCAATCGGCCCGAGAAAAGCAGAGCCGCAAGGTTAGGGTAAGCTCCAGCCGCACCGTCCACGATCCGGAGCATGACCTCTTCCGCGAAGCACGATCCAGCCCCACGAGGCTCCGCCGCGTCTTCGGAAGCTCCAACCGCCTGCCACGATCCCTCTCCCCGACGGTTGCCGACCCGTGCTCGCACGCCATGGCCGCACGCCTCCAGTTCTTCCGATGCCTGTTAGTTTTCTTTTTGAAACCGTATAAAAGGGGTGTTTGTACTTTGTTTTTTTTGGTGATGAAAATTTGAAGAATATGATGAATGTTGATGAAATTACTGTTTGACGTGTTATGTGATTTCTAGTGTGAGAGCTTGTTGAGGAAGATGAACAGTGCTTCCCTCTGTGCGTTGTTATAGCTATAGGATTATACGTGGATTTGCTTGTTGTAGATTTCATGTAGGAGTTTATTTGTGGTAGGATGTTTTTTATGCTTGTGACAGCTGCGTACTGCTTGCCCACCCCCGATAGAGATAATGAACAGTGTTTTTTTATGCTTGTGAGAGCTGCTTACTGCTTGACCCTTCCTGCGGGCTGTTCTACATCCAGGAACAGTGTCGACTGAAATTTAGTTAGTATTGCATCCTTCGTAGTCGGATTCCCGTTATACAGTGGATGAATAGGTGTTAGAGTTTAGAGTTAGTGAACATAAGTAGTGTATTAGGACTACTGTTTGTTGATTCCCGTTGGAGCCACTTTCGTGTGAGGGAGTGTGAGGAAGAGAGTGATTTTTTCCTCTTTGTGTGATTGAAGATTTTGGGGAGCCACCGCGAGTGTTTGAGATTACGTGGATCCACCTTGAGTGTGAGAGCGAGTGAATTTAGGTTGTTAGTTTGTGGCTTTCTTACTTTGTGAGTGATTCCGTGGAACCACCTCGTGTGAGGGAGCGATTTAATTCCTTGGTGCCCGTATGCGATAGCGGCCGACCTCGGAGCGGAGATCGAAGGCGACGAGGAGTTTCTCGCGCGATCGTCATCGACTTCTGATACGGAAAGACGCATCTTTCCGTGGGTAATTGTTTCTATCCTTTCCTTTGTGTGTGTCTCTATAATTTTTCATAGGTTAATAGACTCACTGCTGGGTTTTCATCCAAATTTTGTCAGCAAACGCTACGTCGAAAACTCCAAACGGAAATATATTTGGAGTTCACGCTTTCAGTTTTGCTACGACAAGGGGAGCGGAACGAAAGTTGCAAACTTCCATTCCCGGATTTAAAATCGAACCTTAATTAAGAAAATTCATTTTTTTAAAAGAAGTAATTTTGTGCTTTTAAATTCAAGTTGCGTAATTTTTTTTAGTACTGCGCCCGCTCTAAAATTGACAAAATTAATTATTCGTCGCATGCACTTAGGGTTTCCTAGTAAAAGCCGACAGGCGCGTAAACCCTACGCGTCGTCCTGCATCATTTAGTTTTCTGTATTAGCATTTAATATAGGATTAGCCAGTGTCTCCCGTAAGATCGCCGGATTCCGCCGCCGACAACTCTTATATTGGTGCTCTCGTTGAGCCTTCCACCGTTCTTCCCATGGCGGCCACCGACCCTCCCAACACCTGACTGAAATCGGTGGTGAATGTCCACCAAGAACTTTGGAAGGAATTGTACAATCGAACGACGCAGTTATCTTTCCAGCAAAACAATTTTCAGCAGGAAACGTCTGTCAAAGAATTGCAAGATTTTCGAAAAGAGGTAACATTATTGCTCAAGACTGCAAGATTGCCATCTATCGAAGGTGGGCAAAATTCGGCTCAGTCTCAGACGGATCAGATTTCGACGTCCACCATTTCCTTGGCCGGTCATCTGTGACCGCCATCGACAATATTCAGTCTACCAACATCTTTGAATCCATGACAATTAACTAGCAGTCCATCCACAAGACGAGTTACAGAACCTCAAAATGATTGGACCACATTTGGATCGCTGCAAAATGTTTCATCCATGCACCCAGTTCAAGAATTTCAGGCGCAGAATGTACCAGCACAATGGATCAACAACAATACCGTTGGGTTTTAGCCATTTCTGTAACCTGGAGGACAACACAACTCATCATATCCCCTCCAGTTAAACGACGATAATGCAGGCTAACTTCCACCACCATTTGGATCGCTAAATCCAGGTACCTATCAAACAAATTCCGCCAACACTCCGAATCAGGTAACTATTCCTTTTCCTAGATTTGGTTCTGGTGATCCAACTGATTGGATCAACAAGGCAGAAGCATATTTTTGATATTACAATATTCCTTATAATAGCTGTATGACCGTTGTTGCTATACATTTAGACCCTCCCGCAACACGATGACACCAGTTTTTATACCCAGACCCGACATATTTTAACTGGTTTGAATTCAAAATAGCACTGACCTATCGATTTGAGCCTTCTCTATTTGACGACCCGATGGAAATTAAAACGTTTAACATAACAACAATCAGTTTTGGACTATTAGGATCAATTTGAGGCTTTAGCAACACAAATTAAGGGCCTATTACCTAATCTGTTGCAATCCATGTTTATATCCGGCCTAAAACCCAACCTCCGACATTTTGTGATTGCTCAACGGCCCACTTCCCTCGATGAAGCATTTGCATTGGCAAAGCTCATTGAAGATGATGACCACGATAAAACACCATTCTTGTACTTCCCCAAATCAACTTTTCAAAAACAACCAGAATACAGCCAACAACCTCTTCCAAATCTGACACAAGCGTTTAACACCTATCGAGTTAAATTTCAGAAGGGAGAAGGGACTACATTGATTTACCCGATCCTACCGAAACAGAATCTCCTGAAGAACAGTTAGCTGCCCCAGAATCAGCAATATGTTTTAATGCCATTATGGGTACATTTTCAGGGAAATCCGTTAGATTTATTGGGCACTTATATTCAACACCACTACATATTTTAATGGACTGTGGTACTGCCACAAATTTTATTTCCACCCGCACAACACAATACCTACGAGTACCCATCACGACCATTAAATCATTCCAGGTTCATGTGGGCAATGGTGCAACACTGGAGTGTCACAGAATTTTCTTAAATGCTGACATAACGATCCAGGGACATGCTTTTTGAACCAATTCTTTTTGTCCTTGATTTATTTGGGTCTGACTTAATCTTAGGAATGGTTTAGTTAGAATCACTCGGACCAGTAACCACAGATTACAAACGTAAACAAATGACATTTCAACATCAGGATAAAACCATCACTCTTCAGGGTAATGTTGATGAACTCACAAACCCAACCACTCCTAGCCAAATAACAAAGCTAATACATCAAAATGCAATTTCTTCTTTTTTATGCCTATTTTCAATACAACAAGGTTCACTGGAAACCACAGAGCAAATTTAGACCCCCAAAGAAAATTGCCCATTAACCAAGTACTCTGACTTATTTCAGGTCCTGACACAACTGTCGCCAATACACCCTTGTGATCATCACATCCCACTTAAACCCGTTGATACCATAATAAAGGTCAAACCCTATCGATATCCCCATTATCAGAAGACAAAAATTGAAAACCTCGTTATAGACATGCTAGAAAAAACTTTATATGCTCTAGTAATTCTCCATTTAGTTTGCCTGTACTATTAATAAAGAAAAAAGATGGGTCTTGACGATTTTGTTTGGATTTTCGGGCATTAAATGTCGTTACGATTAAGGATGCCTTCCCCATGTCTATAGTTGATTAACTATTCGATGAACTCCACGACGCAACTATATTTTCTAAACTATATTTGCAATCCGACTACCATCAAATAAGAATGGACCCTTCAAATATTCACAAAACGGCGTTTCAGGCGCATGCTGGATTACATGAGTTCGTGGTAATGTCATTAGGCCTTACCAACGCCTCAACTACGTTTCAATCACGAATGAACACAATTTTGAAACCCTACTTAAGAAAATTTGTCGTTAAATTTTTTGACGACATCTTGATCTATTGTCCAACCATTGATTCTCTTATCCAACATTTAGAAACAATTCTATCAGCGTTACGCCAACACCAACTATTTGCAAAGAAATCAAAATGTAGTTTTGTCGTAACCCAAATCGAATTTATCAGACATCTAGTTTCAGGACAGGGCGTACAGCCACACCCAGATAAAATCTCAGCAATTTTAACTTGGCCAACACAAAAAACAATTAAGCAGTTACGTTCTATTTTAGGGTTGGCAGGATACTACAGACACTTTATCAAAACTATGATGTCATAGCTGGACCACTCACAAACTTATTAACAAAAGATGGTTTTTATGGACTACCCAAGCAACAGAAGCGCTAGAAACACAAACAGTCTTTAGCAACCACACCAGTTCTCGAACTGCTCGATTTCACAATACCTTTTGTATTAGTAACCGATGCATCATGATGTGGTATTGGCGCGGTTCTTTCACAAAATGGCCACCCAGTATCATATTTTAATAAGAAATTAACACCAAAAGAGCAACTTAAATCAACTTACGAACGCAAACTACTTCAATTTCAATCGCTTTAGATAAATGAAGACAATACCTATTAGGAGCCCCTTTCAAAATTAAAACAGACCATCAAACGTTACATCATTTACTGCATCAATTGTTAACTACACCTACTCAACAACGTTTTCTTTCAAAAATATTAGGATTTGATTTTACGATAGAATATATGGCAGGAAAACATAATTTAGCCGCTGATGCACTATCACGATTGCCTCTCACAAATTTTTTTTTCTTAAAACACTTTAAATTGTTCCCTCATCAAATGTCACACATTTGATAAACTGGACACAATGTATCTCACAGATCACCCGACTCAGACTATTATCGAGGATTTGAAATCAAATCCAGCTACTCGACCTCATTGGACAACATTATAAAACTCTTTACTATAAAAATAGGTTATATATACCGTTAGGTGATTTACGAAACGAGTTACTTTATGAAGCTCATAACACACGTTCCAGTGGCCATTCTGGAGCACTACCCACGTTTCACAGATTAAAAGCTTCTTTCTATTGGCTTGGCATGCTCGAGGATGCTAAATCTTATGTTAAACGATGTGATATTTGTCAAGAAGGAAAAACAACAACAACAGGACCTTTAGGATTACTCAACCCCTTACCACTACTGTCCCAAATTTGGACTGATATTTGTATGGATTTTATAACACATCTACCCTCCTCACATTCTTTTACTAATATATTAGTAGTCGTTGATCGTTTTTCCAAAGCAGCTCACTTTGCACCTCTCAAAAATTTAACAATTACAATTGTAGCCCGAGCTTTTTGTGATGCAGTCGGGAAATTCCATGGTTTCCCAGCGTCCATTGTAATCGATCGCGATTCAGTTTTCCTCTCCAAATTTTGGAGAGAATTGTTCACACAACAAGACACCAAATTAAGCTACAGCTCTGCCTGCCATCCTCAAACGGATGGACAAACAAAACGTGTAAATCGATGTTTGAACCAACATCTGCGGTTGTTTGTTCATCAAAACCCCCGAGATTGGTACAACTGGCTTAGTTGGGCAGAGTATTACTATAACACCACATACCACACATCCGCCGGCATGACTCCCTATGAAGCCATGTACGACCGGCCACCACCTGCACTTGTTCCTAACAATACGAGCTCCAGCTCTTTACAAGTCATTCAGGTTGATACATATGATAGAAATGAGATAATAAAACAATTAAAAGAAAATTTGCTACGAGCACAACACCGTATCAAGCGGATTGTAGATCGATCCAGAAGACAGAATTTGAGAAAGGCGATCTGGTACTGCGTAAGCTCCAACCATACAAACAGCTCACACTACATCAAAAGCAGACTGCAAGGTTTAGTCATAAGTATTACGGACCCTATCTCATAACCAAAAAAATAAATCCAGTTGCTTATAAACTACAGTTACCAACTGACTGCAAATTGCACCCGGTTTTCCACATCTCCCTTTTAAAACGATGTATTCCCTCTAACTCAAAAAAAGTACACCATCTTCCTCCTCTTGCGCACGACAATCAACCCATCCACGAGATTTTAACAATACTTGATGAAAGGGCCGTTTGGATAAACAATCACCGAGTTCATCAAGCCTTTATCGAGTGGAAGGGACTACCTCCAGCAGACAGCTCCGGGGAAAATATAACTTCCCTTCCCCCACAAGTACGTGCACAACTTCGTTTAATACCTCACACTAACACTACTTATTTGCAGGAAACGAACCAAAAGCAAGTGAAGAGGGAAAACAACAACACAACAAGGATAGGAAATCACAAGACAAAAAGACACTACTTGGAGCAAGGAAAGAGCACTTCTCTGAAGATCGAGCAGCTCCTCCAAACATTTGGCTAGCAACCATTCCATCTTCCACCACGCCGTTAGCGAAAGGACCCAGACGCTCCTTGCGGTTGCGCAGGCGATTGACCATCTCTTCTCCATGGGGCATAAGGTTCCTCGCAGGCGACGCTCTTACTGCTCTATCCCACGACGGCTTCCTTCCCTATTCCAGCTACCAACAAGGAAAATACATAAACGATACAACGAGGGCATTGTTTTACAGCCCCGAGAGTGATGTAACAGCAGAAAACACACTTCCGTGTCAGCTAGATCTAACGATGCATGAGATTATAGAGCATCACATACACGGACATGGAGGTAGCGCCACGTCATCAATCCGGGGCATCTTATTAATATCTGGCGGACAGATGACATCTGGCAATAGGCCTATCAACGGCCATACCATATGGCCGTAATTGCTATGTATATAAATATGTCTAAGTGTTTGTAAAAGGATTATTATGGAATAAATGAAGTTTAGTTTTTTTGTCTTGGCATTTAATATAAGATTAGCCAGCGTTTCACGTAAGATCGTCAGAATCTGTCACCGGGAACTCTTACAGTAAATAACCACTATGCCAAACACCATCATACGTTAAATAATGGCTATATTTATAATCCTCCTCATCAGTAATCTTATCCAAACTACATGGGGATAAATTTATTAATACCTGTAGAAAGAGATGGAAAAGAAATATTTGGTGCGATTTATTCATCCACATAGGGGCTTTAAATAAGAACTACAACATGACTCACAACACCAATAGGCGGTGTGAGACTAAACACAATAATATTAAAATATTCAAACCCAAATAACTCTAACACTCCCCTTAAGCTGAAGGGGTACCCTACAACTTGAATATATCATAAAAAGGAAGGTAAAAGACGGTTGACAATGTGAGACAAAACAGTCGCTATCGAGGCTCAACTGCGTGTCACCGGGGATACTTCAACCGGGCAAGAGCCACACGACATTGGTGCACAAAACCGACCATGACAATGCTGGATACACTCGGAGAGGAAACTAGGTCAACCACGAAAGACCAAACCAACCCTACCAAATCCAGATAAAACGATGAGGAGACACAAACAACATACAAAATCTACCTGGGGGCCATGTATGACTAAGACAGGAGTTGGGAAAGAGACATTCGAGTCGCCGTTTTCACAAACACTCCCCCTCATGCGGAATACGTGCATGAAGGCATAAACTATGTGATGCGGAGCAGAGACGAGCACGAGCTTTGGGCCCGTTTGGGGCTGATTTGACGACTTACCATATATGACGTGCTCGGATCGACGATCAGACTCCGCTGTTGCGTCTGACACGTTGCCGCGAGTCAAAAACATATATTAGTTTATTTTTTTTGAATTTATTTTTATGTATTTAGTGGCGGATCCCACCGGCCAATCATAGTCGTTGATGGTGAAGCCCTAATTTGTTCTCTTCTTATAAATATTTGTCTAAGTGTCTGAACCAAGACATTGCAGATTTTGGAGACATTGAATCCTGGAATCCCGCGATCCCTCCCCGGTGCCGACGCCGTGGAACCCTAGACGACGACTCCTAGGCCTCCAAACTCCTCTCCAAAGTAATCTTTACCCCCACCTTCATTTTTCACGCCTCAAACCATCGTTTCACCCGTTGCAGCCCGCCATTCCAGCCCCCGGAAAACAGCCGGCCTGCTGCCCCTTTTCCGTCGCCCAACCCGCCACCTCTCCACCGCCGCTACAGGGCCTCCTACACCTCTTGTCCCCTCCCCACTGCTGGCCGACCAGCCCTCATCTCTTACCAAATCCGGCCACCCCAAGTGCCTCTTTGCCCTAGCCGGCTACCTCCACATATCCCCTCCGTGGATCCACCATCCTAATAGCCCAAAAATTCTAGATCAGTCCAGATCTAGGATTATAGCCACCCGATCCGTTATTTTCACTGCACAAACTTTCCATTTTTGCCCGGATCCGACCCTAAATAGCGGATCTACCCACCCCGGCCCATATCTACTATTCGTGGCCGCATCCACCATTTTATTGTCCGTTCGCACCGTTCTCCGCCGAGGGCAGCCACCGTCGCCTCGCCACCGGTTCCATCTCCGATCGCCGATCTACACATTCGGCCCTCCAAATCTTCAGTGTCTCGGTTCAGCCCTCTACTTTGTTAGCGTTTATATTATTGTACTATTTGATTCACATTTGCATTTGGTAATTTATCATGTCTTGCTGCGACTTCTGTTCGTGGAAATTTATTTTTGTGCACTAATAACTTACAGGAGGGGCATTCGCCGCGCGCTCTGCTTTGGCCCTCCGAGCGGAGGAAGGCCATTCCAATTGCCTAAATAAATAATTGTTTTTCTATTCAAATATCTGTGTAGTGCTAAAACTTACATTGCTTAAATTATTTGTCAAATACCGGTCATTGCATTACATGTAGAGTTGGATTAGCATGTCACCCTGCCACGATCAACTAGCGTTGTAGGTTTTGTGCACCACGAGCCTACCCCTACATCATTTTGGTATCAGAGGGCACGGTTAGGCCATTTGCATGCTTTGTAGTGGTAGGTCATATAGAGTCTTTAGGTTCATCCATGACTAATTATTGTCGTCGTTCCTCGCCTCACTTTGGGGATTCTGAGTCCGCCTATACCCAATCTCATAGAGTGACTTCAGAGAAATCCTCACGTTATCATGATGATTATTATCGTCTGCGGCACACCACTTTTCGAGATCGTGTCAATCCGCCGACACAACCTCACTATTCCAGAGACGATCAGTATGATGATTGTCGTCGTTCATATCCTTGCACGCGAGCGGATCGTGTTGATCCTTCGACTCGACCCGATTACCTTAGTGAGGACTATTATGAGGATCGTCACTTTGAGAGAGATCTTGAGAGTCAGTTTCGTACAGTTTCTCATTCCTTTTACGGCTCATCAAGTCCCGAGTCTTTCAGTTATTGGCTCGTGGATATTGAGTATCATCTTGATCATTTTGAGTTATTTGGTGAGCGTCGCGTTAAGTTTGCGAGACTTAGACTTTTAGATCAGGCGAGGGCATATTAAGCTAGTGTTGAGAGGACCCGCGAGCGAGACCGTCTTTGTCGCATCACTAGTTGGGTGGACATGAAGCGTACATTGTGTCAGAGGTACCTACGTTCATCATATCGGAGTCGCTTGCTCGACCAATTATTTTCCCTTCAGCAAAAATCCATGTCTGTTGCCGAGTACAGGGATTACTTTGATGAGTTAGTTGTGAGGAGCGATATCCGAGAGGACTCAGTCATGACCACTTGCATATTTCGATCTGGGATTCGATCTGACATCCGTACTAAGGTGGTCTATCATAGCTCGAAGTCCCTCGAGTAGACGTACCAGCTTGCCCTTCATTACGAACAGTCTTTGAGATCCGCCAGAGCTGGTCGGTTGGACCCTCACCTTAACCTCCGCAGTAGGAGTCCTTCTCATACTGAGGTCACCACGATGTCTACCGTTGTCCTACCACCCACGACAGAAGTGATATCTGATACAGATTGCTCTCACCCCAGCGAGATGCTTAGCCCCGTGAGTGACCTATCTCTTGTTTCTGACCTGTCTCTTGTGACTCCGACGGAGGGTGAGCCTGAGTGACCTATTGAGTCTGCAGTGTTGTGCCCCTCACCCACACCTCCACTTTTGACATGCCTACCCTAGACTCATGTCTTGACACCGCACCCGCATACCCATTCTTGAGCGTAGGTCTATGTCACTTTTCCCTTGGCATTACCCTGAGCCACGTTACGATCGAGTGCTCAGAGCTTGGTGTTGATCTCGTAGTGGCTATGTCACCCATGCACAGGGACACTACCCCTTTCGATTGTACTCATTAGGAGGACCTTGACCTTAGTGACGAGCCCTATGACGAGCCCCCTGTTGAGCCTCCTAATGATCCGCCACATCTTGGTGAGGTTGAGACTCAGGTGAGCCACTCAGGTATGACGCCTCTTTCATTATCATCTCTTGCCTTGCCCCAGAGAAGGGTTCTTGAGTGGAGTATGACATATGTAGGGCCTACCTTGAGTCCACTTGAGTATACTCATATTGTGAGGACCTACCTTATGACGCCTCACACTCTGGATGAATTTTGGGACACGCTACCCGCTGAGCCACCCGATGAGTTCTTTCTTGTCTGGGACGCTCACCATATTTTAGAGTCGCGACTTCTAGTCGGTGTACATGATTTTCACTCATGTGGTTGTCTCTTTCGTGATGACTTTTCTTACACACCTCTTGGGGACCCCCCCCCCATGTGCTACGTTCCCCGAGAGACATTTGTCTCTTTACGAGCCCGTATTTGAGTATAGCTGTCTCTCATGGTCATCTGAGCAATCGTCACACACTGAATGAGTTTGTCTACACTCCACCGAAAAAACCTCCTGATATGCCACCCCATTTTAGAGACATCTAAAACATTATTAGATTTTCCTGTAAGAAGTGTACCGAGTCTATCGTGTTGTCTTTGCATCATTTGCATTACCTGTATGAGTCTGCTGAGTATTTTACACGACATGTGCATGAGTTGCATGAGTCGGTTTGCCGACGAATAATAACAAGCAATGCAAATTATAAAGCTCATGCAGATAAGCGAAGGCAAGAACGAATATTTAATGAAGTCAAAGGGGTAATGGTACAAATCTGTCTCGAGAGGCTCCCTTCGGGGCCTGCCAAGAAGTTAAGCGCTAGGCGAATGAGTCCGTACTATATTATTAGTCGCATTGGGACAAATGCCTACCGGCTAGATATCCCGGCTAGTATGAGAATTCACGTGTTTTTTAATGTTGATGATCTGACTCCGTACTACAAACCTCACGAGTATGTGGACCCGAGCAGTGGAAATACCCAGCCACCCCCACTCCTACTGTCGTTACCTTGCCACCATCATACGTCACCACCGTTTAGTGGCCACTCCAGTCCACCCACTGTTGACACCCGCCCACCTGGGGACTCGTCTTCTCTGGATTCACCACCGGCACCACCGATTGCACCGGTACCCACCTTTAGAGAGATGAGAGCATCACAAAGTTCAGATTCCACCAGCTTGTTCCTACTTCAGATGGGTCGCGTTGTCGCTACTGGGTACATTGGCGGGGCCGCCCCGACACAGTTGACGCTAGGATACTTGCAGCAGAGCTTGATCGATTCGCCCCCGGACTTCGACTTCAGCACGACCGTCTCCATTCACCAGAGATGACAGTTTTTCAGTCAGGGGTAGTTGATGGGCGAGGACACTCTTCTGTCGACGACACTTGGACGACTCCCTGCGGACCTCTTCGAGTTGTACCTGGCATTCATCGAGAGAATTTCGATCACAATTCATCGGGAGATGAATCCGTTCAAGCTGGGGAGATTGATGCGGAGCAGAGACGAGCACGAGCTTTAGGCTCGTTCGGGGCTGATTTGGCGACTTACCATATATGGTGTGTCCGGATCGACGATCGGACTCCGCGGTTGTGTCTGGCACGTCGCCACGAGTCAAAAACATATATTAGTTTATTTTTTTGAGTTTATTTTCATGTATTTAGTGGCCGATCCCACCGGCCAATCATAGCCGTTAATGGTGAAGCCCTAATTTGTTCTTCTTATAAATATTGGTCTAAGTGGCTGAACCAAGGCATTGCAGATTTTGGAGACATTGAATCCCGGAATCCCGCAATCCCTCCCCGGTGCCGACGTCGTGGAACCATAGGTGACGACTCCTAGGCCTACAAACTCCTCCCCAAGGTAATCCCTACCTCCACCTTAATTTTCCACGCCTCAAACCATTGTTTCACCCGCTGCAGCCCGCCATTCCAGCCCCCGAAAAACAGCAGGCCTGCTTCCCCTTTTCCGCCGCCCAACCCGCCTCCTCCCCTCAAACCCGCCGCCTCTCCACCGCCGCTACAGGGCCGCCTCCACCTCTTGTCCCCTCCCCACTGCTGGCCGACCAGCCCCCATCTCTTACCAAATCCGGCCATCCCAAGGGCCTCTTTGCCCTAGCCGATTACCCCCACATATCCCCTCTGTGGATCCACCATCCTAATAGCCCAAAAATTCTAGATCAGTCCAGATCTAGGATTATAGCCACCCAATCCGTTATTTTCACCGCACAAACTTTCCATTTTTGCCCCGGATCCGACCCTAAATAGCGGATCTACACCCCCCTCGTCCCGGATCTACTTATTCGTGGCCGCATCCACCATTTTATTGTTCGTTCGCACCTTTCTCCGCTGAGGGCAGCCACCGTCACCGTCACCACGCCACCGGTTCCATCTCCGATCGCCAATCTACACATCCGGCCTTCCAAATCTTCAGTGTCTCGATTCAGCCCTCTACTTTGTGAGCGTTTGTATTATTGTACTATTTGATTCACATTTGCATTTGGTATTTTATCATATCTTGCTGTGATTTCTGTTCGTGGAAATTTGTTTTTGTGCACTAATAACTTGCAGGAGGGGGCATTCGCCGCGCGCTTTGCTTTGGCCCTCCGAGCGGAGGAAGGCCATTGCAATTGCCTAAATAAATAATTGTTTTTTTATTCAAAAATCGGTGCGGTCATCAACCTGCCCTTCAAGTCCTCAAACGCCAACTCACACTCTACCGTCCAATCCAAACCCTTACCCTTCCTAGTGAGAGAAGTCAGTGGTAAGGCTATCTTTGAAAAATCTCTGATGAATCTCCTGTAGTAGCCAGCAAGACCCAAAAAGCTGCGAACCTCTGAAACTGTCGTCGGCCTTGGCCAACCCCTAATGGTCTCTATCTTCTTCGGATCAACACTAACCCCTTTCTGACTGATGATGTGGCCTAAGAATGCAATCTCTGAAAGTCAAAACTCACACTTTGAAAACTTGGCAAACAACTGATTTTTCCTGAGTGTGCTCAAAACAATTCTGAGGTGTGCTGCATGATCTTCTGCACTCTTAGAGAACACCAAGATGTCATCTATAAAGACGATGACAAAACGATCCAAGTACTCCCGAAATACCCTGTTCATCAGGTCCATAAATACTGAAGGGGCATTGGTCAGCCCGAACGGCATGACCACGAACTCAAAGTGTCCATATCTGGTGCTGAAAGCCGTCTTCTGAATATCCAAGTCACGAATCTTTAACTGGTGATAGCCTGACCTCAGATCTAACTTGGAGAAAGTATTCGATCCCACCAACTGGTCAAACAAATCATCAATCCTGGGAATCAGGTACTTGTTCTTTACTGTCAGTTTGTTCAACTCACGGTAGTCTATGCACAGTCTCAGACTACCATCCTTCTTTTTCACAAAAAGCACTGGAGCACTACATGGTGAAGTGCTGGGGCGTATAAAACCCAAATCAAGTAACTCCTGCAACTGACTCTTCAACTCAGCTAGTTCCCTTGGAGCCATCCGATAGGGAGATTTGGCTACCGGTGTAGCCCCAGGCTGCAAGTCTATCGGGAACTCAATCTCTCTATCTGGAGGGGCACCAGGGAGCTCTTCCGGGAAAACATCGGGGAACTCCTGCACCACTGGTACCTCTGACAAGTCAGCCTTAGTCTCTACATTCATCAGTACTACGAAGGTTTCGCAACCCTTACCGATGCACCTTCTCGCTTGGACTGCAGATATGATCATTTTCACTACTCCCTTCAAGCCCTGAAACGCAAAAGAAGTTTGATTGGAGCCATCAAACTGTATCTGCTTTGCCCTACAGTCAATCCTGACGTTGACTGCCGAAAGCCAGTACATTCCAAAAATCAGATCGAATCCTGCAATAGGTAGCTGCAAAGCTTCCACTATAATCTCGGTGTCACCAAACTGCACCGGTACCCTGCACCTATCTCTGGTCTGCATAAGGGATCCATTCGGCATCATAACATCCAGCGCTACAGTCTCTGGGAAGACTTCTAAATTCAACTTACGCACTAGAGATTCTGCGATAAACGAGTGCGAGACACCCGTATCAAACAGAATCTTAGAGGGTAAATTACGAATCATAAGGATGCCTACATGAATGATTTTCAAAAAGAAAAGAGTGTCACTACGGAGGATTAAATAAACTTATCAGGCAAAGTAAACACTTACCTGTCACTACATCCTCCTGCTCCTTAGCCTCCTGCTGACCAAGCCCATAAGCTCTGAGCTGCACCAAATCTTAACCCTGCTGTGGTCTTCCATCAGTAATCATCAACGCTTTGCCCTTGTCTGCTTTGCTGGGGCCACCAATCTCATACTTCGACTGCAGGAACAAAATACATTTGTCATCTACCGAAAATTTCTAAATGTACAAAATACAACAAGGTTGATTACCTGATTTGAGTCACCTTCCTAACAGAAACGAGCTATGTGTCCAGGTTGACGACACTTGTAACACACGCCCGCGCTGGCCAAACACTCTCCTGGATGGCGACGCTGACACTTGGGACAAAGGGGGTAGTCCCTGCTCCTGTCACCAGATTGACCATACTTCCTCGCATCAGGCTTCTGCTTCTTGTTCCAGTTCTTCCCCTGATCATTCCTGCTCTGCTGCGACTGATGCGAATCCTGAGATCGCTTTGCATGGAAATTACTTTGCTTTTGAACCTTCTGCTGGTCAGCCTCCAGCCTGCGAGCCGTATCCACTAAGCTCCTGTAATCATCATTGACCATAGTCATCAGCGGCTGTCTCAATGAGTCACGTAAGCCATCCACAAAGCGGCTGCACTTCTCAGTCTGGTCTCCCTGCATTACGCCCGCATATCAAGCCAGATGGGTAAGCTCTCGCTCGTACTCAGCAACAGTTCTGTCCCCCTGGAAAAGCCTAAGGTATCTCTCCTGTAGACCTCGTCGTGCGGAAGGAGGCACGAACCAACTCGCAAGGGCTCTAGAAAATTCGCCTCACGCAAACATGTCTGGCGTACGACCTGACCAAAAACATGGTCATACTATTTAGAAAAGAGAACATATCACTTCCAAAAAAAATTAAAGGAATTTTCATAACCATTTACCTGCGTGATCATCTGCCCGGTACTTGTCCCACCAGACCTTTGCCTCACCTCGGAGGAGGAAAACTGCCAGAGGAACCTTCTTGTTCTCTGGGCACTCCAAAACATCCAGCAGGTCTCTGGTGTTTGCTACCCAATCATCTGTGTCCATTGGGGTCTCGTCCCCACTGTAGTTTGAAGGCTGAAGTTCTCTAAAATTTCTCAAATAGCGCTCCAGGGTCATCTCCACGGGCACTGGGGCAGGAGCTGGTGCAGGAGCTGGTACTTGTACTGGAACTGGAAACCCTGCAACCAGTCCTCTCTGAAATTCCATCAAGGCAACAGTAACCGCCTTGGCAATCTGAGACGCTATGTCAGTGCCCTCTGAAGCTGCTGGAACAGGTACATGTGGCACTGCGGCATCACCCATAGTGGCGTTAGGAACAGGGTCCTGACGTGAAGATTCACCTGGTTCACTTACTCGAGTTGCCTGATAGAACATATAAAAGAAATCTGGTTATTTATCAAGCATCTGCTAAAACTGGCTTGACAACTTTATTTCGTACTCTTGCGAAAACTAAGCCTTAAATGCAACTTAAAATACTCTACTAACATGAGTTTACTCTTACACAGTCTTATGGCTCTGTGAAAACCTTCTAGGGTCCAGGGATCCTAAACCTGTCTCTGATACCAATTTGTAACACCCCTTCCCAGTATTACAGAAATCAGCTGTCCGGCCGGGTCACCGATATAAAGAAAACTAGGAAGTAGTATTAAAACTAGTAGCAACATGTAATAAGAGTTCAAACTAACAGATTTAATACTTACAGCGGAAGTAAAAATTTAAATTAAGGTTAACCACATAACTGATGTCTTGATTCACAGAGCCACTAAACAAGAATGAGATTGACAATAACTGAAAATCTGAAATATCAAAATAAGTCTGATACAAGATATATAAAATATTAATGAGTTACACTGTCCACAACTACAAGTATATGCTGAAATGGAGTAAACTGAAATGGTAAAAGTACTACAAACTGACACTACCATGACGCTCATCCTAGACGTAGTTTCCCACCTGGGTCACCTGAAAAACATTGTCCACGAAGGGTCAGAGTAAAGAAAAATAATTCCTCTTAGTGACACTAAAATAGATTTACATATGAATGCATGCATGTCTTTAAAACTAGTCTCGTGCACTGAAAACATTTTATGTTATATGTTATGCATGCTTTTCCTATATTTCCTGGTGAACACACTATAATTCTATATTCATGACTTTCCGTTCATTTACCCAAGTCCTGACGTTCACTAACTAGTGCACTGTCTCACGCCAAGCCTGTACTTGAGTTCTAAGTGGCTTCTAGCCTACACGTTTACTGGGAAGGCTCTAGGCAGAGTAGCTCCTAACGCGCAACTGAAACTGACGACCCGAGACCATCTGACGAACTCAATTGTTCTAGTGCCACGCGGACACGGTCTCGAATCTACTAACTGTCTCAAAGGGGAGTCAACTCCCAAGACTGTAACTCATAGGATACCATATGCCCTATGAGGATGGTAGTGCGTCTCTACCAAGCACAAAAAGACTGGTGTGCTACTGACCTTTTTGGTCTGACGCTACTCTGCATGGGGTATCTTTTCTGGTGTACTACTGGGCGACCCTTGACTTTCCCATGGTCGACTTGAAGGGACCTTCGCATCCTTGGTCGGACAGTCTCCAAACTTACGTGTACATGTGAAGTTTCGTATTTAACTAATTGTTCACGAATTTACTAACGTGGTTATGGAACAAGGCGTTATTATACGCGTTTCCACAATTATTTTCTTACTGTCACACTTCTCTATGCATGCTTATGATGTTGTACGAAACCTACTCCTGCGTATAAAATATAATTACTTGATATGTCTAATTAAAAGGAATTAGGATTTCCTTACAGTGGTGCTGCGACGCTCGTATACTCGGCGCGGCGACATTTTCTTTTCCAAAAGTAAATCCTACTGCTGGTCACCTACAAAAACTGCTCCGACCCCGCCAAAGTCCTGCAAATTCAAAGCAGTCCTAATTATCGCATTTTCCCCTTAGGGTTAACCTTTTGAAAAAATTTCAAAATGCTAGGGTAGTCCAAAATTAGCGGGTAACATAGCGTATTACCTTCACGAGGGAGGGATTGAAGTTTCCAAAGCGCCCAACTCCAAATTTCACGGTGAGGACCGTGCTCCAAAACCTAATTAGAGCACAAGGATGATAACCTAGGTTACACTAGTTTCCAAAACGAATGAAAACTAAGCAGAAATCGAGAAAAGAAAGAAATTCACTCACCGGAACCGAAAAAATTCCAAGTTCCACCGATTAGGGTTGAATCCGGCACTTCCAAGGCCAAGGAAGGAAAAGGAATGTCCATCGATGCCTGCAGAGGAGGGAGAAGAAATCAGAGATGGAATCTGGAGGGGAAACGGCCGCCGATTAGGGCTTGCGGGAGGCGCGGCTTCGTCGGCGTCGAGCGTGCGGAACGGGATGTCGGGAGTCGGCCTGCGGTTTCTTATCCGTGAACAGAAGGATGCGGGATTTTAATACATAGGAGGATGCGGTTTTTGATAACCGTATTAGGTGAGAGGGGGAAACATTGCTATTGACACCCCCTTTTCTAAATCCTTTGAATATTAACTCATTTTCACACCGCGCGACACTAAAATGAAATGCGTCACACACTAAAATTAACGCACTTAACGAACTAACGGTCGCTATCAAAAGGAAAAGTAATAGTATACTTTGACGACGCGCTGCCTCGATCAAAATCCGTCGCGACTTTCCCCTACAATTTTAAATAAATTTTCATGTCAATTAACGGATGTTACACTCCCTCCCGCTCTCTCTCTCTCTCTCCTCACTCTCTCTTCCCCCCCCCCCCCCCCCACTCTCTCTCTCTCTCATGTAGGTATAAGAGGCCTATTAATATTCTCTCTATCTCTTTATCCCTCTCTTCTCAATCTTTCTTTCTCTCTCTCCGCCTAAAAGATGAGATTAAATCCGCATTTTGATCAAACAGTTGAGATCGAAAAATCAGTGTGCTTGAACATATCTATATTGCTATATATAGTATATATATATATATTTATATGTTTACATATATTAAAGGAATAACATAACTAGAAAAAAACACAAGAAAATTAAGGTGATTCCATATGGTCCCTATCCTATTTTTTAAATCAAATGCCATATGCACACCTACTAAAATTAAATTAACACTCTCTACGTTATTTCATTCATTTTTAAAATTAAAATTTTGTAGATCAACCAGTAGGTTGAAATTTATTTAATTACATTTTTAATGGCCTTATAAAGTATTCATTGTATTTTTTCTTTCGTTCTTCCATCCTGTTGAATCTCATTCATTCTCTATATTATTAGCATCACAAACTTCATAATACTTGAGTTTGGACTGTATCACTCTACAGACTAGAATTGAGCAGTCCAATGCCCTTTCTGCTGCTCAGGTTGTGAGTCAATTAGCTACTGTTGTTATCAAACAGTCAAAAAACAAATTGGAGTCTGAGTCTAATTCTGCAGATCTGCTTCCTCTTACTGATTTTCTTTCTCTTGAGCCATTTGCTACACTATCCAAAAACCAGAAGGGTGGTAATCAGCAAAAACTTGTTGCTGCTGATTTAGCTTTTGCTACTCTAAAGGGTATTAAAGCATTAACAGAGATTTGTTCTGAGGAAACTGTTTACCAGAAGAAATTAGTTGATTTTGGGATCCTTTGCCTGCTTAGGCGTTTACTTGTGGGAGATGATTTTGAAAAACTTGCAGCAAATGAAACATATGATGCTTCAAGAGCCATGGAACCACAAGAGCGACTTTCAACAGGTGTGGATCAACCTACCTCCAGTTCTAATGATTCTTCTAGTGTCCGAGTTCCTCCTACAGCACATATACGTAGACATGCTGCTCAGCTTCTCACTGTCCTTTCTCTCCTTCCAAATGTGAGAAGTTCCATTGCAAAAGATGAAACGTGGTGCCAATGGCTTGAGAGTTGTGCAAGTCAGAGAATCTCATGTTGCAGTGATCCAAAAATTCAGAGTTATGCTAGGGCAACACTGTGGAATGTATTTTGCTCTGATATTATAGGAACTGAGTCAGCTATGGGAACCATGGAGAATCGATCAATGTGTGCTCAATACAAAGATATGTTATTTCTGGTTAACCCTGATCTTCCACACTGGAAATGTTCTAAAATGAATGATTTGAGAGATCCATCCAACCAAAAAGAGCTTGATTTATCGGGTACTTCTTCGAGTGCTGATGGGGATGGATACAGTTCAACTCAGAGTGGCGGTTCAGTCTCTGTTAGTAGCAGAGATGTTGCCTCACAAGGAGGATCGCCTCCAATTGATGTTGTTTTTATTCATGGTTTACGTGGTGGGCCATTTAAGTCTTGGCGTATGGCAGATGACAGGGTCTCAACCGCTAGTAAAGCTGGACTGGTGGAGCATATTGATCAAGAGGCTGGCAAAGAGGGAACATTTTGGCCAGGTGAATGGCTCTCAGCTGATTTTCCACAAGCACGCCTTTTTACTCTGAGATATAAGGTTTGGAGCTAGAAGATTCACATTCTCTATTATAATCTTTCTCTCACTTTTTTGGAAATCAACTATATTTTTCTGTTATATACTTATATCCCCCATGTTGAACTTTCTACCTGCCTTAATAGTAGCTGTAGCAGTTCCAGATTTCTTTTTCTTCTCCAAGGTGAACACATTTGTTATCATCCACATCTAACTGAATAATTTGTGCAGACAAAACTAACACAGTGGACAGGAGATAGCTTGCCTCTCCAGGTTTGCACATTTTTTATTCTTATGAATCTGAAACTTTCTTAAAATTTTTTCTCTATTATGGAGCTTAGGCTTGTCTTTTGTTCTCATTTTATGGTCAAACTAAGAAATATTTTTTGTCATGCTTGTTGCTTTTGTGATCATCTATGCATAGTAATTCAGAACTCTGGAACAGGGCTAAAATTATTTTACTTACGTTAATATAAAACAACAACACTCAAGCCTTTTTACTTGCGTTGATAACAACAACACTCAACAACACTCGAGCCTTTATCCCACTATAGTGGGGTCGGCTTTACTTATGTTGATATATCGCAATAAAATAGTAAGTGTGTGCATAGCTAAAATATGAATACAACAGTTGAAATGAAACATTAAAAAAACTGCAAGCAAAAATTAAGATAAAAATGCACAAATAAATTATTCTTCATGATGCGACGCAGTTTGCATCAACTTTATAGTGAGTCTATTTTCTTGATCTTTGGAAGTTTATTATGTGAAAATTCTTAATGGTCGAGTCTCACTGCACTATGCAGGAAGTTAGCTCAATGCTCCTGGAAAAGCTGCTTGCTGCAGGGATAGGGAATCATCCTATTGTTTTTGTCACGCATAGGTATATCTTCTGACCCACATTAAAATGTTGCCATGAATTCATACATCATTGCCCATATTTGCATCCATCTCTGCAAAGGAATGAGCACTTGTATTGCATCACATGCATATCAATTACTTATATATTTGCTTCTATCTGTATCAAGTTTAGACTTTCTTTTTGAAAGAACAATTATATGCAGATAATGCATACTCATGAACTTCTGACTTCCTTGCATGAGCATGTTGGGGCTACTATTGTTTCACTTTTATACCTTGTTTGTAATTTGAAGCTCTTGCTGTTGAGCTTTTACATTTTGCAACCTTTAATCTTTAAAGGATTTACAGATTATTAGGGTCATAATGATGTCTATGCGAAAAGAGAAATAAGAGAAAAGAGGCAAAAATAAATTTTTGAACATAAATCATATTTTCTATTATATGATCATATTTTAAATTTTCTCTAAATTCAGAATCATTAAAGTATGAGGATTTTAAGTTCTGATTTTGTATTCAAAGTTGAGGTGACGTATATTCGTTTGCTTCTAATTCTTAGTTGTGTAAATTATTAAGTATATTATAGAGATTTGGCTCCCTAATAGCGAAAGTAAGTGCTCTAGGGTGTCTCAGTCACGGACACGGACACACATCTAATAATCTTTCATGGGTTGAAGTGGAGAGCCACGACAGGGATCTTATGCGATCGTGAAGTACCATTAAAGCTTAAATGCAAGTTTTACTGTACTGCAATTAGACCAACGATGTAACACCCCTTACCTAGTTTAGCAACCAATCAGTCGTCCGGCCGGGTCTCGAGATAAGTAGTAAACTAAGAAACAATATTAAAATTAGTACATAACAGACATAATTAAAAGAACTAACAGGTAAACTATAATGGAAGTTGAAAAAAACAACAAAGGGTAAAAGTGTACCTCATCAAGCTGAATTCACAGAGCCACTAGAAAGGAAAAAAAGAATCAAACCACTGAATATCTGATATACCGTAGCATGACTGGTACAAAGAGAAATTCTTAAACATTACATTACAAACATCAAAAACTAAACAGTAGAGTACCCATCACTTCATGAAATTTCTCCTGGGCTCGACGGAGGAGCTCCTCGCCTTTGCGCATGGCCTCCTCCAACCTGCTCGCCTCACCAACAGTACCCGCGACCTGAGTGTACTTATGCAGATGGTCTTCAGTGGCAAATTGGCGGGTCTCCAATTTATATATCCTCTCTTCAACATCCAACATTCGCAGAAAGAGCCCGCCGTCGCCCTCCAACAGCGCATTGTAATTCTCCACTGCCTCCATGCGATTCTGCTGATGTCCAAGCTCTTGTATATTCTCCTGAAGAGGCATGACGGCGAGAGCGGAGTCATAGGCCGTGAGCATCCTGAGCAAGAACGTACTAAAGTCGGCGCTCTCCACCCGCGGATGGGCCATTAGCTCGCGAAGTGGGCTAGACACTCGGGGAGGAGCCGACTCAAAAGGAACCTTCATGGAGGAAAGCTCGCACGAGGGGCTGACTTGGTGCTTGCGGATTAGGGATCAGAGCGCATCCAGAAAAACAACAAGAGGAGTTAACCTGATGATTGTCAGGAACTTACCGTGAGCGGATTCGGCGTCACCCTCAGGAAGGCGGGGGCATCATCTTCAACAACTTCCCACCGGTACAGGGTCGGCTCGACTCGCCAACTTCAGTCAACCGAGTCGGAACCGCGAGATGAGCGACACTTGACAAAGGCGGTGGCAGCTGGACCCCGGGGAGGGTGTCGTCGGTCTGGAGGTCTATAGCAGGCTTGCCCAAAGAATCCCTAGGGGGAAGTACGGCGGGGCAGGAGCGCTCGTCAGCGACGACCTCACACATCTTGGAAGTATTGGGGCCCTCATCGGGTGCGAATGTGCGAGGTTGTCTCTTAGCTTTGGAAATTTTTATCTTCTTCGCTGTAGCGCCATTACCGTCCTTCAAAGTCGCCAGAGCGACCACGATGGAGGAGTCATCAACGACCTACAAAACCAGGGACGATGAATTAGGCATAGTCAGCACTGCGTTGCGAGAAGAGCGAGGCTCACTTACCACAATGTCTGTTGATCGAACACCCCGATGCAGCTGGCCCGCGCCACCATGTGACATGATCATTCTCGTGGAGGGCTCACGCAGGGCCAACACCTCGGCAGGGATCGAGCCCACCCCAGCAGGAGACTTCTCGACAGACTTATGTTCGCACTTCTGTCTGGAATCATCACATCGCGGAGACCGCGACAACTTCGGGGGAGGCCCGTCAATCATCCCAAACAAGGCCGTCACATCATCGTCATCTTGGTCAGGCGAGTCCATTAAGCGCGGAGGGACGGCGGGCCGGCAAGGATTTTTGTTAAGAAAAGTGTCCCCCCCCCATATTTATAGAAACAGAGGAGGAGCGCATCTCAATCTGTCGAGTGACCTACTACTCGCAAAATCGGGGTCGGATGATTTCTTCCCGACCTCTGGCGAGCTCGCAAAGAAGCGGGGATCATGTACAACCCCTATTTAGTGAGTCCAACCCAACCCGTCCCCACAAGGGGACAGGCGAACCCAGCAAAGGGCCAGAAGAGACCAGGCTAGACGCGAGCAACTCTCCGGGCGAGTAAGCCCTCAGTGTTGGGCTCGCGACCCGCCCGGCCTAGTAGTCGCGAGGCGACTTCGCCAGACAAACGATTGGGCGCTCAGCGAGCCCCGACCAAATCCAGTATAGCCATCCTCGTGCCAAGGCGCATTCAAGGAGCATCGAGCTTCGACCTAGCGAGTCCGTCACTCTTAAGGCTGGATTACCCGCCCAAACAGGGTAACCTACATTTTTTGACCATTCTGCTGTTTGCAGACCATCAAGGTCTGCCCATATCCACCCAAAACTGCAGGATTTCGCTACTCACAGACCCGTCACGGGCTGCCAATAACAAAAACAGAAAGACGGAGGCCGCTATTAGCAGACCAGAAAGACTATTTTGCACATGGATTAGAGTTTGCCTATAAATAGACCCTCAAAGCACCTTGTAGGGGCAGACCCGGCTTCCTGGAGCTCCTGATTTTTTGGAGAACTCTCGCTCCGTGTCATCCAAGGTGCCGAACTCAGCTTGGCTTTGGGAGGGGAAGCCGCGACTAAGCGCTTCCGGGTGTGTGGCGGGACCTCCTCGTTGCAGCTCAGCGGGTCTACGAGTAGGCAGCCACCCATCATTCAGTAAGGTCCAACTCCGAGCTCGCTTCACCTTGCCCATGCGCGTCCGACGATGAGCCTAATAGACTGAACTGCACCCTCTTAGTCTGAACTCCGTTGAATCGGTCCGGGTTTCAACATCTACCTTTTCTTTGTAGGTGGTATGTTGTTTCCCTTGAAATTTGTAGAAATGGAGAAAGCCAACCTTGTATATATGTCCACTTGTTACAAATACAATGAATTAGTACATACATATAGATGAGAGAAAGAGAGAGGAAAGTCCTATACACAATGTGGGACTAAAGAGAGGAGAGAAAAACAATAAATGCTATACAAATGGGCCTAGTTTAAGTGGGCTTTTCCAACACTCCCCCGCAAGCTGGAGCGTATAGGTCATATGCACCCAGCTTGGACAAACACTGGTAGAACAGGGTACTTGATAAGGCCTTTGTGAGGATGTCGGCAACTTGATCAGTTCCTGGAACATGCTTCAATTCAAGTTTCTTCAATTGAACCTTCTCACGAACAAAGTGACAGTCAACTTCGATATGTTTTGTGCGCTCATGAAACACCGGATTCTTTGCGATGTGTATGGCGGCTTGATTATCACAAAATAGAACAGCAGAGGAGGGGAGTTTTACTCCCAGGTCAGTAAGGAGACTTTCAAGCCATGTGAGTTCTGAGACAACCGAGGCCATTGATCGGTATTCAGCTTCTGCAGAGGAACGGGCTACCACAGCTTGTTTCTCACTCTTCCACGTAATAAGATGACCACCAAAATAAGTACAGAACCCACTAGTTGACCTTCGATCGTCCAGGGAACCCGCATAGTCGGCATCAGAATAGGCAACCAATGCAGGAGCAGAGTCGGAGGTTTTGTAAACCAGCCCTTGACCCGGAGCTCCCTTAAGGTATCGAAGAATCCGTTCAACCGCTTGGAGATGAGAAGCCCGGGGGGCATGCATGAACCGACTGACAACCCCAACTGCAAACAATATATCCGGCCTCGTGACTGTTAGATAGATCAACTTTCCCACAAGGCGTCGATAGTATTCCGGGTTCGGAAGCAGCAAATCGTCATCCGAAGCATGAGCGCATAGTTTGTGATTTGCCTCCATCGGGGTACAAGCTGGCTTGCAACCAGACTGACCAGCATCTTTGAGAAGATCGAGACAGTACTTTCGTTGGGAGAGCACCAACCCGTCCGGCCGCCGGGCGATCTCGAGACCAAGGAAGTAGCGAAGTGTCCCCAGGTCTTTAGTCTGAAACACAGTGCTCAGATGTTGTTTGACGTCTTGAATCCCCTTTGAGTCATCCCCAGTGAGAAGGATGTCATCAACATAAACCAACAGAAGGACGGTGTCAGTGGCCTGGTGTCGGGTAAAAAGGGAGAAATCTGCAGAACTCCGAGTGAACCCCATGTCCCGAACCACCTTGCTAAACTTGTCAAACCACGCCCGAGGGGACTGTTTGAGACCATAAATTGACTTTTTGAGAAGATAGACCCGAGACTCCCCCGTGGTCTCAAACCCGGGCGGTTGGCGCATGTAGACGGTTTCTTGAAGGTCTCCATTCAAAAAGGCGTTCTTGATATCGAGCTGATGAAGGGGCCAGTGGCGGTGCACCGCGACGGAGAGAAGAACGCGGACAGTGTTAAGCTTGGCCACCGGAGAGAAGGTTTCCTCATAGTCGAGGCCCTCCTGTTGTGTGAAGCCACGGGCCACAAGACGGGCCTTCAGTCGGGCTTTAGTTCCATCCGGAGCATGCTTGATGACGAACACCCATTTACACCCAACAGGGTGCTGACCGGGAGGTAAGGGAACCAAGACCCAGGTCTGGTTGGCCCAGAGGGCCGTCATTTCTTCGTCCATGGCAGCCCGCCAGCCAGGATGGTGAAAAGCCTCCTGCAAAGAGTTAGAGACCGAAACAGAGGATAATGAGGTGGCAAAGTGAAGAAGAGAGGGAGAGAGGCGATGGGGAGAGACGTAATTCGCCATTGGATGAGAGGTAGAGATGGGAGCCGGAGCAGCAGGGAGCGGAGCACTAGAGGGCGAAGCCGACTGCAGAGGGGCAACGGGATGAGGAGAGCGACGAGAATAGACCCGGATAACCGGTGGTGGTGGACGGACAGGAGGTAGGGAAGGCAGAGAGGATGAGGAGTGAGGAGCAGGAATGACAGGACGAACGACGGGATCTGGACTCAAAGCGATATCTAGAGCAGGGAAGAATGGAATATCTTCACGGAAAGTCACGTCAGCCGAGACAGTAACCTTGCGGGTAGCAGGCGAATAACATACATAACCCCTCTGAGTGCGCGAGTACCCCACAAAGATATGCTTGGTGGCACGAGGGTCCAATTTGTCCGTGGAGGGACCGAGGTGGTGAACGTAGCAGGTACACCCAAACACCCGTGGAGGAACGGGAAAAGGCGGAGTTGTGGGAAAGAGGAGGCTGAAGGGAGTAGCATACTGGAGGACGGAAGACGGGAGGCGGTTGATGAGAAAGCAAGTCGTGGAGAGCGCGTAGTTCCAGTATGGTTTGGGAACCTGCATTTGAAGCATAAGGGAGCGAGCGACATCAAGAAGGTGACGATTCTTGCGCTCGGCGACACCATTCTGTTGTGGAGTGTACGGACATGAGGTTTGGTGAAGAATGCCGAACTCAGAGCAGAGAGTGGCAAAGGTATGGCTGGTGTACTCCCGCGCATTGTCAGTACGAATAGTGCGAATAGGCGCAGAGAACTGAGTGCGAGTCTCAAGTATGAAAGCCCGGAATATGCGGGGAAGTTCAGAGCGATCCCGAAGGAGATATAACCACGTCATGCGAGAATAATCATCAATAAAAGTAAGAAAATACCGACAGCCAGAAATACTAGTAAATTTGTACGGACCCCATATATCAGAGTGTACTAAAATAAAAGGAGCGGAGCTCCGAGTACAATGAGGAGGGAACGATGAACGGGGCTGTTTGCCCAAAATACATGTGTCACAGCGAAAAGCAGGGAGAGTAACATCAGGAAAAGCCTTCCGGAGGACTGGAAGGGGAGCATGTCCCAGACGGCGATGTCAATCCGAAGAGGAGATAGATGCGAGGACAGTGGGAGAGTCGTCAAGAAGATAGAGCACATTCTGCAGCCGTCCTCTACCAATGATAGTCCGCGTCTGCTGATCCTGTATGAGAAAAGAAGAAGAAGTAAATGTCATGGAGTAATTAGAATCAGTAGTAAGGCGACCAACAGACAGTAAATTGAAAGGAGAGCCCAGAACATGTAGAGCCGAGCGCAGGAGGAGAGAAGAGGTGAGTGAAATATCACCACATCCAGAGACTGGAACCGATGCCCCATTAGCGACAGTAATGTACTTCGGGTGAGGTGAAGATAAGTACTGAGGTGGCCTAACAGAGGTGATATGATGAGTGGCACCAGAATCAAGGATCCAGCGCGTGCCAGAGGATAGGCATGCGATACCTTCATTGGAGATAGAGGCAGCAGAGGCAACCGAGGCAGGCGGATGGCTGAGCAGGCCATGAAGATGCTGGAGCTGAAGACGAACCTCGTTGAGATCAGTACGAGAGGAAGCAGAGTCGGTAGTAGCAGCAGAGGCTTGCAGACGAGGAGGTCGGCCATGTTTGCGATAGCATGTGGCCTCAAGATGTTCATCTTTACCGCAGAACGAGCACTTAGGCCTAGACCGGCCACCCCGACCCCGGCCGCGAGAGTCAGAGCGGCCGCCACGGGCAGAAAAGGGGAGAGGCAATAAGGGAGCTGGTGCCTGTTGAATAAGGGTCGGAGAAGGAAGTCCGGGCACATCCGGAGGCGGGGAGACTTTGAGGAGCATTGAGCACACATCGGAAAAAGATGGTGTAACGGTAGAGGAGAGGATGTGAGCCCGGACACTGTGAAGATGAGGCGGTACCCGGGCCATCATCATGGCGATACCCACAGCTTCCTTTTGGGTGCGTTGAGCAGCAAGATCTAAAGTCGGAGGCTGATGGTGGATCCAAGCCTCAACCAGAGACCGGGCCTGAGCAACAAAGGACGTCAGGTCAGTTGCGCCACTGCTATCAAGGGCCTGGAGAGCAGTGATGATGTCATATAGATGGTGGAGACTATCCTTGCCAGAGTAGAGGGTGTGGAGCTCGTCTCACATGCCTTTGGCCGTCTCATGATACATGGTCAGGCGATAAGATTCGTCATCAAGAGAGTTGAGAAGCCAAGTCTGCAAACGACCATCATTGCGTAACCATTCCTCAGTAGGGTTGCCGATAACAGTCTGAGTCAAGTGATGAAGGAACCCCTTTGACTGCAGGACACAGCGAACCGAGTGTGCCCATTCCACAAAGTTCTTCTTGCCCGTGAGAGAAATTGTAGTAATCTGAAGCTCGTCGCGGACTTCCTGGAGAGAGGCCGGGCGTTCAGGAGGAGGAACTGCCGTGCCGACAGAGTCCGCAGATGTAGACATGGGGGCGACCTGGAGGAGAGGAAACGGGAAGACAACGGACTGGATGAGGCCGCGGCGAGCTGGAGGAGGCCGCGGCGGACTGGAGGAGGCAGCGACAGACTGGAGGAGGCCGCGGTGAGCACAGACACGCTCAGCAAGGAGCGGGCTATGAGAGGCCGCGGCGGATTGAATAGGCCGAGGCGGACTGGATCAGACCGCGACGGACTGTAGCGGGCTGAGAAGAGAGGACAAGCCGGGGAAGAACGGCACGTCGCGGGAACAAGAGAGCGACCGCAGCGGGCTGGACCAGTCCGCAAGACTGAAAAAAACGCAGAGAGGCGAGCCCGCGGCGGACAGGGAAAAGAACTTGGCCGCCTGAAGAGGAAGGAGAGCAGCCGCATGCAGGAGAGAAGTGCGGACAGAAGGAGGCCGCCGCGCTTACGGCGGACGAAAGAGAGCAATAAGAGGAGGCGAATACCGAGTTCGCAGCGGACAGAAGGAGACCGCGGAGCTAGGGATCGAGTTCGCCGAGGTCGCGCCGGACAAGAAGAGGCCGCAGCGGACTATGGGAAGCAGTGGACCCCACAGGATTAGAGAGAGGGCTATAAAGAAGGGCCAGAAGAGGAGGGAAGAGGAGTGGTTCCACGGGATGAGAGGGAGCGGTTTGGACAAGGGAGGCCGCAGGGGTGATGCGACTAGGAGGCGCGGACACACACACGCAGGCCGCAGAGACCGCAGGCCGCAGGGCGGATAGGAAAGGGAGTCCGCAGGAGTCCGGAACCTGGCTCTGATACCATGTAGAAATGGAGAAAGCCAACCTTGTATATATGTCCACTTGTTACAAATACATTGAATGAGTACATATATATAGATGAGAGAAAGAGAGAGGAAAGTCCTATACACAATGTGGGACTAAAGAGAGGAGAGAAAAACAATAAATGCTATACAAATGGGCCTAGTTTAAGTGGGCTTTTCCAACAAAATTCATCCAAAAAATTGGCATGTTTTAATTATCATTTGCTTTGCTCTATTCCAAGTTAAGTCTCGGGGTGGGTTGAGGGGCTGCTACGTGTAGATTGTTCCTAGAGTGACGTAAAAGTTTTCAGTCTGAAATTTTGTGATTTCCCCTTTGAAATGGTGGATAAAGTCAACTCATAATCTATCCTCCACATTGACAGGAACCATGGTCATTTTGGTAACATTTTTATTCCTTAAATTAATGTAACTATATGCAAGTTCTAACTTTGCCCATTGATCATTGCAGCATGGGAGGACTGGTTGTGAAGCAGATGCTCCATCAGGCCAAGCTGAATAATCTCCACAATTTTCTTAATAACACTTTTGGAATAGTATGCCTCTTGATGAAACTAAGTCTTCCTAGAATAATCTCATTCAGATTCTGACAAAAAACTTTACATCTTTATTGTAGGTCTTTTATAGCTGCCCTCATTTTGGTAGCAAACTTGCAGACATGCCTTGGCGAATAGGCCTAATACTTCGTCCAGCACCCACGGTCAGCATAGTTTAGCTCCTTACCTTAGATCGAAAATATAAAAGTTAAATGTAATAGTTTCATGCTTTATCATTTCCTATAGATTGGAGAACTTAGAAGCGGATCCCCAAGACTGATAGAGCTTAATGAATTTATTCGTAGTCTTCACAATAATGGAAATCTCGAGGTTCTTAGTTTTAGTGAGGTAACATGTACCTTGTATTATACTTCAGCTTTTTTTTGTATTGATTCGGTAATCTCTTTCCTAGACCCAAGTTACCCCGATTGTTGAAGGTTATGGTGGATGGGCCTTTCGGATGGAAATTGTGCCGATTGAATCTGCTTACCCCGGCTTTGGTGAACTTATCGTAAGTGCTATATTTGCATTTGCTAGAACATAGGATGGATTTGATACGTAAAAAATGAGTAGGATAGTGAAGGTTGATAGAACTCACGCTCTGTGTGCATGGCTATACTTTTAAAAACTTAGCCATTCATGGAGAGGTAGGGGTCGTGCTCCATGGTGACACTACCTTTCCGGTGTGTTAATCAAGCAGCAAGCGATCAATCTTTGATAATATTAGGATATTGGATACCCTCTAAATTTAGATTAGTTGGAGTTTTGAAATTTTGTTATGATAAGATAGTAGGTGCGGGGTGGATCCAACAAGGGTTTCTGAAGTTGACCTTATTGAGCTCTGAGTTATCTGTATTATTATATTATGGGAATTCTTATATTTGGCGGTAACACCGTAAACTCATCGGTCCTTCCAAATTGTTTCAGTTATAATATTATTATTTTAAACTAAGCAAAATAAAAAATATAAACATTTTAATAAATATTTTCACATGGGAGGGACACTGTTGGTTGAATGCATCAGCGCATCTGGATCATTCGTTTGCTGGAGTGCTACAGCCGTATATTGAACAGGAGGAGCCAAACTGGCGCAGCAGGAGGCGAGCAGAATGGCGTGTCGGGAGGCGAGCTTCCCAGCTCTACCGGGCTGCAGGGATCTTTTTAGTTGTATTTTTATGTGCTGCTCGTTTTGTTGGAAACGTGGATAAGCACACGACTTGTTGGAAATGTGGATAAGCACACGCACACCACAAAATTTTTTACAGCAAAGTAGTCGGCGAGACCACCTATGCGAGACCGCCAAGTCGCGCGGTTACCAACCCGGCGAGACCGCACCCCACTTACGGTTAGATCACTCAACCCGCACGTCCTCGACGTCAACGAACTTCTACTCGCTTGCGAGTCCTCCAGCCAGCAGTACCCTCTCGCGAGCTCACACTCCTCTCGCGAGCTGCACCCCGCGAGCACTACCCTGGCGAGCTGGCTCCGCGAGACCAACAGGCGAGACAGCTACACCCTTGTTGCTAGACCCCCACACGCGAGTACTCAACCCGCGAGTACACCTCCCGCAGCGAGATCACGAACTCGCGAGTTGCACAAGCCGCGAGTTCCCTCTCGCGGCGAGTTAACCAAGCCGCTCGGCTTCAACTTCTAACCGCTCGGACTAGAGCCTCTCCAGCGCTGCAGCGCTCCTCTCTCTCTCTCTAAAACCGAAATATGAAGGACGAAGAAACTTCTATTCCAGCAACCTCTAAAATGAATTACAAGGCGCCTATTTATAGGCAAAGTAAAACTATACAACCTCTCTCATAATAAATGCATCTCACCTTCTCTCCTATTAAAGACATACCAAATAAATTTATTAAACCATTACAATAAAACATAATAAACCTTTGACTTGTTGACTCGATCAACCAAGTCAATCTCCAATAAACTCCCCCTCAAACTTGGCAGACCATGCCGAGTTTGCTTTTGAGCTTCTCGAATGTCTCCACCTTTAACGCCTTAGTGAATATGTCTGCAACATGCTCTCCAGTTGGGCAATACACCACCTCCACTGTCTTCTGCTCCACTTGTTCACGGAGGAAATGATATCGGATCTCGATGTGCTTGCTCCTCCCATGCAGCACCGGGTTCTTCGCGAGCTGGATGGCCGACATGTTATCCACTAGCACTGTCGTTGGTCCTTCCTGCGCATGATGCAACTCTCCCAGAAGGTTTCATAGTCAGATGGCTTGGCAGGCGCATGCCGCCGCCGCTATGTACTCCGCCTCGCAGGATGATAAGGCTATAGTAGCCTGCTTCTTAGAACTCCATGAGAACGCCGCGGTTCCCATGTTGAACGCATACCCGGAAGTGCTCTTCCGGTCGTTCACATCTCCTCCATAGTCGCTATCCGAGTAGCCGACTAGCTTCAACTCTCCTCCAGATAAGTACTTCAGGCCATGGTTCCGAGTCCCGTTCACATACCTCAGGATCCTCTTCGCAGCTGTGAAGTGGTCCTGCTTGGGTTCCTCCATGTGCCTGCTTACTACCCCGACCGCATACATGATGTCTGGTCTAGTTAAAGTAAAGTACCTTAGACTTCCGACCAGGATCTTGAACATAGTTGGGTCCACTCCTTCCTCTTCGGAATCCTTCCTCAGCTTCGTTCCAGGGTCCGCAGGAGTGGAGATAGCCTTGCTACCCTCCATCCTGAACTTCTTCAGAATCTCCTCGGCATACTTCTTCTGGGAGATGAAGATCTCATCTTCTCTCTGCTGCACCTCAACTCCCAAGAAGTAGCTCAGCTCTCTCAAGTCCGTCATCTCGAACTCCTTCTTCATCAGCCTCTTGAACTCTTCGAACATCGCATGGTTGCTCCCGGTGAATATCATGTCATCCACGTATAGACATAGGATCATGATGTCCCCACTCTTCTCCACCTTCATGTAGAGAGCATACTCATATGGGCACTTGATATACCCATTTTCCTGAAGGAATTTGTCTATCCTCTCATTCCAAGCTCGAGCTCCCTGCTTCAGTCCGTACAAGGCTCTGCTCAGTTTGCAGACCTTTCTCTCCTTGCCTTTCACAACGTACCCTGGAGGCTGCTCGATGTACACATCCTCCTCCAGGTACCCATTCAGATACGCCGCCACAACATCCATTTGCATGATAGTCCATCCGTAGTGTGCCGCCAGTGCGATGATCAGCCTTATAGTATCGATTCGCGCCACTGGGGCGTAGACTTCATCATAGTCCACCCCTTGGACTTGTCTATACCCTTTCACCACCAGCCTTGCCTTGTGTTTCTCCACAGCTCCGTCTTTGTTTTTCTTCACCTTGTAAACCCATTTCACTCCGAGGGGTTTGTGCCCCGCCGGTGGATCAACTAGCTCCCATGTATCGTTCTTCTTGATGGAAGCCATCTCGGCATCCATTGCCTTCCTCCAAGATTTCTCCTAGGCAGCTTCTTCATAGGACCGTGGCTCGCAATCTGCTAAAAGACAATATAATGAATAGTTAGCATGAATTGAGACCGTCTCCTCATAGATCTCCGCCAACCCCTTCATCCTGGGTGGTGGACTCTCGGAGTCACTCCGGCTCCCGCTTCTTCCTCCAGAATTTCCTCCACTTGAGATTTCCCCTCTTGAATAGGAGGTGGAAGCTCCCACTGAATTTCTACTCGGTGGTGATGGCGGCTCCGCTCCACCATTCTCGGCTCCAGCCTCGTGACCGCCCTCTTCTTCATCTTCAAAGAACATGTCCTTCATACTTCTTGTCTACTCATCCCAGCTCCAGCTGCTTCCTTCTTCAAACACCACGTCCCTCGAGACTATGGTCTTTCCCGTCACCGGGTTGTAAAATTTATATGCTTTGCTCTCCGGAGCGTAGCCAACAAAAATGCACTTCTCGCTCCTATCATCGAGCTTCTTCCTTCTCTGGTCTGGGATGTGAGCATGAGCTACACACCCGAAGACCCTTAGGTGCTTCACACTCGGCTTCCAACCGCTCCATGCTTCAAACGGTGTCATGAACTTCACACTCTTTGTGGGGCATCTGTTCAGTAGATACACCGCACATTGCACTCCTTCCGCGCAGAACATCTTCGGTAGCCCCTTCTCATTCACCATGCTCCTTGCCATGTTCATGATGGTGAGGTTCTTCCTCTCTGCCACTCCATTCTGCTGCGGTGAGTATGGCGCCGTCAGTTGTTGTGATATTCCATTCTGCTTGCAGAAAATATCAAACAGCCTTGAGGTGTACTCCCCACCTCGATCTGTCCTTAGCACCTTCAACTGTTGTCCACTCTCCTTCTCGGTCATCGCCTTGAACTCTCTGAACTTGTTAAGGGCCTCAGACTTCTCTCTCAGAAAATACACCCAACACTTCCGACTATAGTCATCTGTGAAGGTGATGTAGTACTTGCTTCCGCCTATTGAGGTGGTCTCAAACGGACCCGCGATGTCCGAGTGAACCAGTTCAAGTTGTCGCCTTGCTCTCCAGGACTTCCCTCCTTCGAATGTCTGCCTCTTGAGCTTCCCCTTCGTGCACGCCTCACACACCTTCTGCGGAGGGGAGATCATAGGCAGATCCGCCACCATCTTGGAGTGAGATAGTAGCTTCAATCCTGTGAAGCCCAAATGCCCCATCCTATAGTGTCATAGTCATGCTTCTTCCTCTTCTTTTGTTCTCGCGAGACAAGCCGTCTCTTGAGCATCCATCTTCAGCGTGAAGAGACGGTTCGCCGTCATCTTCACCTTCACTACCTCCTTCCCTTAATCATTCTTCATTGCCAGAGACCTATCATTCATCTGCACGCAGTAGCCTCTCTCCACTAACTGCCCAATGCTCAAGATGTTGGTCTTCAATCCTGGTACGTAGTACACATCATTCAAGTGTACTCTCTTCCCGTTCAGTTTCACAACAACCAGGCCCTTTCCTTCCAAGAAAATCTTCGAAGCATCCCCGAAGCTAACCTCACCCCCACTGGGTTCAAGGTTAGAGAACATCTTATCTCCACACATGTGGTTGCTCGCCCCTGTGTCTAGATACCACACTTCATTTCTTCCTTCTTCTGCCCCTCGGTAGGTTAGAAACATCATTGGGTCTCCACCCCCAACATCGTTCCCCTTGTTCCTAACCTCCGTATAATGGTTGGCTTCTTCTGTCTTCCTCGGAGCCCAACAGTCATAGCTCATGTGCCCAAACTTGTTGCAGTTGTAACACTGAACTTGGGCTCTTCCTCCTCGGCCTCTTCCTTGGCCTCTTCCTCTTCCTCTTCCATTTTCTCACCTTCCTCCTTGAGGTTGTTCCGCCTCTCTCTGGTGCTATTGGTTTCTTCCCTGATCTCTTCCTCCTCTTCTTCCTCTTCCTCTGCCTTGTTGACCTCGGCCACGCTGGCCGCCTCCTCTTCCGGAGCTCTCTCCGAAGTTCAGCTGGTTCTGGAGTGCTTTTCCCAAGCCACTCGCTTCTTCATCATCCTGCATCATCCTGTACTCATGAGCTTGCAATGAGCCTACAAGCTCGTCAACAGTCATCAAGGTGAGGTCCTTCGACTCTTCGATCGCCAGAACCACATGACGGAACTTCCGCGACATCGATCTCGGCAGCTTCTCCATGAGGCTCACATCATCTATCGTCTCTCTGTTTCTCTTCATCTCGTTTGTGAGCGTCCGCAGACGGGTCACAAAGTCTCCGACCTTCTCTGTGGCCTGCATTCTCAACATTTCATATTCACCTCGGAGAGACTGTAGCTTCACTTTCTTCGCCTTGTCTACTCCTTGCATGGAGCGTTGCAACACTTCCCATGCTTCTTTTGAGCTCACAGCCTCCGAGATCTTCTCAAAAGTGGCTTCATCTACTCCTTGGTATAACGTGAACAATGCCTTCTTATCTTTCTTTCTTGCTTCCCTCAATGCCGTCTTCTGGGCATTGGTCAGCGCCGCTTCTGCTTCGGCAGTAAGCTCTTCATACCCGTCCTCAACTATCTCTCATAGTTCCTTTGAAGCGAGTAGCACCTTCATCTGAATACTCCAGTTTTCATAATTTGTCTTTGTCAACTTTGGGACTTGCCCCGGCATGGCACCTCCAAACTCCATCTCTCATCTACTTCAAACCTTTCGAGTCACCGTAGAGGTTTGCAACCTGGCTCTGATACCACTTGTTGGAAACGTGGATAAGCACACGACTTGTTGGAAACGTGGATAAGCACACGCACACCACAAAATTTTCCACAGCAAAGTAGTCGGCGAGACCACCTATGCGAGACCGCCAAGTCGCGCGGTTACCAACCCGGCGAGACCGCACCCCACTTGCGGTTAGATCACTCAACCCGCACGACCTCGACGTCAACGAACTTCTACTCGCTTGCGAGTCCTCCAGCCAGCAGTACCCTCTCGCGAGCTCACACTCCTCTCGCGAGCTGCACCCCGCGAGCACTACCCAGGCGAGCTGGCTCCGCGAGACCAACAGGCGAGACAGCTACACCCTTGCTGCTAGACCCCCACACGCGAGTACTCAACCCGCGAGTACACCTCCCGCAGCGAGATCACGAACTCGCGAGTTGCACAAGCCGCGAGTTCCCTCTCGCGGCGAGTTCACCAAGCCGCTCGGCTTCAACTTCTAACCGCCCGGACTAGAGCCTCTCCAGCGCTGCAGCGCTCCGCTCTTTCTCTCTCTCTAAAACCGAAATATGAAGGAGGAAGAAACTTCTATTCCAGCAACCTCTAAAATGAATTACAAGGGGCCTATTTATAGGCAAAGTAAAACTATACAACCACTCTCATAATAAATGCATCTCACCTTCTCTCCTATTAAAAACATACCAAATAAATTTATTAAACCATTACAATAAAACATAATAAACCTTTGACTTGTTGACCCGGTCAACCAAGTCAATCTCCAATACGTTTGGGGGTGTAGTAGTCTTTTGTAAGCCAATATATAGGGCTTAAGTGTGGATGTGTTAGGGCAAGATAGATTCTGGACTCTGTTTTGGTATTGTGTGGCTGCTGCCATCTCCGGACAGCTTGCTTGTCTTGTGAATTGCCGATGTTTGCCGCGATCACCTCCTTGTTTCCGTTTGATCTACTCCGTTGTTCTACTCCAGTTGGTATCAGAGCAGACTCTCCCTGCAGGATACTCCATGGCCGAACAAAATGTGGTAGTCCTCCAATTCCTACAGGCGATGCAACAATAAATGCAACTACAAGGTGAGCAGAACACCGGTTTTCTGGAAACCCTCACGAAGCTCGCACCACCGACGACAGCAAGACCCCCTCCGATCCCACCAATTCCACCTGTGCCGGGTCCCGTACCAGCAGTCCTAGCGCGGGATCCTCAGACCTCATCCGTTGATGATGAACCTGTAGTTATGGCACCGGACGATGTGCGACTACACCCCAACTAGCATCCACGCATTCACGCCGACATTCCTTAGTTTTCCGGATCCTACACATAGAAGATTTCTTGGACTGGATGTCTGAAGTTGAGAAGTATTTTGAACTCTTGTCCATCCCCGAAGAATTACAGGTGCGCTATGTTGCTTACAAGCTCAAGGGAGCTGCCCTCGCTTGGTGGGATAGCACACAAGCCACATGTCATCATCAACATAAACGACCGGTGCGAAGCTGGGTGAAGATGAAAAAGCTGATGTTTGCTCAATTCCTACCAATAGATTACGAACAAACACTGTTTTCAGTGTATCAAAATTGCCGGCAAAGCTCCCACTCTGTGTCCGATTATGCAGAGGAATTTATGCAGCTTGCAACCTGTTACCGGCTCCATGAATCGGACGCACAACAAATAGCTTGTTTCAACAGTGGATTACATCCCGACCTACAAGACGTAGTGTCCCTTCAAACTACATGGACACTTGACGAGACAGTGCGGCTTGCTTTAAAGGCCAAAGCAACATTATCAAAACAGGGGCGGCAGAATTTCAGCAAGAACTATGCAGAGTACAACAAACAATCCTTCAAAGAAGTTGGACAGCCCACCACTCAAAAGAGGAGGCCGTTCAATGAGATCAGCAGGGGTACCTCAACCACAACTCAACCCATAACAGAGGGGCGGGCTGACACGATCGTGAACCCAACACCACCCAAACATACAACCAACAATCCATATGCCCGTAATGATGGCGTTAAGTGTTATCACTGTCAACAAACGGGCCACATTTTCAGTCAGTACCGCGCACATCGACCGGTCCATTTGACGAAGAAAAACAAGGACCGCTCCGGGGAGCAAGGCGAGGGATCAGAGGATGCAGTATGTGTGATTGGTCCAGATGACGTGGTCAGCGAAGGGGAAGAGCATGGGGAGGAAGAGGCATGTTCTTATGTTGTTAGGAGGATGGTACTTGCCTCTCTTAAGCGGAATGAAAACTCTCAACGACATAACATTTTCGAACGCGTTGCAAGATCAAAGGTGTCGAATGGCTGCAACTAACGCCCTCAAAACATCCCACCCCATACAAGATTGGATGGATTAAAGATGTCAAAGTTCAGGTCACATAACAATGTGAGGTACCATTTTCCATGGGAAAATACCATGGCCGTATCATTTGCGACACAATGAACATGGATGCTTGCCACGTGCTTTTGGGCCGCCCTTGGCAATATGATTTGGAGGTTATACATAACGGGAAAAAACGTGCATACCTTCTCCAAGCAGGGATGCACCTTTGTGTTGTGACCGTTCGCGGAGGGGAGACCAAAATAGCTTGCAGGGGACTTCCAAACCTGTGATGTTGTGTTCACGAAAAATAGTTCATGGTGGAGGTGCAGTGAACAATGTTAGTTTTTGCGGTCACGAGGCACGAACTGGATGTGCGGAAGACAAATCCCGACCCCAAGTTGCAAGACCTGCTGGCTGAATTTGCCCGCCGTCATGCCAGATGAGTTTCCAAGTGGGCTGCTTCCTTTGCGGGAAGTCTAACACCAAATCGATTTTGTTGCAGGCGCCTCTCTTCCCAATTTGCTGCATTATCGGATGAGCCTTAAAGAGCATGCAATTTTACAAAGTATGGTGGAGGAACTCCTATAGCGAGGACTAATTCAAGAGAGCAAGAGCCCTTGTGATGTCCCTGCCCTGCTCGTACCAAAAAAAGATAAGACTCCGCGTATGTGCATCGACTGTCGGTCCATCAACAAGATTACCGTCAAGTATCGGTTTCCCATCCCACGCCTGGATGATATGCTCGACATGTTGCGGGGGTCGACGATCATTTCTAAAATTGATTTGAGAAGTGACTACCATCAATTGCGAATACATCAGGCGATGAATAAAAAATGACATTCAAGACCAAGAAGGGCTTCTACAAATGGCTTGTCATGTCATTCGGCCTTTCCAACGCTCCAAACACCTTTATGCGGCTAATGAATCAGGTTCTTAAACCTCACATTGGTACTTTTGTTGTTTTTTTATTTTGACGACATTTTGATATATAGCAAATCAGAAGGAGAGCACCTGGAGCATTTCCGAGCGGTTCTCACTGCACTCCAAACCCATAAATTATATATTAATCACAAAAAGTGCAGCTTTTGGGCTGACAAACTCCTATTTTTGGGCTTCGTAGCGAGTTCAAGAGGGATCCACGTGGACGACGAGAAAGTTCAGGTCATCCGGTGTTGGCCGACACCGCAAACAATCAGTGAAGTAGTTTTCATGGTCTCGCTACATTCTACCGGAGGCTCATCCGCCGTTTCAACACGATTATGGCACCGATTACTGAATGCATGGTGTAGTTCCAATTGGGGGAAGAGGTGGCACAAAGTTGCTCTCTAATCAAATACCGGATTAGCTCAGCTCTCATCTTGATCTTACTGGATTTCAGCAAGCCATTCAAGCTTGAGACCTACGCCTCTCTAGTGGGGATCAGCGGTGTATTCTTACAAGAGAAGCATCCCGTGGCCTTTTTCAGCGAGAAACTTTGTGAAGCCTGTCGAAAATGGTCAACATACAAGGTCGAATTATATGTTGTCGTCGGGGTCTTCAAGCATTGGGAACACTACCTATTTCAGCAAGAGTTTGTCATTCAAATCGATCACCAAGCACTCAAATATCTAAACAGCCACAAGATCATCAACAAGATGCATGCTCGTTGGGTGGAATATCTACAACGATTCACTTTTGTCATCAAGCACCGTGCCGAGGAGGAAAACAAAGTAGTTGATGCTCTCAGTCGACGTTCAACCCTATTGGTCACAATGGACACCAAGGTGATCTGGTTCGATGTTTTAAAAGGGCAATATGCCAATGATGAATACTTTGCGTTCATTTTGCAACAATTGGTGGAAGGACAACCCAACGGACAATACTTGGTTCAGGAAGGTTTCTTGTTATTTGAGAGTAGGTTGTGCATCCCGCGGGGCTCCCTCCGTGAACACTTGATACCAGAACTTCATGGCGGCGGGCTGTCCAGACATCTTGGGCGCGACAAAACAATTGTCATGGTCGAGGAGCGGTATTATTGGCCGCAGCTAAAGCGAGATGTCTACAAATTAGTGCGGCAATGTTTTATTTGTCAAAGCAATAAAGGGGAAACACAAAACACCGACCTACGCATGCCCTTGCTGATTCCCGCTGCCCTATGGGAGGATATTTCTATGGACTTTGTCCTCGGCCTCCCCCGCAAACAACGGGGCTGCGATTCTGTGTTCGTCGTAGTGGACAGATTCTCAAATATGGCACACTTCCTCCCACGCAAGAAAACAGTGGATGCCTCTAATGTTGCCACTATCTTCTTTCTCAAAGTCGTCCGCCTTCATGGCGTACCAGAGATGATCTGTAACACACCCATTCCGTCACAAATAATATAACAGAAGGTCCAGCTGGGGCCCCACGTCATATTACACGAACAGATTAAAGAGTTACGAAATGAAACAATAAATTCTTTATTATTTTGAAAATGGACCCTAACACAGTTGCATTCTAACAGAAGCATTTAAGAGTTATAAGACCAATTACCCGAAAATGGGAATGTCCACTAACCAAGATACAAGGAATGAAAAGACATACACCACATAGTTTTGGCCTTAAGGCCTTACATCAATAAAGTTTCTTCCAAACAAAAGTAGATTTCATACATCGGCACGCAGACCGGCAAAACATGAAAACTATAGCAAAATTTGGGCCTTCGAGGGCCGACACAGCTTTGGGCTCCAGCCCGCTACTTCCCGCTTGACTCCGCAGCACCTGCACGCAAAACATTCCACCAAACGGAGGTAAACAAGGCAACGATCAGCTAGAGCTGACCAAATTATGACGGCCCCGCCCCTTTCTCGGGGTGGTGGTGCTTTTTTCCTGCAAGCAATTAACATGTTTCATATTTAATATAAATGTGCAACTTAAGAACTATACATCACAGACGTTGGCCCAATCAGCCAAACATCTCGTGCACTCGGGACAACTTAATGGTGTACCGGGTTTCCCCGAGTCCCACCTTTTGCCATCACAGGCATACGATAGTGCTTAAAACACCCCAACGGTGAACTCCGCTAGTCCTCCACCATTTTCGATCCCGGACTGGATGGTTCCACTTGAGCATTACTAGTCAGGCCTATAGCCTCGACTCACCCTTATGCCAACGACAATTTTCACGTACTTTAAGTCTATTTAGCCGAACGACATAGAGCGGGTACAGTTCAACTCTTTCTCGTTGCTCAAATCGTCATGTCAATTAACGACAACGACGCGGGTCAGCATCCCCTTTCCTATACTCGACATAACGCATGTTATATTCCTAGGTTGGCACTCGCGGCCACCAAAGTTGGGCACCCAAGACGCGCAACTCAACACGTTAGCACACAGTCTCCGTGAGACCGGTTGCGCACACAGCACAACAAAAGCTCCCCGGGAGCTAATGCTAACGATACATCGTTCCTATGCAAACATTATGGTGTTTCCTAGAGCACACCTCCAGTACTAACTGTCGCTCCGGGCGGACCCCCATTCTGAAACATTCAACTTCCGCGGAGTCTTCCCCGGGAACTCACAGAACATCATCAATCCAGACCACACGTCTGGATGGGCTTCACACAGTATGCCTAAAACCGTATTCGTGTTTCCCTAAAAATGTAGTTAAATAGTGGGGATGTACACATCGACCCGTCGAAGATCACCCTTCCCCTACCCGTCGGTGGGGAGGGGCTTTCATGCAAACATGCTAAAATTAAAGGGTTTCACCTGCCCAAGAAGAAAAGTCGTTACCCTTGACGTGCGTTTCAGAGTCATGGCTCGGTCGTCACAGATTTGGTTTCCACACACCGGTCTGAGCTCCAAATCGAACACTTTGTCGCGATCCCTAGCCAAACCCTAGTTGCTCACCACCAACACCTCCGGACATCATCCTTCCGCAAGCATAAGCCCAACCCTAACCCCTCTTGGTCGGCCAAGAGGAGAGGGAGCTCGGCAAGGGAAGAAACTTCTCTTGGTTGGCGGCGGTCGAGACAGGAAAGGTCGGGCTCGGCCCTTCCAGCGGCGGCGAGAGAGGAGGCGGGCTCGGCCCTTCCAGCGGCAACGTGAGAGAGAGAGGCGGGCTCTGCTCCTCCTTCCAGCGGCGACGAGAGAGAGAGAGAGGCGGGATCGGGTGCTGCGCGTGAGAGAAAAATCGAGAGAGAGAGAGAGAGAGAGAGAGGCAACTGATGGAAAGGGAAATGAGAGGGGAGGGGGGGACTTTAGGTTTTATAGAAAACCCTAGCCTGAATTACTATCCGCAGACCACACCCTCTAAACGCACCCCAAAATTAATTCGGTTAAATTTGGGGCGTTACATGATCACCTCCGACAGGGACACGGGGTTCTTATCCCACTTTTGGTGCACTTATGACATTTTTTCAGACCAATCTCAAGTTCAGTAGTTCGTTCCACCCTCAAATGTACCGTTAGACCAAGTGTGTCAACAAAACATTGAGAAATATTATTCGTTGTCTTTGTAGTGATCGTCCCAAACAGTGGGTCATTTGCTTCACGCCGCTGAATATTCCTACATGGAAAGTGGATCTACCGGCCGTACACCCTTCTCCGTTGTGTGCTAACGACCATGACTGCATACATTGAATCTCATTCCCCTTCCAAAGATTCCCGGATACAGTATTGCGGCCGAGCACTTGGCAGCTCGGGTGGAATCCATTCTGGCGGAGGTTAAGCAACCTCTGGAACTCTTCAACGCAAAATACAAAGCTGACAAGGATTTGCATCGCCGGGTCCAAACTTTTAGCGAGGGGGATCTGGTCATGGTCCACCTTTGGAAGGAACGCTTTCCCATGGGCACATATAACAAGATGTGCACGCGTAAGATCGGCCCGTGTCGTATTGTGCTGAAAATCAACGATAACGCATATACTGTCGAACTCCCTCCAAATCTTAACATTTCAAACATCTTCAACGTCGCGGACTTGACCACTTATTACTCCTCCAACGAACCACTTTAGCAGACCAACGACTCCTGGTTGAGTCCTTTTCACGCAAGGGTGAATGGCGCAGCAGGAGGCGAGCAGAATGGCACAGCGGGAGGCGAGCTTACCAGCTCTACCGGGCTGCAGGGATCTTTTTTGTTTTATTTTTATCTGCTGCTCCTTTGGGGCTTTAGTAGTCTTTTGAAAGCCAATATATAAGGCTTAGGTGTGGATGTGTTAGGGCAAGAAAGATTTTGGACTCTGTTTTGGTATTGTGCGGGGTTGCTGCCATCTCCGGCCAGCTTGCTTGCCTTGTGAATCGCCGGCGTTTGCCATGATCACCTCCTTGTTTCCATTCGATCTACTCCGTTGTTCTACTCCACAAACGGAGCATTAAATTGGGGGGTGGGGGGGGGGGGGGGGGGGGGGGGGGGGGCACTATATATATTTCCTAATTTTTAAGCATCAAATTTGAATACATGGCTGATATTAATATTCTAGTAGCTTTCATTGTGTTGTCTTTATGTGATGCTGATCCAGGTCTTGGATGGAACGAATCACGTTAACTCGTGCAAGCCTGTCAATCGAACCGATCCCTCATATGCCGAGACTCTGGAGTTTTTGAAGAAAGTGAAAGCCCGTGTTTCGTAGGTGCATCATTTTGGCATCGCCTCCGCTGGGGCTCACCGTAATGGTTAATATTTATGTGAACTCCGCACGCTGCCAAACTCTTCCCCGAGCGGCCGAGGTTGTGTGAATCACGCAATATTCTATCACCCATAAGCCTCGAATTGTTGTATAGAACATTTTTCGTGGAGAAGGGTCTGCTTGGTGGCTGTTGTTTCTGGTCCCATGGTGCCCACAGACTACCCAGGTGTTTGATCAAGAGCTCTGCCAGGCTGAAGCCAAACACTGCGCAAAAGGGTAATATGGAGATTTGTATAGTGTATTTTTTTTTGCATTTATTTAAGTGCAGTATTTATTGCTCCTATTATTCATGATAACAATAAAGTTGTATATAATTGTTGTTTATGTTACAAAATAATGTTTTTTATATGTTAAAATGGGATGTGTATTGTGCTTTTGCCCACATTCTCTTTCCATATTCTACATGACGCGTTTAATTCACATTTAAATTTCATCGTATAAATACACAAATACATTTGATTTTATTATAATATCGAACAAAATTACCCTTATTAATCAAATCATACAAAGTTTGCCTGTATTAATATTAATGACAGTCTAATAACACATGTAACTAACATATTTTGATACAACGATGCTATAATTTCTAACATAAACAAAGAAAAAATTTAAAAATATTACAACCTTTAAATAATTATATATATATATATATGGAAAAGTTGCAAACATTCAAAATTGTCATGTATACTCTTATTTTATTAATTTAATGATTTAACATATATTATAGTTTATATAAAAATTTTAAAATATAATATTTATTCTAAGTAATTATATTCTATCCTGAATTAAAAGTAATAATAGAAATTCAAAAAAAAAAAGTAGATCTTCTACACCTACATTCTACAATGATAGTGTCATTGGGCATGTCAGCAATTTTTTCAAGGACGATCGTTTTTAGGCATGTCAGTAATATTTTGGAGAAGATACTATTAAACTAATTAAATTTATTATAATTAATAAAAATTTTAGTATAATGATTTTTTAACAAAAATGTCATGAATAATTATATTGTGTATTAATTAATTGATATTATATTTATTTTAAATAACATTAAATAATTGATAGGGGTTAAGTCCACCTATTACGGTCAGAATATTATTGTGGTTGCAGAGTTTGGTGTCTGTCGCTCAAGTGCAATTCTAAACCACTCTTCACAGTTCACCAACCCACCATCAACAATCTTTGACATTGCTGTGACCAAATATTAATCGAAAATTCAAAAAAAAAAATACTTTATCTTTTAATATAGTATAAATTATCCAAAAAATCATCGGAAATTCAAAAAAAAAAATTTTATGGCCTTAACAAAATCATGGATCTCCAATATTATTATTAATTTTTATTTTTTTCTCCTACAGCTCCACCGAATTACATATATTTCTACGGCCCTTGGTGGTGGTCAATGCGGTGATTATGAACCCTAGTTCGTGAAGGCTTGATTTCACCTAAGGAATTTCACTCATTTTAGGTTCAAGGCTAGTATTTTTCTTGGTGATGGTCATAATCATTGACATGTCAAATATACATTCTATAACGGTGACGGTTTTATCCATAATCATCGCGGCAAAAATACCGCGTCAAATCAGAGATTATACAAACAGAACATCAGTTTTGGTAAAAGTTGAAAGAACTTCATAGTTAAGTGTGTTTGGGCAAGAGTAGTACTGGGATGGGTGACCTCCTGGGAAGTCCCCGTACGGCCCAGCTTGACTGTCAAGTTCGCTCATCAAAGGGAGGTTGTGGCCACCAACAACCCGCCGGTGGAGGGAGAGGGGTTGGGATGCTTGGGCTGCAGCCCGGTAGCGTCGCCTAGAGCGGAGCCGTGACGCAGTCATGTTTGGATCGGCTAGGGGCGTTACAATAAAAGTGCACTCTTTATTGTAACGTCCCCTGGGCCATCCATGGGCCTCAGCCCACTAGGCCTCCATTAGATCCATCCTTTAAACTGTACCGCACCCTTTTAAAATGACACCAATTTCCCAATAAAATTTAACTCACCTGGATATTACACTACAGTATACTAGTATAGCAAGTTGGACCCTAACTGAATACAAAGTAATAGTGAGCAATTAAGGCCCCGTGCAGCTCAGACACGACTGCACTCCGCCTCACTCTCGGAGCACAGTACTTCTGGCTGTCGCTCGATTTTTTAATGTGCAATGGGGATGTCGAGCAAACACGAATAAAGGTATTGTCATGATCTAGATACTGTCATGACCGCGGAGTGGCCACCGGATAGTAGTATACCTCACTCATATCAATTAATATAATAAAAACATTTCATTTATCATACTATTAGCTGAATATTTCTGTCGTGTATATTATGTGATATAAATAAGATAATAATAACATTTAAATATCTAATAACAACACAACATTTATTATACTATATATACACTGAATATTTTGTGTGTGTATATTATGTGATATAAATATATAATAATTATATGCAGGTTGGTAAGTTGATTTCAGCTATCTGCAAGCCTTGTAATTTTTTAAAAGTTATGCGCATGTCAAAGTCTATACGGTTCACAACTTTCTATAATTTTTTAATTTGACCTGTATATATCCTTAAACTGCACATAATCAAAAATAGCATGCATATAATATCACTCTATAAATAAATATAATTTGTTTCTCCTCACCCACCTCACCGACCAATCCCACTCAACAATTTGATTAGCATGTATAAATAGTATACTAGATATATAACTCCCTTATTAGCTCTCCGCACTTCATAGGAAGTCATGGCGGTGGAGCTCGTCGGCGCCACCATCCTGAAACCCGCTCCTCTCCCACTGCCGGAGTCAAATAATAATCTCGTTGTCCCGCTCACCGTCTTCGACCGTGCCGCATTCAACCTCCACGTTCCATCCCTCTACGCCTTCCTCCCCCCAACCCCCTCCAACTCCACCCTCAAATCCGGCCTCTCCCGCATCCTCCACCACTTTCCCCACCTCGCCGGCAGAATCATCTCTGACGGCCACCTCCGCCCCTGCATCGCCCTAGACAACTCTGGCGTTCGCCTCCTCGAAACCAACGTTTCCGCCTCTCTCTCGGAGATGCTCCCGCTCGAGGATGCCGACAATCTCGACGAGCTCCATCCCGCCGTCGGCGACGGCGTAGAGGAGCTCCTCCAGATTCAGCTCAACCGATACTCATGCGTGGGCTCGTCATCGGTGTCACCTCTCATCACCGTGTCGCCGACGGCCAATCCATGAGCAACTTCCTCACCGCGTGGGTTCAGATGGTCCGCTCCGGCGCCGCCCCGAATCCGCCGCCATTCCTCAACCGCGCCGCCGTTAACATACCCAGAAATCCCCCGAGATGTGACTTCAACCATCGGGAAATCGAGTTCAAGTCTCACAGCGGTATATATATTCACTGCATGATTTAAGCAAAGATTTATAGCAGAAATTTTTAGATATTCACGGGCACGTAGAGAATGGTTCCCGTGATGCATTGCGAGCCGTGATTCACCCGGCCTGCCATCCAATCAACAAAACTCCTGCCTATTTTTAAATATTTTTGCTCCTTTTAATATTGGCGGTCAGATCTCAAATCCAAATGTATTGCATCTACCTCTACGTGCACGGCAGTATCAAAAAATTACTCCATTTATAGGGGAATCTATTTTTATTTTATTTTATTTTATTTTTCTAATTTTTTTATCTATTATTAATATAGGCAATATAATACAAAATATATATATTATTTAAAAAAATTAATTAATTGAGGTATATTATTTATAAACTTGAGATTTTAAATAATTTCTCATACTAATTGTAAGAAGCTTCGTAAAATTCAATTGTAATACAAATATAATAAATTCTTATTTTTCAAAAAAAAAAAATTTAAACATTTTCAAACACTACTAAATACTAATAATGGCAACAAATCCTAACATTTGGAGTTAGGATTTAACAATTATGCACTCATAATATCACAAAGTTTAGGGTATGTGGCGCAACGGTTTCAATCACGTCAGCTTGGACAAAAACGTCACTAGAACTGTAAAAGTTTGATTTGGTTCAATTTTAAAGCAAAACTACAAATCAAACCATTCTGATATGATTTCAAAAATTTGAAATCGAGCTGAGCCGTGAAAATCATTGGAACCAAACCGAACTGTTTGATTCAAATTTGGTGGTACAGAAAAAGAAATATGAAAACATAATTTTAGAGAAATTGTTTTAAAAAATATAGTAGCATACTTGCACACATGGGATCCGGATCCTCTCCATTTGTGATGTAATGGATGAGATCCATTTTATCATCTAATGGACAAGATAAATCCAAAAGATATCTAATGGTAGAGATTTTTTTGATTAAAAATAATATGAAAGGATGGTGAATGATGAACCCGTCGGATCAAAAAGCATTCCATCATAACCGTGAAATGAATCCCCTCCATTTCGTCAGAAATAGAGAGGATCCTAATTTGCATACATGACGCTTATCACTGTAACTCGCTTGAGAAGAGAAGCAATGTATGACTTCCACATACTTCAAACATATTATGAATCTTTGGTATTAAATTACTAGTGTTAGGCTCTGTTTGTGGGGGCTTATTTTCACCGATCAGGTAGTTACAAGCACATGAATCGGACCTTCGGTCATAACGGCTTGACCGGTGAAAATAAGTCCCTTCACAAGGAGTCTTAGGCTCCGTTTGGGAGAGTTTATTATTTTCACCGGTCAAGTGGTTACGACTGCATGATGGGTTCCCGCTCATCAACTCCACAAACGAACTTAATCAACACCAAAATAAAATCCTCCCCTATCAAGGCTCGGCGAGACCGCCAAGTTGCGGTCGTTACCGCTTGACCAGCACCCACGACGCCAAGAGCACTGAAAACCAGCGCGAGTAAGAGCCACACCAGCGCGAGCTCCATCAAACGCGGTCGCGCATCCTCTCTCGCTGCGAGTCAACCTCACCCTAACCACCCGGACAAAAAACACACCAGCGCTGTGGGCGGCGCTTCCCACTCTCTCTCTCTTTCTAAACAGAAACAAATAAGCTCTCTACTTTCATCAATCTTCAAACATGCTCCAAACACAGACTTAATAATACACACACTCTCTCATAATAAATGTAAAAACTTAATAAAAAAGCAATACCGCCAGCTAAATTATGGCTTTTGCGGCCGTAGCTTCAAATTTTTCAATCTCACCGCAGCCGCCCCTGCCTCCTTCAAATTTTTGCTGAACTCACGTGCACCGTCACGAACCTGAAAGTTCACTTCTCGGCGAACTTCATCACCGAGCTCAAATCTCAAGTTCCCGGCGGCTGCAGCACTTTCGAGGTCCTCCTCGCCCATCTCTGGCGCAAGATATCGTCGGCGAGGGGGTTGCGCGCCACCGAGGAGACCAAGGTGAGGGTGGCCGTGAACGGCCGAGCGAGGCTGAATTCGCTGCCGAATATTCCGATGGAGCACTACTTCGGCAACTTGGTGCTCTGGGCCCACCCAAAGTTGACGGTCGGAGATCTTATCCCGGCGGGCGGCCGCGGCGGGCTGTCCGCAGCCGTGCGGATAATACACGAGGCTGTGGGGAAGATCGACGACGGGTACTTCCGGTCGTTTATCGACTTCGGGAAGCTGGAGGAGGGAAAGGAAGGGGAACTGGTTGCGGCGGCGCCGGCGCCGGAAAACGTGCTGTATCCGAACCTGGAGGTGGACAGCTGGCTGAGGTTTAGGTTCCACGAGCTGGATTTCGGAAGCGGGGGGCCGTGCGCGTTCATGCCGCCTAATCTGCCGGTGGAAGGTCTGATGCTGTTCGTGCCGTCGATGAAGGAGACGGGCGGCGTCGACGTGTTCATGGCGTTGGCGGCGGAGCACGTGCAGGGGTTCAAGAAGATTTGCTATTCTCTGGATTAATTGAGAGGCGATCAATCACTACCGTTCATCTTGGAACCACCGTTGGATCAGAGTCGTCTATATATTGGAAATTAATGAATGCATATATTTAGTTTGTGTTTTGTTCTTTTGGGTATTGTTATTAGTAAATAGAGTTTTGTCTTTTAGTAAATGATTATTATTAGTAAATTTTAAAATCATGAAAATTGTGGACATATCTCTAGGAGTGTTGGATTTTTTTTGAAGGGTGACATATCACCTCTCTGTTCACATGCTTTAAGTACAAAAGAAAGGGAAAAAGACTAAGTCATCCAAGAGCCTTTAGAGCATTATCAGGAACATTCGCGATCGAGCACGTCCTTGTAAGTACTTTCCTTTCCTGCGACCACTTATGCATGCACGAGAGCGTTGAGCGTGAGCAGACTAGGGAGGGAGCAGAGCGAATCTCGATCGATGTAACGATTTAAGTCCTACTTCCTCGTTGGAAAACTTAGAGTTCTCTCTGGTCTCTCAGGCGTTTGTCCTCAAATGAAGGTTTGATGATCTTTTTATAGTTTTCTTGAAGGATCGCGTTGGTAATTGCATTTGGCTGAATCTTGAGTTAACGAATGACATTATTTCGTTACAGTCACCTAAATCACGTCTAATTTTTCCGAAATGATGAACATGACAACAATTATGATCGTCATCAAGAAAAAAAAGAGCTAATTTTGAACTTAAAAGTGGATGAAGTTCCTTATGTGAGATGAGACTTTCACAATTTAGCAATGATTTGAGATCAGACTTTCACTAATTTTGAACCTAAAAGTAGATGAAGTTACTTATGATCGTCATTATATTTTCATTACTAAATATCAATTTTCTTGTAGTGCAAATAATAGTTCATAACTAGAGCCGCTTGGCAATAATTTGGCACGGTAATATGCGCTGGTTCTAAAATTTAAATGTTTTGAAAAATGAGAGTAATAAAATCTTGAAAATAGTATCAAAATGATTGGCTGATGGCAGTCAATATCAGCAGCTCATTATTTGTTATGCAGGGACCCGGTTTGATGGGTTGGTGAACCAACCGTGGAATTATAGTACTTGGACCACCAACGTGTTCAATTGAACAGATAGAAATGTAAAGTATTATGACACGTGGAGAAAGTTATCCCCGTTTTATCACTCTTTTTTAAAAAAATTTAATACCCGCGAATGTAATTAAGGCCTAAACATGAGAAAACTGTGATGGGGTAATTTTGTCGGCGCTACCGACTGATCTGTTAAAATTCAACAAACCGCAGACGCCTCGTTGGATACACTGTTGAAAACTCAACAAACCGAAGGAGAATACGCTCACTTATAATGTTGAAAGTTTTCCCGGATCGTGGAGTTAGCAGGGGTTATCTCAACAAAGCAGTAACAACCAGCAACTCATGCAGCACAAGCTTCTTTATTGATCGAGAGCAAACTTCTTTACAAGGCGAGACATACATGGCGAGACATGCTTCACCAAAACCCAACACCGGGAAAGCAGAGACAGTTACAAAGACAAGAACAAAAAACAAGCCGCGCGGACTCAATCAACAAGCCGCCGACCTACTGCTGTGGAGTCCGCTCAGTCCGCCAGGTCGCCAGACCGCAACCCAAGCCGCGCGGACTCACCCCTTATTCCAATGCTTAGCTCTTCACCGCCGATCTGCACGCCGTCAGACCGCACAAGCTGCGTCACCGAATGGAACAGTCCGCCTGAAGCAGGCGACTTCCTGAACCCCGAACCACGTCGCCAAAGAGAAGACCGCCTGGTCGCTATCCGCGACCTGCTGTTTACCGCATGTTGCTTAACCGCAGAGTCTGCACTGTCCCTGACCGCAATCAGAGCCAAGTCCTGACTTTTCAGCGCTATCCGCACAACCTGCACAGCACAACCGGGTCAACCCTCTATCCGCGCGGCACAAAGTCCAGACCGCAGCAACTTACGCGAGCTCAATTACTGTTCACTTACTTCGGTCTCGGTTCCTTTTTCCTGATGTGACATGGGTCCTATTTATAGGCACGACGATGAGTATGGTCACCGCCCTAGCCGATAGGATCACCGCCACATCCCGCAGCTAGAACAAGTGTGTCCGCCAGCCCGCGGACACACATTCCAGTCCGCCGCTCCTATGCAGATAGCCAGTCCGCCCCGGCTTCTCCAAGGCCGGACTCTAATATCCAGCCCGCCTTGCCGCCAGAGGCCAAGCCAGGACCACCACAGCCGGACTCCACAACAGCCGTGTCCTCCATTCTGCGGACAAGGCATCAGCCCGCAAAACCCGAGCCCGCAGCCTCGCCATCAAGGCACCTGCCGGACTCAGCGAACACCCGCTTCCGTTGCCGCATATCCCAAGTCATTGCCTCATTGCCAAGGCACCTCCGGACTTAGCGGACACGCCAATCCAGTCTGCTAACAGCAGACTCCAGTCCGCAACTCCTGAGTCCATAACCTCATCACAAGGCTAAACCGGACTCAGCGGACTCCGACTCCAGTCCGCACGCTCCTGCACAAGCAATTCTCCAGTCCGCATTTCCCCAAGCTAGCAAACAAGGCAACTGCACTTCTACTACGCTTGGCGGACTGAGAAACCAGCCCGCGCTCCACTGCGCGATCTCCCCGGACTGAGCCATCCTGGACTTGGTTCAATTCCCACCAAGTCCAGTCTGCTGGCCACAAGGGCCAGTCCGCACTTACTGGCGGACACTGGATCTAGCCCGCCATACCGGGCGACCTCCAGTTCCTGTCCGCGCTGACCGGCGGTCTCCGCGGCTTCCCGCTGCACCAGAGCAAGACCAAGGCAACTGCCAAACCGGTCTGTCGAGCTCCAGTTCTTCAGTCCGCTTCAAGCCGGACTCCGCGGATAACATTCCTATCCGCCCGGTTACTTCCTGGGAGTCAACCGCCTGCTGAGCATACACTGGCCTGTCAGACCGCCGTTGCTGTCCGCGTAGTTCGCGCGAACAGACCGCCCAGGCCGCCACAGAGCAAACCGCCTGCAACATCCCTGCCGACCTAGCAGTCCTCCAACCCAGTCTGCGTAGTCCGCGCGGATAGGTTTCCCAAGCCTTCCATTCACCCACTTTCACTTCACAGAATTCAACACTCCCCCTTGAAGTGAGAAGTGGTGAATAACTCCAGCAGCTCCCGTAACCTTGCACCTGGTCCTTCCGATAGCATCTACGAAGAGATGTCCAAGACATAGTCCTCGCCCCGCATATCATGGACCATGAGGGAGCCCTCCAGCATCTCAAAAAGGAGTCATGCTTCCCTCTGCCTTCTTCAGCTTCAACTCCACTCTTGCATCACAGGAGTATCACCAACTTCCTTGGATACTGAAGTCCAAGCCTCGTTGCCTCTGAGAGAAGTCACCTCTTCAGACTTGGTGTCAACCACCTCCTTGATTCTAGTGGGGTCATCACAGCCAGAAGTACCTTGCTCGACCTAAGGGCTAACAAGGAAACACGGGACCAAGTCCGCCGTGTTCCCTTCACAATATCGAGCTGGTGGCTTACTGATCCTCTTCGATCTCCGAAGAACCTGATCATGGCTAACCACCTCCGCTGCTTTTGAACCAGCTCCGTTCCCGGGCAAACCCGGAACAATGCTCCCTTTGCTTCCTGAACAAGACGCCTCCTTACTGGAACCAAAAGCATCTGGAGCAACGCTCCCCCTACTACCTGAACCAGAAGACTCCCCTCTTGAACAAGAACTGCCTGGAACATCGCTCCCCTTGCTTCCTGAACCGGAAGCCTCCGCCTTCGAGCCAGAAGATCCTGGAGCATCGCTCCCCCTTCTTCCTAACTCTGACGCCTTTGCCCCGGAGCTAGAACAACCTGGAGCACCTGGTGACTCAGGCAACTCCACTTCCTTAGCAGCAACCTCCTTCAGCCCACCATCTGACCTGCTTATCTCTAGCTCCACATAAGAGCTACCCCAATACGGCGTCAACTCATCAAAAACAATGTCTCTCGACACTATGAGTTTCTTCGTCGCAGGATCCATACACCTCCATCTTCTTCTCTGCTCATCATACCCAACAAAGACTAGCTTTGTCTTGAGAGCACCCGGAGAGTGTATATAGCAGGTAGATCCAAACACCCGAAGGTGCTTCACTGAGGGCTTTACTCCGAACATCAGCTCATAAGGAGTCTTCATTATGATCGGACTAAGAGGCATCTGGTTGATGACATGAGCAGCACAGGCTATTCCCTCCGCCCAAAGAGCCTTCAGAACGCCTTTACTCTGAAGCCAACACTTGCAGGTCTCTGTTAACCAACAGATCATCCGAGCTGCAATACTACCCTGTTGTGAAGTATGTCCACAAGAAAGCTCCATCCGGATCCCTTGCTTCCTGCAAAAGCGTGAGAACTCGGTTGAGCCAAACTCACCACCGAAACTTATCCTCAACACCTTGATCCTCCGGCCAAGCTGGCCTTCCACAAGTTTCTTGAACTCCACAAACAAGCGTACCATGTTGGACTTCATCTTCATAAAGTATACCCAAGTATACCCAGAATAGTCATCAACCAATATCAGCATGAACCTGCTGCCTCCAAGACTGGCCGTGACGGTCGGTCCCACCAGAGCACAATGGACAACCGCCAATGGTGCATTACATCTGGATTGTGCTTTGTCGACCATGAAGCGATAGGCTCCACTTTCCTGACATCCCGCACACCCCCGACCATTGCCATAGGATGACAATCTAGGCAAGCCTCTTACGAGTTTTCTTTCCGTCATTGCTTTCAGCTTGTCTATCCCTACATGCCCCAGTCTTTCATGTCAGATAGCTGCACTATCACTGGCATTCCTCCGATCAACTCCAGAACTAGTTGATATCCCAACTACGTTCTTCTCCTTCCTCCCTACCTGAGCAACGTTCGCCGAGAGCAAGACAACCTTGCACTCCTTCCGAAGATGACCTTGCTGCTTGCATTTATAGCACCGTGGTCCTTCCTTCCTCTTCCTATCACGCCTAGGAGAAACACTCCTTTCTTCCTGATACGAAGTAGAGGGACCATCTTCCGCAACACCCTTCACCTCCTTCCTGAACAACCCATCAAGGGAAGTCCAAACCTCCGCAGCTGACCGATATCCACTGATGTGGTCCAAGAGCTCCGATGAGATCACCTGCTTGAGAATAGACTCCGCTTTCGCATTTGCCTCCTTCCAAGCTCTCATCGCCTCAGCATTGCCAGCAGTATCCTCTTGTCTTCCTGCTCCGCATACAACCTCCCAAAGGTCCTCGCCAAGAAGAAAGCTCTTCATACAGGACTTCCACCGTTCACAGTTCGTCTCTGTAAGAAGATCAATACCAAGACAACTTGCATCCTCCACTGTCATGGTTCTACCACTGGTTTCCTCTACATACGAGCAACTACTTTCATTGAGCACTGCTTGACCACTCCAACAACCTCGCTTTGATATCATGTTAAAATTCAACAAACCGCAGACGCCCCCTTGGATACCCTGTTGAAAACTCAACAAACCGAAGGAGAATACGCCCACTTATAATGTTGAAAGTTTTCCCGGATCGTGGAGTTAGCAGGGGTTATCTCAACAAAGCAGTAACAACCAGCAACTCATGCAGCACAAGCTTCTTTATTGATCAAGAGCAAACTTCTTTACAAGGTGAGACATACATGGCGAGACATGCTTCACCAAAACCCAACACCGGGAGAGCAGAGACAGTTACAAAGACAAGAACAAAAAACAAGCCGCGCGGACTCAATCAACAAGCCGCCGACCTACTGCTGTGGAGTCCGCTCAGTCCTCCAGGTCGCCAGACCGCAACCCAAGCCGCGCGGACTCACCCCTTATTCCAATGCTTAGCTCTTCACCGCCGATCTGCATGCCGCCAGACCGCACAAGCTGCGTCACCGAATGGAACAGTCCGCCTGAAGCAGGCGACTTCCTGAACCCCGAACCAAGTCGCCAAAGAGAAGACCGCCTGGTCGCTATCCGCGACCTGCTGTTTACCGCCTGTTGCTTAACCGCAGAGTCCGCACTGTCCCTGACCGCAATCAGAGCCAAGTCCTGGCTTTCCAGCGCTATCCGCACAACCTGCACAGCACAACCGGGTCAACCCTCTATCCGCGCGGACACAAAGTCCAGACCGTAGTAACTTACGCGAGCTCAATTACTATTCACTTACTTCGGTCTCGGTTCCTTTTTCTTGATGTGACATGGGTCCTATTTATAGGCACGACGATGAGTATGGTCACCGCCCTAGCCGATAGGATCACTGCCACATCCCGCAGCTAGAACAAGTGTGTCTGCCAGCCCGCGGACACACATTACAGTTCGCTGCTCCTGTGCAGATAGCCAGTCCGCCCCGGCTTCTCCAAGGCCGGACTCCAATATCCAGCCCGCCTTGCCGCCAGAGGCCAAGCCAGGACCACCACAGCCGGACTCCACAACAGCCGTGTCCTCCATTCTGCGGACAAGGCATCAGCCCGCAAAACCCGAGCCCGCAGCCTCTCCATCAAGGCACCTGCCGGACTCAGCGAACACCCGGCTTCCGTCCGCATATCCCAAGTCCATTGCCTCATTGCCAAGGCATCTCCGGACTTAGCGGACACGCCAATCCAGTCCGCTAACAGCAGACTCCAGTCCGCAACTCCTGAGTCCATAACCTCATCACAAGGCTAAACCGGACTCAGCGGACTCCGGCTCCAGTCCGCACGCTCCTGCACAAGCAATTCTCCAGTCCGCATTTCCCCAAGCTAGCAAACAAGGCAACTGCACTTCTACTACGCTTGGCGGACTGAGAAACCAGCCCGCGCTCCACTACGCGATCTCCCCGGACTGAGCCATCCTGGACTTGGTTCAATTCCCACCAAGTCCAGTCCGCTGGCCACAAGGGCCAGTCCGCACTTACTGGCGGACACTGGATCTAGCCCGCCATACCGGGCGACCTCCAGTTCCTGTCCGCGCTGACCGGCGGTCTCCGCGGCTTCCCGCTACACCAGAGCAAGACCAAAGCAACTGCCAAACCGGTCTGCCGAGCTCCAGTTCTTCAGTCCGCTTCAAGCCGGACTCCGCGGATAACATTCCTATCCGCCCGGTTACTTCCTGGGAGTCAACCGCCTGCTGAGCATACACTGGCCTGTCAGACCGCCCCTGCTGTCCGCGTAGTCCGCGCGAACAGACCGCCCAGGCCGCCACAGAGCAAACCGCCTGCAACATCCCTGCCGACCTAGCAGTCCGCCAACCCAGTCCGCGTAGTCCGCGCGGATAGGTTTCCCAAGCCTTCCATTCACCCACTTTCACTTCACAGAATTCAACCCGCCCCCACCAACAGAGTCTAACGCTCCGTTTGGCATGGTGGTGGCGGGCATAAACACATGGATTAAACCGTCATTCGTTAAGGATCACCTAATAACCAACATCTATTTGAACATAAAAATGAATGACGTTTTTTAGGTGGGCATTAACAAATGACAACATGAGCGGACCTATTAAATGCCGAGTGTGGGCAGCCGCTCACATTCAATTTTAATTCGTGATTCTAGGGTTACGAGTTTTGCTCTGGACGAAAATGAAAAACTGTGATTCATCTTCCTCCTCCTCGCTAGCTCGCTCTCGTTGCTCGACGAAAACCGCGATTCATCTTCCTCCTCACTGGCTCGCTTCCGCTGCTCGACGAAAACCGCGATTCATCTTCCTACTCGCTGGCTCGCTCCCGCTGCTCGACGAAAACCGTGATTCTTGGGTTATAGGTTCTCCTCCCGCCCTCCTCCGCGCTCCTGATGGGCTCGACGAAAACCCAAGGCGACTCCTCCGAGCTCAACAAACGCAGGCCACGACTCCTCCTCTAGTCCTCTGGGCGCGATTCCTCTCATCCTCTGCAGTCTGTAGGTTGGTTGCGGCTTTGCCCTCGGTTCTTCTTCTTCCTAATTTGTGATTCCTCTTCGAGTCTTCTTCTTCCTAATTTTATTCCTGGTTTGATTATGGATTCCTCATTTCTTCATTGCAGGAACAAGTTCTTTTGATTTATGAAGATATTTGGACTCCTAAACTTCGATTCCTGGTCATATACAGACATATCCTGGTAGCCCTACAAGTTCTTTTAATTTCTTGAATTGTTTCCTGGATAACTCTCTCCAGTCATGTTAAAAAGATCATTGAATTGTTTCCTGGACTATGAATGATAAATTTCATTGTAAACGCTCACTGACATTGCCTTGTTTGTGTTGCTAAGGAGAAACCTGTGTTGGAATATAGTCATTCTTATTAACATTAATATTCTTATTCTTTCATTTGGAAACTTGTTTCTTGCCAACTATTTGTTTTTATATGTAATGTCTTATGTCTGTGTTAAATTTGGATCATTTTCGTTGAGACTTGAGCGTTGCTTGTTCCTTGCTAACTTGTAATTTGTATCATTTTCGTTGAGAAACATGTGTTGAGACTTGAGCGCTGCTTGTAACAATTTTAACTGTATTTTAATTTCTATTTCAGTTTAAAATTAGTTTTATTACTTCAATTTGTTTCATTTGCATCATGTTTTGTTGTTGAGTGAAATTTCCTTCATATGGTGTTTATGTTTTCAGTTCACTAGTATGAAAAAGTTTTTTAAAAGAAAAACAAATGAAGAATGTGCAAGTGCTCTATTGTGCGTTCACGATTAGAGCTTAATATATGTGCGAACAGAAAAGAGCAGACCGGAAATTTGGAGTAATGTAAACTTTATTATCCAAAAAAATGTATCTATTACAAAGATATAGTCTCCCTTTTATAGAATGAAGGAGATGAGAGAGATTACAATTAAGCAATGTGGGACTAAATAATTACAGGTGTAAGCGGGTTAACATAAAAACAAGTCGAACTGGCCGCGCGGTTAGACGAATAGGCTAACCTCCCGGCCACCACAAGAGACAGGGAACAAGCCGTCATAGGAGACCGCCAGACCGCCCGGTCTCTAAGCCGCCTGAGATAAACCATCAGACCGACCGGATAACCACAGCCACAGTCCAGCCATCAAACCGCAGGAGAGAAACCGACAGACCGCGCGGTCTCTAAACCGCTAGAATCAGACCGCCAGACCGTCTGGTCTCCATACAGCAACACTCCCCCTCAAGCTGGAGCATATATGTCGATCATGCCCAGCTTGTCGCAAACGTGACGAAATGAGATGGACACCGGCTTGGTGAAAATATCTGCCAGCTCTTTATCGGAGGTGACGAATGGAGTACAAATTTATTTCTTCAAAATCTCTTCCCGAATAAAGTGCCAGTCGACTTCAATGTGCTTTGTTCTCTCATAGAAGACCAGATTTCTGGAGATGTATATAGCAGTCTTGTTGTCACAAAACATAGGTAGAAGATGATTATAGACCTCTCCTAAGTTAAGCATGAGAGCCCGTAACCACTTTAGTTCACATGTGGTTGACATCATACTTCGATATTCTGCTTCGGTGCTGGATCTGGAGACGACAAACTATTTCTTGCTCTTCCAGCTCACAAGATTTCCTCCCACAAAAGTGCAAAAGCCCGATGTTGACTTGCGGTCTCCTTTGTCATCAGCATAGCTTGAATCAGAGTACGCTTCAATCCTCAAATGTCCATTCTTTTGAAAGAGAAGTCCTTTTCCAGGAGCTGATTTAATGTACTTCAATGTCCTCATAGCAGACTGTAGATGACACTCCCTAGGAGCTTGCATGAATTGGCTAACCTTGCCTACAGCATAAGCAATGTCGGGTCTGGTCACTGTGAGATATATGAGTTTACCAACCAGACGTATGTACCTCGTAACATCAGAAAGAAGAGAAGAGTCATCTGTCCATGTTTTATCTTCTCAAGTTGTCTTGGGACATCAGATAGGTTTAGCCCCAGTCAACTCTGCCTCTTTTAACAAGTCAAGAGCGTACTTCCGTTGGGAGAGGACAAGAGAATCAGACTTCCGAGAAACTTTTATCCCCAGAAAGTATTTTGGGGAGCTCATATCCTTTGTAACCAGGTGTTGCCGAAGATGCTTCTTTGTCAGGATTATCCCAGCTTGGTCATCTCCAGTAAGAAGAATATTATCCATATATACTGCAAACACTACTAAACCCAGAGAAGTTTTACGAGTAAATAGGGAGTGATCAATAGAACTTCTTGTAAAACCTACGACCGCCATAGATAGCCTTCTTGAGCCGGCAAACCTGTGTCTCCCCCTGAGCAACATACCCTAGAGGTTGCTACATATAAATATCTTCCTGAAGATCCCCATAAAGAAAGACATTCTTGGCATCCAACTGTGAAATGGGCCAATCCCTATTGACAACCATAGAGAGAAGGACCCTAATAGTGCTGAGACGAGCAACTGGAGAGAAAGTATCAAAATAATCAATGTCATAAGTTTGGGTAAAACCCTTGACAACAAGCCGAGCCTTGTAACGATCCACACTGCCATCGGGGAGAAACTTCACCACAAAGACCCAGCGACAGCCAACAAAATCTATGCCAAAAGGAGGAGGAACCAGGGTCTAGGTATCCCGTTCAGTGAGAGTAGCAATCTTCTCATCCATGGCAGCTTTCCAATGAGGATTAATAAGAGCCTCCTGGTAGGAACGAAGGGTGGCAGTGGCCGAGATAGCCAGTGCAAAAGCTCTGCGAGAAGGGGTAAGACGATCATAGGAAACAACTGCAGCAAGCGGGTGTTGGGTACATGCCTGAACCCCTTTGCGAAGAGCAATGTGGAGATCCAGCTCAGCGGGTTCCTCAGTATCCGGAGCATCCGTGGTGGAGAGAGCTAGCCCGAGAGTAGAGAGAGATGGCTGCGGAGAGGAGGGAGATATCACGGGAGGAAGACAGGGTGGAGGAGATGGTGGAGATGGTGGAGGTGGCGGAACGTCAGTAGGAGCAGTGAGAATGGATGGGTTGGTATGAGAAGGAGGATCAACAGAAGTAGAGGAGGAAACGGGAGAGAAGCAAGATGTATTTTCAAAGAAGGTGACATCCGCAGAGATAAACTGCTTGCGGGTAACGGGGTCAAAGCAACAATAACCTTTTTGAGTGGTAGAGTACCCCATAAAGACACATTTAGTGGCCCGTGGTGAGAGTTTGTCACGAGTGACAGCGGGAGAGTGCATAAAGCCGGTGCACCCAAAGATGCGTAGAGTAAGAGGAAACAGATTCTTATTCGGATAAAGAATGGAGAATGGGGTGGCACCGTGAAGAACTGTGGAGGGAATGCGATTGATGAGATAACAGGAGAGGAGGACAACATAACCCCAATAGGAGCGAGGAACATGCATTTGGGTCAGCAGAGTGCGAGCGATATCGAGGAGGTGACGATTTTTGCATTCCGCCACCCCATTTTTTTGTGAGGTGTAGACATAGCTAGTTTGATGAATAACACCATGGTGCATACATAAAGAAGAGAAATCATGGCTAAGATGCTTCTTAGCATTGTCAGAACAAAAGATTTTAATAGAGGTATCAAACTGAATCTTAATCATATAATAAAATAATGTCCAGACAGAGAATAGTTTAGAGTGATCCTTTAGAAGATACACCCACGTACGCCTAGAGAAATCATCAATAAATGTGACAAAATATGAACTACCCCGACCTATGGTGAGGGTAGAAGCAGGACCCAATACGTCAGAGTGAACGAGGTCGAACAGACGGGAAGAGCCACGACTTTGAGTTAGTGGGAAGGATGAGCGGTGATGCTTGTCGAGCTGACATGCATCACAGTTTAGAGGAGAAAAAGATCGATGGTTCTGATACCATGTGCGAACAGAAAAGAACAGACCGAAAATTTGGAGTAATGTAAACTTTATTATCCAAAAAAAGGTATCTATTACAGAGGTATAACCTCTTTTTTATAGAATAGAGGAGATGAGAGAGATTACAATTAAGCAATGTAAGACTAAATAATTGCAGGTGTAAGCGGTTTAACATAAAAATAAGCCGAACAGGCCGCACGGTTAGACGAATAGGCTAACCTCCCGGCCACCACAAGAGATAGGGAACAAGCCGCCATAGGAGACCGCCAGACCGCCCGATCTCTAACCCACCTGAGACAAACCATCAGACCGCTCGGATAACTACAGCCACAGCCCATCCATCAAACCGTAGGAGAGAAACCGACAGACCGCGCGGTCTCTAAACCGTCAAAATCAGACCGCCAGATCGCCCAGTCTCCATACAACAACATTGTAGATGATCTTCTTGCAGACCATGTATTACGAAAAAGTATTTATGATTATGAGCTAAATGATAGAGAGAAGGTTCGAAGATGGTATCTGCAAAAAAGACTTTCTAGCCTAGAAATCATATTTTTCCAACAAAAATGTTTGGAAACGAGCCACGTATATTTATTATTTCATGGTTTCAAGAATATAGTTATTGGTTGGAATATAACATAGAAAAAGATGTCGTGTTCTGTTTATATTGTTATTTACTCAAGCCCGTTCATGATGACCAATGCGGCGGAGATGCTTTCGTTAGCGATGTGTTCACTAATTGGAAGCATAAAGATAGATTAGATATTCATGTTGAGAATCATAACAGTGTCCACAACCAATGTTTGAAGGCTTGCATAAACCCGATCAATGAAAAGCAACACATTGAAATTGCTTTGTGTACTCAATCTGACCAAGCTCGAATGGATTATCGTACACGCCTAGAAGCATCAGTGGATTGCATTAGGTTTCTTCTAAAGCAAGGATTAGCTTTTTGAGGTCACGATGAATCATGTGACATAAGCAACCGAGGAAACTTTCTTAAACTCCTTCACTTTCTGCCGACCATAATGAAAAAATAAGTAATGTGATATTAAAGAATGCTCCTGAAAATCGTAAGTTAGTAGCACCAAACATTCAAATGGATATCGTGCAGGCTGCAGTAATAGAGACTACAGGTTTTATCATGAAAGATATTATCCAAGCTAAATTATTTGCAATTTTAGTTGATGAAGCTCGTGATTCATCAGTCAAAGAGCAGATGACAATTGTTTTGCGTTATGTTGATGAAAAAGGAAGAGTAGTAGGGTGCTTTTTAGGCATTGTGCATGTAGAGAATACTGCAGCTTCATTACTAAAGACAGTTATTGGGTCTTCTTTTGCTAAACATGGGTTGAGTATATCAAGCTTGAGGGGCCAAGGGTATGATGGAGTAAGTAACATGCAAGGTGAATTCAATGAGCTTAAAGCATTGATTATGGTCAAAAATTCATCTGCATTTTATGTTCATTGCTCAGCTCATCAACTTCAATTAACACTCGTTACTGTCGCAAAAAAATATATCAAGGTTTGCTCTTTTTTTAGCCGATTATAACAAATATTGTTGGAGCATCATGCAAGCGTAGAGACATTCTCCGAGAGAAGTAATATACAAAAATTATTGAAGAAATTTACAGTGGCGAAGTGGAAACAGGAAGAGGCTTGAATCAAGAGAGGGCAATTACAAGGGCTGGGGACACAAGGTGGAATTCTCATTATAGAACTCTCTTGAATTTAATTTGTTTGTTCTCCTCCGTGATTAATGTGCTTGAAGTAATTGAAGAGGATGACAATCTTTCAGAGCATAGAGCTGAAGCAAGTGATTTGGAGGAGGCTATGCAATGTTTTGAATTTGTGTTTTTGACTCATTTAATGAAATCTATATTAGGAATTACAAATAAGTTGTCACAAGCATTACAAAGGAACGATCAAGATCTTGTAAATGTTATGACTCTTGTCAAAGTTTTCAAGATACGACTGCAAGTAATGAGAGACAATGGATGAGATCCTCTATTAAATGAAGTTGCTATATTTTGCCAAAAACATGATATTAATGTTCTAAATATGGAAGATAAATTTGTAGCTCGAGGGAGATCAAGACGCAAATCCAAAAATAATACGAACCTTCACTTCTATCGATTTGAATTATTTTATGCAGTTATTGATCTACAACTTACCGAGCTTAATAGCCGATTTGATGAAGTAAACACATAATTGCTTCTATATATGACATGTTTAGATCCATGTAATGATTTTTCGGCTTTTGATAAGCAGAAATTAGTTTGATTCGCTGAATATTATTTGTTGGACTTTTCCTCAATTGCCTTAATGGAACTTGATAATCAACTTGAAACTTACATTTTAGACGTTCGGTCATGCAGAGAATTCTCAGATGTTAGAGTGCTTGAAGGATTGGCTCAAAAGTTAGTACTATTATTACCAGTTGCAACTGCAAGTGTAGAGAGTTTTCTCTGCGATGATTATCAAAATATCATTACGTAGTCGGATGAGAGATGATTGGATGAATGCTTGTCTAGGAACATATATAAAAAAAAGATATCTTCTCTACTCTCGACAACAAATATATTATGAAATGTTTTTAGAACATGAAACATCGAAGATGAATTAATATTGTAAGGAAGTAAATATTTTAATTATGTTAATTAAAAATATCCTAATTTGTAGTTATTTTTATTGTATGTATGTATCAACATTTTGTGTTTTTATATTATTAAACGCCCACACTGAAAAATCTTGCTGACTAGCTATAAAAGGTCTGGTGAGGTTGAGCAAAATGTCACCGTCATAGAATATATATTTTTGACATGGTAACGGTTATGATCAACACCAAAAAAAATAGGACTAATTTTAGGCATTAAAATGGATGAAGTTCTTTATATCTGGTCGGATGTTCACGAACGACATTTCATAATCACCATGTTGATGACCATCTCCGTGATGCCAAAAAGAGTCTAAGCTCATCGCCCACAAAATATTTTTGAGTAATTTACCTTCAGAGATTAATTTATAATTATTTTTATTTAGTGATAAACTGAGATTAGTTATCACAACAATTAATAATAGAGAGAAAAAAAAGAAAATGCTTAATGCCGTCTGTATGCAAAAGTTTTCCTTTTTTATTTTAGAGCAATGTTAAAACACATCAATTTTTGTTATTGACAGTCAAATTATATTAACATACCAAATTATTTTATTTTCACACCAATGCGTTATTGTCACACAAAATTATAAAATCATTATTGACACATCAAAATGACTGATTTTTTCTCTCCTTTACTGATAATATTTTCACACTAAAAAGAATGTGACACCAAAATTACTATTACAAATGTAAACATTCTAATCAATATTTGACTCGCCATTTTTATATGATTAATAACTTGTGTGCTATCAAATATTATGAAATGATCATCAATTTGATTGAAGCAATACAATAAAAACACAGCAACCCAAATCTTTCCTTTTATCCAAACATTCACAAGTATGTAGTACATGGATTCAAGGAAACAACAAATATAATACAAACTTTGCACAATCAGCACCGCTCGTAAGAAATTTTTAAAACTCTGACCCTACAGATCCAAAAATAGCATCACAATCTCTTGCCGGCGGGCGGATTGATCAGCAAAATGAGAACTTCCTTTCACAAAAAAGCCAAATATCCACTGTTTTTTTGGCAGAAATCTTCACAAATGCCAAATCTACACTGTTTTGGGGCAGAAATAAGGTAAGACATGATACAAGAAATTAGGGTTCGACTGAAATAGGGAAGGAGGAGCGCAAAAAATGGAGATGAGAACTTACATTCAAAGGTAGGGGTGCATCGTTCTTCCGGTGAAGTTCCTCAGCACCGAAAGGGGGTGTGGCGTTTTTCCGGGCGAAATAGGGAAGGGGGCGCGCGGCTTGAACTAGCAAAAGGAAGGGGAGTGGGACATTCTTCCGGTGATGCTCCTCGGCGCCGGCGATAGCCTCGTATGTCGACGAAATGGCGGACTGGGAGGAGGCGAGGGTTCGCGCACGGCTTGAACTCGCGATAGGCGGAAGCGGAAAGCCTGGAAAAAAACCCGGTGTGTGCTTAATGGATGTGTGGTTAGGATTTTAGTATTTTTTTGAGTTAAAATTGATGTGACAATAGTTTATATTGGCGTGCTTATAACATTGTCCTTATTTTATTTTTTCTTTTGACTTTTTCTCAATTTTTTTATGTGAACAAAATCAATTTCAGGGTTTATTATATATTGTTATTTTAGTTTTTAATTAGACGAGTAATTTAAGGGGCCAACGAGCGAAAATCGAGCATAAAGGCATAAGCCGGTGCAAGCGTGGACTTGGTCAACTGCGGCTCTCTTGATCCAACGGTTTCTATTGCCTTCAGCAATTCAAATCCGACGGCTAAGATCAAATCCCTTTTCAAAGCCGCCTCCGTATATCTATGACTATGAACCAGATCCACGGGCCGTATTTTTTGTTATTTCTTGATCTCCGAATCCCGACTCGCCCCTCTCCTTCTCTCTCTCCCACTTATTCTGGTCTTATCTCCGTACTTGTCGCCCAATGATGATGCATCAGCCGGCTGCCGGCGGAGAGCAGCACAAGGATCAACCCTTGCCGGCACACCCGTGGATACCGATGCAGTATCCGACGGCTGCAGCGGCGGCGATTGCGATGCAGCACCAAATGATGGGCGTTGTGACTCCGCCGCCGCCGCCGCAGTATTCACCGCACTACCTTCCCTACCATCCACCTATGCAGTACCACAGCCGCCGGCATCTCCTTCGTCGGCCTGCTGGTTGGGGCCCTCGTCCATGAGGAGAACAAGTCGATCTGGGTCGGAGATCTTCATTTCTGGATGGACGAGAACTACCTCCATAACTGCTTTGGCCACACGGAGAGGTAATTTATTGGCATTTGTGCTCCTTCGTCATTTCCCTAATTCTTACCTAGCGCACATATTTGTTCTGGAGTAATTATTTGACTGTGCAGTTGATGTGGTTATTAACTTGGACATAAATGCTCCGATGATGTCTGCCTGGTTATGAAAGTGACAAAGCCGGCACTTCTCCATTTTTGCAAACCTTTAGATGCTTACAAAGAATGTGATAGTTGTTGAAATGTTCATGATTCTCCATTTAAAGCTAGATTAAAGCTTTTTTGAATGACAATTATTGGGCAGAACCTGTACACTGTACAGTAACATACCACCTTAATTTTAGTAAGGTTTCATTTGATTTCTTGAGTGCATTACATCATGGGAATATCTTTGGATTATTTTTGCTGGCTTATCTAAGGGAAGGAATTATAAACTAGGAAGAATAAGTCAACATTGTTCCCTGAAATTGTGGAGAAAATGATAATTTTTGTTTGATCAGGTGCTGCTGTAGCATCATGATATGATCCTTCTCGCTGCAAGGGTCACGATGAGGACATACAATACCAAAAGCTAGATCTCTTTATAATAGTAAAAATAGCCCAACTTGCATAAGATAGAAGATAACAGATTAAAAAGTTCACAAGGCTGAAATGAGTGAGGGTGCTGTCCTTGCCATTGACTAGTTGCCCCTTCCTCTTCAAGGTACCATTCAGCCATTGGTAGTTCGGTTTACAGGTGGGATCTGCTTTCTTGGCCATGATGATGCGCTGTAGACGATCGCCGTGGACCCAAGCCTCCTTGATCAGTTATAGCAGGTCAATTGTGGGGAAAGCACCGTGTTGAGCTCTATGAGTGCTAACTCGTGTTGCGAGAGAGCATCGGCGCAGACGTTTTCCTTTTCCCTTGCGGTATTGGATTTGGAAATCTTAACCCATGAGTTTCATCTTGTGATTTTGTTGAGCCGGTGTTGTAATTTTCTTGTCTAGGAGGAACCGTAATGGTACAAGCCTTATTCATCAAGGGTGGGCCCAGTCAGACCAAAAAGTCAACACCAGGACAAAGTAAACATTTGAGGCAGAAGAAGGCCCGAGCGAATATTTGCGAGCATCCCTCTATAGTCGTCGGGTGGGCGACCAGATGAGTTACTCGCCCAAGCCACGCGACATCCTCCCATAGTCGCATAGTCGCCAAGTAAGGGGTGGGCTATAAATAAGTCCCCCCTCTTAGATTTACTTATAAATAGGATCCCAGAGGTGCCAGTAATTTCACTTTTTTGGCTGAGCTTTTGGATCCCGCTTTCGAAGACTTTGTTCGTGAGATCTTGATCATCCCCAGTGGTGACCACTCATTTTTAGATGCTCGCCAAGTTAGTGTCTTACTCGTACCATGCTCAGCCATCTTTGGTTGTGGAGGAAAAGTTTCTTTTAAGTTTCCGGATACGTGATGGGAGCTCCCTACCACAGCACCTGGGGTCCTTTAGTGTTCCCTTAGTCTCTTTGTCTTTGTCTCTCAATCCGTCAAGCCGACTGTCAGATCAGTATCCTTAGGCGCCTTGATCCGAATTTGTGGAGTAGGGATTTTCCCGGCTTCAACTCTTTGCTGCGGTGAGCGTGGATCACAGCTAGTGGAGGAAAGTCTAGCAAGTAGGCTAGATGGTGGAAACTGGCGAGCATGAAGAGATAGTCTACAACTTGGCAGACAAAGACGACTATGTAATAATGCCAGTTTTCGAGGATTTCACGCGGAGGATGGAGGGGACTTTGCGAGCAGCGTTGCTTCCTCGTACGAAGGTCACAACTACCTTGCTTCGTCGTGTTACTCCGTCGGAGGATGATGGTCCCTCCAGGCGACCAGGAAAGGAGCATGTGGCGGAAGAGCCGGAGAGACTAGTGAAATCACAATTCTACCTATCGAGTTCTCAGAGTATCAAATTTCGAGATGTGGAGAATCCTGCGAGGTTTCAGGATTCTTGCCCAGGTGATGAGTATGGAGCATTTTCTCGCCAAGTTGAAGATCGCCGCCAACAAGGAGGGAGGAGTCCGTTCTGCGATGAGATCCTTTCCGCACCAATACCAATGGGATTCAAGGAACCCATTTTGCGCTATTACTCGAGAAGAGATGATCCAGTTCGCCATCTCTAGCGGTTTGAAGACGTTGTTTCCATCCGGAACATGACAGATGCGTTCAAGTGCAGTTTTTTTGCCTTCATCTTCCGGGGGAAGGCCAGAGATTGGTTCCATCAGCTGGCTGGAGGTTCCGTCTACTGCTTCGAGGACCTGCGCTGAGTGACGATGCGATTCACCATAACAAAGAAGAGGAAGAAGAAGACAACGACCCTCTTCTATCTAACGCAAGGAGTACGCGATACGTTGGAGAACTATATTGACCGTTTACAAGAAGAGGTTCTGGACATCCAGGAAGTGGATGACTTCACTTTGCAGCTAGCCCTGACGTTCAGCTTAAGAGAAAGCCTCTTCAAGCTAGAGATCAGCAGAGATCCTCCCCTGTCGTACGAGGAGCTGATCAAGAGGGCTAACAAGTATGTTCAAGGAGAGACATCGAACCGTGGCTTTCTGGCCAGGCTCACAAGGGCGACCCAGGAGGAAGAAGGTGAAGAGGAAAAGACTTCAATGTGCGAGGAGGAGGAACCTCAGAGGCAGAAAGGGAAGGGACAAACAAAGAGAAGGCGATAGGAGCCACGGAGGAGAGAAGAACCTATGAGAGAAGAACCCGGGAGGGAGGAGCCGAGAAGGAGAGAAGTGGGGAGGCCCTTTGTGACTCCGGGGCATTGGGAAGAAAAGATGAGGTATCAAGTTCCCGCTAATAGGCCGTAGTGGAGACCGATATGAGGACCCCAATACCAAGGTCCCGTACGAAAGGAATACGCGTCACCGAAGACAAGGGAATACGCGTCACCGAAGAAATAATCCGCCAACAGGAGAGGCACTAGGAGGGAGGACGTTATGAAGACAAGGGAATACGCGTCACCGAAGAAATAATCCAAGAAGGCACCGAGTAGAGGAGGTCCCTCTCTACTGTGAGTTGCATCAAGTGGAAAAGAATGAGAGCATGACTTGCCCAAATTTTTGGGAGGTTAGGTTGAGGCTGGAAGCAGAAGGAGCTGGAGGAGAGCAGCAGATGCAAGAAGCTCCAGTCGAGCCGACAACATTCCAAGCTCCTGTACGAAAGAGGAACGAAGATCGGGTCGTCCAAAGAGGTCGCGGAGAATTGATCCAAGAAGTTGGAGTAGTAAGGGTGATCCACAAGAGAGCCAGGCTAGGAGCTTCCCGTAAGGGGAGTCTCCATCAGATCTACTGCAAGAGCGTCGCTTCGACCTCTCAGGCTTTCCCCCGTTGGATGAGATCACCTTCTCAGAGGATGATAGATTAGGGAATGAGAATCTCTTTCATGATGCCCTCGTGATCCAGACAGTAGTGAAAGACTTCACCGTCGACCGCATCATGGTGAACAACAGGATCTCGGTAAACGTCATCTTCAAAAAGACGTTTGGCGGGTTGCAAGTGGAGGCAGTAAAGGTGTTAGCTTCAGATGGTCCCCTCTTTGGCTTTTCCGGAGAGAAAGAGGCGGAGGGAGGAACAAATTTGCTGGTAATACTCGGCGACACCTCGATCAAGTGTCGATTCATCATCGTCAACGCACTGTGTTGCTACAAGGCGATCTTCGGGAGGCCGCCATCAACCTCTTCAAAGTTGTCCCATCTTCCTACCACCAGTGCTTGAAGTATCGCCAAGGATATGTCCAGGTTATGATCATGAGTTATCCAAGAGCTGCTCGGGAGTGTTATCTCAGCGCTTTCAGCACCATCAACTGGATGGAGGACACGAAGAGTATGAAGAAGGTGCTGGAAGGAATGGATAGGTTGGAGGCCGCAAAAGAGCTGGAAGAAATGGAAGTGTTCTCGGAAGGTGGAGAGCCTGGGTTGCTGAAGATTGTAGGATCCTTGGAGCTCGATGAGCAGGTGGAGATGGCGGCGTGTCTGCAGGAGAATGTGGACATCTTCACTTGGAACATCATAGAGATGCCAGAGATCGATGCGAATGTTGTCTGCCACCGCCTCAGTCTAGATCCTGAGGTCACACCCATCCGGCAAAAGAAGGGCAATCGCCACTGTGTTGGCTGAGCCCGTTAGGAAGAAAGCGAGGAAGCTCGTTGAGGCAGACTTTGTGTCAGAGATCCAGTATCCAGGCTGAGTCTAGAATGTGGTGAGGTGAAGAAGGACAGAGGAGGCTGAAGAATGTGTATTGACATTTCTTTATTGAATAAAGCTTATCCGAAGGATTGCTATCTCTTGCCTCGAATCGATGTGCTGGTTGATTCAGTCGTCGGTTTTTTTGTGATGTGTTTCCTTGGTGCCTTTTCAGGATACCGCCAGATCCAGATGCATTCCCCTGATCATTGTGATGTCTCCTTCATCACCAACGATGACTGCTACAACTACAAGATGATGTCTTTTGGGTTAAAGAACGCTGCAGCTACCTACCAGCGAATGATGAACCAAGTCTTCAAGGAGCAAAATGGACGGAACTTAGAGGTTTACGTGGACGATCTCTTAGTCAAGAGCGGGAGTATCCAGGAGCACATCAAAAATTTGGTGGAGACCTTCACGATGCTTCAAAAGTTCATGACGAGGCTTAATCCGACGAAGTGTGTGTTCAGAGAATGGAGAGGAAAGTTCTTGGGGGCATCTTCTTACCCCAAAGGGAGTGGAGTCTAATCTCGTAAAGATGAAAGCTATCCTTGAAATGGCTTCGCCAAAGAGTACCAAAGAGGTCCAGAGGCTGACAGGTCTTAGCCGCTACCGACTTACTCCTAGCAGATAAAGGGGGACAAAAGGAAATTCTGATACAAAGTAGCTTACTACCTGCTGCATGAAGGGGAGCGATACCACATGTCTATCTCGGGCCCACTGGCCAGATGTGTATCAGAGACCGAGGCTCCTCGAGTGCTGGAGAAAATTCATTCGGGAGAGTGTAGGAGTCACTCTGGGACTCACACTCTGGAATAAAACATCCTGAGATAATGCTACTTTTGGCCAACCATCCGAAAGGATGTCGAAGGCTTATCGAAGAAATGCCAGAAGTGTCAGCTCTTCGCTCCCCTCTAGTTACAACAAACCCAACAACTTTGTTTGATCACAACCCCTTAGTCGTTCGTTCTTGTCATGATCGAGTAGATCGACTACTTCTCAAAATGGATTTTGGCCAAAGCTCTAGCCAAAACCATTTCTCAAGTCGTGCAAAACTTCATCTGGGGGGATATCGCTTGCAAATTTGGGATTCCTCTCGCCATCATCACTGACAACGATCTGCAGTTCGCTAGCTCAGAGCTGGAAGATTTCTGCAGGCAGCTAGGAACAAGAAGTTCGATTTGCCTCCGTCCACTACCCTTGGAGCAATGAGCAAGTAGAGACCGTCAACAAGCTAGTCATCAACCTCTTGAAGAAGAAGGTCGAGAATCTAAGAGGAAACTTGGCGGAACAACTCCCTTTGGTTTTATGGACTCTGAGATTCACTCCGAACTCCGCCATAGGGGAAACACTATTCAAGTTGTCCCACGGGTTCGAGGCTCTCATGCTAGTTGAGTTTGAAGTCAGAAGCTCGAGAGCGGTTATGACATAAGAAGGAAACGAGGAATGACGCTTAGAAAACGAAGATGCCCCAAGGCTTTTCCTCGACTTCATCAAGGAACCTTGGGACATGGTCTTGGTTTGCCAGGAGCAGATCAAGAGGCGAATGACGAAGCACTTCGACAAACTTGTTTGCATTAAATAGTTCCAGACAGGGAATCTTGTCCTAAAAAAGTGGATGCAACGGGAAGAGCAGTCGCGGTCGGAAAGCTGAATTGGAATTGGGAAGTCATTCATGGTGCACAAGTCATTGGCAACCGGAGGATACCGCCTGCAAAACCACGATGGAGAGCTACTTGGGAGAACCTGAAGCGGTGATGACCTGAAGAGATTCTATCCTTAGCTGGAAAGGGTATGACTATCATGTATATATATTTGTTTGTATTAATGATTTCCTCACCCCCTGAAATACAGGAACGTGTGAGTCTTCTTTCCAAAAAAATTGTCTCAAAAAACTGAGTCGGTGAAGTCGATCTTCACGATCGGCTCGAGAAACGAGTCTCCGACTCGATTCTCATAAAAACCCAGAGAGGGTGATGAGATGGTGTCGGGTTTGTAATGAGTTCTTGTAAGACCAAGCCTCTGCATTGACGGTCGAGATCAGCTTTCCTCTTGCATGTTGGCCAAGTTACCTCCCGATCGCACTTCTCATCCGACTGGAGAGATTATCAGGAGAAAGCATGAACGCCAACCTACCAACTCGACGAAGGGAAGGTCGACTTAACTAACGACGAGACCTTTTATAAAGACGTCATCGGCCCCAATGAGTTGAAAAGCTTGTTGCTAGCGTCATCTCTCATGCAAAGTATAATGTCATCTCTTACAATCAAAAGAATTGGTGCGGTTAATCCCCATTGATTGTTAAGTGACAGGAGGAAGACCTTTCAAGAGAAGAGAGAACCTGAAATACGATGGTGGCCTCAAGATTGTGTCCGACGGGACACCTCGACTGCCATTCCCTATCAAGGCAATCTCACATTTTCTCACCAGGTGGAGTAGGAATCTCAAGAGTGTGAGTTCTTTGGGGCCCCCTGAGTACCACCCCCTGCCCCAGTATCTGCAACTTATGAAGAAATCGAGTATGCATATGTGCGAGTATGACTTTATGCGAGTATGCAGGTGCGAGTATGCATGTGCGAATATGCGAGTACGTGATTATGGCGAGTACCTTCCAAAGTCGCGTCACCCATGGTAACGACCTACCGGGTTTGTACCTCCTCTCTAACCCTAACTCTCCCCCTCTCTTCCTCTCCCTTTCCTCTCCCTCTCTCCCGTTTACCTTGCCCTAGCCGAGCATACGCCTCCGCCCCGAGTTCGTACCAAACTGGTCCGACCTGCCCCTTCTGCCCGCCGATGGCCGCCAGGGCACCAGCCCGTGCCGCACCAGCCGCGCCCGCACAGCCAGCCGCCGCACCATCCAGAGTCGAACCAGCCCGCGCAGCACCGTTTGCACCACACCGTCTGCGCCTGCACAGCCCGCGCCGCACCTCCGCGCCCGCACCGACCAGCGCCGCACTGTCCGCGCTGCCCCCCGTCGCTGCTGCCACTCCTCCCTTCCATGATCATGACGTCGAACACACTTTCCACTGTCGAGGCCCCATCGGAAAACACCAACGAGTCTCTCCTACGCCGTGTCGACGCCCAAGAATCTCTCGTGGCCTCCATGCATGCCTCCCTGCTCGCATTGCACGCCAAGTTTGATGCCCTCCAACCTTCTGCCGTCTCTTGTTCCAACGGATCCGCGTGCCCGACCATTGACACGTTTATCCTCGGGGAGGCACCACAACCGCACATCAGGGACTCTGCGCATCTTTCTTCCCCTGGTCGTCCAGCCCTTGCCTTGGATCTCCCCACCTTCGTCGGGGTGGACCCGATTGGGTGGATCGCCAAGGTAGAACAATACTTTGATCACCACCACACCCCCGAGCAGGACAAGCTATCTACCGTTGTCGTGAGACTCGACGACTCTGCCCTTCATTGGGCCTGGTGGCTCCGACAGTCCAACCCGGCTATCTCTTGGCCGAAGATCAAACAGGAGATGATCCGCCGCTATGACAGCCGTTATTCCGGATCCGTCATCGAGCGACTGTGCGGGGTACGCCAAACCGACACATTGGACGATTACATCGATGAATTCGTGGCCCTCATCACCCATGTTCCGGGCCTACCATCAGATCATTAACTCTGCTTCTTCATGCAGGGCCTTCTGCCCAAGATCCGGTCTCGGCTCCGCACCCATCACCCCCGATCGGTTTCCAAGGCCCTCAGCATGGACGGCCTCGTGGAGGCGGATTTGTGTACTCGACACCCGCCGACTCCAGGCGGGCCTACGCTGGGAGGCTGACCGTAGCGGACCTCTACTTCAAAGCCACAGGCCACTCTCCCCCCTCCAGCCGGCCGGCCAGGCTGTCCAAGTCCTCTACAATGATTCTCCAACCGCGAGCTCGACTACCTTCATCGCAAAGGGCTATGCTTTCGCTGTTGTCAGCCCTACTCACCTACCCACGTCTGCGCGGTCAAGGAGTTTCACGCCATCATCGGCGACTTCGAACCGAAGATTACTTTGGCAGATTTTGAGGAGCTCGAGATCACTGCGGAGGACACCACCAACGCCGTCGCCGACCTTTACTATTTGGAACTCCTATATTTCTCCGTGGGCGGCATTTCAGGGCTCCAAACCATGAAGTTGGCGGGCAAGTTGGGCGACCGCCGCATTGTCATCATGGTGGACAACAGAGCAAGTCATAATTTTCTCTCCTCTCCCCTGGCCCAGCAGCTGCACCTTCCGATGGTGCCCTCTCCAAACTTCACTGTTAGTTTGGGCGATGGTCGCCGCCGCTCGATCCAGGGCCGTTGTCTGGTCATCTCGCTCTTAGTGGGCCCTTACTCGGTGACGGCCATGCCGGATTTCTCTCAGCCCTTCCTCGTGGAGTGCAACGCGTCGAGTGTCGGCGTGGAAGTCGAACTTGCAGGCCGGCCGACCTGTGGCCTATTTCAGCCACGCCTTTTCTGACACTATCCGCAGCAGCTCCTCTTGCGAGAATGAGCTCTTGGGCCCCGTCATCGTAATTCAGCACTAGAGGCCCTACCTCCTGGGCCGACGATTTGTGTTCCACATCGACCACCACAACCTCCGCTACTTCCTACAACAGAAGATTGCTACGTCTGCTCAACAGGTGTGGGTGGCCAAGCTACTGGGCTACAACTTCAGCATCGAGTTCCTGCTAGGGAAGGCAAATTGCGCGGCCGACGCCCTGTCCCGCAATCTCCCGCCCGGTCTGGGAGGATGCAGATGCCCTCCAACGGTAAGTAGAAGCCGACCCAACGCTCAACGGGATTCAGAGAGCACTCCTCGCGGACGCCACAGCCCGCCCACCTTACTCCTTGGTTGACGACCGCCGACTCTTCAAGGGCCGTGTCGTACTCCCCCTCCTCCACGAACATCCCCCTGCTACTGGCCAAGTTTCATGCTTCCCCGACGGGGGGACACGTCGGTGCTTACCAGATGTATCGACGGCTGGCGGCCTCACTCTATTGGCTTCACATGTTCCGACAGGTCAAGGCCTTTGTGGCCGCTTGCCGCATCTGCCAGAAGGCCAAGTACGGAGCCGTGTTTCCGGTTGGTCTACTTCAACCCCTCATGATTCCTGACCGCTTTTGGGACGACGTCGCCATGGATTTCATCACACGGCTACCCTGATCTCAGGGACACAACCATCCTGGTCTTGGTGGGCCAACTCTCGAAGTATGCTCATTTCATTCCCCTCCACCAACCGTACACTGCCGCCACAGTTACCGACAGCTTCATCCAGGGGGTTGTGTGCCTCCACGGGTTTTCCCGGTCAATCGTGAGCGACCGCGACCCGCTCTTCCTGAGTAACTTTTGGATTACACTGTTCCGCTTACAGGGTACCCGTCTCCGCACGAGCACGACGTACCACCCACAAACCGACGACCAATCAGAGGTCCTCAACCAGTGTCTGGAGACGTACCTTTGCTATTTCGTGGGGGAGCAGCCTCGTAGCTTGGCCAAGTGGCTCGGGTGGGCCGAGTACTCTTACAACACCGCTTACCATCAGACGCTCGACACTACTCCATTTGAGGTTGTTTATGGCCGTCCGCCACCGTCTATTGTCCGCCACCTTCCCGGGGAGTGCCAGGTGGAGAGCCTGACCACCTCTCTCCGCGATAGGGACACCATTTTGGATCAGTTGAAGCACCATCTAAGACGGGCCCAACAGAAGATGGTTTCCTTCGCCAACAGGAAACACTGGGATCTCTCCTTCGAGGTGGGAGAGAAGGTTTTCATCAAACTCCATCCTTACCACAAGCTTTCGGTAGCCCGCCGATCATGCCCGAAATTTGCGCCTCGATTCTTCGGGCCCTTCAAGATCTTCGTCCGCATAGGGGCGGTCGCTTACCGCCTTCGCCTCCCAACCGGGAGCCGCATTCATCCGAACTTTCATGTCTTGCAGCTACGACGTGTGGTGGGCGAACACGCCACCACAGATCACATCCCGGTTGACCTCGATCTCATAGGGGAGACGCCCTACTACCCCACCTCGATCCTCGATCGCAGATGCCGCACCCCGAGGGACCATACATCGGAGGAGGTCCTTGTGGCTTGGACCGGCCGGCCCAACTCGGACGTGACGTGGTTGCCCCAGGATGATTTCCACCTCAAGTTCCCCGACTACTACCTTGAGGACAAAACACATTTTTTAGACGGCGGCATTGTTACAGTGCTACACGACGCCGCGCCACCATGGAAAATTTACATGCGCCGGGCGTGTGTAACAGACGGCCCCACCGAGCCCGCGGAGGAGATCCGCGGCCTAGTCGTTATCGTGTCATTTATTTCAGCATTTATATTTCATTTCAGCAATTATGTTTTTATTTCGGCTTTTATAATTTGCCGGATTATTCGCTTCGCTGTTCGCACCCCACTACTATAATGGGTAGTGCTTGTAATTGTTTTGGACATCTTGGATGAATGAATGTTTTTCCCTCTTCTTCTCTCTAACCCTAACTCTCCCCCTTTCCCCTCCCTCTCTCTCGTTCACCTTCCCCTAGCCGACCGTACGCCTCCGCCCCTAGTCGTGATCAAAAGTCGCGTCACCCAAGGTAACAATCACTCAAACTTGCTTCGAGCGTATGAGCCTGGCGAACACTCAACACGTTCAAGTATAAAAGAACAGGCGAGCTAAAAATTTCCTTTCCTTTGAATAAGTAAGAGATCATTACATTTAAAAAACCATAATGACGTCTTATCTAAAGCCTGTTCAAAAATTTTGTATAAAGTCTGGCAGGTCTGTACAAAATGATCTTCTGCCGACTAAGCGCCATCATCGCCCCCATCACCTCTGCCGAGATACTCTTCATCTTCAGCCTCTTCGTCTTCATCCTCATCGCCGTCGATGTCGACGTCTTCGTCCTCTCCCTCGGTCTCGATATCCTTGTCCTTGTCATCCTCTTCCTCAGCATCCTCAGAATCAAAAGATAGGATGCGATCAGGGGAGTCAGACTCCTTGACGAGTAGGCCTAGGATAAGGTCCATCACCGTCAAGCTGGTCGTCTCCGGTATGAGGTAGCTATTGACCTTCAGCTTGTTCAGGATGACGTTCCCGGTTGCTCGCTCAATGCCACGACGAATCTGTGACATCTCATCACTGTGCATCCGGATCTTCTTTCCTTCCCTAGAGGGGCCCGCTGCTAGCGGATGTTGCTCGGCCGGGTGAGTTTCCAACACGACGATCCTTACTGGGCGATCTCTAAAGCCGCCCGGGTGTCTGCCCGCTCTTGCTCCAGCTGGGACATCTTCTTTGCGGTTTCGATCTCGACATCCCACGAGTAATGATGGTAATTGTCAGCAAAATAATCAGCGTATAGTAAGAAGCACCGATGTAAAAATACTTCATTCGAACCGCGGTTACCTCATAGACCTTACACTTAGCGGCTTTTGGTCCAAGAGCGAGGATGGTCTTGCTTAGCTCCTTAATCTGCTCTTGGGTCGCGAGTAAGCTTCTCATCGTCTGGTGGCTGAGCTCGGCAGACCGCAGGAGCGAGCGCGAGGTCTGGTGCGCGAGGTATTCAGGAGTGATGTCTTGGAGCGACTCGGCATCCGTGCGACCATAGAGGGTGAAGATGATGACATACGCTTCGCCTCTATCTTCCCAATCCTCGGACCATGCGGGTAGGTTGGTGTTAAGGGTCATCGTATGCTCGTGCTCGACCCAGGTCCACAGTGGGAGACCATAGGCATCCCCGGCTCCCCGCTGCTCCTCCCTTGCCCGTAGTTGGGATGGAGGCATGGTTTGCCGACCTCCGAGGGGTCCGCTTTCTCGCCAAATACCTCGCTAGCGACATTCGATTTCTTCCTCGCGGGCTCCTTGATCTTGGGCTTTCCCTTCCCCTTATCCTTCCTCTTCCGTGAGGATTTGCCCTTCTCGCCGGGCTTCTGCAGGTCTTCAAGATGCAGCGAAAAGTCGATCGGAGATCCCGGTGCCTCCTCATCATCATGTAGTGGATTCTTCGTTTCCTATCGAGAAGCAACAACCTTCTTCGGCACAGGGAGAGGCTCGCGTGGAAGAAAGTGGGTTGTGCCAGTTTGTTGACATGTCGTCGCCAGTAGACGACGTCAAACTTGCGGCCACGAAAGGCGTCAACGAGCTGCTCTCTCGGCCCTTCAAGTTGTGGCGAGAAGAAAACGGCTTCTGATGGCTGCTGCGATTGGCGAACAACTCCTTTGAAGTCGCCGCCACCGCTTACTAGCCACTCGCCCCAGCGATGAACCTTGTTCGTTGTGCTGACAAGGGTGCAAATATGGTTGCACAGGTAGACGACTCCTTCGTTAGTCGCCCCAAACGAGAAGATCTTCCTAAAATCTGAGAGATCAAAGTCATTCTTCTCTGATCGCAAGAAGCAGAGGAAAGTCGATGATCATCTCCATTCCGTTGGGATTGATCTGGGCAGGGACTATCCCATAGTAGCGGAGTATCTGACAATAGTTCGGCCACAGGGGAAGTTGCATGCCGTCTTCGAAGTGGCGGATAGGGAGGATGAGCTTGTCGTCCAGAACTGTGTTTAGTCGCTGCTCTCGGCAAGGAAGTGACACAGGACGAATCTATAGACGGCAGGTAAGTGGTAACCGGTGACCTAACCCTACATGCTATGTAAAGCCCGACAGATTAATCAAAATTCAGCAATAAATAATTTAATCACAAGAGATAATTTAAGCATGACAAAATAGTTTATTAGGGTCAAGCAAGCTTAGGCTTTCCTCCGCGTGGGGGGCTAAAGAAAGAGCACATGACGAATAGATCTTGCAAATCACAATAATAATTCAAGCAAACTATCACAATACAATATATATCCATACAAATATAGTGACCAATCCAATAAAAATATGCTGAATAAAATAGTCTGATAGAACGAAAACTCACAAAGTAGTTGGCTGACCAAGACACTGAAAAATTTAGAGCCGGGGATGCGTGGACGACGATCCGAGGTGGAATGCTTGGATGATGATCCGAGGTGGAACTGAGGCGATGATCAATTGATCATTCATGACTCCACCCATCTTGAAATCTTGGGTGCTTACATGTCAATAAACAGACTATACCCTTTTACAATGGGTGGCCCTCAACTTCAAGCCCTCAACACACCTTCCAATATTTCCATGCTTTGGCACCCTCGATTTAGGCATCTCAACTATAAATCCATACAACAAATGAAACAACATAACATGGTAAGTGGGTTTCCCAACATTTTGATGTAGACCCGAATTAGGATTTCAAAATGTTAAATATTTTATAGCAAAGTATTTTATTATTTATAAATAAAATCAGAGTTTCTGAAAATTAAGGGGATTTTTTAGATTTGGAAAGCGGGCCGAGCGGGCCAAATCAAGATGTTCGCGCGTTAAACTGCTCTTACCGATAAACTTCGCAAAACCGTTATTTGTTATTTAGAAAACTTTGTCAGCGCTAATGGTTCGAGCCGAGGCGGGATTTGGACGTTCACAAGCACAAGACACAACAACAATTTATGAATTAAAACGGTAATTAAGGCGAGAGAACATTCGGGGCAAGCTTGTAATTATTTAATGGTTGCATAAATTTAAATCTAACTATTAGGAGCAAGGGGTGTGTGACGATACCATACGAGCACTGTCTGGACCAAATTCGTAGGCGAATGCAAAAACGAGGTCAACTAGTTGCCGTCTTTCTCTGACTGTAGTCGGCTTGGGTCGTTGGCCGATCCCGTATGGCTGTAGTTGCAGGAATCAGGCCGTGGTTATTGCAGGCTCGCAACGCTGATGAGTAGCGACCGCTGGAAGTGGTGTCGCAGTCGACGGCGTTCGGCGTAGCGAAAATGTGGCTCGCCGAAGGTCTCCTTGCAATTGGTTGGCAGGATGAAGTCCTGGCGTCGAGAGACGGTGGCCCGCCGGAAGCAAGGTCGCAGTCGACGGCGGGTTGGGAGGGCACGACTTGGAGTAGCAGCGATGTCGGGGAAGTACGCGAGGTCCAGCGGTGGAATCAGAAGTATTGGGCTTTGGGGGCCGACATTGTAGAGAGAAACGATGAGTCGTCTCTCTATTCTTGTCCAGGCTACTCTAATCAATGACCGACTCCTCCTTTTAATAGAGTTAACCATGAATTGAATTTATTCCTTCCTTTTTATTTTCTTCCAAGTAGGGAGACCATTCCAAAATGATAGTGATTTTTATTCCCCCCTTTTTATTGTTTTTTTCAAATTAAGCAGAAGGTCACAACTTTCTAAAGTTTAAGTTTCCCAGATTTAAATTTATGAGTTTTTCCAAAATGATTTCATATTTAAATTTATGAGTTTTTTAAATAATCTTAAGCTTGCCCGTTACGTCTTAGCGACCAGAATTACCAGACCTATTTATTAAAGGACTCATCGGACGGTCAACCCGACGAGCCGAGCAATTTCGGGCAAACAAGAGTACGAAAGAAATACATGAGAAAAGGTAAATAAATGCGTAAATAAAAATGCGTGACGCCTAATGACGTCAAGTAATAACTGATGCGACAGAGGATCCATCAATTCCCTCAGGGTTGAAAGTGCTTGTCCCGGACGAGAACTCGCAAAGACTGGTACTGGAGAGAGCTGAAGTCGTCGCTGGTGCTGAATCAGGTGGTATATCTGGGGCCTTGGCAGGTGGTTTGATACGCTTCAGAATTTGAAAAGAACAAGAACTGCAATAATCAAACACCCAACCCTCATGTGAAAAGTACAACTCATGACGATAATGACCGACCATGAATTTGTAATTTTCACAGGTGACTCGCATTTCATTAGCAATAAATTTATACAGTTTCGTTAAATAATTAATATGAGCTTGCTCGTCGGATGAGATACGTTCGCGGAATGAGACGAAGTGACAAGCGGGTAGGTGGAATAACACGTTGGTAATATCAGAAGGAGATACATAACGGAAGCGATATTTAGAATTGTTGAATGCGAGTTGTGCTTGTGGAGGTACAAATTCCCATTGACTTAGATTCTCACTGATTAATCGCCTAAAATAGTTCTCCAGACTCCTACTAACGGCTTTGATATGTTCATCGGTTCGAGAGTGATAGACAATACTAGCTTCAACTTTGGCTCGCTTTTACCCACATAATGTGCTCCAAAAATATGATAGAAAATATTTATTACGTTGGTTTAATTTCATAGATATGCATATAACCAAGTGATAGTGAGGTGAAAAGGTAAATTCGCTAAATATGAGATCGATCGAGTGTGGCGTGCAAAGTGAATATCTGTCGGATAAGGTGCAAGAAAACTGAGGAATATCAGGTGGCACGTCGTGGCTCGATAAATATGGTGTGAGCGACACACCTGGACCACAAATTAATTCATGGGGTGGGATTTCAGAAGGAAGTGCAGTAAGTAATAACGTAGTGGAAGTAACAAAAAGTGAACTAGAAATCTTGTAGGTCCTCTTGCGTTCTCTTGGGATAAGACAGTTCTTTTGGGGTAAAAGAACCATCTTGTGCCCGTGGTGTTCAAAGGAATGAGAGTTCTTCGTGCCGTCGTGCATGACATGCCGATCATATTGCCAAGCTCTTCCTAGAAGGATCTGACAGACATCCATAACAACAACATGACATAATACTCTATCCGAGTACGTGTTCCCTATAAAAAACTCCACTAGACAAGAATGAGTGGCGGGCATAGTCAAGTGACTATTGACTCTGGATAAGCTGTAGGGTTGTTCTAACGGGTGCACCTCAAGCCCTAATATGTCAACCATGCGTTGAGAAACAAAATTTTCCATACTAACGCTATCGATGACGATGGAACAAAACTGGCCTTTGATGCGTGCGGTAGTGCGAAAAATATTGTCTCCTATAATCATCCTCAGTAGAGTCACTAGGGGTGATCAAGCTATATCGTAAGACGCAGACTAAGTGTTCGGCGTGTTCGCCTTCCACTTCTATGACATCCTCAGTCTCGTGTTTGTGATCAGGTTCATGGTGAGACTCATTCACGTAAACTCCATACTCATGCTCACGTGCATCAGTAGAATCTCCTTACCCTTGGAAGGGATAGTGGGTGGGGTCGGAGTCCCAGTGGTAACGGGGGTGGGGGTGGGGGGGGGGGGGGGGGGGTGAGGGGGATTGAGATCCTGGCCGCGGTAGTCGTGGTGATACTCATTGTAGACTATCCGTAGATCTGACTCCGGATGTGCGCTTCTGCAGTGACTCCACTCTACGAGCTCTACTAAAGACTTCTTAATCGTGCAACTCTAGCTGATCCCGTATGGAATAGCGTAATCCATTAAGATAACGAGATACAATCATGTCATTATCCGTAGATCTGACTCCGCGGTAGTCTCGTGTTTGTGATCAGGTTCATGGTGAGACTCATTCACGTAAACTCCATACTCATGCTCACGTGCATCAGTAGAATCTCCTTACCCTTCGAAGGGATAGTGGGTGGGGTCGGAGTCCCAGTGGTAACGGGGGTGGGGGGGGGGTGAGGGGGATTTGAGATCCTGGTCGTGGTGATACTCATTGTAGACTTATCCGTAGATCTGACTCCGGATGTGCGCTTCTGCAGTGACTCCACTCTACGAGCTCTACTAAAGACTTCTTAATCGTGCAACTCTAGCTGATCCCGTATGGAATAGCGTAATCCATTAAGATAACGGGATACAATCATGTCATCATCCTCACAGAGATCTAGCCTCGACTGCAGGACAAAGAACTCATCAGTGTACTCATCGACCGTCGACTTTTCTTGTCGTAGATTATGAAATCTACGATATAAAGTCTGGAGATAATCATGGGATACGTAGCGCTTCCTAAGTTGGGCCTTAAATTCATTCCATATGGTGATGGGAGGTTACCCTAAATTGAATCTAGCGCACTCTAGTTGTCCCCACCAGACTAAGGCAGAGCCCTTTAGCCTAAGAACGACGTAATTTACTTGTCTAGCTAGTGACAATTGCTTCCAAATTAAGTAACGATCCATCCTATCACACCAACAAGGCAACAATGCAACTCTCAGGCTCTATCCGCCCCTCAAAATTGCCAACATCCAATTTTATTCCTAAATCCCAACGAGGCGGTTCTCTTATATTGTGGACTACCGGCTCGAGATGTCGTCGATTTTCTTGCTCCAAATTTCTACGATTTGGATAGTGCTCGACCGGGGGTGGTGGAATTAGACCTAAGTGTTGGTTGGCCTCTAACGCATTCACGCTCGCATGTAACCCAGTGATCGCTTGACCTACTGATGCAGGACGGCGCGTAGGGCTTACGCGCCTGTCGGCTTTTCTAGAAAACCCTAAATGCATGTGATGATTCAAATTAGTTTTGCAACGTTTGAGCGGATTTTGCACGAACTTAAAAAAAAGACAACTAATTTTAATACGACACTAAATTGTTGTTTTGCTTTAAAGTTAAAATTTCTTGAAAAAAAATGGTTCGATTAAAATCTGGGGAAGGGAGTCTGCAACTTTCGATCCATTTCCCCTTGTCGTAGCAAAACAAAAATACGTTTCCGTTAGAAGTTTTCGACGTAGCGTTTGCTGACAAAACTCGGGCGAAAACCCAACAATGAGTCTAGTTATCGTAAGAGAAAATGTAGACACTCACAAAGGAACAGATGAAAACAAGTTACCCACGGAAAGAGACGACTTTCCGTATCCGAAGTTGATGGCGATCACGCGAGGAACTTCTCATCGCTTTCAATCTCCCGCTCCGAGGTCGGCCGCTATCGCACACGACACCAAGGAATTAATTCACTCCCTCACACGAAGTGGTTCCACGGATTCACTCAACAACGAAAGGAAGCCACAAACTAAAAAACCTATAATTCATCCACTCTCACGCACCAAAGTGGATCCACAAAATCTCTAAACACAAGAGTTGAATTTCACTCATGTTCACACAAGTGGAGGTTCTAGGAAATTTCAATCTACCTACTGTTTTGAGAAACTTAAACTGGCACAAATTTCTACCCTACAGCTCTCAATCAAAGTAGTGAAACAATCCCTCAAATCTCACTTTACTTTTACTAGAGCAACAACAATTAATACATCAAGATGTCACTGTTCATCATCTTCACTAACAAACACAAGCAACAAATTTGAAATTTCATCAAATCGATGTCATCCTACAGGAAATCACCAACTCTCCTATCTAAAATAACTGAACTACTCAACCCAAACGGGAATCACACAAACACAAGTTCATCACTCATACATCAATCACCTACATCAACACTCACACGAGAATTAATTCACAACAACAATCCAAGTTTTTTCATCAATCAACAACCAAAAACCACAGATTACAAACTCTCTTATATAGGGTTCAGCTTAACAAAACAAAAAATTAAAACTGAAAATACATAGGGAACTGGCCACGGGAGACGCGGTGATGGCGGAAGGCGTCGAGGTCGTGGCTAGCAGTTGTGGGGATCATGGCCGGCAGTTGGAGCTCTGGAGGAGGCGACGTGGTATTGCGGAAAATTCCTCCATTTCTGGCTTCCTGCGGCGCTGGATCTGCGGGGCGGGTGAGCGGCGTGGACGGGATGGCTTTCGCCATTTCTGGCAATCGGTTCTGAACCGGAGTGCTTCTTTACTTTCAGACATATATATATATAATATATTCTTATCATATAATGTTATAATAGTATATAGGCTGCCTAGTATATATTATATACGTTATAATAGTATATAGGCTGCCCAATATATATTATATATATATTAATTCACACCCGTTTACCCGTATCGACATATATATATATATTATTTATATAAGTATATATATATATATATATTTCACGCAAACTACAACACGAAATACAAATTAAACATGTCAATTCTGGGCCGATAGAGGTCCGGACGGGTGCGACGACGGGCACTTTTGCGACGCTCTGATCTGGGTTGGTCTCCACCAACTCTCCCCCTCTCAAAATCACTCATCTCTGGTGAGTGCTCCGAGCGGTACTGTTGTAGAAGATCAGCATCCATGCATTGTAACTCCTCGGCCAAGACCCAACTGGTCTCGATCTCTGTCTGCCATGCCAACGAACCATGTATCTCTGAAAACCACCATCAGTAGTGATCACTGCCTCGTCATCCAATATCTGCTCGGGAACTAAAATCTGTCGCGGAAGTCGATCAGTAGCTATGGGAACTGGTAAAGTAGACTCATCTGGTATCTCATGCTCCACCTGTAAGCTGTCAGTGAAAATGGGAGGAACTGCAGTGGACGTGTCAGTAGTGAAATGAATATCGGTATGTCCTGAATGTGGCTGCTCACTCTCACTCACCATCTCAGAAGAATTAATTGGAGGAGAAGACAATGAAAAATCTATAGACTCATGCGGGTAACCGTGAAATAAAGTCAGATCGGCTACGTTAAAAACATGATTTGCTCTTCAAACGGAAGACATCTCAAGTTCATACGCATTCTGCCCAATCTGTTTCACCGCTCTAAAGGGTCCAGTTCTACGGTCAGCTAACTTGTTTACGGTACCCGATGGTAACCGTTCCGGATTTAGCCGAACCATAACCAAGTCATCCACTTTAAAACTAGTAGCTATCTTGTGTTTATTAGCTTGAGTTGCGTAGAGATCGTAAGTGTTATGCAACTTCCGCTCAATCTCTTTATGCAAATCATGCAAATGTAATGCATACTCATGTGCAAACTGACTAGTCCTATAAGTGTGTGGTAATGGTGCTAAATCTAACGGCACTCGTGCAGTGTGATCATGAATAACCTCATTAGGTGATAAACCCGCTGGATTATATACACCTTTACCGGTGCCCAGTATTCCTTGGGATGATGTTAGCATGGATTTTGTGCTTAGGTTGCCGCGCAATTTTAGGAAACACGATTCCATACTTGTCGTGGTTGATCGGTTCTCTAAAATGGCGTATTTCATCCCTTGTAACAAAACCGATGACGCCTCTCATATAGCCCGTATTTATTATAAAGAGGTTGTCGCACACCGAGGAATACCCAAGACTATCGTTACCGATCGAGACGTTAAGTTCACCAGCTATTTTTGGAAGTCACTCTGGAGACTGTAGTTAGTGGAGACCAGCCCAGATCAGGGCGTCGCAAAAGTGCCCGTCGCCGCACCCGTCCGGACCTCTATCAGCCCTGAATTGACATGTTTAATTTGTAACGATCGGACGGTGGCCCACTGGCACGAAGCGGCGGCGGTTGACGGCGGCGGCGGCGGTTGACGGCGGGCCTCGGCTGTGGCCGGTGGCGGGCGGCCGGCGGCGTGCGGCCGGCGGCGGTGGCCGGCGGCGGCCGGCGGTAGTTGCTGAATTGGAGTCCACCATGATCTCTCCTATTATGATGGAGATCAAGGGGAGAGTGAGTTGACTAGTCAAACCCATGATCTCCACAATATGAGAGATCATGAGTAAGTGCACAATCATTATTATATAAATGGGGCTCCATCCCCATCAAAATTCATTAACCATTTTGCAAAATTCTAAAGAGGAGGGGCTACTTAAATCCTCCCCCTCCCTGAATATTCAACAAATTTGCAAAGAGCACCACCAGCCGTCGATATTGAAAATTCGCACATGGCCGCTGACAATTAAAATAAAATACGGTATAAATAAATAAACCTTATACAAAGAGTTGATTAATTAATTAATACGAGTATACCACCAAATTTTGAAGAGCTTTTAGTTGCAGCAGAGCATGCCAGCAATAGGGGTGAGAGAGAAAAACCGCAAACCGCAAAAACCGCCCGTATCGTAAAAATCGCACCGATTTTTAAACCGCCCGCATCGCAAAAATCACACCGATTTTTAAACCGCACCGCGTAGTTTATGTGCGGTGCGGTTTTGAACTTTTACAAACCGAGCGCGGTTCGGTGCGGTGCGGTTTTTGGATTTTGAAAACCGCAAAAACCGCACCGCACCGAATATTTTGTGTATTTGAATTTTTATAATTATGTGACGTCACATTTAAGTATATTAATTAAGAGTTGATATATTTATACGATATATTACCGTCAGAGTTATTATAATTAAGTGAGATATTTTGCTGAATCATCTCTTCCACACACACTATAGTGAAATAGGGGCTTAAAACTATAAGGAAAACATGTTGTACACTTGTACGCATTAGTGGGAATATGCCAAGATATGACACAATGACGACAAATGATCCATATAGCCGACCACACTATAATGGGATAAAGGTTTGAGTGTTGTTGTATCTCTTCCACACACAGATAATTTGAATATCAAGTAGAACAGTCTCTTAGTTTTAATAATCTAAATTAAAACAAAATATTGCATAAGAAGTGTTGATATATAAGAAAGAATGAATCTCCTGCAACAAAGTTTAGTGTAAAAATATTTGTCTATAAAACATGATATTCACAAGATAATATATAGTTCATAAGTTGGTATAACATCTTCAAAAAAAGACAAACAATTGCATCAAATTTTATGAAAATGAAATCACCTGTTGTAAGAAAATGATATAATTTAATATAATAAAAAGAGAAAAACAGAAAAACATAAAAGAACTCATAAATTATTAAGCAACATCCATAGTTCTGATGGTTACTTGTTGTCTATGTAAAATACATGTTAAAAGGCGCACCGAAACCGCAACCGCACCGCAAAAAACCGCACCGAACCGAAACCGGTCCGCATAATTTCGATGCGGTGCGGTTTTGCTCGGGCAAAAACCGAGCCCTTACGGTGCGGTGCGGTTGCGGTTTGGGCCAAAACCGCACCAAACCGCACCGTGCACACCCCTAGCCAGCAATACAAACGCGGCTTGGACTTTTTGTGTGGATACAAAATTACAAACACCAATTTGATCGCAAAATTTGAGAAAAATGAATTAAATAAAATGAAAATGTTAGACAAAGAAAAAGCCAATCCGGCAGTTTTATTATAAATTCGTCAAAGATAATAAATAATTAAATATCGAGAAGGGCATGTCCCGCCCCACTGGCTGGCTACACAGTTTTGACCATATGTGTGAAAAATATCAGAACCTAACGGTAGCACATCATGAATACGTATAAAAATAAGTATATATATATACGAGCATCTTCGCACGGGCTACGCCCGTGCTCGATGCTCTTCGCATCGACAGTACCCTAGCTGCGACGGTACCTCAGCCCAAACTCCCCACCTCTACGACAGTCGATGCTCTCGGGCGGCCTTCTGCCGCATTCAGGCGGGCTTCGCCCACCAGTGCACAAACTCCAACCATGCTGGATGCTCAAGGCGGTCTTAGGCCGCATAGAAGGAGGCTTCACCCGCTTCCACGTAGTCCACCATATCGGTCGCATACACGTCGCTCGCGGCCCCCAGAGCGCATGTGCAAAATCACACATAACAAAATACATATGCTTTGAGTAGCCCAGTAGCAAAAAATGAAAGAGTAGCACAGTAGTACGAAATGAAAGTGATTCCATTTTTTGAGAAGTATGATCATATGTCAGCCTTCAAGAAAATGTAAAATTGTTATATGGTAGCTTTGTCGATAACAATGTACTAAACATCAATCTGTTCATGCTAATAATTCATATGTTTATAGGAAACATATCTATCAACTATAACAGAGCATTATTTACATATAAAATTTTCAAACTTAAAACATGATCAAATTAATGGTCTGACAAACAAATATATCAGGATTGAAAGTGAATTATGGCAGAGTGCAAGGTGTATCTTGTTTCACGCGGAGGAATTGTGTTTGAGAACGTGCATGAATGTTTATGAAGCTTTGGAAATATAGAGTACAATAACTCTACGGGCATTAAAATTATGATAAAATTAAAGAAATGATTGTCAGTTAATTGAACCTAATGGCGTTAGTGTCCGGCTATATATATATATATATATATATATATATATATATATATATATATATATATATATATATATATATATTATATATATATATATATATATATATATATATATATATATATATATATATATATATATATATATATATATATATATATATATATATATATATATATATATACGGCCTGCGGCCGCATCAAAGCGGGGTTTTTGCGAATTTGCACGTGTTTTCGCAGACGTGCGGTGAGAGTTGGGCGTGTGTGGAACGGTAGATGCGTTAGAGCATTGATGAGGGGATAACATGGTGTGAATATCGTTAGATTTCACAGAAATAGAAAGTTTCTGTAAGTCATGTACAAATAGCATGGTTATACACCAGAAGATTGTAACAATGTTCATATTATTATTATGGTATGGTTCGTAAAACATACAACACATAGGTGATTGCACGAAATTCTATATATCTGGAAAGTATATGACACACTTATTATTCAAGGAGTTTTTATATCTATGTAAACAAAAGAGAAAGTTCACTGTGATTGACGATCCAACTGTATCACCGTGGAATCTCTGGTAATGAGGTAATGTAACTAAGGTACGTGCAAGCAAAAGAGCAAGTGTAGCTTGAAGATATCATAAGCGGAAGCAGTGGTTGATGACATATTTTCGTCAGTGGCCTTTGGAGACTCTGCATTGGATGAAGATGTAAAGCTGTATGAGTGATATAAAAATGTTAGATAAGGTATGGTAGTACAGTTCGTTATGTGAGGAAAATTATTTGCTATGTTGTACCTGCTAATCATTGTGAACACGTAGTTCCATTCTTCTTGTGCTGTTATGCCTGGTGGGACAGGTGGTATGCGTAGGCGAAAACCTGGAATCTCAGTTCGGGGTCCATCAGACCACCTCGCTGTCGTTGGCGGGCAAATCTCATCGTAGTAATTATCATCAGAGTCAAGCGTGATGCTGTTGCTGATAGGGTTAGCTGCGAAGCAAATTGGAAAGTTTATTTTTCAAGCTTGTATGACAATACGTAAGTAGATCTATATAGTATGAATGACTTACTGGGTTGAACTGTAGGGTGATTGTTCTGTATTTCTAATGGTTGATCTGATGAATGTTCAGCTGCCATCTTCATATTGGCAATATTAAAAAGAAGATAAGCGATGCATGACAAATGAGGGAGTATTTGATAACAGAAGCGCATTATACAGAAAGCCATGTGAAATGTATTTTCTATTTTACAAATGATCTATTTGTTAGTAACAGTCGTGAAGAATATGAGTTGGTACAGTGCAGTTGTTAGAGATGAAATATAGTATGTATCAGTGATGATATATGGTGCATGTCAGCGATGTCAGAGTGGAGGAGTACATGTAGAATTTAAGTCATATTTCATAATGTCATGTATTAGTTTGTACAGATATATATGCGAAAATAACATTTGAATATTAATGAAATCATAAAGAGTGCAGTAAGAGTATGAGGAAAGGTAGTAACGACAAATTACGTACGCAAATGTCGTAAAACAGTGGCACTGTAATAGATGTAATTGTTTCTGAATTTGAGGTATTTCTTGGGATGTGTATTTGAAGCAGCCGCTTTAACGAATAATGCGAATTATTATATATAACAGTATTTATATATAAAAAAAACTATCTTTATGTGTACATAAAGTAGAGAAAAACAATTTTTTTTGTTGATATTTTAAAATATATATATCTAAACGACTAAAAAAGAAGTATATATAGTATAAATATTATAATCTCGGTCAGTCAGGTGATATATATATATTCCGTATGTATATCATAGTATTTGTGCACGTATATGTTCGTTATATCATTTATACTGTGCTATATTTGTGACGCTATCTAATCACGTTTTAATATCTCTTGGTTCGCATGAAAGCATTGTTAATTTTTTTTTATATAAACTATTTTACTGCACAGGAATTTGTTGTGGTAGCATTCAAATATGAAAATGGAGTACATAGGGATACGTACATAATTGGTATAGGGTTTGTGATGATGAGTAGTAATAGTGTAGAAAGTGTGGGTTTGTCGTACGGACGGGTTTGCCGTATTTGTAATCTATAGTGAAAGATTCGGAGGATATATATGTATATCGTCACGGTGGGTAGTCTGTACATAACATCATATTTAATAATTTTTTACAGTACATTTCATAGATTTGGGAGTCTTATAAGAAATGGAGGAAGTGTGGATATTTTACGAAATTGTTGTTGAATATGAAATTCAAATTATAAGATCGAAAGTATTACAGTGAGGTTTGAATGTATAAGATTCATATTCGTGGTGTAATTGTTCAAATGTAAATGAAATTATATATCATATTATTAACGGACATTGATATATGTGTACAGGTAGTAAGAAACGATATTTTTATTGTATGGCTCGATTTATATGAGCTGGTGTGCAAAAATTGTATAAGTACAATGGACGTACAACGTAATTATTTGTAATTCCTATTTGGATTCATATGACGTTCATAGAAATAAAATGAGTACAACGCTCTGATTCACTGTAAAGAAGAGTTACCTTCAATTGCGTACAAAGACCAGAGCATATAGTTTTGTTGTAACAGAAGTTGTTGTATGTAACTGTAGTTCAATAAGTTGCATGAGACTGTGTACCAAAGAAAATATATTAATGAACAACAATGTTTATATAATACAAAACAGGAGAAACAGTTTGAGATGGGGAGAAAATGTACCTGTACAATGACAGCCGACAGTAGTTCCTTGAAAACAACATTTTTTGTGTATGTACTTGACTGTTTTGCTATAGAATCATCCTTTATTAAAACTTTTGTACTTGTCGCATTGACTCCTCTTGATAAAGCAACATAAAGCTGACCATGAGTGAAAACAGGAGAGGGCAAGTACAGACCAATATGCTTAATGGTTTGCCCTTGAGATTTGTTTATCGTAATTGCAAAACTCAAACGAATTGGAAATTGTTTTCGCGTCAACTCAAACGGCATATTGAAATCACCAGAATGTTTCAGCGGTATGCGGGGAAGGAACACTGACTTTCCTTTATGATGTCCACTGAGGATTTCGGCTTCAATCATATTTTTTGAGAAATGACGGCAAATAAGACGTGAACCATTGCATAAACCGATTCGTGGATTTAAATTGCGCAACAGCATTATGGGGGCGCCTATTTTCAAAGATAGTTTATGTGGTGGTAGAGTGCCTGGTGAAATGCTATTCAAAAATTCCTGTGGGTATAAATTCAATGTGTCATCATCAACGGAATCAAAAGAATAGTATGTCATTTCACGTTCATGAAGTAATTTAAGACACTTCTCATTTAACATAGACACATCCTCATTTAATGGAGTGAGCAATGCTCTGTCTTCCCAGTAAGCAAAGTTGGTAGTTGCGGACGTAATATCAGAAAATACACTGTTCGTCAATACAGTGACCGAATGTTCTCCTGTCCATGGAATAATGATTGACATCGGAAGCCTAACCATATCATTATCATATGTTTTTTCTTCACCATTTCCGATTCGAAGCAGGAATTCTGAGAACGGATGATCATCAACAGCACGCATATTTTCAGATAATGAAAGTAAATGTACAGTTGACCATAAAGGTGATGTAACTATGCTGGCATTGATCGTTTGGAATTTAGTGCCATTGACAACAACTGGTGGAATTTGACGAAAATCTCCTCCCATAATGACAACTTTACCACCAAAAGGTTGTGTGCTGTCTAGAACATCTCGAAATGATCGATCAACAGCTTCAAATACATGTTTATGTGACATTGGAGCCTCATCCCAAAGAATAACTGAGCAATGTTGTATCAGTGTATGCATTTCAGAGTGTTTGCCAAATTTACAAAATGAACCAGCTTCTACCGGAATTGGAATTTTAAATCGTAAATGTGCTGTAGTACCACCTGGAAGAAGAGTTGCAGCAATTCCTGATGATGCAGTTGCGAGCACAATATGACCATCATTACGTAAATGAGCAATTAAAACTCTATACAGGAAAGTTTTTCCACTGCCTCCAGGACCATCTATGAAGAAAATACCTCCATTACGACGGCTAACAGCTTCCATAACAGTATGGAAAGCATAACATTGATCAGTATTTAACAATGACACAGAGTTTAAATCCGTATGTGAGATGGGTATCGAAAGTTCATCTTCAACTAAGCTCGATAGATTGTGAACATTTTTGAAAACTGAGGGAATTTGCGGAATATCGAACTGTGTAATACTCTTGCTATGTTGCTGGAGAGTATAATCTATTTCATGAAGTAGTTTGTTCATGACATATATATCATTCATTAAACCAGTAGAAACGTAATCTTCAGACATCGCAGTATGGTTATCATTCCATAGTTGTCTAACTTCAGTTGGGTTGCAGTATAACAAAACTGTTGTGAATAAATTACGTAATGCCTGAGGTAGCTGAAATTCCCGTGCTTCACGCATACAGTCATGTAGGTTGTTGTCGTGTTCGAGCAGACCATAGTGTTCAGCAGCTTCTTTAAACGTCGAGTACATAATGTTATTGACTGTGAGTAGATGCTCAAAGGATTTCGGACCTCGAATGTGATACAATAGAATTCGTAAATAAAATCTTTCACCTTCAAGGATGTACCGAGTACATTCGAGCAATAACTTTTTGGCGTCGTCTTCGTTGACTCCAAGTTTTTAATGTCTTATTCCAGGTGTAATGTTTTGGAAACTCTGTATACAGATACTTGTGATCTTCTTTTTCCGTGGCGTAAACACGGAAAAATTCAGTCAACATTGTGCGGGAATTTCGTTCATTTGTTAGCACATTCTCAACTAAATCTGTGGTGCGAAAATGCACCTGATGTTTATTCGGCAAATGAAGTTGTAGACGAATAACTGATGGATATGTTTGTTGTTATTCTGCAACATGTCAAGTTTAGCATGCAGGTTCTGCTAACGTCGCGACATTCTCTGCGGCGCTGTGCGACATAGGGCTAATGTAGGGATCCGCTTACTCGCCTAAATCGCGTCTTAGGTTGATACTCACCGGAACGGATATATACCCCCCCCCCTTGCCTTCGCCTATAAATAGAGGGGGTAAGTAGGACATAAGTACGCTGCTGCGATTTTTCAACCCCAACTCGCGAGTATCTTCTCGTGCTCGCGTGTTTCTTTTTTTCTTCTCTTCTCGTCTTAGTTCTTCTCCAACTCGCTAGCTCGCAAAGATGGTGGGAGATGATGTCAGTGCTCGCCGACAGGCACACGCCGCTAACTTTGCCGACGCAACCTTCAAGAAATCCATAACCACAGAGCGAGACTTGGAGACGTTCAGGGAGCGGCTTCTGCCAGATGGCTATCAGAGTAAGAGAAAATGCTCACACGGGTTGCAAAGCTCACGCCCGGGTGAAAAAAAAGTGCGCAACAGTGTATCGGGATGAGGAAGTTTTTTTCGAAAAGGTTGAAAAATAGGAGATAAATGACTTTTCAAAAAGAGTAGAAAATGGAGTTGTCGGCGATAGTTTTTCCTACCAGTAGACAGTCCAAACGATTTCTTAGGTGCGGTGGTGTTTTCTAGAAAATGGAAAGAAGGTAAAAGCCCTCCCAAACATGCCCTAAGTTTTCATAACTATAGGTTGTACCTCTCTAACTTTTAAAATTACAATTTCCTCCCCTCAATGTTTACATTTCATTACATCTATTACATCTATGCACAAATATCCCCTAAAAATTTACTCCTAGTGACTACTTTTGTGCATGAATATTGTGAATGGTAAACATTAATGAGAGGTCTTTGTAATAACGAAAGTTAGAGGAGATGTGAACTGTAATTATGCAAATTTTGAAGGGAGGCCCTCATAAATAACCCTAATAGTATATAATACAGAAGATGCAGCATTTCCATAAAAAGTTCTATCGTATTTTGGCTCTGTTTGGGACAGCTCTGGCGGATTGAAAAGCTGCTGTCCGGATAGAGCTGTTTTAAAATAGATTTCTGGGGAGCAGTTTTGAAAAGCTGCAGAGTGTTTGGGTATTCTGTGCAGAAGTGCGCTCGGAATCGCCCGAGGAAGGACGTCGGGGGCTCGGAATCGCCGGAGGAAGGCCGTCAGGGGCTCGGAATCGCCGGAGGAAGGCCGTCCGACCCTTTATAGCGATCGTGCAAATTTCATCCATATTTATTAGCTCGATGCCATAATTTAGCTAATTAATGATTCTGCAATAGTTGTTCATGACGTTTATGACTGATACTGAAATCTTAGATCCTATCAAAACATATGGGCATATGGCTAGTTGCACTTTGAGGGAGCCGACTCAGTGCCACTTGGTGAACAAGATCTGTTGAAGGTTCAAGCCGCTACAATCTTCGCCCTCGATCCCCCGAAGAATTAGTTTCAAGTTAGTTGATGGTTTACGATAGTCATATATATACTTCAAAAATTTTATCTTGTTTGTTGTGTTAATACAATTTCTTGTTTGGCTTGAATCAATTTGGATAAATCATAAGTCCACTTAGTTCATGTTGAATTGAGTTTTATTTATTTATTTATTTTTATTTAATTCCTACACTTTATATTTGGCTAAAAATGTTAGATGACCTAAGCTTTATCTTTATGTTGAATGGTTGTATGAGAATGTTGTCACATTATTTATATCTCTTTTTATAGATGAAAGCCTAATGAAAATTTGTAGAACTTCAAATCAACTTTCATTGGATGTGTCGCCTCTTCCCTCTCTTTGAGGAAAATTTTGGTTTTCTCCCCTTTGGTGGAGTAGCTAGCCGCTCTGGTGTGACTCCAATGATATCCGTGGTAGTGTGATACTCTACAACTCTTTGCAAGACTCATTGGGTAATTTGTTTCTTTCTATGTTCCTTGGAGTGAAACTCTTCTACTTCTTATTGCTAGTAATTTTGGTGGAGTGAAAAGTTCGGTGTCATCACAAATTTTTTTGAATAAATTGCTTGCAATTTCTGCATGTAATTATCCTCTTTATTTTTACAAATTAAAAAAAAGTGATTTGACTCATTTGGTTCTCTTGTTGTCAGGGCAATGTTTTATTAGATCTAGATCTGACATTTTGAAACGGATCATTCACTTTCAAGTTTTCATATTACTTGATGTATGCACCCTTAATTTATAGGGATTTTAGGCTGCAAATATCTGGAATCCCCTCTCCCATACTAACTTAGTGGGGGTTAGGGGTGCAACTCGGATCGATCAATTCGGTTTGGTTCCACCCAAAACCAAGAACCGACCCATATAGGTTTGGTTCTAAACATTTGGAACCAGAACCAACCAATGATTCTAATGTATAGAATTGGATCCAAATCCTTTCCTTCGGTTCGGTTCTCGCTAATACGCCCAAAATGAATTTATGTATTAGCGGAAGTACACGTGCCAAATCATATAATATAAAGTGAGTTAAGATAACTTTTACGGAGAAATGATGAATTTAGCGCTCGCAAGCACTAGCTCAACATTTTCTTTAAATTTAAGTGAATTAATTATAGCGTATTTGATAATGAAAAATTAAAAGAAAAAAATAACAAAACTAAATAACATTTGTTTAAAATTACATCAATTGAGAGAAATAGTCTTGTACATTGATCCTAATGCCTATTATGATGTGTTTTTAGTGTGATCATTTATAAAATGCTTGATTAACTATCTTGCAACGATCTGAAAGTGGATGTCATTATCTCTCAATCTCTGAAATATTTTTATCTTAATTACCCTAATCTCTAACTTAGGTAGAAAAAAGAATAGCATGAACCGCGCAAATCAAAATTGCTAACACAAGATGAACTATCTTTCTCTATTTATGTTATATTGAAATTTACGTTACACTTACGTCACTCACCTCTCGAATCTTGCAGCGCTGTAAAAATATGAAATTTGGCTAAATATTTATGCAACTTCTCTCTCGAATCTCGCTGCGCAAAAGAAAAGATTCAACCCTAAATTATCATAACTCCTCTCTCGAATCTTGCGACGCAATTTAGAAGAAGAATACTTAATCCAAAATTTTTCATAAGATAAGAGCATAATTTCAATAAAGATAGTTCTCAACAATCATATGGAAGAATTAAAATCACAACAAAACAAAGTACTCTCAATATACAAGATCTAGAAAATTTGTTCGTGATGAAAGGATCAAAGTCATCAAACCATATAACAAGAAAAATCTTAGAAAACATGATGATTAACATCAAACATTGCAGGAATTTTTTTCCTGATTTTTGCTCTAGTTGTTGGCCTTCACCTTCCTTCTCTAATCGATCCTCCTCCAAATGATGGTGGTTATTATGATATTGATCACAAATTTGGTTCAAAAGAGAAATATCTCCAAAATATCTTTTTTCTTTTATATAAATTGTCCTATTTAAGGAAAAAAAATTAATGAAAAATGATATCTTTCATTATAAAAATTTAGCACTTTTAAGATGATATTTTGCTCTTTTACTTTATGTCAAAACGAACCAAGAATTTTTTTTTGAATTTGCAAATGACGTCAAGATTTGAATTTAAACTTTAAATTTTGGATTTCAACTTATTACAACTAAAATAGGTTGTTGCAACAATCTGCGTAGGCCAAAATGTAATTTCAGCTTAACTTCTCTGAATAAATTTCTCTGGCTTTTCTAGCAAGGAAACATAAGAAAATAGTCAAATTAACCCCAAATAAAATAAATATGAATTACCTATATTTTTACTCATCTAAATGATTTTTCCTCATTATGATAAATATTACGTCAGAAAAAAGAACTAGATAATTGTTTTGGGGAAGTTATCACACCTGCATACTTAAACTTTAACTAGTCCCTAGTAAAGATAATTCATTTCATAAATTGAATGAAAAATTAATATCAAGATGTAAATTCAAATGATCATTTTTTCTTGAAAATAAATTAATCAAAGCATACGAAAGAAATTCATTTTACTCAACTAATATGCTTATCAATCAATAAGAGCTCAAACATTCACAAATCCATTAGTTCGATAAAAGATAAAGCTTAATTAAGAATGTTGTGTTGTGTGTGCTTTTCTTTTAAAAAATTACTCTCATGCAATTTTAATTTTCTCATTGAACCCCACATTAATTGGAAAGGATAAGAATATGTTAATTTTTCGATTTAGCCTTCATAAGAGTTAGTAGTTCAATTAAAATGGGATTGCATTCGGCTTGGCTAGGAAATTTTGGTTAGATTTGATAGCGAATGGTATTTCCCTAGTAAATGATTTTAATAATTCATCATATTATGGGGTTTAATTTTCAAACAATTTTTTTATATATATTTTTATTTCATAGTTGAAATTCATTTCC